>CM035437.1:125833757-126463757 GCA_020310875.1 Ceratopteris richardii
TTAATCCACCTTGGTAAAACTCAACTCTTTCAGCCTATGTACGTTATTCCACCTCCCACAGCTTGCATAAATATCAGACATCAGTACGTATGGTGCCACATCCTCCGGATATAGTTGAACAAGCAGGTCAAAGCATCTCTCTCCCACCTCTCCCACCATAGTTTTTACAAGAAGTTAGTAATGCAGTTAGTAACTCTTTGGAGGGTGGTCCTTAATCCACCTTGGTAAAACTCAAGTCTTTCAGCCTATGTATGTTGTTCCACCTCCCACAGCTTGCATAAATATCAGACATCAGTACATATGGTGCCCCATCGCCCCATCCTCCGGATATAGTTGAACAAGCAGGTCAAAGCATCTCTCTCCCACCTCTCCTTCACCATAGTTTTTACAAGAAGTTAGTAATGCAGTTAGTAATTCTTTGGAGGGTGGTGATTGCATGGCTTCGACAAATCTCCAGGCCTTCACAACTTCCCCAGCTCGAGCGAAGAGGTCAACCATGGTCGAATAATGCTGTGGTATCGGTTCATATCCATATTTTTCCACCATCAATTCAAAACACTTCTGACCATCCTCAATAAGACTTGAATGACTACAAGCAATGAGAAGGCATGTGAACGTAGCTATATCTGGCTCAAATCCCTGTTCTTGCATCCTCTTGAAGGATTGCAAAGCCATCTTGCCTTCATGATTCTCTCCATAAGCAGTTATCAGAGCATTCCAAGAGACAATATCCCTAACAGACATTCTGTTGAACACTTCTTGTCCCTCTTCTGGAGATCCACATTTTCCATACATGTCAATCAAAGAGTTTGCCAAGAAAAGGTCATTCTCAAGTCCAGATTTTCTGACCTCTGCATGTACTTCACGGCCCCTCTCTAAAGATATGGTCGCACCACAAGCCTTCAGACATAGAATGAGAATTACAGCATCTGCATTTATGTTCTTAGCCTGCATTTGTCCAAAACAATCAAGCACTTGCTCATGCAACTCTCCTTCTGCATATCCTGAAATAAGAGCAGTCCATGCAACCACATTAAGATAGGGTAGCTTGTCAAATACACTTTTAGCTTCATAAAGATGACCAACTTTGACATACATGTCTACTAGTGCATTTCCCACATAAGCCTCCACCTCGAACCCCTTCCTAACTACATCTAAATGTATGTACTGCCCCTCTTCGAAGCTCCCGAGTATGCCACAAGCTTTCAATATACATGCATAAGTGAACTCCACTGGTGAAATGTTTTCAGCTTGCATCTTTTTAAAGCAGTCCAAGGCCTCCCTGCAGAGTCCATGTTCCACATAACCTGAAACCAGAGCAGTCCAGCAGACTTCATTGCGAATGGGCAAACATTGGAGCACATCATGTGCATCCACAAGCAACCCAAATTTTGTATACATATGAACTAGTGCACTGCCAATAAAGATGTTTAAGTTCAATCCTCTTTTTACAATCTCAAGATAGACTAGCTGTCCTTGCCCTACAGATTTCATATCACAACAAGCCTGAAGGCAAAAAACATATGCATTAGAGTCAGGAGATACACCTTGCTGCTTCATCTTTTCAAAGCACTTGAGCGCTTCAATATTCATTCCTTTTTCAATATGTCCTGCAATAAGCACAGTCCATGCAACCAAGTCATGTTTTGAAGCAGAGAGGACTAGTTTATTTGCATCGACAAGAGAGCCACACTTGACATACATCACTACCAGTGTGTTGCTCACATGAAGTTCTTGGTCAAGGCCCACTTTAGCAATTGCAAGATGAATCTCACGACCCTTCCCTAATTTTTGAACAAGACCACACGCCTTTAAGCCACAAATAACAGATGTTTTATCTGGAAGTATCCCATCTTGCTCCATCTCTTTCAAACAACTCAGCACTTCTTCCCCACAGCCATTTTCACCATATCCAGACATCAATGCATTCCATGAGACAACATCCCTCGTATGAAGGCTAAATAATAGACTGTGTGCCTCTTTATGTGTGCCACATTTGGCATAGACATCTACAAGAGCATTTCCAATGAAAGTCTTACTTTCTAATCCCCTTCCTACGATGTCAGCATGTAGAAGTTGGCTTTCTCTTATAGATCTTACACTGCTGCATAATTTCAGTGCGAATATGAATGTAACATCATCAGGTGATATATTCTCTGCCTGCATTCGATGAACACAGGCAAATCCATCTTCATAACATGCACACTTTGCATAGGCTCCAATGATCGAATTAAACGATACGGCATCTCGGGCAGGATGTGTTTCAAACACATGGCATGCATCAGCAAGGAGACCACACTTTGCATAAATATCAAGTAGAGTGTTTCCCAAAGACTGTTCACACTCACGACCCTCAAGAACAAGAGAAATGTGTACTTTCCTGCAGAGCTCAGGATCTACAAGCCGAGAGATTGCTCTGAGAATGCCCAAATATGTGTGTTTACTAGGATATGTCTGTGGATCATCCTGCATGCTGCGATAAAGACGCCATGCATTTATGGGATCGCCAAAGTCTGCACAACCAGAGATGAGAGAAGTCCATGCGTGCTCCCCTGGACAAGTCAATCCTTTGAATGTACGTTGTGCTTCACACAGCAATCCGCAATCTGCGAGAGCGCAAACCAGGTAATTTCCCACCAGTCCGTGGCATTCTAGGTTGGATTGGCACACAAGCGCGTGCAAGAACCTTGCGCGCTCTGCATTTTTCGATTGTCTGCACTCTTTCAAGAGGGCGATTGCATACTCTGCAGTGATGGGCGCGCCAGTCATAAAAGTTCAGAGATGGGCATCTTGCATGTGAAGAGTTCGCGCCGAGAATCGCTTTCTCATGCGCCATGGATGATGGGCGTCTATGTGTCTATGACAAGCGTGAATAAAGAGTTTATGTATCACAGGTTTTCTCCTCCAGCTTGAAATAAAACAAAGTGAAGGCATGATATTTCCACTCATATAAATCAGCCAATCCTATGAGAAACCATACGATCTCAGCTTGTGGTGGGTTGTTACTCCTCTCCATGCATGTCCAAGAGTTGTTTACCTAGAGTTCTCTCCCACTCCCCCATGAGCCACAAACTCTCTGCTTTCATGCTCAATCTTCGCCTTCAATATGATGCCTTCCCCCTCCAGGCACAACTTCATCCCAAAAGTTAAGTACATCCAAGACATCTCCTATAAAAAATGGTAATATGTGGTCATCTCAACATCTGGATATATCTCTAACTTAAAGTATTAATGAGGGGATATTATGCTCTTCATTGAAAGTATCAATGAGGTGACATTTCTACTCGTTGTAGTCTATTCTCTAAAAATATCAATGTAGTGGAGGGAAATGACTCTAAATGTAGTGGAGGGAAACTAATCAATTTGCTACCAAGAAGGTAATAGTTACTAAGTGGATTTGTAAAGCTAAGTGTCGAGAAGATGGTACTCTAAAAAAAATACAAGGCTAGGTTGGTTTCAATGGTTTTTTTCATAAACTGAAGATTTTGATGTTCAATCAACATTTTCTTCAATAGATTGATGACAACTATGGAGACAACACTTGTACTAACTACACACAGAAAGTGGCTTGTTTTTCAAATGGATGTCGAATCTACATTTCTAAATCAACACCTAAAGGATTATGGCCTTAAATAGGTTGGAAGATCTTGGTGCCAATGGATAGATGCATTTTTCAAAAATATGGGCTTTGAAATAAATATTTCTAATGCTAACCTGTATGTTTTGAAGAATAATAGTAAGCTTGTTGTCATTTGGTATGTAGACGATTTCATTATTACAAGAGACTATGAAAAACGCAATAGAAACAACTTAGATCCATTTTGGAAGTCCATTTGAAATGGAAAACTTAGATCTACTTCAATTCTACGTTGGAATTGGAGTTTGACAAAGGAAAGATGGCATTTTTATTGAAAAAGAGAAATATATCACTTAAATACTCAAAGAATTTAGACAATGCACTGCATAAAAATTAGCACGCCTCTCTAGATAAACCTTAAGACATTTGTAGATGAATACATGCTTGATGTAGATCATAGAAGTACAAAAAGCTTGTTGGCAGTTTGATTTTTCTTATCAATTATAGGCCAAATATTTGTTATGTGGTTCAAGTGTTGAATAGGATCTCCCACAAACCAAAGGAAACCCATTGGAATGTTCTCATAGATATCTTAAGATATATTGCAAGAACCTTATATCTTGGTAACCTATACACTAAAAGTGATACT
Source organism: Ceratopteris richardii (assembly GCA_020310875.1). Lineage (NCBI taxonomy): Eukaryota > Viridiplantae > Streptophyta > Polypodiopsida > Polypodiales > Pteridaceae > Ceratopteris > Ceratopteris richardii. The sequence goes on from CM035437.1 coordinate 125,837,984, forward strand.
CCTCAAGGGTATTATGTCTTAATTGTGACTCCAAAAAAATCAATTTTGGATATTGCTTCTCACTTGGCTCATGCATATTTTCTTAGGTAAGTAAAAAGAAACCAATTATGGCATTTTCTTCCATTGAAGCATAATTAAAGCTTCATGTTTTTCATCTTGTGAAGTGGGCTGGTTGTGGCTGATCTCCACGACACTCAACACCTGACGGTCACGACACTTGACACCTGAGGGATATCGCAACACTTGAAAGTCACAGATATTGCGACACTTGGTCAGCCTCAGATATCGCGACACTTGGTTATGGAAGATATCACGACACTTAGATGTCACAGATATCATGACACTTGTGAGATATCGCGACACTTGATATCTATCAAATATCGTGACACACGGGAATTCAAGTATCGCGACACTTGAACTCAACCGATCACGACACTTGGATTTTTTGGAGTCCAAATTCAAATTTTTTTGCAAATATGAGTACCTTGCATCCTCTTGTCACTCCTGTGTGCCTGTAGATGCAAAATATATCTTCAAATCCGCGATACCACACTCATGACACTTGGCATAGGTCTTGTCATGTCTGGGATAGTTCACTCAATTTTTGGGTATATTGAGGTATATTTCTTCAGCGTTTCAGCTCTGCACACTCTCTAAGGTTCTTGCTCGCAGCCATAAATGAAAACGAAGCAAATGTACTCTCGAAAATGGAAAAATTTGAGAAGATGAAGGTGGGTGGAGATGGTGATGATGATGAGGATGAAGATGGAGAAAAAAACAGAAACTGAATTGAAAATGGTGATTTTTTTACCTTCCAACGTTGCTACTCTACGTCTTACCGTCACACGCTCGTCCTCCAAGCTCTCTCCCCGGCAATGGTGCCAAATTTGGTGTCACTCTAGCACAATGGCAAGTATCAATGCGAGGAGATTCACCTCATAAATGTCAATCCGCGGAGACATGAGGACCGGTATGAAGATCGTGAGCAAGTGATGGCACAAGTGTGTAAGTGAAAACACACAAACATGCACACACATACACACACACGCGCACAAAGTAAGAGCAAAGAGTGGAACAATGGAAGATCTTCAATTGCGAAAGAACTCTCTTACAAAGCTGAAATCTACAACAAGCTAACCTCAAAAATGAGCTCTCCAGCCCTTTTTATAGTTTTTTGAGTGGTTTTGACTCTGTCTAGACCTAGTGTCTGGCCTGGTTAAAAATTAGGTTCCACGGCTTATTTGGGGGCTCAAACGGAGTCTAACAATTATGAAAATTGGTAGGATGATAGTTCTAATACTCCTCAAGCTCGAGGAATCCTTGGCTTGAACAAAATGGAGTTGCAAAAATGAAAAATGGTATTTATAATGGTTTTTAGTGATAACAATCACTATTTTTATATGGATTTCTTCTGAAAATTTTGACAGGTGTTTCTTGGAGCTCCCTACTTGCTCCTTCTTCTTGTGTTTCCACTTCCTTGATGCGCTTCCATGCTTTGTCCTTGACCTTGAGCTTCAACACTCCCCCCCTTCTTGAGTTTGTCGTCCCTGGCAGACCCTTGTTGTAGTGGTTGTTCCATGTAGTACATTGAGAGGTCTTGTCCTTCATGTATCAACAAGAGTGGTCCATCTTCTCAATGTAGCATGGTCGGTTTTCGGGTTCTTCAATTTTCCACTACTAACCTATTCGAGAGTTGTGCCCAATGTATGTACTTCTTCCTTGGATTTGAGCTGGAGGGTATACTTCTTGGCTTTCAAAGGTTGTTAGTTGCTCAAAAGAGGTTGCCGATGTTGATCTTGAGCAGATGCTCATCTTCTTTGTGCTTGGAAACGTAAAAATGTAGATGCACTATTTGCTCTAGTTACAAATACTACTGATAGTGTTTTGACTCTCATTCAACATAATACTAAGGCATGTGAAGCATGGAACCTATTGATAAATCAATATGAAACTCATAATTAGACACGGATTTAGAACTTGGAGAATCAGCTAGCAGTAGAAAGGTTTGCTGATGGGGACACTACATAGGTGTTTGTCACTTGCATAAAGAATCTACAAGATCAAATGTTGATTGTAGATGTACAAATGTCAAGTGAAGAGTGAAATTGGCATTGTCTTCAAAATTTTCCACCAAAGTCTGATGGTTTGGTAACTACTCGTAATACTCAAATGAGATCTCAACTGCTAACGTATGAAGAATTCAATGCCTGAATCATGGAGGAGGAGCAACGGCTCAAGGCAAGGAGTGGTGGAGGCAAAGGAGATGTTGCATTCATAACAAATGCCAAAGGAGACAATGCAGACTCTTCAAAAGATGGAGATAAAAAGAAGAACGACAAAAAGAAGTTCTAGGGAGAGTGTTTCCACGGTAAGAAGAAAGCCACATAATCCAAGACTATTACGTCAAGAACGCAGAAGAGAAGAATGGCCCTTCAAAAGGTGGCAAGGGTAGGGAGTCTTCCAACACAGTAGAACAAAGCTTGAGTTATTTGTTATGATAGAGGAGGTATGCTCTTCAGCTGAAGATTCGGGAACGAATGAATCATGGGTGTTGGACCTTTATAGTTCCTTAGACTCTCTAAAGGAATCCATCATAGTAAAGGTAGGCTACAATGCAAGATGTCCTCTAGAGGGTGAAGATATGGTCTCTTTCATTAACTCTAATGGGAATGTCAAAAATCTTTCAAATGTGTTGTATGTTCCAAAAATCTAACGAAATCTACTTTCCGTAGCTTCTATAACTAATCAAGGTCATCAAGTATCTTTGAGTAAGACATGAGCTAAGATTATGGATAGTAACAACTACGTTGTGGGATTGGCATAAGGAGAAACAACCTGTATGAGTTTTCTGTTCTTACAACCACTACAAGTGTGGTTGCAAGTAAGCTATGGCAAAGATTTGGCCACATCCGATACCCTGTACTAAAGGAGAAGCATCACAAGAGTATGGTTACTTGCATGATGGGCACGCAACAGAGGAAGGCAATTCCACAAGAAAGCAAGAATAGAGCAAGCTATCCTTGGTGCATGCTGACTTGTGTAGAAAAATGCCTACACAAGCCTTGGGTAGATCTTCCTAGTTGTTGATGACTATAACAAGAAAATGTGGATGTACTTCCTTCATGATAAGGCTCAAGCTTTTGCTAAGTTTAAAGAATGGCTTTAGCTTGTTGAAATTGAAACAGGGAAGAAGATGAAGAAATTTAGGACAAACGATGGTGCTCAGTTCATGTCAACAAAGTTTGAAGATTTTTGCAAAAGTAAAGGAATCAAGAATCAACTCACAATGGCACATCATGCTCAACAGAACAGTGTTGCAGGACGTCAAAATTGAACCATCATGGAGATGGCAAGGTGATTGTTGAAGGGAAAGGGCTTTCCTAATCAATTTTGGGCAAAGGCTATCAACACTACTGCCTACATCTTGAATTGAAGCTACACCAAGGCACTTGATGGAAAGACTTCATAAGAGTCCTACACTAGTAAAAAGCCTTTTGTTTCCCATTTCAGAGTATTTGGAAGTGAATGTTATGTACATGTTCCAGATAGGGAGAGAAACAAGATTCAACCAAAAATCATCAAATGTATCTTCCTAGGGTACAATGAAGGTAAGAAGTCTTATAAGCTTTATGACCTTGGGGCTAAGAAGATCATGGCGAGTCGCGATGTGGTGTTTAAGGAGAAGCAACCACATGCAATGGAGGAGGAAAAGAGAGCTCCCTCCCACGTATCATCAAGCAAAGGGGAAATGCACTATGAGCCTGGCCCAAGAGCTTTCCCTTCTACACAGGAGAAGGAAGCATCATCTTCAGATGATAAGTTTGAAAGTCACCAACGAGTCGTCACCCAAGCGAAAAAGCCATTGCCATGTTGGGTGAGGTAGCTCTATGATTCTGCAAACCCCATCCCATGGTCACTAGGACAGGTTGCAAATTGTCTGAGGCAATCATAGAGAATAGAGGAATAGAGAGGGAAAAGCAACCATATTGTAAACACAACCCTGATGGTTGAGCTCATTCAAGAACAAGCAAATGAATCAACCAATGTGGAAGAGGCACTCCATGATCCGAATTGGAGAGCTACCATGCAAACAAAATACAAAAATATCATGAAGAATGGAACTTGGGAGCTAGTGGATCAACCCCCTAAGCATAAATTCATTGGAACCAAGTGGGTCTAGAAGTTAAAGTACAAGGTTGATGGTACTATAGAAAAGTACAACGCAAGACTTGTTGAACATGGCTACTCACAAGTTGAAGGCATTGACTGCAAGGATGACTACTATTCGAGTAGTACTAGTTGTGGCTCCAGATAAGCAATGGTCAGTTTATCACATGGATGTCAAATCAACGTTCCTAAACGGAGACCTCAAAGAGGAGGTATATGTGTCTTTGCCACCATGGTTTGAGGCTCCCCACTTAGAGAACAAGGTATGTAAGTTTTATGTTCTAAAAAGAGGAGGGAAGAAAATTGTGCTTGTACTCTATGTAGATGACCTTGTGATTACAAGAAATGATGATGATCTTCCTTAAAAAATGAAAGATGCCATGAGTTCAAAATTTGAAATGAAGGACTTAGGCTTAATGCATTATTGCTTAGGCCTTGAAGTTTGGTAGGAACCAAGGAAGATTCTCACCTCTCAACAAAAGTATGCAAGATAGATATTGAAGGCATTCAACACGGAGGATTGCAATGAAATTTCTACACCTATGGAGGTCAATACAAAACTATCTATTGAAGATACTTCACCTTGAGTGGATATTGGAAGATATAGGAAATTAGTTGGAAGTCTCATCTACTTGTGCAATAGTAAACTAGATAACTCTTATGCTGTTGGAGTAGTAATCAGGTTCTCTAATAAGCCTTGCCAAACTCATTGGAAGGCATTCATGCAGATACTTAGGTGTGTGAAAGGAACCACTGATTATGGAATTCTTTATGAAGAAGGATCATATCTAGTTGGATATTATGATTCAGATTGGGCAAGAGATATTGATACCAAAAAATCAATTTCTAGATATTTCTTTTCTTTAGGATAAGGTATTTTCTCTTAGATCAATAAGAAGCAACCAAATGTAGCTTTATCTTCTACTGAAGTTGAGTAAAAAACAACATGTGAAGTAGTATGGTTGAGGAGGATCCTATGGCACATAGGAATACAAGGACAGGAGGCTACAAGGTTGAAGTGTGACAACCAAAGTTGCATGTCCATCACAAAGAATCTTGTCTTCCATGCATGTACCAAGCACATAGACACATAGAAATTCAGTATCACTATGTGTGTGAGTTGATTGAGGATGGATCGTGGAGATTAGCTATTGTCCAACTGAAGAAAATGGAACAGATATCTTCACCAAGGCCCTTGGGAGAGAGAAACTTCATTGAAACTTTCCAAAGCTTGGCATTGGACCAAGGAGGTAGTTCACCACAGGGTGGACATTGGGGGGGGGGGGGGGGGGGTGTTAGATATGCTCAATACTCCACCCTCAAGTGACCACAAATGATGCATGGTGCTCTAAGTTGTAAGGCCCCCATTATGAGGAGAAGCCATTGCGAGGGCTTCGACATTTGTGGAACCCTAATTTCCAAGTTAGATGAGGTCTATGTGTGACCATTGATGGTAATAGATGATCTTTGTTAGTCTAACCATTAGGTTAGGTAGGGCATAAACTTTTGGGCCATTGGGTTGTCATTAAAGGTGAAAATAAAGGCCTTGTGGTGCCATCCAGTTTCCCCATAAAACCTGAATGGGGGGAGTGCAAAGGGGGGCTTGCCCCCTTCTACGCCCCCTTCTACGGGGTCTGGAAGGCCTATCCCCCTAGCCTGTAGGGTGAAGACAGTAGGACTTCTAGTCATAGAGATATTGTCAGATTGTATATTGTGCAGACTATTTTGTATCTCTTGACTACATTTATAAATTCATCTATACCAACTCCTTTGTAAAACCTATATAAGCATGAACCAGGTTAAGCTTTATAGATTCATGTAGAGTCTATCTAGATTTCCATCTAAGCTCCACATTGGGAGCGCACGGGTGGACAAACCCATCATTATCATTGATTTACACTTGGCAATATGAGAATTTGAGTTTTCTATCTCTCAGTCTGCATCTATCTTTGTCTGCATTTTTCTCTCAAATTTGTCTATTGGTCTATTCTGTTGTGTTGTTATTTTCTTACAGTTGCTTCATCTAGGGCTTCGTCGACAACCCTCTAGTCATATTCTCAGAATCGCATAGATCTGAACTCGTTTTGGCCTCTGAATGCACTATTGTAGGAGACAATTTCAGTTGGACAGTACAAGCGACTCGAAGTCTGCTACAGGTTTAGCAGAGCTCGATAGAAGAGATCTATTCAACTTCTTGAGATACAATCAATTTTTTGCATTAGGGTATACAATGAGTGGTCATGACTGAAAACCATGATGTATTTCGTATGTTGGCTATTGAGGAAAAATTGTATGGTAATACTTACCAGTTATGGGTTTCTATGATATGTCATGTATTGGTAGTAAAAGGGCTATGGAATATTGTACAGGGTATTGAAAAATGCCTATTACACCTAGAAATGCAGCTATTGAAGGTGATGCAGATGGTGTTGAAGATGATGATCTTTAGGTTCCTATTCATCCTACGACTCCTACACCTATTGTAGAGCAAATTTGTTGGGATAGCAGAGATACTCAGACACATGCATTGATAACTTTGTCTCTCAAATGTGCCATAATTATCCCTCACATTGTCTCTTGCAAAACAATAAAGGATTCTTGGGATATACTTATCAATTTATACTAGGCATGAAATGAGGCTCGTGTTGCCTACCTCCGAAAATAGTTGGAGAGTGAGCATATCAATGAACGAGATTCTATGGACAATTTTTTGACAAAGATCAAAGATTTGAAGGAGCAATTGATTTCTGCTAATGAAGGCTTGCCAGAGAGTTCACTTGTGTGGATTGTTCTTAATGGTCTTCCAAATTCATATTAGAGTATTGCTTCTACTCTTTGATTGATGATGAAAGCAAATCCAAATGCCTTAACATTTGAGGACTTAGTCTCTATTTTGTTGCAAGAAGATCAGTCCAGGAAGAATATGTCCATTATGTGTTTTGCAGATCAAGCTTTCTTAGCTAGTCAGAAGGGTGAAGGTAAATGGAGCTTATCTATTCGTAAGAAAAAATATGCTAATTCTTCACAATCAAAGGAAGAATACAGAGATGAGAAGAAAACAGAAAAGAAAAAACAATTTTGAAAATACTTTAAAGGAAATGATCATGTCATTAAGAGTTGTCCAAAATTGGTTGCAAAAGAGGCTGGAATGGTTGTTGTAGAGACCTCTACACTAAAAACAAAGTCTACTAATCTTGTGCAGAATGAAGAATGGGATTTTACTACTATTTGCAACTATAAACCATCTTCTCATGAGCAGTGTATGTCTGTAGTAGCCTTAGATGTTTGGTACTTTAGTAATGGGGCAACCAAACATATTACATCAAAGCACATTTTCTTCAGTTCACTTGAGCCTTCCCCTATAGGGAATACTATCACATATTCTAATAACTTCTCTTGTCCTATAATGGGAGTTGATAAGATCATTATGACTATTGCTGATGGTGGTTCTTTCACATTGTCAGATGCTTTGTTTGTGCCAAGGATCAAGAAAAATCTATTATCAATTTCAACATTAGCCAAGATTGGCTTCGTTGTCAAATTTGTTGATGATAGGTGTATAGTTCATGATCTCTCAAATGGCAATGTCATTATTGCTTATAGCATTTTATGTTGTGGACTATATAAGCTCATTGACTGTGCAAAATCTGTCAACTATTCAACATGTGCAACTCAGGTTTCTCAGGTCATCTTAGATCAAAGCTTCGACATGCACACTTTGACATCTGAATTTTGCTCGTTTGCTATGCTTGCAAAAATCTGAAATGGTGTCCTCTCTCCCCAAACTTAAGGCACCTTGTAAACATGTTTGCAAAGGTTATATTTTGAGAAAAATGCAGTGTTCATCCTTCCCAAAAGATGGTTCAGTTTGAGATACTAAAAAATTATAGCTTGTTCATAGTGATGTTTGTGGTCCTATATAGACACCTTTTGGGAACTACCTTTACTTTGTAACTTTTATTGATGAATTTTCCAGGCATGCATGGGTGTATCCATTGAAAGCAAAGTCTGAAGTGATTATGTGCTTCAAATACTTTCTTGTTTTGGTTGAAAATCTATTAACATGTAAATTGAGCACCATTTGTTCTGATTGGGGGGGAATACATGTCTTCTAATTTTAATGCATTTCTAACTAAATGTGGGATAAAACATCAATGTACAATGTCATATACACCTCAAGAGAATGGATTTTCTGAAAGAAAGAACATGTCTCTCATGGAGATGGCGAGATGTATGGCCAAAAGTTAGGCTTTACCACATAGCTTCTGGCTTGAGGTTGTTATGTGTGAAACATATGTACTTAATAGATGTCCCACCAAAGCACTGCAACCTATCACTCCATATGAGTCTTGGCATGATCACAAGCCATCTATTGCTCATATGCATGTCTTTGGTTGTGCTTGAACAACAACTCATGAACTTTTATGGTAAAGTAGTGAAATGTATCTTTTTTGGGTACAATTATGGAAGCAAAGGCTATCGTCAGTATCATCCATAGAATAAACACATTTTGGTTAGTTGTGATGTTATTTTTGTGGAAAAAACAATTCATCCATTACTTTCATGTACTAAGGAGACATCAACTAGCTCCAAAGATGTGTATAACCCTTTGCAGGTTTATGCATTGCCTAGGTGTTAAGCATTGGTAGGTGGTTAAGCGCATCTTTTGCTACTTGAGTGGTACCCAGCTACTTGGATTTTTTTATCCCAAGGGGGGATCACTACTACTAGATTCACATGTTTTTTCTGACTCAAAACTAGGCTCCTTGCCATGACACTTGTGCGTCTACTAGTGGTTTTTGCTTCATGCTTGGTAGCTCACGCATATCTTGGTTAAGTAAGAAACAACCTATTGTGGCCACTTCTACTTGTGATTTTGAGTGTAGGTCAACTTTCATAGTGACTGTTGAATGTGTGTGGCTCAAATGCCTTTTGGCTAATTTGGGTGTTGGTTAGTCTTCTACCACCATCATCTTCACTAAAATTTAGAGCGCATTGGCAGTTGCAAGGAATTGTTCTATGCTCGCACAAAGCACATTGAGGTACATTATCATTATCTTATGGAGAGGTTCTCTACTGGTGAGATCAATTTGGCATATGTGCCCACACAAGATAACATTGCAGAACTTTTCACAAAGGCTTTGCCTAGGGAAATTTTGAAGCTTTTTTGAAGCTTTTTGCAAAGCTTTGGGCTTACTTCCTTTTGTGGATTGATCTCTATCCATATAGGTAGGCAGTACCTCATACATGAGTGCTAACCGATTGTTCACTACATCACTCCTAGGGGGGATTTGTTGATGTATTTCGATAGTGATGTGTGTGAACACACTTAGCACCGCTGAGGAACTTTTTTCACTCTTTAGGAGGCTTTTTGCCCAACTTGTATATACACCTATAACCCTAATGGGTCACTAATCTTTGTACGCTCACTTGGTAATTCATTATGTATTGTGTGTTGTGCTCCAAGCTTCTTCTTCTTCCTTGTGTTGTTTGTATGCTTCTGCAGGCCTCAAACTCCAAGATCATTCTGTACACTTAAGTACATACATTTGTACATATATATATGTACATTTGGCTAGTAGAGCTGCATCTTGAACAAGTCATAAGTTTTGATGCATCTAGGATGATCAACACTAGGGGTATCATGTCATTCAAACAAAACATTTCTTCTTAAATATTCATCACAAGGCACATAAAAATTTTCTTTCTATGCTAAGTATTTTTCTTGAGTACTATAGTTTTTAAACTTATCATATGAAGATAAGTTTATACCTTGATCATTCCTTCCAAAATTCTTTAAAACTTGTCTTGGAAGTTCTCCTTTGTACAATTAGGATATGCTAAATGACTCGTGAGAGTCCCCAAGATGTGTGAATTTAGACACGACCCCTAGACGTGGTGGATACAATTGAAGAAGAAATATGGGTAGGCCAATGTTAGTCAAAGCCTTGTTATTCGATGATCACCTTTTGAAGTACTAATTGATGGTCCTTTCCCATAAATTCCACGCTATTTGATCCTAGAGATTCTTACATGATTATCCTTAGACTAGGTGATATGTGGTGCTAACTGACTCAATGTTCTTGCTAAATGCCTTTGGAAAATGATAATCTGTTACCCCAAATGCCGTGCTACCCAATAGCTCTAACTTGTGGGTGTGTTGGGTTATCCATCAACCACTTGGTTGTGTGGTGGTCCACAAAAGGTGTGATTTGCATGATACTGTGCTCAATGCATGGGCAATTGATGCCTATATGATGCTCCTTGGAGGTTTTCCAGCCTGTTGAGTGATCCTTAAGAGGTCTTGCTAGATTATTCCCATTAAGGCACACAAAAATCAATCCCCCTCAATTTTTTTTTCTCACTAGGTGCCTATTCATGTGATATGCCTTGCATGATGCCAAGGGTTCATGGATTTGTTCCTTTCACCCACTTCCTATGCAAATTGAAGGAGAGATGGTCAAGTCTCTAGAGGACATGCTACTAGGAATCTTAACCTACCATTGAGATCATTTGGGCTATTCAATTCCTAGCCCCCTTGAGAGTATTTTAAACTTCAATGCTCCTTAGATGAGTCTCTCCAAACACATTCAATATCACAATTTACATCCTTAAAATTCTCTCATATGCTCATACTCACCTATTAGAAGTGAAAGATCTTCCTATCCGACACTCCAATGCCAAGATTTTTGATCTTTTCACAAGGTCTAGATGAAAATAACTAATACCCCAATCCAAGAGTGATGATTGAACTAAATTTTTACTTGATCATCTCTTCAAGATGCAAGTCTATGATCCTCGCTATGTGATGCTTCTTAAGTGATTCTTTCCTTTCCCACATGAGTCAAGCTATCTGATGCTTGAGGTGGATCACCAAATCTCACCCCTAGAGTTAAGATCAATGTTTGAGTGACTCTTTGGTTGAAGAGTTAAAAGAGTCTCGCAAAGTCTGGCAATCTTGCTGAGTGATACTTCTGCACGATGGCTGTGTCCATCACACAAGTTACCTATGCACGATCCTTGCTCTCCCTGGTGATGGTTCCAAAAAGTGTCAATTCATAGCATAGGTTGTGCTCACATACTTTTAGATTATCAATCTATGAAGATTAGACATCAACTTAGTTGCAGTCAATGGCCTAAGAAACTACGAGGGATGTGTGTTAAGTAGAGTGATGAAAGCATATCCCCTCGATAGCCTCCTAGAAGATCCACACAGGTGGTCATTTACCAAGTCCACAAGGCTGATTCCCAATCATTGAAATCCTTGCAAGCTAGATAATCCATAATGCACCAAAGTGATTGCATGTGAAGTCATGACGGAAGAAACTCCACTAGCAACTATAATGTTCATGTAGATTGTCACTTGCAGAGAAGCATGATCTTCCCAATTTCAAGACCCTATATGTGTGATTGAGTTGGGTGTGAACAAATCCCTTGATATCTGATGAACTCAAGGGTGCAATGCTATTCAAGATTTCCAAAGATGGTTTGATGCCCCAAATAGGGTAGAATAACCAAAATGCTTGTAACTAACTCAATACTTGTCTGTTTGATGCATGCATTATTTCATTTAGAAGCTCTCAACAAGTATTATAATTTTCAAGTGGGTAAAATGGAAAAGGAAGAGGCTTAAGGCTTGTAGAAAGCTCACAAATTTGCATAGTTCCTTCTTCTCAAGCATTAATCACCTAAAACAAGAGTTTAATCATGTTTTATCACTTGAAAATGATGCAAACAAGATAGATGATATTTCCATAACTCATAAATAAGTGTCACACACCCACAATCATCACTCACTAAGCTCACTCAAAATACATAGAGAAGCACAAATATGAATTTTCAAGAAGAGAGCTCACAACTTCATTCCACCAGAAAGTCTTTCTACAAGTGAGGTATTGGCCTTTATGTCCAAGAACCTTCCCTTTTTATTTGTAAAAGGTCCTAAAAGTAAAAGAAAAAAACTCTACAACTCTTATTTCTTGGGGAGTTTTTGAGGGCATATCCTTCCATACAATTACAAAGAAATGCTAACAAAGCCTTGAATTGATATAAACCTTATTTCTACAAACTTTAAACGGATTTTTACAATTTTAGATAAAAGTACAAGGCTTATTGCAATATTACTACTAGTAAACTAACTACGAAGAAATCTAAATATCAAGACTAACTAGGAAGGCCACAAGGCTCAAGCATCTAGGCCACTAAGGATAAGAGCATGTATCCACCCATATATATACCTCTAGGCCAAGTGGGTACATGTCCTTCGGCTCATCTAAGTGTCTAGCAAAGTGTCCTTCATGTGGACACTTCCACAAGGATCTTCATATGATTTCTAATTCTTTAAAGGCTATCACATGCTTTCTAATTCAAATGAGGATCCTTCTCTCATGTACACCCCACTAGAGAAGGTTCTCCAAAGTCTATGGTTCCCACACCTTATAATAATCAAGCCTAAGGTTTACAACCATTCAATTGGGAGCTCATATGAATAAATATCCCAAGGGTTAAAAAACAAGGGTTCAACCCAAAGGTTCAAGCATGTGCCATGGGTAAATCAAGGGCTGAGACAAGGCTAATATAAATCATATTCTGAATTTTATAATCCATATATTTAGCCTTCTAGACCCATGATTTATACAACATTCTTCCACTAGTAAGCATTTTCGTCCTAAAAAATGAGTAGAGGTATCATATGTGTATTATTCCCCCATGCACTATGACCTATACTCTGAGAATGGTCATATCTTTTCTTTGAGTTTTCTCCCGTAATAAGAAGAAGGTTACTACCTTCCTCATTCTAAAACAAGAGTAATCATAATCCCTACCCAAATGGATTTTCCCTTAATCCAACTACATGTAGATGCATGCCTTGTACATATGGGCTAGTAAAATGGGTGAATGTCTTTGGCAGTTTTAACCTAATTTTTCCCTTTGGCACTTTCATAATTATTAATTTGAATAGGCTCTCACATTTTCATATACTTTTTACCTTCGTGGAAATGTAACATTTTTAGGAGTATGCAATAGACATTCTACCTCTATCTTGAAAGGGCCGAAAACTAGATTCATTTTCGAGTTTTAACAAAAGGAGAGGAATCTTTAGATGTTGTTTACTTGAATCACTAAAATAGTCCCTTTCAAATAAAAATGTACTTTAATTGTATTTGGTAGGACTTAGCACAAGATATGAGCTTAGAATAATGGGTTTACTGAATCCCTATCTAAAAATGCCCAATTACTATGAGTTGATCTACTATCTTCTTAATCCTTGGCAATCTAGGTGGACTTTGTTGGGAATCGAACTCACAACCTCCTGGTTGGGAGTGCGATGGGCTAACCACTTGCCCCAAGAGCCATGGTTGAGGATTACTTCCTAATCCTCTCTCTTAAGGCGTGGTTAAACCATCTCCTACTAGGATATGTGACATTCCTCCCCCCTTAGACTGAGCATTGCCCTCAGTGCTCACTTGTGGACCTTCCTGAATCTCTTGGACCCACTTTCCATGCATGAGTGCTTCCACCAATCTCAAACTTGAGCACATGGACCTATTTTGGACCTATCCATCCCACCTCTCTCTGGTGCCCAAATGCCCATGGACCTTCATCTAAGACTAGTTTCACACTCACCAAGGATAAGCGCTTTTTCCAAGTGCCTATGGATGTACCCTGACAAGTGTACCCTGATAGGATGTACCTTGAGATGTGCCGCATCGCACAGTCGTCTACCAAGCCCGATTTCGCAACTAGGCTCTGATATCAATGTTGGGAATCGAACTCACAACCTCTCAGTTAGGAGTGCGATGGGCTAACCACTTGCCCCAAAAGCCATGGTTGGGGATTACTTCCTAATCCTCTCTCTTAAGGCGTGGTTCAACCATCTCCTACTAGGATTATGTGACATACTTGTATCAATCAACCAACTTTTCTTGAAACATAATGTCCAAGTATTTTCATTTATAGATAATAAACCCAAATTTAAAAGTTCATTTCCTCCTACAGTGGATCCTTATGTTGAACATTCTTAAATTTCCCTTGATTAATCCTTTGGAATATTTTTTTTGTTCTTCTATAGGTCAATTATTCTAGAAAATATTTGACATTTAAGACTTTATTGATCCAAAGAATAAATCCATGTCTTTAGGAATTTAAATTACTTGGTAGACCATTTTTCGAGGTCTCTACCCAAGTTTTTTGTTCATCTTATCTTGTGTGGTTCTTCCAAAGCGCATTAGCACTAACTATCTTATACCAAATCTGGTTCATACCATAGATAGTTCAATATGCTAACCTCAAACTTCACCAATGCTTTGCAAAGAGGAACAAATCATTTCTTACTTAATCAATTTCTTTGAATCCTCATATTAATTGTGGAACAATACTTATCAAGCCATCAAGATATCTTTCCATTGGTCAAGAAACCTTCTTGGTAGATTCCTTATCTCATGAATGAATTTAAATGATTCATTTTTTTCATTGCTTTTAGTTCCAATGTCTTGTAAGAAAAGACACCTCTTTCTTGGCATCATATTCTAGACCCTTCTAAGAGCTTGGTGAACATTCTTGAATCACTTGTTCACATCATCCAAGGATTCAAAAAATGATCTTTTATAGATCATTCTATCATACAAGTGTTTATACTTGAATAGTGACTTTACGCAAGCTCCTCACTTTTGGAGTTTAACTCAAAAGACTACCTAAGTTTTTTATTCTTATCTTTTCCACATCTATTACACAATCTAAATCTGCATATGCATTCTATTCAAAAGAATGCATCTCCTTAAGAGGATAAACGATATCCTTTTTTGAGGTAAATTTCATCTTATTCTATTTACCCTTTTGTAAATATATGCAAATGTATTTACTTGGTTCTAGGAGATATATCTCTAAACCTCTTAATGAACCTAAGACCTTACTCTCAATGGTCTTATCTTTAAGGCATATCTTGATTTTTTCTATCAAATCTTGAGTTTTTTTTCCTCTCTAGCCATCAGAGAAAATTCTCAACAATAGTCAATTCCAACTATTTTATAATAGCGAGTTCTTTCTATAATAATTTCTATGTTATTTGATAGTAGAGCTAGTGTTTTCACACTAGATATTATCTATTAACATAGCTATGCATCTGTCTCAAAGGAAATAGTCAATTATCTTAACCAAATGGTTACATTGTCAACCATATGGGTGAGCTATCCCTTGCTCATAAAGTATACTATGAAGTACTAGTAGTTAGACTATCTCCCTTCCTCCTCTTCAGGTATGTTTATGAGTTACAACTCTTCAATCTTGAAGCAAATCTCTTTTGACACTTCAAATGGATCATAATTGTTCTAAAAAAGGAGGATCTTGTTTGGAGAAGAAATAAGTTTCTTCAAATGGATGACATGGTTAAATAATTTCTTGCCCTTGTTTGTCATTTTATGACATTTTCTTCCCCCATGAGTTGATCATTCTCCTCAATGATCAGCTATTTGTAAGTTCTCAAGGTTTTTGAACTTCATGAAATCTTTCATAATCATCAAAGGTTAACCCATCATTGTGTAGGGTCTCATATAGGATTCAGTTTCTATTTTTGGATATCTTTATATCCAAAATTTTATTACCACTAAATTATTGATAATAAGAAGAGAAACATTTGGTTGATTTGTAGTCAAAATCCTTGTTCTTGTTGATTAGGATTTCCATTGGTTTTATGGAACTCGAGGATCCATAAAGAGGACTCAAAGATTAAGCTTTTTTCTATCTGCATTAAGATTTTTTGGATTTTGGATTAAGACAACATAGAAAACGCATAAATATTCATGGTTATTGAGTTTAATGATCTTAATTCTTCTCTCATGTCCCATCAACCTATGCATACATGATTCAATTCATTGATATACTTAAGGTATGCCAAAAAATCATATTCATGTTTTCGTAAAGATGCTTAGCATGCATAAGGTTCAAAAACTCAATCCCTCTTTAAAGAATGCATGGAATTCACACTTGGACTCATTCAATGCATGAATCTATGTTCAACATATGCTCGTGATTCTTATTCATGCCATGTTATGATGGATATTCTATATCTATTTTTATAACAAACTTCATGTGGTAAGTTTATTCCATGATAATTAAAAACATATTTTTATTCATATATGTCTAAGTACATCACTTGAATGGATCACTCAAAGTGCATGTAGATCTCATCTACCTCTTTTGATATGCATTTAAATGCAGTATCATAGAGTTGCAAAACAAGAAAATATAGATGGATCATTCCAAAATATTAATTATCTCACTCATAGCTATGCCCATCATTTGATCCATTGTATGATGAGGCTTTTCCATCCATTCAACTTTGATGTTGCAATCTTGGGTCATCTCTCCTTACCAAAACTCCACTTTCCTTCCTGGGGCATTTGCAGACTTACTTGTATGCCCAAAAATTCAATTGACCTTAAAACAAATTTAAGGATGCCTAAAGGCATACTTGCAATTGTTGATATATTTGTTGGAGTTAGACGTCTGCGGAAGCACGCGAACAGCACAAGGAAGAAGAAGAAGCTTGGAGCACAACACACAAGACTGAATGTATTACTAGAGAATGTACAAAGATAAGTAGCCCATTAGGGCAATAGGCGTATATACAAGCCGGGGGAAAAAAACCTCCTAAAGAGGGAAAAAAGTGCCCCGGCGGTCCTAGAGTGTTCACACACATCACTACCTAAATATATCAACAAATCCCCCCTGGGAGTGATGCGGTGAACAAGGAGCTGTCGTTACAGGTGTAACAGGACGTCTTTCAACACCCTGCACAATGTTCCACAATCCTTTTGCAACCAGTACATGTCGCATCATATAAGCCCATAATGGGTAGTTGGTACCATCCAACTTATCCTCAACAGCCAACATACGGAATACATCACTGCTTTCAGCCATGGCCGGTGACTAAAATACCTTGATGCAGAAAATTGACTGTATCTCAAAAAGTTGAACGAAACTGCCCAGACGAGTTCTGCTAGACCTGTAGCAGACTTCGAGACGCTTAAACTGGCGAACAGAAACTGGTATATACCTTTGGCACAAAAGGACGAAATAGCCTGCACAAGCGCTGCGATAGTGCGTTCGGAGGCCGAAACGAGCTCAGATCGCGATTTCGGCACCACACAGCGAAGCTGTTTTGATCTAGGAAACACCCTGAGTATGCTCACCAAATTTCATGCGAATCTGAGACTGCAAATGGAGGAGTGTCGACGGCGCCCTAGAAGAAGCAACGACCTGCTCTGATACCAATTGTTGGAGTTAGACGTCTGCGGAAGCACGCGAACAGCACAAGGAAGAAGAAGAAGCTTGGAGCACAACACACAAGACTGAATGTATTACTAGAGAATGTACAAAGATAAGTAGCCCATTAGGGCAATAGGCGTATATACAAGCCGGGGGAAAAAAACCTCCTAAAGAGGGAAAAAAGTGCCCCGGCGGTCCTAGAGTGTTCACACACATCACTACCTAAATATATCAACAAATCCCCCCTGGGAGTGATGCGGTGAACAAGGAGCTGTCGTTACAGGTGTAACAGGACGTCTTTCAACACCCTGCACAATGTTCCACAATCCTTTTGCAACCAGTACATGTCGCATCATATAAGCCCATAATGGGTAGTTGGTACCATCCAACTTATCCTCAACAGCCAACATACGGAATACATCACTGCTTTCAGCCATGGCCGGTGACTAAAATACCTTGATGCAGAAAATTGACTGTATCTCAAAAAGTTGAACGGAACTGCCCAGACGAGTTCTGCTAGACCTGTAGCAGACTTCGAGACGCTTAAACTGGCGAACAGAAACTGGTATATACCTTTGGCACAAAAGGACGAAATAGCCTGCACAAGCGCTGCGATAGTGCGTTCGGAGGCCGAAACGAGCTCAGATCGCGATTTCGGCACCACACAGCGAAGCTGTTTTGATCTAGGAAACACCCTGAGTATGCTCACCAAATTTCATGCGAATCTGAGACTGCAAATGGAGGAGTGTCGACGGCGCCCTAGAAGAAGCAACGACCTGCTCTGATACCAATTGTTGGAGTTAGACGTCTGCGGAAGCACGCGAACAGCACAAGGAAGAAGAAGAAGCTTGGAGCACAACACACAAGACTGAATGTATTACTAGAGAATGTACAAAGATAAGTAGCCCATTAGGGCAATAGGCGTATATACAAGCCGGGGGAAAAAAACCTCCTAAAGAGGGAAAAAAGTGCCCCGGCGGTCCTAGAGTGTTCACACACATCACTACCTAAATATATCAACAATATTTTGGTTTAAATGATGTGTGTGAACACATGCAAGAATGCCAAGACACTTTTTTCCCTCTTTAGGAGGTCTTCTTGCCTATGCTTGTATATACACCTATAATCCTAACGAGTCACTTATCTTTTGTACATTCACTTGATAATACATTTTGTATTGTGTTGTGCTCCAAGATTCTTCTTCTTTTTTGTGTTATCTGTGTGCTTCTGCAGACCTCAAAATCCAACAACTGGTATCAGAGTAGCTCTCCACTTCACTTAGGCCATCATCGACACCCTTCTAGTCATAGCCTTAGAATCACACGAAAGTTGGTGACAATACTTGTAGTGACTGTGTAGAAAGTTTTGTCCTTTTGTGCAAAACATACGTAGGGTTTTTGGCTTGACAATACAAATGCCTTGAAGTCTATTATATGTTTATTAGAGCTCGACAAGTTTTTTTTTCAACTTTTTGAGATACAATCATTTTTTTGCATCAAGGTATTTAGTCACTGGCCATGACTGGAAGCAATGATGTATTTTGTATGTTGGCTATTGCGGATAAGTTGGATGGTACTAATTACCCAATGTGGGCATATATGATGCATCATGTATTGGTGGCAAAAGTACTATGGACTATTGTGTAGGGTGTTGAAAAATGTCCACTAGACCTAGAAATATAGGTGATGTAGATGGAATTGAAGATGATGATCTTTAAATTCATGTTTGTGCTACTGCACCCTCACATTATCTCATGCAAGATAGAAAAGGATGCTTGGGATACACTTACAACTTTATACCACACAAGAAATGAGGCTAATGTTGCTTACCTCCAAAAAGTTTTTGAGAGTGAGCATATGATTTTTTAGTCTACTCTTCAATTGATGATGAACGGCAATCCAAATGCCTTGACATTTGAGTAGTTAGTCTCTATTTAAGGTAAATGGAGCTCATCTACTAGTAATCAGAAATCTGCTAATGCTGTAGAGTTGAAGAAGGAAGACAAATATGAGAAGAAAAAAGAGAAAACATTTTGCAATATAAGGGAAATGATCATGTTATAAAGAGAAATGATCATGCTATAGAGTTGAAGAAGGAAGACAAAGATGAGAAGAAAAAAAAAGAGAAAAAGATTTGCAATATAAGGGAAATTTTGCAATATAAGGGAAATGCCTCTTTTAAATCCAAAACTAGATGTAAAAGAGGCAAAGAAGAAAGAGGCTCGAATGGTAGCTATAGAGGCCTCCACACCTAAAATAGAGTTTGCTAATCTTGTTCAGAATGAAGAATGGGAATTTAATATTGTTCCACTATGACCCATCTTCTCAAGAGCAATGTTTGTTGACAATAGACTCAGATGTGTAGTACTTCGATAGTGGGGAAACCAAACATATTACCTCGCAATGCAGTTTCTTTAGTTCACTTGAGCTTGCCCCTACAAGGAATATTATCACGTGCTAACAAATCCTCTTATCCTATAATGGGAGTTGGTAAGATCATCTTGACTACTATTGATGGTAGTTCTTTCACATTTTTAGATGCTTCATATATTCTAGGGATCAAGAAAAATCTGTTGTTAGTCTCAACATTGGCCAATATTGGTTTGGTTGTCAAACTTGTTGATGATAGATGTATAGTCCATTATCTCTCAAATGGTGATGCTATTATTGCTTCTAGAATTTTATGTCATGGGATGTATAAGCTCATAGACTATGTGAAATTTATGAATGATTTAACAACATGTGTAGTTCAAGATTGTCAGCCTATGTTAGATGCAAAGCTTTAGCATGCACAATTTGATCATCTAAATTTTTCCAGTTTACTTTGCTTATAGAAATCTCAAATGGCGTCCTCTTTGCCCAAAATTTGGGCACCTTGTGAACATGTATGTCAAGGCTATATTTTGTTCATAGTGATGTTTGTGGTCTTATGTAGGTACCTTCTTTTGGGAACTACATTTACTTTGTGACTTTTTATTGATGAATTCTCCAGGCATGCATGGGTGTATTCATTAAAAGAAAAGTCCAAAGTGTTTTTGTGCTTCAAAGAGTTCTTGGTTACGGCTGAAAATATCTCAACATGTAAATTGGGCATCCTCCAAATTGATCGGGGGAGGGGATTAGGGGGATACATCTCTTCTAATTTTAATGCATTTTTGGCCGATCATGGGTTAAAACATCAGTGTATATTACCATAACTCAATAAAATGGACTTGGTGAATGAAAGAATAGATTTCTCATGGAGATGGTGAGGTGTATGGTCAAAGGTTAGGCTTCACCACATAACTTCTAGCTTTGAGGCTATTATGTGTGAAGCCATTTCTTGCTCCTCTGCATGCCTTTGATTGTCTGACATATGCATTAGTTCCTTAACAACAATGCAAAAAGTTGGATGATAAAGCACCAAAATGTCTTTTTGTTGGGTAAAATATCAAAAGCAAAGGCTATCGTTTATATCATCCACACAGTAAACACATTTTGGTTACTCATGATGTTTTTTGTTGTGGAAGACACAATTCAACCATTACTTTCATTTACCAAAGAGACATTATTTAGCTCGAAGGACGTGTATGACACTTTTTTGCCTCTTTTTATAGGTGGAAATTTAAAAGCACTAGTGCAAATGAGGCAATTTCTCAACTTTTACAAGTTCCACACGATGATGTAGATCATTGCATTTTTTATGTAGATTTACATGTTGTAGTTGTTGATGAGAGGGATGACATAGAAGAGGCTAAAACTATGCCTAAATGACTGGTGTGGACTTTGAGAGATAGCAGCTTAGATGCACCTTTATCATATCATACTCATTTAGGATCTCATAGTGCTTCCTTTGCATTAGATTGGTATGCAATGGTTGTCTCTAGTCTTTGTGATGAGAATGAGCCTGTTTCTTTTGATGAATCACAAAATTCAGGAAATTGAATGGCTGCTATGCACTGAGAGTGGTACTTGGACTTTATGTGATTTTCCTCAAGAGAAAAAGGCCATTTGCACTAAATGGGTATACAAGTTGAAACATAAGCATGATGGAACAACTGATGGGTATAAAGCAAGGCTTGTTGCAAAAGGTTATGCTAAAAAGAGAGATATTGATTTTGATGAAGCCTTTACTCCCGCATGCCAAATGACCACTATTCGTAGCGTTTTTGCATTTGTAACTCATCATGGTTGGAATGTACATCAGTTGGACATGAAAAATCCATTTCTTATATTTACATGCTTTTTTGACTCCGATTAGGCTAGTTTCTATGGCACTCATGTGTCCATTAATGGTTTTTGCTTCGTGCTCGGTAGCTCATGCATATCTTGGTTGAGCAAGAAGTAGCCTAGTGTGGCCACTTCTAGTTGTGAGGATAAGTATAGGGAAACTTTCATAACGAATGTTGTGTGTGTGTGTGGCTCATATACCATTCGGATGATTTGGGTGTTGTTTATTCTTTTCCTCCAACAACTTCATTGATAATTAGAGCACATTGACAATTGCGAGAACCTTGTGTTCCATGCTTGCACAAAGCACATTGAGGTGAACTATCATTATGTGAAGGAGAGGTTATCTGTTGGAGAGATCATTTTGGCTTATGTTCCCACACAAGATAATGTTGGAGACCTTTTTACAAAGGCTCTACCTAGGGAGACATTTGAAGCTTTTTACAAAGCTTTAGGCTTACTTCCTTATGTGGATTGACATCTTTCTACATAGGTTGGCACTTCCTTGAGTGCCAAGTCTTTGTTCACCATATCACTTCCAAGGGGGATTTGTTGAGATATTTCAAGAGTGATTTGTGCTCACATGCTTAGGACTGCAAGGTACCTTTTTCCCTCTTTACAAGTTTTTTTTTGGCTTGCATATATGCATATAACCTTAACAAGTTACTTATCTTTTTTACATTCACATGTAATACATTTTTTATTGTGTTGTGCTCCAAGATTCTTCTTCTTCCTTGTGCCATTCGTATGTTTTCGCAAAACACAAAATCCAACATCAATGATATATGAAACCCTAATATGCTTGCCACATAAATTATGAGATGAGGTCAAAGCCTATTCAAAGAATGCAAAATACTTCATATATAGAATGATCTCTATGCATTTTAATGCATGCCAATACTTAAACGGATAGTTTCCTAAATCCATGATGGTAGAAAAAAAGTACTCTATATACTATGAAGGATGCATTATTATCATCTTATGATGTATTATATGAATAACAAACTCAATCAAGAAATAAAAGCTCTTAGCATCTTCTAATACTTGGAAGCCTTCTATTTGTTGAGGTTGAAAATGAGGATGGCACAATTTCTTCTTTTATTTCTAAGAATCCTTCTTTATCCTCCATAATGGTTTTCATTCCTTGATTTCTTAATAGAAAATAGGCATTCCGTAAGGATTAAATTTCTTGAGACTCTTAGTAGAGTAGTGTATGATTATCACATTGCATTGTATCTATCAAAAAGAGAGGAAAGAGGATCATTGAGAAGGAATCCTATTAGGATTTATCCATCTCCATTTTCGAGTCTTAAAAAGAGTAAGAAATGTACTAAAAAGTACACTATTCTATAGTTCTTTCTCTTGAGAAGAGAGCCTATTAGGATTTTTAATCTCCATCTTTTGAGTCTTCAAAAATATTAACAAGTACTATAGTTCTTGCTCCTCTGTGTAAGTGTCTCTATTCAAACAAGATAAAAGAGAAGTGAGAGGACTAGTGTGGGCACCAATTATGAAGAGATGAGAGGAAAATTGCTCGGCAAATTTGCACAGGTTGTGATTGCAAGGAATTATTCCAAAAATAGAATAAATTTTTCAAATAGAACTCTATAAAGAGAGGAAAGGATGCGATGTTTGAATCATAGCCAAAGTGAGGTGAAGACATCTTCTGTGGCTATCTGTTGTTGTTGTTTGATAATTCCGCTATCACATGACCTATATGTGGTGTTCTTGGCCATCCGCCTCCTCAACATCACAAACTTATGGGTATCAAAGACCTCCCCTAGTGGGAGTCATACTTAGAATACCTTTTAGCTCCCTCAAAGGGAGAAACTAACTCTCTCTTTAGAAAAAAATACACACAAACATGAACAAGTAAGATAGGACATATTCATGGATAAACTAATAAAATATGAGAATTTAAAATTGACACTTGGCTTTGAAGCCAATGCAATATAACTATCAGTAAACCAACTACCAAGAAATCCAAATATCTTCAAAGACTAACTAGTAAGGCCACAAGTTTCAAGCATCTAGACCACCAAGGGTAAGAGAGAGCATATATCAACCCATATATATACCTCTAGGCCAAGGGGTTACATGTCTTTGGGCTCATCCAAGTGCCTATCCAAGTGTCCCTCATTTGGAAAATTTCCCAAGAACCTTAAGATGTCTTCGAATTCCTCAAAGGCTATCACATGCCTTCTAATTCAAATGAGTATATTTATCTCACATACATGCCAAGGTGGAACTTAGAGAAGATTCTCCCAAGACTAAGGCTCCCACACATTAGGATAAATCAAGCCTAAGGTTCACAACCATTCAATTGGGAGCTCATATGAATAAATATCCTAGCGTTAAAATCAAGGGTTCAACTAAGGTTCTAGCATATGCCATGGGTAAATCAAGGACTAAACTAAGGCTAATATAAATCCATATATTTAGCCTTCTAACTTTTGGAATCCATATAGTTAGCCTTTTGAACCCATAATTTATACAACAATTATCTATTTAAAAATGGGTAAATTAAAAAATAACCTAGCAAAAATTTGAAGATTTTTTGGGCCTTGACATAGCTTTGTAACAAATTCAAAATTTTTTAAAGGATTTGGTTAATAAGGTAGAGATGTGTTTCAACTTTAGGATAAGTATCACCCACACTTCAATGTGAATGTAAACTAGGGTGGTATGGGACACCATATTTTATACCCATATTGGTGTAGGAAAGATAGTATAGGACATCGGAGCATGGTACAATAGGTATCTTTTAGTCTTGGGGAAAGTAAGGTGGTATGGGAAACCATATTTTATACTCATATTGATGTAGGAAAGATAGTATGGGACATCAGAGCAGGGTATCTTTTAGTTCTAGAATGTACCTTGAAGCAAGATTGAATCCCCAATGGGATTGAAAATTCAAAAGTGGATTTCAAGTTCAAGATGATTAGTAGAATGAGCTAAAATGATAGTTCAAGAACAATAATGCATCAAAACTACATTCCAAGAAAGGAGTCTTTAGAGATTTGAAAAGGAAACACTAACTTACTCATGGTTGAATCATTAATTTTGAGTAAAAGATAAATGTCATCAATAGAAGCTCGGATGGATGGTCGACACATTGATGTTTGATACCACACTAGTGATTAGTGATTGAATGATGTTTAGTTTCACTACAAGAATATTTTTGAGAATTCAATTTAATTATCTTAAAGATAGATGAAATTCTTCAAAACCATGTTTGAAATAAATGTTTGGAAAGTTGAAGGCATTGAGTCTGACTTAGATCAATTTAAAGTATCTTAGAAGTTTGAATTGGTTACACAGAGTTTTGGTTCTTCCTTCATGCTTTCCAAAAGTTTTGGAAATCACTTTGATAAAGTATCTGACTCATTTCAATAAAGGTCAATATTATCCAATTGGATAAGGTAAATAAATTAGACATCCAGAATATATGTTTTTTGTAGAACCCATTCAATCTTTAAAGATGCTAATTCTAAGTTGAGTCATCCATTTGAGTTTGCTTCATAGAAATATTTCATAGATACTGTTGAAGAGAATAGAGTAAAGAATTGCTCATACATTGACAATTCCCAAGAAGTTAGAGCCAAGCCTTTAAGAAACATATCCTCAGTTCAACAAGATTCATTTAAAATTCTTTTTGTTCTAGTTCAAGTAAAACTTGAACAAATGTGTAAGGAACACTTTCTCCTACATTCTACATAGGAACGTTGAACCCAATTGGTTAAAGTAGTCCTTTAGTCGAGTCATATCTCAAGTAAATATGGGCTAGAAGTGGGCTATGGTATAAAAAACTAAGTTAAATGTTAGAGTAAACCAGAATTATAGTTTGATTTTCAAAACAAACTCCAATGAAACAAAATTTCTCAAAATCTTGACAAGGAAATAAATCCCACCCTAGTTTCTAGATCCATGTGTAAGTAAGTACTTAAGCAAGAAAATATAGGAGCAATACCAAACAAGAGAACAAATATAGTAGAATTTCAAAAACAAATCATTACTAATAACAAGTACAAAGATTATGGCATTGTCCACCCGTGTGCTCTTAGGGTAGAGCTTAAATGGTGATCTAGACAACACTACATAGTGAGTTACAAGGTAGAGGGATGCCAACTAGATTAGGTAGTGAAAAATCATGTATATATATGCCAATGGATAGGTGTGTCCTTCTGCGAATGGTAAAACATGGGTAGTAGAATGTGGGTGGCCATCACATATGTAATCCTCATAGGCGGCTAAGGTCATTTCAACTTACCTAATATAGGCAAGTGGGGGCTATTCTCTAGTAACTACCTTTGCTTACAATCACTTGGATGGTCCAATTGGAAGTTCATCCAATATGCAATTTGGGATTCCCATCAAGTAGGTAATGCATGATTGGCTTATCCTCGTAATGGGGACCTTACAACATACGATAATGGGGGTAGACATTGCTTATTTACTAACAACCCCCCTCAATGTTTGTCAAATGATGAATCAAGTAGGCTTGTGTCTTATTTGCAATACAAGATACAATAATGGGGGGTAGACATAGGTCATATACTAACACCCCCTCAATATTTATGTAATGATAAATCAAGTAGGCTTGGGTCCTATGTCCGTTTGTTGAAGATGCCTATTGAGGTGCTGTTTTCCAAGTGCTTTGGTGAATGTGTCAATGTGATTTGCCTCTATTGGATAATATTATAGCTCCACAATGCCATCTTCTATTAGCTCACAAACATAATGATACTATACTTCCATACACTTGGTGTGAGCATGAAATTCTAGGTTCTTTGGAATGACCATATGACCTTGATTATCACATTTCACTATAGTCACCATTTTATGATGGAAAGCCTAGATATGTAAGAATTCTCCTTAAACAGACTACCTCACAAGGGGAAAAGCAAACTACTTTGTACTTAGATTCACTGAAGAGAGTGCTAGAGTTAGCTGTTTCCTATAAAACTAAGGAATACCTGATCCAAGTGAGAACAATATCCAAAAATGGAGTTTGTAGAATCATAATCTTTGGTCCAATCTAAATCACAATACTCTTGAAGAGTATCATTTATGGTATAAAGAATACAAAAATACAAGGTTCTTGCAATCTACTGTAGAATTTGTATGCCTACATTCCAATGGCTCTCTTTTGGTTTATCAGAGAACCCACTCATGCTCCAACAACATAGGAGATATATGTGTTGAGAGTTCCATGCTCCACCCTTTTGTCCAAGGCTAGAATCATTTTCATGCAAGTCCATTTATCCCACATAGGATGCACTTTGCCCTCTATATAAAGAGGGCTCCACTTCACCTCTTCTCATTCACTCATGCACTACCATGAGGCTCTCTTCTTGAGGTGCAAGCTCCATGCTTCTTATGTAAGATAATTTAGTTCATTTTATTTCATTTCTTTTTCTTTCTATCATTATGTCATTTCTAGTGTGTTTTGAGTCTCCATAGCTTGTTCTTGGTTTCTGTTCATCTTGGGCCATGTTTCTCAACATTGTATTAGAGCATATGTTACTTCTTGAAAGCATTCATTTTTTTAGTTTTTCTTCTGTTATCTTCATCATTAGCATGTATGTCATTTTTAATCCCTCCCTCCCTCCCATATCTTATCTTCATCATTTTTTTTGCATATGAATTTGTTCTTGTCTCTGATTAGAACTTTCATACTTTTGTCATGTTGCATGCTACTTGACTGGTATTTTCAATAGTCTCGTCGTATTTGGAATACATCTTTTTGTTCTTAGTTTTTAGATTCTATATTCTAAAGAGATTCCTATCATCACTTCAATATGTCGTATAAGTAATTTTGGGCACATCTAAGAAAATTGTCACAATCAAAATGGGGCTTTGTAGCTCAGAGAGGTACCAAACTCTTGCCTCACAAGATTCTTATACAAACTCGAAAACTAAACTAGAGACATGGACGAAGAGAGGGCTGTTTCTGATATGTGCAAGGTTACAGAGTGCAACACATGAATGGAGTAGATTCCATGGTTGCAGACAGAGGAGGCTGATATCCAACAAGAGAGAGGTATATTTTCAGCACACTAAAATCAAATCAAAGAAGGTTTGCTATAACTCTAGATCTGAATATGAAGGCAGAGAAGTTATATAGGTTGGCTTGAACTTTTTTGTGTACGAGTCACTAAAGGTTTGGGTGTTAAAGAGAAATGGTTGGAGTTCGGTTTAGAACCAGAACTTACCATATTGACAAAGCTTGGTGTAGATCATTAACTAGAATGGTTTTTCAGTTCTTTGTGCATCCCCGGGATGTTATGTGTAGGAGAATGAAGACACCATCATCACTCAGAGAAAAAGATGGCCTAGAAAGATATCACGATTGAGAAAAATGGACAATTTCTAGTATGCAATGCTCGTGCTTCTTCAGATTAAGCTACTAAATAGAGAATGGTGGTTTGAACTACTCTGAGAATGCTGTACAAGAAGTACTAAGTAGTGTGTGATCGAGCAATAGCAAGATATTCCATTTTGCACTCTTCTGTGTTCTATTGCGTGCAACTATGCACACAGACATAGAAGAAGGTGGACTGTTATCCTACTCCGTGTGGCTATCTAGATCTTGAAGTCTCATTGGTGGATGCCAAATAGTGGAAAAATGTGCGACTTGAGTTCAAATGACACACGGAGTTTGGCTCATCATCTTGGAAGCCTAAATTTTAGGCATGAATTTTTTGTTGACAAAACAAGAAAGATAAATATAAATAAAAAAAGGAAAGAAATCCTAGAGGGAAGATCCCACAAAGAGACAGATTACAAAATGGAGTCTAAGAAGAGCATTAGACTCAACCTCTTATTAGAATACAAAGAAAGAAGCTTGTCTTTACACTTTTGTAACCAAATTTCCTAAAGATATCATGTGGAGAGGTGGAATCCACTTGGGCATCATTCATAGGAGCCCTACAAGCTTGGAGAAGGTATCTTATTCCCTTTTTACAATAATACATAAAATCTTTGGGAGACTTGGAGAAAAACTTTTGATTTTTGTTCTTCCATATACACCATAATATTTTAGCCCTTAGAAGCTGCCAGAGACCAATATCCAGCCTGCCACTTTCTTCCAACATGATTTCCTTGAAACAAAGAGCTGGATGCCCAAGACCAATACAATTAAGGTTGAGTCCCTTCCAATATCTTTGAGCATTAGGAAAATGAATGAAAATGTGGTTGATGTCTTCAATCTGTCCATAGAAAGAGCAATTCCCTAAGCTGATGTTAAGATCCTTGGCTTTGCTACTAGTCCATAGACCTTTGTGAAGAATCATCAAGTCCTTAACATTTTGAACTTGAATTTCCATTGATGAGCATTCCATTGGATTTGCCATTTATTATTGAGCTTGGTCAAAATGGAATGAATTGGAGTGAAAGTTTTTTTAAATCTTTTGTACATGTCCTCAACAACATGTTGAATCTTTGCAAGTCTATGTTGAAGATAGGTAGTGGTCTTATCAAGCAACCAATCCTTTTTCTTTATAAAATCTGTTTACAAGCCAAGGATAAAGAATTAGGACTTAAGATATCATTATTGTTGACAATAATATTGTTTCTATACAAAGAGAGCCAATTCGTATAGCTATTACTTGTTATTCTTAATAGACAGAGGGAGAAAGTTAGAAGAATCAAACCATCCAACCCACATAGAATCCTACAAAATGAAGGAAAGGTTATTAGCAAAATAAGCAAGTAAAACATATCATCTTTTGAACCTCATCTAGGCACACCAGAAAGAACAAACAAGGAAGCTGCCTTTAGGAATGAAAATGTAAGGAGACACAACAACATCCCATAAACTGTGATTTTTCTAGCTCTTAGAATCTTTGATATGAAAATTGCGGATACTTCTTTTGATTAAGCAAGCCCAATAATCATGATTCTAAGTAGCCCTCATAATCCATTTAGAACCCATTTGGGTAGCCATTCTAGTAGGATAGATGAGACCAAGACCCCCCTCCTCTTTTCCTTAGGAATCTTATTGGCTAATCGAGATCCACCCCAAAGGAATCCTCTAGCCAAAGCTATAGCTTGAGAGAGCTACTTCTTAGTGGGCTACCAACAAGCAAAAAAATAAGTTAGTGAAGGCAAATATAAATGCTTTAGAACAAAAATCCCTTGAGATAAAGTATGTTGGAGGCCCATCCAATGAAATAATTTTTCTCTAAATTTATCCATGATCCAAGACCATCTCTACTCTAGAGTGATGTCAAAGCCCATAGGGATGCCAAGTAATCTAAAAACAACAACTTTCTAGATAATTTCACAATTATTAGTTTTAACATGATCAAGAATGCAATTGTTAGTAGAAAGAAAACCAGTCTTCTTATGATTGACAACGGAATCACTAGTAGTACAAAACAAATCAAGACAATTAAGAAGGCTCTGAGTAGACAAATTATCAACCCTGGTAATCATATTACTGTCATTAGCAAACATTTTGAAGACCCATCTCAGAAGGCGAGTTAGGGATCTCTAGGTCTTTAATGGTACCCTGATCAATACAGTCTCTAACCAACCAACCAACCAAGGGAATCACTAATAATGGCAAAAAGAAGGGGGCAAGAGAGCAGCCTTGTCTAATGGATCTACAAAGTCTAAAGGGCTCAGAGATTTGGCCATAATGGCATTTCCAAACAATATACTAGTATACTTAATGAATTTTTTACCTGCACCAACATCATGTAAAGACTAGAGGATGAAATCCCAATCAATTCTATCATAAGCTTTTTCAAAATCAACTTTGAAGAAGAAAGTATCAATGTTGTGCTCTTTGGCAAAGTCAAGACCCTCCCACACTAAGATAATGGCAGCAAGAATGTACCTACCTTTGATGAACCCTTTTTGCTCAGGAAGAATGTTCCTATCCATGATGGGACTGAGCTTTCTAGCCAAGGAAGAAGCAAAAATTTTATACAGAGAAGTTGGACAAGAGATAGGTCTCTAGTTATTCAAGTCATCCTTACCTTTTTTATGAATTAACTTAATCACCCCAAAATTGATAAAGGTAGAAAGAGTACCTCTCCTCATAGCTTCTTGCCACACAAATTTTCTTTTTTATAGTGGAGTTCTATGTAAGATATGATGTCATTCCTCTTTATTCTAGGCTCTACCATTCAATGAATATGCTCCTGAAAAACATGGATGCAACATTTTTTTAGGGTTGCATTTGATGTTCTATTATGTCATTTATAAACTGCAAATATGCTTTCACATTGCGTCTCAAGGAGAATAAAGGAAAAGGAGTCCACAAATTGCATACCACAATCTCTTATTTTGAGTAATGTCTACATCAACGCTCTCTTGTAATGGATAAGAAACCACTTTGAGTAGTACTCAAGGTAGGACCTTCCCAAAGCAAATCATTTCAAGCCCCATGTAAAGGGACTAGACACTACTCTTCAAAAGAGCAAGGCCTTCCCTATGGATTGAAACCATGACACTCAAATCCGAAGGTCACACTCAAAATCAACAACAAAAGACTTCATCATACCAAGAGCAAATGCTGCTGATGGAGCAAATGGTTTCAAACGCACAACCTACCCCATGATAGAAACCCTTTTGTATGTCTAGGGATCCTATATGTCCCTAGATCCCCAAAACCACTTGGATCCCAAATTTCAAAGTATATGTCTTGGGATCCCATATGTCCCAAGATCCCTAGGATGCCATATGTCCCCCCACCATGGATTCCATATGTCCATGAAAACCAAGGGATGCCATATGTCCCAAACTTGGATCCCATATGTCCAAGTTATGTCTAAGGATCCCATATGTCCTTAGATCCTAAAAACCAATGAGATAAGTGATCCCATATGTCACTAATTCCCCACATTAAAAACAAAAGGGTCATCACATGGAGGGGGGATGTTGAGAGTTCCATGCTCCACCCTTTTGTCCAAAGCTAGAATCATTATCAAGAAAGTCCATTCATCCCTAATAGGATGCAACAAGGCAAGTGTGCTTGAAAAGAGCCAATTCTGGTAGTGGTCACCAGGGCAAAAGAATATTTGAAGAAGGATGCATAAGGAAGAAGTGAAAATGTTGGCAAAGAAAAGGCATTTGAGCATAGTGAAGTAGACGAAAGAGCGGAAGGACTTTTAAAGCAAACCAAATTGGAAGAAGGTGATGAAGTGGAGATCCTCCCACTAGTAATAAAGAAATTCATGCCAGGCATTACCCCATTCCCTAAGAGGCTAAAGGCTCCAAAGTGTCGAAAAGAAAAGCAAAGCACGGAGGAAATTGAAATTGTGAAATTGTTAGCCGAAACGGAAGTTACACTGGACATCGGTACATTCCTAAGATATTCCTCTACATGTAGGAAGCAATTTTACAATGAATATATCAAGAAGCCTCAAAAATCCTAGGACAAGAAAAAATGAGAGAAAGACATCCAGGGCATCATTCAAAGTATCACAACCTAGATCGATTCGAATGCTCCTGCTCTGACGGTTGAGCTTAAGGGATATGCAGTCCCAGGTGCTCAGTTGGATAGTGGGGCGGCTGTCAATATAATGACTGAGTACATGATGAAGGCTCTTGGCTTAACCCACATGGAAGAGACTCCAATGTCCCTCAAGATGGTAGATCAAACTCAAGTGAAACCGGTTGGTCTTCTGAAGAATGTAAGCATAGTTGTTGGAGGATTAGAGTTTAGCATGGATTACTTGATAGTCCGACCAAGAACCTCAGAAGCCACGTTCTCTATTTTATTGGGGTGGCCATGGATAGTGCAAGCTAATTGTGTGCATGATTGGTGCACAGGATTTATAACAATTGGGCCAAAGATTGACCGAATACAAATCCAAATATCTCCAAATTCGACCGACAAAAAGTTGATGAAAACTGATGAAATGGAAAGGAAGGCAAAAGAGAAAATAAGGTAGGAAATGGCACGTGTAAGGTTTTCCTTGAACACGAGGACTTACAAGGATCTGCTTCAAGATGGGTTCAATATGCAACTACCCAAAACCCAAAGCACGAAAATGAGAGAGTACAAAAATCCATTATTTTATAAGGATGATTCTGATCAAGAACTATAAGGATGGTTGGCAAGTATTGTTACCATTAGTGTCCATGTGAAAATGGCCACCAAAAAATCTATTGTATATGTTCTTTAATAAAGCATATAGTGGCTTGATCAGTCACAAATTGTAAGTTCGACCGCATTTGTAACACCTAAGAAGTCTGTGTTCATGCTCCCTGTGTATTGTGTTTTTCTACGTATTGTGCAACCTCTGTGTGGAGTACTATGTGCAGCCCTAGGAGCTCGATTTTCTACTCCGAGGATATCATCGTGGAGCTCTCGAGAAGGAGATCGAAATAGTTCACTGGTATCAAAGCCTTTCAATGTAAAAGATTTGTTCTTTTTGTGCGAGCAATGCAAGCACCCACCCACCCACCCAAGGCTTTCTCCAAGGCTTATGACTAAGGTGGCAACCAAGGCATAGACCTTGACATACCTTGTCATCCGAGTCATCGAAGTCAACTTGGTGCCGTTGGCTGCATGCGAGGGAGGACCTCAATGATCAAGGAAGATAGAGGTTCTTGATACTCCCCGAGAGATCACCCATCCCAGTGCCGTTCCCCCC
Source organism: Ceratopteris richardii (assembly GCA_020310875.1). NCBI lineage: Eukaryota > Viridiplantae > Streptophyta > Polypodiopsida > Polypodiales > Pteridaceae > Ceratopteris > Ceratopteris richardii. The sequence continues at coordinate 125,871,237 of CM035437.1, forward strand.
AAAGCTCGCTTAACTGTGGCAATCTCTTGCCACTAAGCTACACTCTTGTGGTGTCTAAAGAAGGGGAAAGACTAAGGTTAACATTACCTTGAACATGTTTTGGTCCCTCAAAGCTTCATTCTTTGCTTTCAAAGCCTGTTTTGAAGCATTTTTGGGGTGTCTTTTGGAGCCATTTTGGAGTACTTTCACTTATAGTTCACTTCATACAAGTCCAAGAACATCAAGAAGATTGTTCTTTGTACTTCTCCGACAATAAATATAGAACTTTGGGACTGTGTTTTCAGCCAGACTCGTAAAACTACAGGTTTCTTGAAAGGTTTTCAGTTTTGGTGGGAGCACCTGCTTCAAATTTATGTAGGTTTTTGAGCCTAAAACATTAGAGTTGACAGATACTTGCAGGCGTTGTTGGCTAGTTTTTGGGCTGTGCATTTAGCATTTTAGTGTCATTTTACTACATATATTGAGCACATACACACCATGTATGATTCTTTGGATACCTCTTATGTACGTCCATGTGGTCATTGATATAATGGTTATGTTTTTTGCATAAAGACTTTTACGTTTGATAGAGAGGGTCATGGTGAGGTTTTGTTAACTGGAGACACCCAGATATCGGGGTCTTTCTGGTGATGCTATTGGAAGACTTACCCAACCTCGCCATAGGAGATGTATGATAGTTGTTCATAGGTACTCAATAAGCCTAGTTGGCTTCTATTGGGTAATTAATTATATGCAGTGGAGTTAGTGATTCACTATGCAAGTAAACATATAAGTACTTGTAGTTTTATGATATTTTGACACTGGTCATATGTTCATTTTGTAGAAGATACTCCGATAAAATTTTTCCAGATTTTTGGCTTTGTCAACTATATAGTGGTTAATTTACTCCTTGATACACTTATTTGTTGGTGTTTGGAATCTTCTAGCTCCATTATCATTCTATTTAGTTCTATACCATCATGGCATCAGAGGTCTCAGGCACATCTAGTGGATCATGGTCTAGTGCTAGTGTTCCGAGGAGGAGCTATAACTTGTAGGGCAAAGACCATTTTGAGATCCGAAAATTTGATGGCATAAACTTTGCTCTATGGAAGAATCAGATTAAAGATGTGTTGATTCAAAGGAGGCAATGGAAGGCAGTAAATGGAATCTCAAAGAAGCCTACTGACGCATGAAGGATAGAGATAGTGTTGGTGCTCATATAAATGAGTTTGATGCTATGTTCTCCCAATTATAGGCTCACAAAACAGATATGGATAATGAAATGAAAGCAGTACTGATGTTATGCACCTTGCCATCATCATGGGATACGTTTTGCATAGCTATTAACAGTGATGCACTTGGTGGTAAACTCATCAATGATGACATATGTGGAGCACTCTTGAGTGAGGAGATTTGTAGAAAATATATGGTTGGCAGTCAGAGTGGAGATGCATATAATGTTTGTGATTCTTATCAAGGAAAGAATCAGCAACATGGCAGGATCAAGAACAAGGAAAAGAATGGTCAAGAGAATAAGAGTAGAAGTAAATCAAGGAAGAGGGATATCAAATGCCATTCTTGTCATAAGAAAGGACACATGAACAAAGACTGTTATGCATTAATGAATGCTAAAGGTAAAGGACAAAATGTTGATGGGCATGTTAAACAGTTACCTACACATCTACTTCGACTGTGAAGATTGAAGAAATTAATGCTAATTTTGATGATGCTGATGTGTTGACACTTGATAGTACTATGCCAACTGAGGCTCTTATGGCTGATTCTCTTTCCCACACATGGCTGCTAGGTTCTGGTGCTTCTTTCCATGTGACACCACATAGAGAACGGTTCTCTAATTATGCAACAAAGTTACTTGGTACCGTGAGACTTGGTGGCTCTTACCAGTGTGACGTTGTGGGGATTAAAGATGTGGTTGTGCAGCTCATTGATGGTTCTAAATTTACTATGCATAATGTATGCCATGTACCTCAGTTATCATGCAGTTTGATGTCAGTTGATCAACTTGATGACCTTGCTTACAAGGTGGTCTTCTACGCTCACTCCTTTCGTATATCAAAGGGCAATATGGTTATTGAATAAAGGACGCAAAGTTGACTCACTTTATCTTTTATTTGTATCACAAAAAGATCATTTGTAAGCTGTTTCTAAACAACCTATGGCTTGTATTTGGCATGGTCATTTGGGCCATATATCTCGTAGTGGAATGGAAAATCTTTGTCATTTTGGCTACTTACCTGTGTTATCTTTTTTTTTTTATTTTTCATTTGTCAATATGGAAAGCAAACCAAAAATATGCATAGAAGGCACATTAACTCTTCAATTCAACCTTTAGATCTCCTTCATACAGATGTGTGTGGTCCTATGCCCACTAGGTCCCTAGGTGGTTTTCTTTATTTTGTCACTTTCATAGATGATGCTACTAGAAAAGTTTGGGTATATCCTATCAAATTGAAGGACGAGGTATTCCCTACTTTCAGAAAATGGATTGCTTCAGTTGAGACTGAAAAAGGAATCAAGCTTAGGGCTTTACATTCAGATAATGGGGGTGAGTATACCTCACATGAATTCAACCTTGTCTATCAGTCTAGAGGGATTCGTAGAGAATTTACAGCTCCTTATACCCCAATACAGATTGGTGTAGCTGAAAGGATGAATAGGACTATTCAAGATAGAGTAGTTTCTATGTTGCATCACGCAAACCTCTCACAAGGCTTTTGGGAAGAAGCAGTATTGGCTGTAGTTCATGTGATTAACCTTTCACCATGTAGCAATAGAGGAGGAGATGTCCTTCGGAAGTTTTCCCCAATTTGCTATGGATTCCTTGGCCTATCATTTGTATGGATAAAGTGAGATTTAGAATATGGCTTGTGATTGTTGTCGGATGCATGGATGAATGCACATAATAAGAGGGAAGAAACACGGTGAAAGGTATGGAGTGGTTTTCCTGAATTCCATAGTTGTGTCACGTTCTCCCTTATATTGCTAGTTGCCCAATGAGCTATTCTGCTAAAAACAATGTATGGAAATTAGGATTCCTTTTCGAATCAGTCAAGCTGTTCCAACTGAGGTCTTGAATTGTGAACAATACAATTTCATGATTCAAAAGGATGAACAACCTAAACCCTATGATCATCAAACCTGAGATGAGTAACCTAAACCCTACGATCATCAAACCTGAGATCTGTTTTTGCTCAGTATAATCTTTTCTCTAACACATGATAGGTGTGTCACCTTGTTGCGCGGGCTAACATATGTGAACATTTTTTCTTGGAATTGATATAGGACAATTATCTTTTTAACATTTTTTTTTTGGATGTGTAAACACGGCTAAGACTGAAGTGAAAAACTTTTAGTCCGCATGTGCCTTATGCATATGACCAGTCGCTTGAAATAGGAATGGGAACTAAAAGATACCTCTAGAATGTAAAAGAAGAACTTGTCTAAATGGTGTACAACGTAATGAGATCTTGTCTTTTTCTACGATCGGGATCATAAGGCTCATGAAGGATATGTGAGAAATAGTGTTGGGATCACATACACGGATTAATGACATATGTACCCATATAAAAATAGAGGATTGCATGGCTGTATGAGGCTTGATGAGGTATTGTACTGTGTTGGTGGCACAATGGTTATTCAGTTAGCAAAGGGATATGCAAAACCAATAGAACTAGTCAAATTCAATGGGTGAATGTGTGTGTGTGTGAGAGAGAGACAATATGTGTGAGGGAAAGGGAAAGAGAGAGTAGGAGAACATGAGCACGTGTGTGAGAGTAAGTGAGAGAGAGATAACGTGTGCATGAGTGAACGAGGAAAAGTGAGTGAAAGAGAGTGAAAGGGTATGAGTGCGTGTATGTAAGAGAATGTGGGCATGAAAGAGAGAGCGGAGGAGAGTAGTGTATGTGTGTCAGAAAGGATGGCATAGCCTATGAGTAAAGGGGTGTGTGTGTGAGAAAGAAAGGGAGGGAGAAAAGAGGGTGGGAAGGAGCAAGTGAAGGACAGGAAGGAAGAGAGTGGGTAAGAACAGTGAAAGTATATGTGAGTGTATTGTGCCTCATGTACTTGGGTTTCTATTTCACCTCTTCTTCAGATACATTCGAGTGTTAGTCGATGACTTAAAGCCATTTGAGGGGACAAAGTTCAAGTAATTTTGGCAAAAGATGGTTTCACCACTAGTAATGAAGACAACATGGATAGTGAAAGTTCCATCATTGGATCGACGATCCCGGAAACGGTGCCGAGCACGGGGCCCAAGTCTACCCAGCAAGGGGCATCCCGCAAAGGAAAACAGCCTATGGAGTTACCCTGGAAAAGCCCCCACAAGAACCGATTTCTAAGTCGGGATCAGATCCCAGCGAAAAAGAAAGATGAAGCCAAGAGAAGAAAGGACAAAGCTCCCTCCCGCAAAGAGGGATCAATACAAAAATGATTGTCATCTCGCTAAATGCTAGAGGGCTAACCGACCCCTCAAGAGCGACCATCATTGGCCAATGGCTTCGCGACATCAGCTTAAACCCAGACATTATATGTATTCAAGAGATTAAAATTGACGGAGAAGACCTCCAGAAACGGCTCAGACAGGTCTCCTCGGCCCATGTGTGGATCCCAACGAAGCACCAGCGGGGGTCTGGAGGAACGGTTATCGGTGTTAAACAACTCTGGTTTGAAAAGCTTGAGAACTCCATTGAAGATACTCGCTTCCCCACAACGTGCTTATATGTGGAGACTTCAACATGGTGGAGGACCCTATGGACAGATGGATGGGCAAGGGTAGGGTCATCGACAGTCGGGAGAAAGAAACGTGGGACATGACCAAACTCCACTTGGATTTGGTTGAATTCAAAGACTCGAGTGGCTTTTCTTGGTCGAATCTCCAAGCGGGCGAGGACCTGAGGAAAGCTAGACTCGATAGATGCTACATCTCTCAGAGTTTTACTCATCAGTGGGGCCACCCTACCATCACGCAACGCACTGACCTCACTATCTCTGATCACTACCCGATTGTTATCACTTTTCAACCTTCCAACAAGATCCGCAAGGCTCCGTGGCTCCATGCCAACGCAACCACCTTCTCTCTCCCCTCCGTCCATCTTGAGATTGCCGATGTGTGGAAGGTGGCGTTCGCCTCTGGCTTGGCCCCAGCCAAGTGTTGGAGAAGTGCGGTCGACAAGTCTCGTAAGATCATGATCAGAACTAAGAAGATGCTCGAGACTGTGCGGCGGGCTCGTAGGGAAGCTCTTTACCACAGACTCTGGCGGCTCGAGGAGGAAGTGAACAAAGGAAAACACCAAGCCCAGAAAGGTCTCCGAAAAATCAGAGCAGTGCTGAGATACGAGGAAGAAATACAAAGGAAAAACTTGCAAATCTTCTTCAAGGAGTGGTGGGCCGGCAAAGCCGACAAACCCACCAAAGAGATGTGCCGTATCCTCAAAAGGAAACACAACAGAGAATCGATCCCCCTGCTGCTAGATCCACATGGCAATGTATGCAATTCGGAAGAAGATAATTTTGGCATCATCGAAGGGCACTTCACGAGACTCCTGGGAACCTCGAACCCCCTCTCCCACCATAGAAGGGACTGTATGGCTGCCATTTCTAGGGTTTCCCCCCGGAGAATACCACCCAACCTCCACTCCCTGCTTCATGCCCCTATCTCTGAATCAGAAATCATTGAGGTCATTGATGCCCTCCCCCTCGGTAAAAGCCCGGGACCCGACGGACTCACTAACGAGTTCTTTAAATCCTTCAAGCTGGTGGTTGCCACCCCTCTTCGGATGGTTTGGCAAGAAGCGCTAAAGTTTGGTGCTCTTCCTTCTTGTCTAAATAATGGAATTATCAAGTTGATACACAAGAAGGGGGAAAAGAACAGAATCGAGAACTGGCGGCCTATTACGATGCTCCAAACAGGATACAAGATCATCGCCAAAGTCATCGCCAACAGACTCTCGTGCCACCTGAGATCTTGGCTTAGTGAGGACCAAAAAGGTTTCATCAAAGGCAGGTCTATCCTGGAAACCATTATGGATATTTGGGAAGGTATTCAATTTGCAAATGAGTCTAATCAAGATGTGGTTTTCCTCAAGATCGACTTTGACAAAGCCTACGACAGGCTAGAATGGGACTATATTCTGCAGTCGCTCCAAGATCTCGGATGTAGTCAGAAATTCACCAAGATGATCGCGACCCTTCTCGGAAACGCAACGACCCAAATTAACGTTAACGGCAAACTTTTGAAGGCGATCCATCTTAAAAGATCTATTAGACAAGGGTGCCCTCTGGCCCCCCTTCTTTTTGCCATCGCCACTGAGGGGCTGAGCAGACTTGTGGCACATCATGTGGAGGCTGGCAATATCAAAGGCCTCCGGCTGCCTCACGACCACAGTCAAATCATCATGAGACTTTTTGCCGATGATATGAACGCGTTCGTTCACAATGATAATACCAGCCTGGAGACTTTCTGGAGGTGTCTTGCTACTTTTTGTGAGGCCTCTGGATCCAAAATCAACCACTCTAAGACCGCCTTGAGGGCTATTATGGGACATCATCCTGGCCTTCTCATTGATCATGGCTGTCAAATCATTCCGCAGGGCCAAATCTTTCGACTTCTTGGAATCCCCTTGGGGTTTGGCGTCTCTATGGAGCAGCGATGGAACTGGGTGCTGGCCAAACTCGAAAACAAGCTTAACTATTGGAGAGGTATGCAAATCAATCTCGCTGGACGTGCGATGGTTATCAACACGTTCCTCCTCTCGTCTACCATCTATTTCCTTTCTTGTTGGAGACCGAATGAGCAAGGCCTGTCCAAACTGAATAGTATTTGTAGAAACTTTCTTTGGACGGGCGATCATAACAGAAGGGGGGTGCCTAAAATCAAATGGGCCATCTGCATTAGCCCTAGAGATAGCGGGGGGCTTGGTATCCTAGACATTGGGTGTATGGCTAACAAACTGGCAGCCAAATGGATGATTAAGGCTTGGTGCAATAGGGAGGCCTCGTGGGCCAAGCTGATCTTCAGAAACAAGAATGAGTTGGCCCTCATGGGGTTCCCGAACTGGAAGAATCTTGACATCATGACCCTGCTATTCTCCCCGATCCCCGTCTTCCCGAAAGGCTCCAATCTCGTGTGCTCCCTTTGGAAGGGCTGGAATAAAGTCAAAAGCTTCACAAGAATTAGTGAGGACTGGAAGTGGGCGGCCGGAATCAGACAAAACGACTCTATCTGGTTTCCGATACATGGCATCCGGAGTGTGGAGTCGTGGAACATTCAAAATGCCAAGAAGTTATGGAACAAAGGATTCAAAAAATGGAAACACCTCTGGAAACATGACACCAACAGCTGGATCAACTTCGAGGATATTGACCCTCGCATAAACATCTCCTACGAAGAATGGAACACTTTGCAAAGCAGATGCCTCGCTTGGGATCGTCACAAGACTCGCCTTCTCATGGGACACGACACACCGAACTCGCTTGGTCTCAAATGGCACAATGGAAATAGCCTACTCAAAATCCCGAACATCAAAGAAACGGCTGACCTCCAGATCAGCCTTAACAAGAAGTGGTGCCTGTCTTGGACGCGGCTTCGGTGGGACATGAAATTCATGGGTATCTGGCACCCCCTTATAGAGATTAAGAAGTCTGTCCTCTTATGGAAAATTCTTCATCGAGGAATTTGGACCAACCATAAGGCTAGCAAACTTTGTGGGATCCCTCCTTGGTGCAAACGCTGCCACCGTGCTATCGAAGATGTCCCACACATCTTCCTTACTTGCCCCAACTCCTACAGAATCTGGCAGACGGTTGGAATGAAAATCAGACTTCAAAAACAGCTTAGTTGGAAACAAGTCCTTTTGGGAGAAGCGATCGGCTGCTCTGCGACACTCTGGAACGCCATCAGAGGGGAAGTCCTGTGGAAAATTTGGCGGGAGAGGTGTGCTCTCAACTTCGGCGATCCCCCCAGGGAGTGGTCGATTGAGAAATCACTATTCCTCCTTGGCAAAAGGATTGTTAACAGTAAGAAATCCCCCCCCTTCAGGCACCATCAAGTCCTCCTTTTGATCAACAACAAGCTCAAACCCAAGTGGGCCCCGCATGAGGGCGATGAGAGGGTGATTAACCTTCTATGTAATGCAACCTAGGATTCAATCAAGCTTCCCCTGCTTTGTGGGATTTGGGGGGTCCCGTGGGCACTAGTCCCCTTCTATTGTACCTTTGTTTCTTAATTTAATTCAAGTCCGGGAGAGTAGGCTATTGTCGAACTTCCTTTATATTAAAAAAAAAGTAATTTTGGCAAAACATAAACATATATATGTATCTCTTCCTTGGGTCTAAGAGCATAACATGGTTGTCCTTTGCTTCTGATTGTTGGCATGACTTCATCCTTACATATGTATCAAAATAGATTTCTTCCTTGAAGGTAAGCCTCCATCCTTAGAGACCAAGCTAAGTAGTTTTTTAATCCAATTTGTCAATTGTGCAAGGAAAGCCATCTCCCACATTGATTTATCTTTGCTCTGATACCATTGTGAGAAGAGATGGTGAATACACTCCAAGAATGTGCCTTGTGCTGCAAAAACGTGCTCTACACCTGCCAAGATAGCTTCAGAAATAATAAGTAGACACCTTGTGCTTTCTAAGGATGCATATAAACCACCTTATTGCTTTGGAGCATCAATCTCAAATTGATTCATCAAAATAGACTACTTGAGACAAAAGAGATGTAACAAAACTTGCTACTTTGGGATGAGATGCACTCTGGAATTTCACTCAGAGCTGACAACCTGCTAGGAATCGACCAGAGATATTTTGCATATCTCTAATTAGATAAATAATGAATTTAAAGAAACAAATTTGATGAATTTTGATGAACCATGCTAAGAGAAATAAGTTTAGCAAGATAGGACTGTCATCCCAATGTTTTAGGACTCATTTGTCAGGATACATAGGTAACTTCATATGAATGTAGCTCATAGAATAATGAACCAAAGATGATGAAAAATGATATGATGCAAATATACTTGTAAAGTAACCTATAAAAATTTAAATCTCATCAAAAGACTAAGTATAATCACACAAATCAATAATTGAAGTTGACTAAACATATGAACACAGACCTGTAGCAGTAGAAGAAGAAAATTCCAAGATGTAGCTTGAAATATCAATCTCTATTGCACATATGGTACATGATTTGGATGAGCCTGAAGTTTGGGAAGGAGGAGCACAATGTGTGCTTCAAAAATGGTATGGTGCTTGGTCAGAATCTCATCAAAATATAGCTCGATTCATCTGCTCTACCCCCGACTATTTTTGTATGTATATAAAGAAGATTTTGAATTCAAAAACTTGGACGGATTGTACCTAAAAGTTCAATCAAGTTAGAGGAATCTGATCTAATCAATTTCTCTTAACTTAGCTTCGTGATTTGTATCTAACAAGGTCATGGGATTTTCCTTTTACATTTAGTTTGATGTAGTTACGTTTCAACCATTACAAGAGGTTGTATCTATGGGTTCTCTCATTGAGAGTACAAACAATACTTTACACTAATGAGTAATCAAGCACTAGGCTTGGATGAAAATGCAACAAAAAAACTCACCCCACGTGAGATTTGAATTCAAATATGCCTGTTAGAGTGATGGAAAAACATGAGGAGAACTCTAAGAATTGTATATAATGCCTTCATGTACTTGTAGCTAATGATAAATGAATATACAATCAGTTTTTCATAATGTTTTTCTTGCTGCTCATTTCTTTGTGTCATCTCCTTCAAGTTACCAGAATTGTAGAAGCTGCTCACAGCTTAGATTTCCATTCTCGGATTGCAAAAACTAGTTCTCATAGCTCAGATCTAAATTATTCATGAATAAGGATTCATTGTAAAGTTATTAATCTCTACTTGTATGGTGCAAAGTTTCATAGCATTTGGATTCACTTATTGTGTTCTAGACCAAATTCTTTGCATCAAGGTTTGTGTCTGCTTTTCCTTGAAAAGCCAAGGTGACCCCTTGTTGATGTTAAACTTATAATTAGAGCATGTCTTGTTTATAAATCTAATTCCTTTGAATAATAACTACTTAACACTATAAAAAACCATCATCTAAGAGGAATTTAGGCAATTGTAATCAGGTTGGGAGCATTGAGCATTTGAAGGTGCATGTTCCAACCAACAATACTATATTTCATGCACTAGCTCATCTGCAAAGTAATATGTTTCGGACGAATTATTTCTCAGTGACTTTCCAAAGTATTTTTTAGATATTCTCAATAATCCACCCTCAAGTGACCACAAATGATCCATGGTATTCTAAGTTTTAAGGCCCCCATTATGAGGAGAAGCCATTGTGAGAGCCCGAACATTTGTGGAACCCTAAGTTCTAAGTTATATGAGTTCTATGTGTGATCATTGATGGTTATAGATGATCTTTGTGAGCCTAGCCATTAGGTCAGGTAGGGCATAAACTTTCGAGCCATCGGGTTTCCATTCAAGCCAAAAATAAAGGCCCTATGGCATGCTACAAGAATATGATTCTAGGAAAAACATGTTAATTATGTCTGTTGTAGATCAAGCTTTCTTATTTAGTCAAAAGGGAAAAGGTAAATGGAACTCATCTATCAGTAAGAAAAAATCTACTTATGTTGCACAATCAAAGAAGGAACCCAAAGATGGAAAGAAAATAGAAAATCACAAAAAAGTTTTGCAAATATTGTAATGCAAATGGCCATTTCATAAAGATTTGTCTTAAACTTGTTGTAAAAGAGGCTAAGAAGAAAGAGGCTAGAATGATTGTTGCAGCCAAAAGTTAGTCTTTACCTCATGCTTTACCATAGTGCTTAGCTTGAGGCTATTATGTATGCAACATTTGTACTTGGCAGGTTTCCTAGCAAAGCATTGCAATTGGTCACTCCATATGAGGCATGACATGGTCACAAGCCATCTATTTCTCATCTACTTGTCTTTGGTTGTTTGGCATATGCATTAATGCCTGAACAACAACACAAGAAATTGTATGATAAAGTAGTGAAATGTATTTTTGTTAGGCAAATTTCAGAAAGCAAAGGCTTTCATTTGCATTATCCATAAATTGAACACATTTTGGCTAGCTATGATGTTGCTTTATGGAAGATGAAATTTAGCCATTACTTTCATGTACCAATAAGACATTAGTTAGATCCAAGGATGTGTATGACATTGCTGTCTCTTTTTATAGCTGGGAAGTCAAGTGCTGGTCAAGTGTGGCAATTTAGAGCCTTTATAAGTTCCATATGATGATGTAGATCATTCTATTTCTGATGTAGATTCACATGATGCATGCACTTATTGATGAGAGGATTGGCATAGACGAGGCTAAGATTATGCCTAAATAGTTGGTGAATACTTTGAGAGATAGAAAATTAGATGCCCCATTGACATATTGTACTCCTTTAGGCTCTCATAGTGCTTCCTTTGCATCAGAGTACTATGCAATGGCTGCCTCTAGTATCTATGATGATAATGAGCCTATTTCTTTTTATGAAACACAAAATTCTAAAAAATTGAGGGCTATTATGCAATCAAAATATGATGCAATTATGAAGAATGGTACTTGGTCTTTATGTGATTTTCCTCCAAGAAAAAACGCCATTGGAACTAAATGGGTATTCAAGTTCAAATGTAAGCCTGATGGAACAATTGATAGGTATAAGGCTAGGCTTGTTGCCAAAGGTTATGCTCAAGAGAGAGACATTGATTTTGATGACACCTTTGCTCCCACATGCAGAATGACCACTGTTCATAGCATTTGCGCACTTGTAGCTCACCATGGTTGAAATGTACATTAGTAGGACATAAAAAATACAAATTTGAATGGTGACTAACATAAAGAAGTGCATTTATTTTAGTCTCACTGTTTTATGGAGAGAGGGCATGAAAAAAAAGTGTGCAAGTTGAAAAAGGAATTATATGGTGTTTCACCACTCCATTACTTTAACATATATGCCATTATTAGGGGGAAAAAGTGAACTTTGCATGGGCCTTGTAAGGATTCCTAATTTTAAGGAATTAAAATGGATAATTATGTGGATTAAGAGGTTGGGAAAAACCACTAGCGATATTGTAAATGAAAATAAGGAATAAAAAAAAGAATGCTCAAAGAGGGAAGTAAAGACTTGGGACATGATTAAACTAAAGACTTCGGAATTAAAATCCAAAATAAGTGCACACACTTTGGCACTAAAAGAAAAAATGGGAACAATGATAGAAGGAGAGAGAAAGGTGGATTCTGATGTGCATAGTCATTAGATTTGCTAAACTTTGGATGGTGGGGATTCAAATCCAAATCTCTGGCACTAAAAGACAAAACAGGTGCACACACATTATCACTAAAAGACAAAATAGGAGAATTCATGCAACGAGAGAGAAGAAAGCTCATTTTTCGCATGGACTCTCAACTGTTGGATATTATGGAGACTAGATGGTGTAGATCTAAAGCCACTTGATCTATGGAAGGATGAAATCATTGCCATTGATTCTTCCAAGATCCAATGGTCCAAATTTAATGCACCCTTTTTTCTTTGGGGAGAAACCACAACCATTAGATCTTGCTTACATCTAAAGGCTATAATTTTAAGCCACTAGTTGTGTTTGAATCCCATGTCTTTCAAAAAATACTTGAAGGAGAAAACCACGAATTTTAGCATGGTTTTGTGGTTATAACTGGCCCAAACCAAGGGAAGCCTATACCTAGCCTCATTGATTAAGGGACTAGATTGTGGCCACCAACCTCGTCTCATTGGTCCATCACTAATCACTCACTAATCTAAAAGGCCCATGTAGGGTTCATTTTTTCCCCTAATGTTATAGCGATAGTGACCTCATTGATCTTTCTAATGAAACAAGAACCATTTTCAAATCATCTATCCAAGGATGAGCTAAACCGATTGTTGCTTAAAAACTAATCTAAGAAATCACGAATCAACCATTCATACAAGAATTAAGTCAAACTTGACATGAGATCATCAGATATGAATGAAATATGAAATTAGTAAAGACATGGCTTTTTGAGATGTGATATTTAGAGACTTTAAATGCTTATAACTCAATGAATATAGCACCAAATTGAGTGATTCAAGTGCCTAATCCATTCCATTTCTCATTTAGCACCCAAATGTAATATCAAAAGATAGTTATCTTAAGTAAAAGCCAATGATATGGCCTTCTTGAAATAGTCGATTTTCTTCTATTCAAGGAAAGATCATCACACAAACTTACAAACTCATCGATGGTCCCACTTTCAAGTCTAAACTAATTCCACATATGAGGATTCAACCAAAAAACACACAACAATCCACACAATGGATCACATAAAGGAATCACAATGAAAAAAGAGATGATAGCCAAAGGAGGAGCTCTCTATTCTCAAAAGTTAAAGAATACAAATGACTTTAAGTCCTCTAATTCTTCTTTACATTGATTTATATACTATTTCCAAAATGAACTAACTTTTCCTCAAGTTCTCAAATTTTAGGCTTCTAAACTACTACCTTTGATCATCGGATGACTCTCTAACTTTCTACATAGCTCTATGATGACTCAAGGAAGAGTTTTCCCTAGCTTTACAATATTTAGAGCTTTCTATCTCTACTTTTTTAGGATATTTACAAAGTAAATGTTTCTTTGTTGCTTCATCTCCTCATTCAAAATCCTTCCCATCCTAAACTTTTTGATGTCCTCATAAAAACTAGGAAGTATTATTGCTGCCTTCTTCATTATCTTTATCTTCTAGCGTACACCTCTTGAATCTTTGAATATCTTTGCCTTTCTTTTGAGTTTCTATAATTTCCCAATCCAATCATGGCTTTCATCCAATTTAATGATGCCTTTGGAGCATCCACTATATTTTTGCTTTATTTATCCAAAAATATTGTTTTGTATGCTGCTAATCTTGCCCTTGGACACAGAGAGGGTTTGCCAAAACATCAAACATTATCTGTCTGATGCTTCACTGATATAAAAATATTAATGACTTGATTGCCAAGTGAAAACCTCAAAACTTTATTGTTTTGATATTTATTTGTGAAAACGTTTTTAAGCATCCTTTGATCATCTTCAAAATTCTAATTTGTACTATAGATGTGTAGTCTTGTACATCCTTAATGTCTTCTATGAAGGCATCACACATATTTAACATGTATGATTTTGTTGGCCAACTACCTCTTGGTGGACCTACTAACTTGCCAAAATTAATGGGGTCTTTGCTATGTTTCCACTTCTTCTTCTCTCCCAAAAATCAGGCCAATTTCTTCTTTGAGCACATGGATAGTATAAAAGATTGATTCATAAACGTATGGGTGCATATGTCAAAAATGCCTACATTCTTTGTGGTTTTCCAAAAAATTCCTCCTCCATATAGGGTTTACCTTATGAAAGAACTCCTTTGTAAGTACAAAATGGCTATATGAATATTCCAAAAAGTTATGTGGTTCTTTTCCAAGTATAATGATATGATATTCTTGTAAATACAAAATATAAAACTTAAAAATTTCATGATGGATTTCTTTATTTTGTGAATAAAAAATTTAATCAACTTTGCCTAAAACCTATAAAACAAATCTCTCAAGCATACTGATCTAGCATTCCTATCTCTGCTCAATGCACTGATATTTTCTTCTTTGTTAAGATCTTCATTATCTGATCTAAATATTAATTTCTTGTTCCTTCTCTATGTCACCTTCATAATTTTATGTATCCCTGATTGAAAAATTTTGGAATTTTGTTCCTTAAATATCTACTTCTGCTTGATGACTATCTTGCTTTGTCTATTGTAGCATCCTCAATTTACCTTCTACGTTCTTGCTCTTTTGCTATGGTTTCCAATATTCTTTACATATTATACTTCATTTCTCTTTTGAATGACTCTATTTATTTTTCTATAAATTCTCTATATTTCTAATATTCTTTTGAAATCTCCATCATTTGCTTCAAAATATCTACTTGTCTATGCTTTTATCCTTGCTTTTCTGGAACGTGTTCTTTACTTCTTGTTTCCACTTCTTAACTTCTCCAATTCTTTTTCCATCTACTCTATTTTCCTTGATCCATAGTGTTATGAATAGTTGTACTCTTGTCAAGATCTATCATGGATAAGAGTTCTTTGTTGTGTTCCTTTACCTTTTCAAAAGAAGAACATAAGACATTGTATTTTCTCTTTTGATTCTCAACCTCTTTTTCCTTTGTAGAAATCTCTTCTTCTTTCTAATGAATTTTCTCTTTTTGTATCTAAATAACATCCTCTTTTTGTTGAATTATCTCTTTTTGTCATTGTATATATGCTTCTCTTTTCTGTACGATCTTAGTTTTACTTTTTAACTCTAATGTTTGTTTGTATTCAATGAGTACTCTGATTTGATTTGAATAACTTACTACTTCTTGGGTCATTTTGATGATTTCATCTTGGAGATATGCATTATCTTCCCGAAGAATTTTATTTTCTTCTTCTGCATGTATTGCTTGTTCTTGATTCTGAAGCTTGTCTTTTATGTTTCTTTTGTTTTCTTCCTCCATACTAATTCTTGAAATTATTGCCAATCTTGATCCTTTTGAAAAACCTTGTAAGCAATCTTTGAGGAGCTCTTTCAGGCTTGTAGTTTTCTAATCTTTTCCCTCTTGATTCTTTATCAATTCTAAAACTTTTACCATACCATTGACTTCTTTAAACTACTTATCTGCTTCCTTTTTCTTTTCATGCAACTCCTCTAATTCTTTACTTTCTATATGATCATCTTTAATCTTTTTATGGCTCTATTCTTCTTAAGTATTGACCTATTCTTTGACAGGAATAAAGCTTTCTTCTTTAAGTACTATGTACTCTATATCTTTGTCTATGCACTTTTTTCTCCCTAGATAGTCAAGATATCACTTTGTGTGACTACAATTGTTTCTCCTTTGATGTTTGTAGTCTCCTCCTATTCTTTACTATCTCCCACTATCTTTGATTTCTCCTCTATTTTCTCTTTTACGTCCTTTTAAGGATCTTTCATAATGTTTAAAACTTTAAAAAGAGTAATTTTGGTTCTTGACCCTGCTCTTCCTACTTTGCTTCTTCTTTCTCTTCCACATATTTCATAAAAACATCTTCACTTATTTGGTTTTCTTGTTCATTTTTTCTAGATTGGTCACAACCACTCTTTCTTGCTACTCTTAACTCAAAACCCATTGAAGCACAAAAAAATCATATATCTCAGCCTTTTTCTCTAGTTCTTTAAGCTTTTAGATATCAAATTCTTCTAGTCGTTTTGCCTCTTGGGAAGACAATTGAATGCCTAGGAGAAGTTGAAAATCTCAATGTCTTCCTCATTTTCATCAAAATTTCCTCTTCCATAAGTGGTTGAGCTATGCACATTAGGTGATCCATCCTATGTATAAGGAGTGAACTCCATGGTAGCAAGCTTGGAGGTGCTTCTAATAGTAGGGGTGTTGGCCACTCAAATTGTCTCTACTCATACTGTATAAGCATGGATTTCTTATTCTATTCTTCCTTCACTTTTTGTTTATCCTTATTTTTTTTGCTTCATTGGCTTGCTCCATTAATACATTCCTTTTCTTCTAAGCCATGCATAAAGTAGAAAATAACTTCTTCAACTCTTTCTCTCTTTCTACAAATGTGTTCTCTCTCTTTGCACTCATCAAATTTGCATGAAACTTTTCATAAATCTTTAATTCATCCTCATTCCAATATGTAGCTCTGTCTAAGACGTCTTCAAGCACCTTTTGGTATTATTCTTAATATTTCTTCCTTTAATCCTCACTCCCTAGTGATAATAAGCATATAGTGTTTGTTTTGCAGTCATAGGAGGGTGAGGGGCCACATCTACCTGGACTTCCCTTTGAGCTGCTCTGATTTCCTCTTGAGTTGGCTTTTCTAGATTAATTATAGCTTTTTGAGGTTCCTTTTTGAATTTGATGGTTATTGAGTCTTCTTCAAATACGTTTAACCTTTTCTTCAAAGATCTGGATTCTGCTATCTTAGTAATCGTTGGAAGTGGCTTTCCTGCTAGCTTCTTAGTCATTACCTTTGGGCATACATCTATTCCTTCCTCTTTTTACCTATGATCTTCTTGGATTGAGCAAATTTAATGGCCATAAAATCCTCCATTTCTTTATAGTTCAACATTGGCTCTAGCTTGTCCTCATAAATGATCCTCATTAAAATATGACCACTATCTAAAAATTCTTTACTTTCTAGTGTGCTCCTACTTCATAGATATACTTTATCACATAACTAGACATATCCATTTCTCTTTGACTCACTCTATGCATGAAATCCATTGTGAATATCTTATGTGGTTGTGTGTACCTTGACATCTGAATAAAACAGAAGTGTTCATGAAATAACCTTACTTCAAAGTTTACTTCTTCAAGTGTGAAGTCTATAAATTTCTTAATGCCCTTGTAAACATCCATCCCTTTTGTGATGTAATTAATTTAATAATTTTCTCCTTCTTGTAGATGAAGAGCCTGTTTGATGAGTTGTTCTATATGTGAAATCATTTGTAAACCCCTCCAAAGTCTCTAACATTGCACTTGAGGTACTCTTTTTGCTCATTCTCATTCCAAGTGTGTTTGTCCATTGATTCCATAAATTCTATACATCTTGGAATATCTATCATTATGGTTGGGAGCCCTAAAAGGCATCCAATTGCAAACTATTCCCATGCCTCCATGATGTACTCATTCTTGTCGAGTTTTTGTATGTCCCTTGTAACTAATGTAAATTTGAAATCTCCATCTTTTTTTAGGTATACATGTTTTGCAACTATGGCAAGCTGTCTTTTTGCCTCTGATTTTTCTCTTGCATCCACAAACCAATGACCTCTCACAAGAGAAATCATTGTTCCTTGCAACATTTCCTAAACCATCTGTATATAACTCTAATTTTTGTTTCATCAATTTAAAATCATTTTTTGAATATTTTGTCAAAACTCAAAATTCCATAAAAAAATCATCACATCAAAAGGAAAAGATATTATCCATGAATGTACACATATTTAAAAACTGTTTTGTTTTGGAAAGAAAAAAATTCCAACAACATCTTTTTTGTGTGAAAGATTTTTTTCCTACAACTCAAAGTTTCAAGTTATTACCGTAAAATATTCAGACTCATTTTTTCATATTTGCTATTTTTGTACAAAAAATTCTAAAAAATAAGCCTCAGTGTGTGTGAACAAATCAAAACTTATTACAAAATCTCCATAAAAATAATGGAAGAAGTAAAATAGAAAAAATTCACTATCTTTTTTGTTGTTTATGAATCTTTTTCTTATGCTTCTTTTGTTTCCCCTCCTAATTATCTTTGAAAAATGAGAATATAGAATTGGCTTCCAATTCTATCTACTGGTGGGTGATTTACTATCCAATTTTTAATTTAGATGCTACTCTCATTTTTGTGCAAAAAGGACCTTTCTAGTGCTCAAGAGAAGTAAATCAAGTGATCCAATTTTTGTGAAAATGTTTGGTCTCCTTGGCTTTTCAAAGATTTCTCAACAAATAATAGAATATGTAAAATGACTAAAAGAACTCAAGAAATAAAACTGACATTTGGATAAAAAACAAACATGTCAACCATGAAAAAAATAGAAAGGGAATATTTTCAATCATGTATCCACCTTCCATCTCATTTTCTCTCTAATCTTTTGAATTCTTTCTTCTACCTCTTATTATGTCTCTTTTTTAATGCTCTCTAACTCGTGTCTTCTATCTATTGCAATTTGTATCTTATGCCATTCTTATCCACTACAAGGTTCTAAGTATTTTTTTACTCTATAACCACTTACGTAATTGGGCATGATATTTCCATCCAATGTGGTTAGTTGTATTGCACCATTAGGAGCTAATTTATGCAATATTTGTGCTTCATGACCTCTCTTGTGCAAGTTTTTACCAAATTCCTTTATTGTGAATGACAATACTAAGTCTCATTCCTTCAAATGTTTGTCTTTAATATGCATGTCAAAATATGACTTTTGTCTCCTTTTATTTGCGTACAAAGAATTGATTGCTTGAATTCTAGCTGATCCTAGTTTTTCTAACTCTTGAACTCTACCCAACAATTCATATCCTCTCTGTTCTAGGGTTTGTGCTACTTTCAAAGTTGGAGCGAAGAATTCCAGGGGAAGTATACCATTTTGCCATACACCATATTAAATGGTGTTATTCCAATACTGATTTTATAAGAAACTCTATAAGCCCAAAAAGCATGATGTAATTGCTTATCCTAATATGACCTTTTATTTTTTACTATCTTCTACAAAATCCCACATACAACTTTATTAGTACTCTTAGCTAGACCGTTTGCTTGGGGGTGATATGGAGTTTACAATATATGAATGGCTAAAAATTCCTCCAACAAACAACCTATAACCTTATTCAAGAAATGAGTACCTCACTGACAATTTCAATGGGCAAGAAAAATCTCACATAAATGTCTTCAAATAAAAACCTAGCAGTTGTTTGTGCATAATTTCTTCTTGTTTCCCTAGCTTCTATCCACTTAGTTAAGTATTTAGTTGTCACAATAATATACTCAACATAAGTATTTCTAGAAGGAGGTGAAATTGGTATGATGAAATCTATTCACCATTTTGAAAACGCTTTAAACCTCATTATTGATTTAAGGGGCATTTCATCTTTTTTTATTTGGTTTTTGGTTCTTTGGCATATATCAAATCTTTACAAATACTTCTACATCTTGATAAAGAGCAGCCCACCACAATTTGACATATATGATCAATTTGGCAATTCTATCAGCTCAAAAGTGTCCTGATGTTGCTCCAGCACATGCGAATGAATATTCACATATTCATCTTCATGTACAGAGATCCTCAAATATCCATCTTTTCATCTTTTATATCATTGATAAGCTATTAATTAATAACCTTTGGATTCCAAAGTCATCACGTTATCATGAAAGTTCTGTATATCTTTCTCTTTGTATGATTTCAAACACTTCACCATCCCTTCACTCCATGATGGATTTTTACGAATCAGAGAAAAAGTTCCATGATCAACAAATTGTTTATTTTTTGACATTGTTTGCATTGTTCAATGAAATAATGGACATCCTTTATCTTGTGAGGCCAATATTAACCTAGTCTATGAAAATTTACTAATGTTCGAAACTTAGATGCATGTATTAAACTTTTTGCGTGATGTGCCTTTTCCAGATAATCCATTTGATCTTCTTCCCAATTGATGAAGAAATACAAGTGTCCTAAAAGTAAAATATAATTCTCACTTTGACATATTTCTTTATTGACATTCTCTTTCCCAAATTGAGGTCCAAAACTTAAAATTGGAATTATGTTGTTGGCCCATATGTGTATTTTTTCTACTGTAAAGAGATATGTGATTGGTAGTTCATCATTTTATCCCTTTGAATCTTCTCTATTTCGCAATCTAGATAGATGGTTTCCTCTAGTGTGAGTTTTCCATTGTTTTACTATAACCTCAAAATCAAAATCCATTAACAACAAAAACCCTCTAACTATTCTACCTATATT
Source organism: Ceratopteris richardii (assembly GCA_020310875.1). Classification (NCBI taxonomy): domain Eukaryota; kingdom Viridiplantae; phylum Streptophyta; class Polypodiopsida; order Polypodiales; family Pteridaceae; genus Ceratopteris; species Ceratopteris richardii. The sequence continues at coordinate 125,891,772 of CM035437.1, forward strand.
ACATGCTTTATTCACCAAATATAGTAAATCTTGACAGTCCACAAAGAACTTGATTTATTATTAAGAAGATAATTTTATCTTAATAGCACAAACCATGCCCGATCCTTCTCCTTCACTAGTTGTATAATTCTTCCATTGTCTACTTGCATATGCAATTGGAAAATCCAATTTGTATTGGAAATAGGTTGAGCTATGATATGTTGGTGTATGAAACACCGCACAAACTAAATTAATGTGATATTAGAAGTCCTCTATAATCTCCATTAGCTCAACAACCTTCAAACTTCAAAACTTTAACACCTTAGATAAGGAATATGAACATTTACTTTTCCTTGTAGTTGCGCCTTCTCTTCTAGCTTCAATTTATCTCAGATTTTTCTCAATGTTAAAGATCCTTGTGCTCAATGATTAACAGGGGTTCTTGCATATAGCAAGAAACTAATTCCAAGAACACCTTTCAAGTAATTTCTTTCAAATAACTCGAATTCTCTTCAAAAGTTACACTATGTCTGAAAATTGAATTTTACCTTCTTTGATTTGACAAGCCTTTAGTGTTAAGCTTGTTTCTTTGAGCAGAAGTACCATTTTCCAAACATTTTTTGATCAAATGTAGTAAAGGATGCTAGCTTTCATATGCACTATTACTCGTTTAAAACTCTACAAATTACTTAGAGATCTGACTCTAAGAAGTTTATGAAAATTTATGCCTAAAAGTCATAACTATCAACTATCATACATACAATTATAGAAACACTTTGATTACTTTACACAATGAGAATTCACTCGATTACTTCTACACAAATTTATATTTACTAATAGGGAAGTTGTGTACAAAATGTTTTGTCTACCTTCAGTTCATAACCATAGAAAATGATCCCACATTAAAGAGATTTTCTTCACAACTACTCACCCTGAGTACATGACTACCTATACATGAGTTTAGAACTTACATTCAATATAATGACATTCATCTTTACATGTTTATAATCTACATTGAATTATATACACTCAGATTTTTTACATCTATGACTTAAACTCGTAATTATGAACTTTCTAGAATTACTCGGATCCAAATTCTATCACTATGTTACATGTGTAAATTTGTTCCTTCACATAGGCATAATTTTGAGTATCCAAGTTTTATGATCTCTTTGTTCTTTCTTCCTTCACTTATGTCTTCATTAATCCCATTAAATAGCTTTATATATTTAAGCTCAATTAGTGAGTGACACCCCAATAGCTCCCCCTCAATCACATATTGACATTATCTGAATCTTCATATGTTCTTCTTTTCTTTTATTCATGCCATTCCTTTGAATCTACTTGTCTTCACACCATCCAAGCTTTTGGTTATAATATCTACTATTTGATCCTTTGTAGGAGTATACACCACTTCAAGTTCCTTCTCCATTACCTTTTCTCTTAAGAAATGATATTGAATTTCTATGTGCTTTGTTGTTGCATGAAATACTAGATTTCCTACAAGATAAAGTGAACTTATATTATCTCCATGTATTGTTGGTACACCTTGATCAATGCCCAAGTTTTTGAACAAGGTTTTCACCCATATGATCTCCTTAGGTGCTTCTGCAAGTCCTTTGTATTTTGCTTCTATTGATGATAATGCTACTGTGTCACAAGCTTATCACCTATGTACACCATGTATCCATGTGTTGATCTTATATCATCTTGACTTCTTGCCCAATGTGAGTCACTATATGACATCAATTTTATGTATAAGGTAAAAGGATAATATAATTCTTCATTTAGAGTTCCTTTGGTATATCTAAAAACTCTTTGAACTGCAATACAATGTGGTTCCTTTGGACAATGCACGAATTGTGAAAGAACCCCCCACTGAATAACTAAGATCAGGTCTTGTTAGTGTAGCATAAATCAAAATTCCAACAAGAGATTGATATTTCCTCATGTCTTTATATTCTACACCATCATGTTTGCTAAGTTTATGATTGAATTCAAGTGGAGTTGAGGCATCTCTGCCATTCTCGATGGCAAACTTCTTCGTTAAGTTTAGAAGATACCTTTCTTGTGACACATATAAACCATGATCTGTATAAGTGATTTCCATTCCAAGAAAGTATGATAATTTCCTAAATCACTTATCTTGAATTCCTTTGTAGGTAATCTCTTCACTTCTTTAATTCCTTCATTTGAGGTATCTGTGCTTATAATGTCATCTACATAAATACAAATGTAGATTGTACCTTCGTATATTCTTTTGATAAGTAGACTTGCATCTGCCTTTGAAATTTTGTATCCATGATCATTGAGATACTTCACAAGGATATAGTTCCAAGCTCTTGGTGCTTGCTTTAATCCGTAAAGTGCTCTTCATAACCAAACATAATTTGGATACCTAGAGTCTACAAACTTGCTCCATGTATACTTCATCAAATATGTATCCATTCAAAAATGCATTCTTTATGTCTAGTTGACTCAAGGTCCATCCTTTTGATGGTGCAATAGCAATAAATTTCCTTATGGTTGACATCTTTGCCACATGACTAAATGTATCATCATAATCTACGCCTTAAGTTTGGCCATAGCCATTGACCACCAATTGGCTTTGTATCTGGCTATTCTTCCATTTGCAAGCTTTTTCACTTTATAAACCCATCTATTTCCAGTCACTTTCTTACCATTAGGTTTTGGAACAAGCTCCCATGGTGTTATCCTCAAATGCATTGAAATCTTACTTCATTGCTTCTTCCCATTGTTTCTTTCCTTTTGCATCAGCATAGTTATGAGGTTCTTCATCATCTTTGACCATGGAAGAATAGTTCTTCTAAGTCATGTAAGAAGTATCATAAGAATACCTTGTTGGTTGTCTCCTTATTTTGATTGACCTTCTTGGTTCATTTGTCTTCATATGTATCTGAATACACTTCTTCATCAAATCTAGGTGCATCTTCATTTCTTCTTGATGATTTAGTCTTGTATGTACTTGCTTGCACAACTGATTTACCTTTTTCACTTCTTCTTACTTCTCCTTCAAATGCTTCAATTGTTTGTCTTTTTTCTGCATACCAACTTTTCTATTCATCAAATTTACATCTCTAGAAAAAATAATTTGTTTGGTTAAAGGATTCCACAACCTATAACCCATCTGATTTTCATCATATCCAATGAATACATATTTTTCTACCTTTGGTTAAAGCATACGTCTGAGTTGAGATGGTACATAAGCAGAGGCAATCGATCCAAAAACTTTACAATGATCCATGGTTGGTTTCTTACCCCACCAAGCTTCATAGTGAGTCATTCCATCAAGGGCTATACATGGCAACTTACTCACAAGATATGTAGCTATATTCATAGCCTCAACCCATAAATAATTTGGAAAATTCTTTTCCTTTAACATAGACCTAGAAAACTCAACTTTGGTTCTATTCCTCCTTTCAGCCACCCCATTTTGTTGAGGTGTGTATCTGCAAGTTATTTCTCTTTTGATACTTGCATACCAAAGATAATAATTGAATTCTTGGGAGAAGTATCTCCTCCTCCATCAAACCTTAGTATCTTGAGCTTTTGATCTGTTGCTCTTTCTCCATATGCATGGAAATGCTTGAAAGCTCCAAATACTTCTGATCCTTCCTTCAAAACATAAAGACTTATCCATATTGTAGCATCATCAATAAAAGAACATAATACCTAGAGCTGTTGATTGATCCTTCTTTTGTTGGTCCCCATACATATGTATTGATGAGCTCCTATATTCCATCATGCTCAAACCCTTTGTTCTGGAATGGTAATGTATGTGCGTTTCCCATTACATGCTTCACATTTGTAGACCATATGCTGATTTTCCACATTAGGTAAACCTAGAACAAATTGATTTGCCACCATACCTTTGATACCTTTTTCATTGAAGTGTCCTAACCTCTTATGCCAGAGATCTAATTCTATACTCACTCCTTCACCATGTGTAAGCAAAGCTTGACCAATATTCCCTTTTACTTTCAAGATGAATAATCTACCTTCCTTCTTACCATAGAAAATTTGGTCATGTCCATTCTTCGGGTCTTCCACAAACACTCCTTCACTTGTAAATCTGACTTGAAAAATGTTTTCAACTATTTCTCCCACACTAATCAAGTTATTAGGTATTGTGGGAACATAGAAAAAATTGGTTAGCAAATTTGCTCCAATCCTACACTTCACTTTTCTAATTGAATGTACAGTGTGTCTTGTGTTGTCACTTATTTGAATTGTATGACTGGGGATGCCTTCTTCTAATTCAGACATTAACTCTATATTTCTTGATAAATGATTCAAACAATCAGGGTCCATGTAAAATACCTTGAGATCTTCTTTCTCTGATGTGCTAATTGATTTCATCATCAATGTTGTATGGTTCTCTTTCTATGTATCATTGACATAATTGTACTAGGTAGTATTGTAGAATTAATTCTCTCCCCAATTTCTTCCTCCACCTCTACCATAGCCACCTCTTTGACTTTTCTTCCTCTTTGAAAATGATTTTGATACCTTCCACCTCTACCTCTAGCATTATTGTTTTGATTCTGGTTTGAACCTTGTTGATTGTTCAAACAATAATAAGACAAACGATTGCTCAAGCCACATATCCAACATCTATTCTTGTTATTATCTTGATTAGATCTTCCTCTTCCATTTCCTCTACTTTTTCCTCTAGCATTGCCTCTTCCTTTGACCTAATTGGCCCAAGAAGTCAATTCTTCTTCATCATTTTCGTTAACTTTATCTCATTTCTTTTTATTCTTTGCATACATAGAAAAGCTTTGTCCTTTATCTCCATTTGATTTCAAGTCTTGCTCAAATGTGAGCATCAATCCAAGAAAATTATTTAGATCTGGTACAAAATGATTCAATGAAAGTTCAGTTGATAAGACAAAAGGTTTCCACCTTTCCTCTCAATCCTGTAAGCAATTGTGCAATCAATCTATGATCGTCAATGTCTTCATCTATAAATCTAAGACACGTCTTTTATCTTAATGACATAATCATTGATGTTTTGAATCTACGTCTTCATGACTGTAGTAAATTTTGATAATAAGCTAGCTTTCTTAGCTTTGCTAGTTTTTTGGAAATGATCTTCCAATGCACTCCATATATCTTCATCTGTTTTGAAACCTCTTATGTGTGGAAAAAAATGATATGAAATAGTGTTTTATATGTAAGCTCTTGCACTTGCATCCTTCTTTTTCCATAACTTTAAAGCTTCTAACTCTTCTTTCCTTGATTGAATCTCATCTTCAAATAGTGGCTTCCCTTCCTGACCTGTTATGTATACCATGAGATCCTTACTCATAATTAAGGCTTCTATCCTCATTTCCCAAGCACGACAATTATCTCTATCTAATTTGTCAATATAGATATGGTCTACCATAATATTCTTGCTTCTACTACAACCTATGTGTTTAAGGTTTGAAGAATGTTACCTTTAATAGTTCTTTACACTTGAGAATGATTTTGAAGTAGTCTTCTGATGCCTTTTCATGTTAAATGCTTCGGCCTCCAAAATCTCAATAAAACCTTTGAAGGTATTTAATATATGCAAATCCTTCTATGCTCTCTAGGACCTTTCTCATCTGATACCACTTGTTGGTGTATGAAACACCACAAGAGCTGTGCTAATGTGATATTAGGATTCCTCTATAATCTCTATTAGCTCAACAACATTCAAACTTCAAAACTTTAACACTTTAGATAGTGAATATGAATATTTTCTTTTTCCCTATAGTTGTGCCTTTTCTTCTAGCTTCATTTTATCTCTGATTTGTCCTGAATCTAAGGGATCCTTGTGACTCAATGACTGCTAGAAGTTCTTACATATAGCAAGCAACTAATTCCAAGAAAACCTTTTAAGTACTTTCTTACTATTAACTTGAATTCTCTTCAAAAGTTGCACTAGTCTGAAAACTAAATTTTACATTCTTTGATTTGACATGCCTTCAGTGTTAAGCTTATTTTTCTGAGCACACATCCCATTTTGCAAAGATCTTTTAGCGAATGTAGTCTAAGAATGCTAGCTTTCAAATGAGCTATTATTCATTAAAAAAAAGTACATACATCTTCGAGATCAAACTCTAATGAAAATTTGTGCCTAAAAGTCCTAACTATCAACGGTCATACATACAATCATAGAAACACTTTGATTACTCTACACAATGATAATTGACTTAATTCCTTCTACAAAAATGTGCATTTAATATTAGGGAAGGTGTATACAAAATGTTTTGGCTACCTTCTATTCATAACCATAGAAAAGGCTCTAACAATAAAGAGCTTTTCTTCACAAGTTCTCACCCTAAGTACATGACTGCCTATACATGAGTTTAGGACTTACATTTTATATAGAGAAATTCATCTCTACATGTTTATAATCTACATTGACTTATATACATTTATATTTGTACTCCTATGACTTAGATGCTTTTGAGCTTTCTAGAACTATTTGGATTTAGATTCTATCAATATGCTACATTTGTAAATTTGTCCCTTCACATAGGCATGATTTTGAGTATCCAAGATTTATGATCTCTGTGTTCATCCTTACTTCTGTTACCGTTTGTGTCCATGTGAAAGGCCAAATGGCCACAAGACACTTCTTTGTATACGTTCTTTAATAAAACATATAGTGGCCTGGTCAATCACATGCTATAAGACCAACCGCATTTGTAAGACCTAAGAAGTCTGTCTTCGTCCTCCTTGTGTACTGTGTTTTTCTTTGTATTCTGTAGCCTCTGTGTAGAGTATTGTGTGCAGCCTTAGGAGCTCGTTTTTTGACTTCGAGATATTGTCATGAAGCTCTTGAGAAGGAGAGCACACCGTGGTGCATCGCCTTCCAATTACGTCACTAGTAAGCAGTTCGACGCAAAAGCTTTGTTCTTTTTGTGTGAGGGAAGTGAGCACCTGTTGAGGGAGAATCAAGCAAAAGGAAGAAAAGAAGAAGACAACGAAAGAAGCTTCACTAAAAAGATCATATATGAAGATACATCTCTGCAAGAAGCCCCGCAAGGGCGCAACACCCATCTTTGCACAAAGCCCCGTAGGGGCACGCATCAAGGAAAAGCACGTAAGTGGAAGGAGGGACCAGGGCCAGGAAAGTATCCATGAAGAAGTGCAAGACAATAATTGGCAGGTACTAATCCTTCCGCTGACAGCGTGCGGTGAAAAGAAAGTAAACAGGCTCAAAGCAATACAATAGGGTCACATGTTTGCAACCAGGACAAATTAGAGTACCACAAGCAAGACATAGGTCACTGGTGGCGTGCGTGGCAACCCAACTGAATACAACAACCCAGATATGTCATATACGGAATACCAAGGGGCAAAACAAAAGCAAAGGACATAGATCGGATAAAATAACAAATTCTCTGATGGTCCTTATTGCTTCTCCGACCACTGGGTGCGTGTATTCAGACTTCTTAAAGCAATCCGAAGACAGAAACAAAGGACAAACCTCGGATAAGATAACCAATTGTCTGACGGTCCTTATTGCTTCTTCGACCACTGGATGCGAGCACTCAAAAGACTTAAACAAGCAGCGGATGAGAAGATCAAGCCTGTCAAGGGACGACAGAGACGAAGAGGGGGAGAGTGTTGCAGAGCAAAAAGAGCACAAGGTAGAGAAAAAGAAGGGTCCCAAAATTTTTCCGATTTGGACACCCAATTTTTGTATTATAACCATTCATGTAATATATTTTCCGATGTAAATGCACTAGAGGAGTCCTCTAGATGCATCCCCACAGAAGATTAGAAGCTTACCCATGTAAATTAGTAGGAAATTAGTCTTTTAGTGAATAAAGTGCCGGTCTCTTGTTTGAAAGGACCATTTTTAGGGCACAAGTATATAAGTCAATTTGTGACTCTTTGTAAACACTTTTTGCCATTGTGATAATCAAGAGCACAGAATTTCGAAATTGTGTATTCTCCTCTCTGTATCTTCTTCTTTGTGAGCTTGTATGCTTGTGTATTGCTTGGAAAGAGTGTAGGGAAGTGTTGTCTATCAATGAAAGTGTTTATTTACTGTTGTTAAGGTGTGTGCGAAGTGTAGGAAGTGCTGAAGTGTAGGAAGGTTTTTCCCATGACTCAGTATTTTGCTCATAACTTGAAGTAGAAGCATCAGAATCGAGTGAAAATACTGCCATTGGATGCGTCTTCTCGAGAGCTTAGAAATGCATATGCTATTCCCTATATTTGGAGTTCAGAGCTGAGAGAAAAGCTCAATTTACTGTTGGCTGCTGTTCCAAGTATCGTGACACCGTGACTGACAGTTGAAGCTTGTTTGGATTAGTCTTTGCCTTGTTTGCACTCTTTGAGTAACTCATTTGCATTGATCGTCATTTGAATGCATGTCTTCATACACTCGGCTAGGTTTCGATACTCATCGGATTGATAATTAAAGCGTGAATCCCCACTATATGCACTTGAGGGGGATTGAGGTATAGTCTCTTTCTCCACAAGTCCCTAAGTTGGTTCTTAGGTACACAGCACCCCCCTTGGCTTTCTCCAAGGCTAATGACTAAGCTGGGGACCAAGGCATAGACCTCGGCATACCTTGTCATCCCAATCATCGAAGTCACCATTGGTGCCATTGGTTGTGCATAAGGGAGGACCTCAATGATCAAGGAAGATAGAGGTTTCGCATACTTCCCGGGAGGTCACCCATCCCAATACTGTTCCCCCTAGATCTCGCTTAACAGTGGAAATCTCTTGCCACTAAGCTACACTCTTGTGGTTTTTGAAGAAGGAGAAAGACTAAGGTTACCATTACCTTGAACATGTTTTGGTCCCTCAAATCTTCATTCTTTGCTTTCAAAGCCTATTTTTGAAGCATTTTTGGGGTGTCTTTTGGAGCCATTTTGGAGTACTTTCGCATAGAGTTCTCTTCACACAGGTCCAAGAACATCAAGAAGAGTGTTCTTTGAGTTGGAGATAGATGTCTACGGAAGCACGTGAACAACACAAGGAAGGAGAAGAAGCTTGGAGCACAACACACAATACTGAATGTATTACTAGAGAATGTACAAAGATAAGTAGCCCATTAGGGCAATAGGCATATATAAAAGTCGGGGAAAAAACCTACTAAAGAGGGAAAAAAGTGCCCCGGCCATCCTAGAGTGTTCACACACATCACTACCTAAATATATCAACAAATCTCCCCTGGGAGTGATGCGGTGAACAAGTAGCTGGCACTCATGTATAAGGAAGTGCCAAGCTATGTGGAAGTCACTCCACAAAAGGAAGTAAGCCCAAAGCTTTGAGGAAAGCTTCAAACTTCTCCCTGGGCAGAGCCTTCGTGAAAAGGTCTAAAATGTTCTCCTGCATGGGCACATATGCCAAGCTGATCTCCCCAGTAGAGAACCTCTCCCTGACATAGTGATAATGCACCTCAATGTGCTTAGTGCGAGCATGGAACACAGGGTTCCTCGCAACTGCCAATGCGCTCTGACTATCAATGAAGATGGTGGTGGCAAAATTCTGACCAACACCCAAATCAGCCATAAGGCGTCTGATCCACACACACTCAACAATAGCTGTGAAAGGTGCCCTATACTCAGATTCACAACTGGAAGTGGCCACAGTAGGCTGCTTCTTGCTCAACCAAGATATACATGAGCTACCAAGCATGAAGCAAAAGCCACTAGTGGACACACGAGTGTCATAGCAACCAGCCCAGTCAGAGTCAGTAAAAGCATGCAAATCTGGCGGTAGTGATCACCCCTTGGGATTAAACAACCCAAGTAGCCGAGTACCACTCAAGTAGCGAAAGATGCGCTTAACCGCCTGCCATTGCTTGACTCCTGGGCTATGCATAAACTTGCTCATCTGTGAGACAGCAAACTAAATATCTGGCCGAGTAATGCATAAGTAAATTAAGCATCCAACAGCCTGCTGATAGAGAACAACATCAAATGCATCTCCATCATCATGAAGACTCAAACGTAAACCCGTCTCCATAGGAGTGGCAATAGGCTTACAGTCTTCAAGGCCAAAACATTGCAATAATGTGTAATATATTTCGTTTGACACAAAGCCATTCCACCATCAACTTGCATAAATTGAATGCCCAAATAGTGATGCAAATTCCCCAAATCAGACATCTCAAATGAGGCATGCAAATCAGCCTTAAAATCAGCAATATGCCTCTCATGAGGACCAGCGAGCAGCATGTCATCAACATAAACCACAATGATCAGAAGCACATCATTAGCACGCTTAACATATAAGGTGCTTTCAGTTGGACTGTTCTCAAAACCATGTGCAATCAGATAGGCATGTTTCTTCTCATACCAAGCAGGTGGTGCTTGCTTTGAACCATATAATGCCTTCTTTAACCTGCACACCTGGTTTTCATGCCCTTTCTGCACAAAGCCACGGGGCTGAAAAACATACACTTCTTCATGCAAGTCACCATTCAAAAATGCAGTTTTAATGTCCAACTAATATACATTCCAAGCATGATGGGCTAAAAGTGCACAAATGCTCTGAATAGTAGTCATACGGCATGTAGGTGCAAAGGTCTCATCAAAATCAATGCCTCTTTCCTGCGCATAACCCTTTGCAACAAGCCTAGCCTTATACCTGTTAACTGTACCATCAACGTAAATGCCCACTTAGTGCCAATGGCCTTCTTGCTAGGAGGCAAGTCACATAAATTCCAAGTACCATTCTTCATTATTGCATCATATTCACATTGCATAGCAACCATCCAATTTTCTGAATTTTGTGCTTCATCAAACGAAACAGGCTCATTCTCATCAGACTAGATGCAGCCATAGCATAGCAACCTGATGCAAAAGAGGCACTATGAGAGCCTGAACGAGTACGATATGACAGAGGTGCATCTAATTTGCTGTCACACAAAGTCTGCACCAACCATTTTGGCATAGTTTTTGCCTGCTCAATATTAGCTCTTTCATCAACTACTGCATCATGTAAATTTGCATCAGAAATGGAATGGTCTGTATCATCACATGAAACCTGCAAAGGTTGAGAAGTTGCCTCATTAGGACCAGCACTAGACTGTCCACCTTTAAAAAGAGGCATCAAAGTATCATACATGTCTTTGGAGCTAACAAATGTCTCCTTAGTGCATGAAAGCAATGGCTGAATAGCATCTTCCACAAAAACAACATCATGGCTAACCAGAATGCATTTAGTCTGTGGATGATACAGACAATAGCCTTTGCTTTTAGAACTGTACGCAACAAAAGTACATTTTACTGCTTTATCATCCAATTTTCTACGATGTTGTTCAGGCACTAATGCATATGCCAAACAACCAAAAACACATAGATGAGCAACAGATGGCTTGCGATCATGCCAAGCCTCATATGGAGTGATAGACTACAGCGCTTTAGTGGGACACCTGTTAAGTACGTATGCTGCACACATGACAGCCTCAAGCCAGAAACTATGTGGTAAAGCCTGACTCTTGACCATACGCCTCGCCATCTCCATGAGTGACCTGTTCTTTCGTTCAGCAAATCCATTATGTTGAAGTGTATACGACGCTGTACACTAGTGTTTTATCCCATGTTCAGCTAGAAATGCATTAAATCAGAAGACATATATTCCCCCCCTCGATCAGAACGGAGGGTGCCCATTTTACATGCTGACAGATTTTCAGCCAAAACCAAAAACTGTTTGAAGCACATGAATACTTCAGACTTTGCCTTCGATGGATATACCCATGCATGCCTGGAAAAAGCATCGATGAAAGTCACGAAGTAAAGATAATTCCCAAAAGAAGGTGTCTGCATAGGACCACAGACATCACCATGTACAAGCTGCAATTTCTGAGTAGCTCGAACTGAACCATCTTTTGGAAAGGATGAATGCTGCATTTTGCCCAAAATACAGCCTTCACAAACATGTTTTCCAGGTGCCTCAAGTTTGGGCAAAGAGGACACCATTTCAGATTTCTGCAGACATAGCACACTAGCAAAATTTAGATGACCAAAGCGTGCATGCCAAAGCTTTGCATCTGACATAGCCTGAGAATCATTTACTGCACATGCCAAATCATTTACAGATCTTTCATAGTCTATGAGCTTATACAACCCACGACATAAAATGCCAGAAGCAATAATCACATCGCCATTTGACAGATCATGAACTGTACACCTGTCATCAACAAATTTCACAACCAAGCCTATCTTGCCTAATGTAGAAACTGATAACATGTTCTTCTTGATCCCTGGCATAAATAAAGCATCTGACAAAGTGAAAGAACTACCATTAGGAGTAGTCAAAATGATCTTACCAACTCCCATAACAGGATAAGAGGAGTTGTTGGCACATGTAACAATATTCCCTGTAGGGGCAGGCTTGAGTGAAGAGAAGAAACTCTGCTACAAGGTAATATGTTTGGTCGCCCCACTGTCAAAATACTGGCAAACATCTGAGTCTACTGCAGACATGCACTGCTCATGAGAAGATGGGTCAAAACTGCAGACAGTAGTAAATGCCCATTCTTCTTCCTGCACAAGATTAGCAGACTCTGTTTTTGGTGTAGAGGCCTCTGCAACAACCATTCCAGCCTCTTTCTTCTTTGCCTCTTTAGCAACCAGTTTTGGACAGTTCTTTATGATATGATCATTCCCTTTACAATACTTACAAAACAATTTCTGCTTTTCTGATTTCTTCTCATCTTTATCTTCCTTTTTTGAATATGCAGAATTAGCAGATTTCTGCTTACTAGTTGAAGAGATCCATTTTCCTTTGCCCTTCTAACTAGCCAGGAAAGCTTGATCTGCAACTTGCATAATGGACCTGTTCTGCCTGGACTGATCTTCTTGCAACAGAACAGAGCCTAACTCCTCAAATGATAAGGCATTCGCATTGCCTTTCATCATCAAATGAAGAGTAGAAGCAAAAATCTCATATGAATCAGGAAGACCATTCAGAACAGTCTGCAGAAGTGAGCTATCTGGTATAACCTCATCAGCAGAAATCAACTGTTCCTTCAAATCTTTGATCTTCGTTAGGAAACTGTCCATAGAATCAGCTTCATTCATGTGCTCACTCTCCAACTGTTTTCGGAGGTAAGCAACACGAGCCTCATTCCTAGCTTGGTACAATGTGGTAAGTGTATCCCAAGCATCCTTAGCTTTCTGCAAGAGCGAATGTGAGGAATAATGGCACATTTGATAGACAAAGCTATCAATGCATGTGCCTGGGCATCTCTGCCATCCCAACAAATTTGCTCTGCAGTAGGTGCAGCAAAAACCGCAACACGAACAAGAATATGCAGAATATCATCGTCTTCGACACCTTCTGCATCAGCTTCAGTACCTACAGTTGTAACAGTTCTATTGCAAGTGTGATAGGACGTTTTTCAACACTCTGCACAATGTTCCACAGTCCTTTTGCAACCAATACATGTCGCATCATATAAGCCCACAATGGGTAGTTGGTACCATCCAACTTATCCTCAACAGCCAACATACGGAATACATCATTGCTTTCAGCCATGGCCGATGACTAAAACACCTTGATGCAAAAATTTGACTGTATCTCAAAAAGTTGAACAAAACTGCCTAGACGAATTTTGCTAGACCTGTAGCAGACTTTGAGACGCTTACACTGGCGAATAGAAACTCGTATATACCTTTGGCACAAAAAGACAAAATAGCCTGCACAAGCACTGTGATAGTGCGTTCGGAGGTCGAAAGGAGCTCATATCGCGATTCTGAGACTGCAAACAGAGGAGTGTCGACGGCGCCCTAGATGAAGCGACGACCTGCTCTGATTCTAATTGTTGGAGACAGACCTCTACGGAAGCACGCAAACAACACAAGGAAGGAGAAGAAGCTTGGAGCACAACACACAATACTGAATGTATTACTAGAGAATGTACAAAGATAAGTAGCCCATTAGGGCAATAGGCATATATACAAGTCAGGGGAAAAAAACATCCTAAAGAGGGAAGAAAGTGCCCCGGCGGTCCTAGAGTGTTCACACACATCACTCCTAAATATATCAACACTTTGTACTTATCCAAAAATAAATATCAACATTTGGGGCTACGCTTTCATCCACACACATAAAACTAGAGGTTTCTCGAAAGGTTTTTCAGTTTTGGTGGGAGCAACCACTACAAATTTATGCAGTTTTTTGAGCATAAAACATCAGAGTTGACAGACACTTGTAGGTGTTGTTGGCTAGTTTTTGGGCTATGAATTCAGCCTCTTAATGTCATTTTACTGCATATATTGAGCACATACACACCATGTACACTTCTGTGGATACCACTTATGTACGTCCATGTGGTCACTGATATAGCGGTTATGTTTTTTGCATAAAGCCTTTTATGTTTGATAAAGAGGGTCGCGGTGAGGTTTCTTAACTAGGACACACCCAAACGTCGGGGTCTCTTGGTGATGCAAGTGGAAGACTTACCCAACCTCACCGTAGATGTATGATAGTTGTTCATAGGTGCTCGATAAGCATAGTTGTCTTCTATTGGGTAACTGATTATATGCAATGGAGTCAGTGACTCACTATGAGGGTAAACACGTTAGCACTTGCAATTTTATGATATTTTGACACTGGTCATATGCTCATTTTGCAGAGGATACTCTGGCAAAAATTTTCCAAATTTTTTGGTTTAGTCAACTATATAGTGGTTGATTTACTCCTTGATATACTTATTCATTGGTGTTTGGACTCTTCTAGCTCCATTATCATTCTATTAAATTCTCTACCATCATGGCATAAGAGGTCTGAGACACATCTGGTGGATCAGGGTCTAGTGCCAGTGTTTCGAGGAGGAGCTATAACTTGAAGGGCAAAGACCATTTTGAGATCTCAAAATTTGATGGCACAAACTTTGCTCTATGCAAGAATTAGATTAAAGATGTGCTGATTCAAAGGAGATAATGGAAGCCAGTAAATGGGATTTCAAAGAAGCCTGTTGACATGGATGAAGATGACTAGGATGAGTTAGATGAAATGGCTAGGTCTACCATTCATTTGCACCTAGCAAATAATGTTTACTTTACAAGTATTAGACTGTGAAAGTGTAGAGGAGCTTTGTGATTGTGATAGATTATGTGAATGGTTATTTATGTGTAAACATGTATGCTTGATTATTTGATTTGTGGGGGTTACTTGATTCATGATCTTACACAGTTCCTTGTATATTGTGTAACATGCCCATGAGGTGGGAGGTATAGTTTGTATACTTACACTCAGGTATTGTTTATCATTCTTTATGTTTTCTCCCATAGTTACTTTGGCCATATTGGCCTTTAGTGGGAGATTGTTACCGTTAGTGTCCATGTGAAAGGACAACTGGCCACTAGACACTTCTTTGTATACGTTCTTTAATAAAACATATAGTGGTGTGGTCAGTCACGGACTGTAAGCTTCACCACATTTATAAGACCTAAGAAGTCTATCTTTGTGCTCCCTATGTACTATGTTTTTCTACATATTCTACAGCCTCTGTGTGGAGTACTGTGTGCGGCCTTAGGAGCTCATTTTTCTACTCCGAGGATATTGTCGTGAAGCTATTGAAGAGGAGAGTGCAACGTGGTGCATCACCATCCAATTACTTCAACTTCACTTATAGATTCATTAATCCTCTTCATAATCTTTATGTATTCATGCTCAATTAGTGAGTGAAGCCCCAACAAGGTACAACCTAATGCAAAGCCTGAAGCATCCACATGAAAATGAAAGATCTTCTCCTATTTTGGAGGCTTCTTAATTGGTGTTGAACCTTACCATGTTTTAAGCTTTTTGAAACCTTCCTCACACTCCTCATTCAATTCAAATTTAGTGATTAAGGAACATAATGGTTTAGCTGTTATTGCATAATTATGGAAAAAGTCTCCATAGTACCCACATTGTCCCATGAATGCTTGTAATTCATTTACATTCATAGGTCTTGACATTTCAAAAATAATCTTTCTCTTGTCTTCATTTATAGAGATGCCATTTTTAGATATTAAGTGGTGAAAAATGCTTTCCTCTCTTACAACTTCTCAATGTTTAGACAAACTCTATAGATTTTACATTTGGTCTAGTTGATTAAAAAGCACATAGATTATCAACATATGCTTCCATGGTTTTTCTCATAAATTCCTTGAACACATGACACATAAGCCTTTGAATGGTTGCAAGTGCATTGGTTAAACCAAAAGGCATAACCCTAAATGCATAAATTCTCCATTCTATTGCAAATATAGTCTTATAATTTGTTTGGGTTATAGCAACTTAAATATATCTAGAGAAACAATCTAGGAAGCTATATACCTCTTTCTTGCTACTCTTTAGAGCAAATGGTCAATAATTGGTAATGGGTAGTTATCTCTTATAGTAGCTACATTTCATTTCTTTAGGTTTATACAAACCCTATTTTTTCTATTTTTCATTGGCACCATAGGAGATATCCATTCTATGTTCAATTTCATATATGAATCCTAATAACAACAACTTGTCAATCTCTTCCTTAATGTTGGCAACATAGACATCATTCTATGTATAATGTCTTTGTTTAGCAGGTTTGGAGCTAGGAACCATAGGAATTATATGAACATAGACTTTTCGACCTACACCTTTAAGGTCTTTATAACTTTAGGAAAACACAAATCTATATTCACTACGACATATCAAGGGTATATCGAGGCTTCTATCGAGGAAAATGAATGGGTGTGATTTTGCCCCGACATCGGTGTAAGCGTTGGCATAGGCATCAGAACTGTGCTGGTACAGGCATCGATATAGGTGTCGATATGAGCGTCGATATGAGCATCAATACAAGCATCAATATAAGCATTAGAAATATGAGCGCTCATACCGATACCCATACTGATGCATCTACCGATGACTCCGGAGTGTATCATCATGCATACCGATGACCATCCTGGGAGTACTATTGTGCATACCGATGACTATATCTGCAAAGTTTTTTTTGGGCAGAGTGTGTTGTCTCTTGCTATAGGAACATAACCATGATGTTGTTTAGCAAAAGACAATACACTATGCCCAAAAAAACCGAGTACATGTGATGTTTACTCTAATGGCAACCAAAACAGGATTTCATAAAACAAAATAATATTAGACACAAAAGAGATGAGCAAAATGAACCATGAACGATGTACAAAAACAGTTATATATTTCATAAATGAAGCATGTACAAGAGTGTGGCAAACACTATCATATATGAGGCAAATACAAAATGTGGCAAAGCACTGCCATATAAGAATCAAATACAAAATTCTCATGCACCATTGCCATATATGAACCAAATACAAAATTGTGGCACACCACTGCCATATACATGCACAGAAGGATCGAAACATCTATATCAATAGTCCTGCAATAAAGAACATTCATGAGTTGAGATAAATTGACATGATATTTACAAACAACAAGTAAAAAACAAGTTTCTAAGTTCATCACCTCATTGCAGATGCTCCCATGAAACAATCGCACCATATCCCTCCAAGTCCTCCAATAGTACAATCAATCCATGACAATATCCATAAGCCTCCCCCATTCATGTTGGAGGATGACCCATTGCCAGCTCCTACAACAAATATACAGAATGTTAAATGAACATACATGACATGCTTAACAAAAACAAATTCACTAAAACAAATGATACTTACAAATTTTTGACGCATAATGTCATATCCATCACTGCCTAAATGTAAGGGTCTCATCATATCTAGATGTGTGGCTGCAACATCTCACTGCTGGGGATCGGTCAGGAGTCTGCTATTGCTCATCATGAATCATATCCCACTCCTTAGCATCTAACCATACAGGCTTGGGTAAGCCTGCCCTGAAAGCATCATGAGCCTCGGATCATCGATGGGACATAACTTCATGTGCGGTGTGTTGAATCCACTCAGAGCTAACAAGAGGATGCCCATGTGCTGGTCAAAACTCCTGATAGATCATCCCTGTGATATAATTTTTACGATCTTTGTCTTGTTCACTCCATTTCGACATGTTAGAGTGTCCAAACTGTATGGAGCAAAGCTGTCGTATATGCTGATGGGTGGCCTTTTTAGCTGCATCCATCACTGGAGCTCCATTACGAATACTCTACACCTTGGAGTCATCATGGTCATGAGCACTCCAAGGTGTATGTGGTGTACCACGTGGTGTACCATGTGGCATACCTACATCTAAGGTACTCGCTCTAGGAGCAGAAGTGGATGAGACAACGTCCGTCACGGTGCCTCCACAACAGCCGCCTCCTCCAGAGCTACATGTAGATCCACTCCTAGAACCTTCGGCTCCAGAGCGTGACCTCGACCTATGAGACAGACCAGCACTTGTATCGTGTTGAGGTGTCGAACACACATGTCTGCTACTGAAGCCACTAGGGGATGATTGAGAAGATGGTCGTGGTGGAGTCATAAAGCTAGGAGACATACCTTCAGCGGGAGTAGCACCACCTATAGGAGTGATGCCGGTAGGAGTGATACTAGCGGGAGTGAGGCTGACAAGAGTGAGGCCGGTAGGAGTGAGGCCAAAAGGAGTGAGGCCAAGGGGAGTACTACCATGAGCGATCCAGTAATGTGATGCAATAGCCATATATGTGGGAGGCACTTGAGATATAAAATCCAAGAACTACTCCTCTATCATGGAATATGGAGTGAGTGGAGAACTATCTCCCATCATTCTCTATAACAAAAGAACTCAAATAATTATCATATGATAATAAAGGTAATACAGAGAAGTAGTAGTGTACAAAAGAACATAGAAAAAAAAAACACAAATTAGTACGTACAAGTGTTTGATTAAAAAATTCTCTATTCTAACATCCTCTTGGAGATCTGATGCATTAAGAATATACATCTCTATATTGAAGGCTTCTAAGTCTCTTGGTATGCTATCTTCTTCTTGATCATCATCTGTTGCTTCATCGTATATCTCGTCTTCTTCAATGACCTCTTCATCTTTCTGTTGCTTCATCGTATATCTCGTCTTCTTCAATAACCTCTTCATCTTGGACAATGATCTCTTCCTCCTCGACTATGGAATGAATCTCAGATTCCACTACAGATGGACTTTCTTCTACATCTATGTTCTCACATATTTGTCTACTATGTGGGGAGACTAAAACAAATAGCCACTCTGGTTCTTTTAAATTTGGTATAAAAACAACTTGCTCATAGTGTTCGGGGAGTACAAATGTATCTCTTTCACCCGTCCATAGCAAACCACTCTTATCCCGCCTCAATGTTGCGTTTCTTCCAAAGGTGAATACTTTGAACCATTTCACATAAAAAAAGTAATCAAAGTTCCTAAAGTATAGCTTCAAGATATCTTGAATCACTGCACAATAATCTAGTTGGCCTTCTTGAGCATTATCATCTCTTGCATTAGCTCTACTTTTTTGGAAAAAGTTCACCATCACCCCACTATCAAAAGAACACCTATTTTTGTTGATTCCTACGATCTGAAAGTGTCATCCATGAGACCATAGTGCACCGTATCTACTCACCAGGGGGACCATGCGAATGGTAGCTTAGGTTTTGTAGTCGACTTTTATCAAAGTATCCATATTCTAGAACATGTGCAGTACATACTTGCAATGAGCGCAACGACATGCCATTCTCTCCTCCGGATCCAAACTAGCCATCTCTTATAATATGGACATTTTAGAACATCTGATTTTTCTTATTAAACCTAGAAACCATAATCCTAAAGACCTAGACCTAAAGCATGTATATGTGTGTATGCATATGTATGTGTATGTGTACATATATTATGTGTGTATATGTGTATATGTGTGTATGCATGTGTAAACAACCTAGAAACCCTAATCTTATTTTTATATATTTAATTTGATAAAAAACCTTAAAATCCTAATTTTATTTATTTAATTATCTATATTTAATTGAAACAATAGCTATTCTTATATTTATTTATCTACACTAAAATCCTATTTTTTTATATAGATTTAATGTGTACATATATTATGTGTGTATATGTGTATATGCATGTGTAAACAGCCTAAAAACTCTAATCCTACTTTTATATATTTTATTTGATAAAGAACCCTAAACTCATATATATATATGTGTATGTGTACATCATATATATATATGAGTATTTGATATATATATATATATATATGAGTTTAGGGTTCTTTATATATATGTGTATTTGATAAAGAACCCTAAACTCATATATATATATGTGTATGCATGTGTGTATTTATCTATACTAAAGACCTATTTTTATATATATTATTTATATATATATATACTAAAGACCTATTTTTTATATATTTAATTATGTATATATGTGAGTGTGTGTGTATATGTATGTGAGTATGTATGTATATGTGTGTGTATGTATATGCACACGTGTTTGTAATATGTGAAAATCCTAAAGTCCTATTTTTTATATATATTAAAAATCCTAAAGACCTATTTTCTATACATCATAAAAAACCTAAAAACTCTAAAACCCTAATCATATGTATGTATGTATATGCATGTGTGTTTGTAATAGGTTAAAATCCTAAAATCCTATTTCTTATATATATTAAAAATACTAAAGACCTATTTTCTATATATTATAAAAAGCATAAAAACCCTAAAACCCTAATGCTATATATATATATATATGTGTGTGTGTGTGTGTGCGTGTGTTATGCATATACATAATATATATATGTATTATATATGTGTATATGTGTGTATGCATGTATAAACAGCTTTAAAACCCTTATGCTATTCTATATATATATATGTATATATAGATAGATAGTATTTTTTTCCTAATTTGTATAAATATATGTTTATATATATTAATATTAATCTAAAACTCTATTTTGTATATAGTTAATTATATATATTTAATTTGATAAAAAAAGTCCTAAAATCCTATTTTTATATATTTAATTATGTATATTTAATTTGAAAGAAAAACCTTAAAAACCTATTTTTATATGTTTAATTTATTAATTTAAAACACTAGCTCTTTTCATATTTATTTATCTATACAATTATCCTATTTATATATATATTTATTTATATATTCTAATTTTGTTCTTAATTTTTCTTTATTTTTTCCTTATATAAATTTAATGGAATTATATTTATGTAAAAACCCTAAAACCCTAATCCTAAAGACCTAGAACCTAAAACATGTATATGTGTGTATGCATGTATGTATACATGTATATATGTATATGTATTATATGCGTATATGTGTATATATGTTAAGCATGTGTAAAACCCCTAAAACCCTAATCCTAAAGACCTAGACCTAAAACATGTATATGTGTGTATGCATGTGCATATATATGTGTATGTGTCAATGTGTATATATATGTGTGTATGTGTATGCATGTGTAAATAGCCTAAAAACCCTAATCCTATTTTTATCTATTTAAATTGATAAAAACCCTAAAATATTATTTATATAGTTAATTATATATATATTTAATTAAAACACTAGCTATTTTCATATTTATTTATCTATACTGAAATCCTATTTTTTATATATATAGTTAATTATAGATTCTAATTTTTTATCTTTTTTTTGCTATATATATTTAATTTAATTAAAAAATTGTAAATCCCTACTTTTTATATATTTGATTATATATGTGTGTGTATGTATGCATATGTATCTGTATGCATGCGTGTATATGTGTGTGTGTATATGTGTGTGTGTATGTATGCATATGTGTATATGTGTGTGTGTATGTATGCATGTGTGTATATGCATGTGTGTATGTATGCATGTGTGTATATGTGTGTATATGTATGTGTGTGTATATGTATGAATGTGTGTACATGTGTGTGTATGTATGCATGTGTGTGTATGTATGTGTGTGTATATGTGTGTGTATGTATGCATGTGTGTATATGTGTGTGTGTATGTATGCATGTGTGTACATGTGTGTGTGTGTATGTATGCATCTGTGTATGTATGCATGTATGTGTGTATATGTGTGTATGTATGTATGCATATGTATGTATATGCATGTGTGTATATGTGTGTGTATGTATGCATTTGTATATGTGTGTGTATGTATGCATGTGTGTACATGTGTGTGTGTATTTATGCGTGTATGTATGCATGTGTGTACGTGTGTGTGTATGTATGCATGCATGCATGTATATGTGTGTATGTATGTATGCATATGTATGTGTATGCATGTGTGTATATATGTGTGTATGTATGCATGTGTGTACATGTGTGTGTGTATGTATGTATGCATGTGTGTATATGTGTGCATGTATGTGTGTGTATATGTGTGTGCGTGTATATGTGTGTGTGTATATGTGTGTGTTTATGTATGCATGTGTGTATATGTGTGTGTGTATGTATGCATGTGTGTATATGTGTGTGTATGTATGCATGTGTGTACATGTGTGTGTGTGTATGTATGCATGCATGTTTGTATATGTGTGTGTATGTATGCATGTGTGTGTATGTATTTCTATCTCTCTCTCTTGATCTTTCTCTCTTTCATATCTCTTTATCTCTCTCTCTCTCTCTCTCTTCCTCTCTTTCATGTCTCTTTATCTCTCTCTCTCTCTCTATCTTTCTCTGGATCGCTCTCTCTCTCTCTCTCTCTCTCTCTCTTTTTCACTCTCTATCAATAGAGAATAAAACAATCACTTACACATATGTCCCTCTTTTGGATCGCTATTATCAAAGCCTAATGTATATCATCTCTCCTAGAATTCCAAAGAATCCATGTCAAAAAACTCCTGCAAAATCAAAGAGAAGAGAAATGATAAAACATAAAGCATAGAGAAAGACAAAGGGTAAGAGTATATACACCACTTACCAAGATGCAAGATCTAGAGAGAGAGTGTGTGTGTGTAGAGAGAGAGAGATCTATGTGTGTGTGTGCACAAGACAATGCAGGTCACAATTCAGTTCATGTGCATAAGTTCCATAGAAGCAAGTAGTACTCAGTGCAAAGGACACGCAAAATGTTGATTTTCGCTCTCAGGTCCCGGTATGTTTAAAACATGGCACCAGTATAAGTGTCGGTAAATTACTGGAAATTACCGATGCTTATACTGGTGCTTATACCGGCACTTATATTGGTGCTTATACTGGCATGTATATTGACGCTTATATCGACGGTCGCAATGCATCCCGACAATCCATTTTAAACACTCATACCAATGGTCAAGTGACCCTCAGTATGCCCAAGTAGATTTTTCTAATGTTCATACCGACATCGAGGGATGACCATCGGTATAGAGAACGTCGGTATGCCCCTCACATGTTGTAATGATTCTCTCACTCATTTCACTAAGGCTTTTTGATCTTCCTCTTGCACACCATTTGCCATTGTTATTTCCTTTCTTCTACTTCCTCAATACTAATGAGGACTTGCTTGACTTGTTCTTTGTTTTCATAATAGTGATTTGGTTTTGCTTCTCTTTGCGGTTTTTGGAAAATAACTTTTCCCTCTTCTACCTCATATCCATTGAAGTGTTCAAATACATCCATATTATTTTTTTGATCTTCTATATTTATTTGTTTGCTTTGATGATTGGATTTTTGAATTTCTTGATGATATAACTCATGCTTTTTCTCCTTTTGGTTAATGGGTTCTTCTAAACTCTCTTTACTTTTGTCCTTAGGAATATGTACAATTTTGACCATATTGAATGGGATTATCATAGCCTTCAAAATCACACATTTTCACTTCTAAGGTGGCTAGTATCTGATGCCAACCACATAGTTCAAAATATTTATCATCAAAATACATTGATATATAACTAAGATAATCCATTCACATATCCAATTTAGAATCTTCTTTTGTTAACTTGTATATTCCTCCATTTTTTGGTTTACATAACCAAATCCGGGTTGCATCATCAAA
Source organism: Ceratopteris richardii (assembly GCA_020310875.1). Classification (NCBI taxonomy): domain Eukaryota; kingdom Viridiplantae; phylum Streptophyta; class Polypodiopsida; order Polypodiales; family Pteridaceae; genus Ceratopteris; species Ceratopteris richardii. Next base: position 125,915,617 of record CM035437.1, read on the forward strand.
TTCCAAGTCTTCAATTGTACTTGATGCAATGGAAGTTTTTTTTGCTTGATAAAATCTTCTCGAATCCGTTGGTGATATGTCATGATCTGATTTTTTTTTTTTATAAATTTTACCTTGGTAATGTTATCTACATGTTGAAGGTACAAGTAATTATTCCCACAATCCTGAACAAATCTAAGTTGTCTTCATAATGGTCTTCCAAGTATGATATCATAAGTATTTACCTCTAAGAATTACACTATATTCAATGTATGTTTAAACTTTATTCCACATGTCTGAGCTCAATTTTTTCTAACAACCCTATTGAATGTTCTATATGTCCATCTGCTTTCATTTGGTGCTGCACTTGTTGAACAATTTTCGCTTCATGTAAAAAACATGTCCATCAGGCAAATCTTTATGACGTCCTTCATAGAGAGTTTTACAAAGTGCCATGCTTTGATTCGTGGTCCACATAGGGGACAAACATGGTAGCCCAAAATTGATAAACCTGAACATTCACCATAACCAGGCCAATCATGCATCGTCCACATAAGTATGTGTTGCACTCCCATGTCTTGTCTTCTTATCGGTTGAGACATGTCACGTACAGTAATCTCATCCCATAAAGTGCGCAGCCCTTCCACAAGTGGTGCAAGGTATACATCCATGTTTTTTACCTTGTACTTACCTGGCACAATAAAAGCTAATAATAAATGGCCCTTCTTTGTGGCCAGCCATGGTGGGATGTTATAATTGACCCAACATACAGACCATGTTCTCCATGAAGAGCTACATAAAGCAAATGGATTTAGTCCATGCATAGCTAGGCGCAGACGTATGTCTCGAGGCTCACTAGAAAGCTTTGGCCACTTACTATCTATGTGTTTCCACGCATCAGACTCAACAGAGACTCGCATTAGACCATCTGTAGACCTGCTTTTTGCATGATGTAACATTAACTCAGCTATGGATTTGCATCTAAACATGCTCTTGATTCTTGGAATGATAGGAAAGTGGCGAAGAACCTTTGCAAGGATTGCTTCGCCCACAAGTTCTTCTCTAAACCTATTTGCTCCACATTTTGGACATATATGGAGATGCTCATAATCGTTCCAAAAGAGGATGCAATCATTCGGACAAGCATGAATCTTAGTGTAGTCCATTCCAATGGATTGTGAAAGTTTTTTTGCATCTCCACATGTTGGAGGCATGTCATTGCCCCCTCGCAAAAATTGATCTTTAAGAAGCATGCAATTAGCAATTAGAATGGCATTAATAAATAAAGTTATTTTGATACAACAATGAAAGTTTATTTCAAATCCACTTACCTAAACAATTCAGAGGCACTACTATCTGACCATCCATAAATGGATTGCACATTGAGCATCACGAGTGATGCATGTAGTACATATATGTTTGCTGCATTGTACAGTGGTAAATGAGCTAGTCTTTGCATGTTTTTGTATTCTTCATCGTCTTCTAATCGTGGAAATTCTGATGTGTCCATGACACTCATGACATCTTCTCCACCATCATGATCTTTGTCCATCTCATAAAATGCTTCGAGCATTTCTTCCATGTGTTCATTCTGTGTAATGCTATTAGTGCGTTGTACTTCTACCTCCCTTTTTGTTCTCTTCTGTCCACAAGAGGTTACCAGTGCAATGTCGTTTGGGTCCACCTTCCAATCAAGGGGATCATGCAAATGGTAGCATAGGTTTTGTAGTCCACTTTTATCAAAGGATCCGTATTCTCTAACATGTGCACTACGCATCCATCATTTCTGATAAATTTGATACTTGCACTGAGTACAAGGACATGACGTTCTCTTCTTCGGATCCAAACTAGCCATCTGATACAATATGGACATTTTAGAACAATTGATTTTTCTTATTAAACCTAAAAACCATAATCCTAAAGACCTAGACCTAAAACATGTATATGTGTGTATGCATGTGTATATGTATGTGTATGTGTACATATATTATGTGTGCATATGTGTATATGTGTGTATGCATGTGTGAACAACCTTGAAACCCTAATCCTATTTTTATATATTTAATTTGATTAGAAAACCCTAAAATCCTCATTTTATATATTTAATTATATATATTTAAATGAAACACTAGCTATTCTCATATTTATTTATCTATACTAAAATCTTATGTTTTAATATAGATTTAACGTGTACATATATTATGTGTGCATGCATGTGTAAATAGCCTAAAAACCCTAATCCTATTTTTATGTATTTAATTTGATAAAAAACCCTAAAATCCGATATATATATATATATGTGTGTGTGTGTGTACATATATTATGTGTGTATATGTGTGTATTTATCTATACTAAAGACCTATTTATATATATATTATTTATATATATACTAAAGAACTATTTTTTATATATTTAATTATGTTTATATGTGAGTGTGTGTGTATATGTATGTGAGTGTGTATGTATATGTGTGTGTATGTATATGCACGTGTGTTTGTACTTTTTATATACATTAAAAATCCTAAAGACCTATTTTCTATATAACCTAAAAACTCTAAAACCCTAATCTTATGTGTGTATGTATATGCATGTGTGTTTTTAATATGTTAAAATCCTAAAGTTGTATTTTATATATATATCAAAAATTCTAAAGTCCTATTTCCTATATATCAGAAAAGCCTAAAACTCCTAAAATCCTAATGCTATATATATATATATATATATATATATATATATATATATATATATATATATATATATATATATATATATATATATATATATATATATATATATATGTGTGTGTGTGTGTGTATGTATGTATAAATATGTTATGCATGTACATAATATATATATATATATATATATATATATATATATATATATATATATATATATATATATATATATATATATATATATATATATATATATATATATATATATATATATATATATATATATATATATATATATATATATATATATTATGTGTATATGTGTATATGTGTGTATGCATGTGTAAACAACTTAAAAACCCTAATCCTATTTTTTATATATATTTGATTATATATTGTATTTTTTTCCTAATTTTTATAAATATATGTTTATATATGTTAATATTAATCTAAAAATCTATTTTCTATATAATTAATTATATATTTAATTTGATAAAAAAGCCATGAAATCCTATTTTTATATATTTAATTATAAATATTTAATTTGATAAAAACCTTAAAATTCTATTTTTATATATTTAATTATATATATTTAATTAATTTATTTAAAACACTAGCTCTTTTCATATTTATTTATCTATACAATTATCCTATTTTTTATATATATTTATTTATATATTCTAATTTTGTTCTTAATTTTTTCTTTATCTTTTCCTTATATAAATTTAATTGGATTATATGTATGTAATAACCCTCAAACCCTAATCCTAAAGACCTAGACCTAAAACATGTATATGTGTATGCATGTGTGTATATACATGTATGTATGTATATGTATTATATGTGTATATGTGTATATATGTTATGCATGTGTAAAAACCCTAAAACCCTAACTATAAAGGCCTAGACCTAAAACATGTATATGTGTGTATGCATGTGTATATATATGTTTATGTGTATATATATGTGTATGTGTATATGTGTATGCATGTGTAAATAGCCTAAAAACCCTAATCCTTTTCTTATATATTTAATTTGATAAAATCCCTAAAATCCTATTTTTATATATTTAATTTAAACACTAGCTATTTTCATATTTATTTATCTATACTGAAATCCTAGTTTATATATATATTTAATTATAGACTCTAATTTTTTATCTTTTTTTGTTATATATATTTAATTTAACAAAAAAACCATAAATTCCTATTTTTTATATATTTGATTATATATGTGTGTGTGTATGTATACATATGAATCTGTATGCATGTGTGTAAATATGTGTGTGTATGTATGCATGTGTGTATATGTGTGTGTGTATGTGTGTGTGTATGTATGCATGTGGTGTATGTATGCATGTGTGTATATGTGTGTGTATGTATGTGTGTGTGTATGTATGCATGTGTGTAATGTGTGTGTGTATGTATGCATGTGTGCATATGTGTGTGTATGTATGTGTGTGGATATATGTGTGTGTATGTATGCATGTGTGTATATGTGTGTGTGTGTATGTATGCATGTGTGTACATGTGTGTGTATGTATGCGTGTGTGTATGTATGCATGTGTGTATGTATGCATGCATGTTTGTATATGTGTGTACATATGTATGCATATGTATGTGTATGCATATGTATGTGTATGCATGTGTGTATATGTGTGTGTGTATGTATGCACGTGCGTACATGTGTGTGTATGTATGCGTGCATTTGTGAATATGTGTGTATGTATGTATGCATATGTATGTGTATGCATGTGTGTATATGTGTGTGTGTATGTATGCATGTGTGTACATGTGTGTGTATGTATGCATGCATGTGTGTATACGTGTGGATGTATGTATGGATATGTATGTGTATGTGTGTGTATATGTGTGTGTATGCATGCATGTGTGTATATGTGCATGTGTGTATATGTGTGGTATGTATGCATGTGTGTATATGCATGTGTGTATGTATGCATGCATAAGTGTGTATGTGTGTGGTATGTATGCATGTGTGTATATGTGTGTGTGTATGTATGCATGCATAAGTGTGTATGTGTGTGTATGTATGCATGTGTGTATGTGTGTGTATGTATTTCTATCTCTCTCTCTCTATCTTTCTCTTTTTAACCTCTCTTTATATCTCTCTCTATCTTTCTCTCTTTCATCTCTCCATATCTCTCTCTCTATCTTCCGCTCTTTCATCGCTCTTTATCTCTCTCTCTCTATCTTCTCTAGATCTCTCTCTCTCTCTCTTTCTCTCTCTCTTTCACTATCTATCAATAGAGAATAAAACAATCACTTAAAGGTATGTCCCTCTTTTGGGTCGCTGTCTTCAAAACCTAATGTATGTCATCTCTCATCGAATTCCTAAGAATGGATGCCAGAAAACTCATACAAAATCAAAAGAGAAGAGAAATTATAAAACATAAAGCATAGAGAAAGACAAAGGGTAAGAGTACACACACCACTTACCAAGATGAGAGATCTAGAGAGAGAGAGAGTGTGTAGAGAGAGAGAAATCTGTGTGTGTGTGTGTTTGCACAAGACAATGCAGGTCACAATTCGGTTCACACGTGCAAGTTCGACAAAAGCAAGCAGTACTCAGAGAAAAGAACACGCAAAATGTTGATTTTTGCTCTTGGGTCCCGGTATGTTTAAAACACAACACCGTTATAGGCGTCAATATGAGCGTCGATAAATTACTAGAAATTATCGATGCTTATAGCGATGCTTGTATTGGCGCTTATACGGGCGCTTATACCGAGGATCACAACACATCTCGATGATCCATTTTAAACAGTCATACTGATGGTCAAGTGACCGTCGGTATGCCTAATTAGATTTTTCCAACATTCATACCGACGTCGAGTGGTGACTGTCGGTATAGAAAGCGTCAGTATGCCCCTCACATGTTGTATTGATTCTCTCACTCATTTCACTAAGGCTTCTTGATCTTCCTCTTGCACACCATTTGCCATCTTTATTTTCCTTTCTTCTCCTTCCTCAATACTAATGAGGACTTGCTTGACTTGTTCTTTGTTCTCATAATACTGATTTGGTTTTGCTTCTCTTTGAGGTTTTTGAATTCAACGCTTGTGCTCTAGTTATCACCTTGACTTGTATATTCTCTTGTGATTGGTTACTACTTTCATTTGTCAACCCAAGAGTCTGACTTCAAGTTTCTACGACTCTCACAGCCTTCAACGAAAAAGCAAAATTCATTTGTTTATTAGGGTTATTTGGATAGTCTTTTATTAGATGTTCTTTACCATAATCCTTCTAGTACACTTCTAGTTTTAATATGGGAGGTTAAGGGCAATCTCTTATGAAGTGATCTTCCCCACACCTATTGCATTTTCCTCTTTGAAAATTTCTAGGGTTTTATCTCGACAAATTTCTTTGTGTAGGTAAGAAAATTTTTATGATGAACATGAATGTTGTACGATCCATCTTATAATTTCCATTATTTCTTTAATAAGAGATATATTGATTTTCTTTATTATATCCCCTAGATTATTTTGAAACTTCCTCATTATAAAATGTTAAGAATATATCCTCTAATTCATCTACATACACTGAATTAGATGGGGTTATGACTCTTTTTAATTTTTCTCTTAAGGGTATGTATTTGAGAGGTGCTACATTTGTGTGTAAAGGAGATTTTTTTCCTAAAACAAGTTTAGTATTAGATGACGGTCTTGATCGTGGTCCTCCCTTTGCTACGGTCGGTAGCTCTAGCTATGCACGACGAACAGAGATTTCATGTTTGGTTCTCCTCCTAGCCACACCTGATCTGCACTTGTTCTAATATGAGAATATGTATATTCTCCCTCTATCTTCTACCTAGTATGGTGACGGCATCGGCATATACCTTCGTTATGTGACAAACTCATGATATGACATTTCGCTACATCATGAGTTTGTTTATCTTTCAATTGATGATTATTATGATGAATTATCCTTTCTCTAGCATATGGATTTTTAAATTCACCTTTGTCCTGCATGCAAAAGTTTTTAGGATGATCCCTCCTCCCCCCCCCCCCCCCCAAATAGTGGAAACATCTATTGTGTTGAGGTCTTTCAAGATTAGTTTGTTGTAGCCCTAATCCTAGATGTTTAGCAATGGCTTTGGAAAATTCCTCAATATGTGGTAATTCATTATCTATTGATGTGGACAATTCATTTGTCATCAAATCTTGGCCTCTATTGTCATTGAGGTCTATGGCTTCTTTTATGCATTCATTCAAATCTTCACATCTTCTACAATATACCATGGTTCTCAATTCTGTTTTTGCTAATCTTTCTATGAACAAAGATACATTTGTTTGCATACATGGCCTCTTTTGGGCTAGACACCTATCTAGGTATTGCTTGAATCTTCTAGCTATCAGCCTTAGTGTATCATTAGGATTTTGTTCAAAGTGGTGAATTCGGGTAGAATTACCATGTTTGATACCTCTCTTTGAAAATTCAACTATGAGATCTTCAAGTAATGCCTCAATGTTGGCGAAACTTTGCCTAATTAGTGGTTGAAACCACATGACTGAACTATCAATGTTAATCAAAATGTTTCATATTTAGTGAAGTATCCCTCTACTTCATTCTACCTTAGAATTTGTTTGAATTCTTCTACATGGTCATATGGGTCAGTAGATCCGTCATATTGATTATTAATGCTTTTCATAACTTGAGATGGTCTTAATCTTCTACACTATCCTTGAAACCTTTCCCTATTATTTCTTCTTGGAATGTTGAGGTTCTCCCCATTTGGTCTATTGTTCCTCATGTTCTAGCTTCTTGGGATTGATTTTCTATTGACTCTGATGGGTGGAATCTCTACATTTGTAAAGCTTTTCTCCAGCTTGTCTTCCTCTTGTCCAAAATGAATAAAACAATTTTACTTTGCATCAAACTCAAAAATTCATGATTTTTTGTTTAACTTGAAAACAATGGAAAAACCTGCTTTTTGAACTTGAAAGACTTGGTAAAATGGCTTTTTAGGTTACCTCTTGCTACCAACGATGATAAAAAGCTCAAAAATAACTTGAACTTAATGTTTCACTTTTTTTTTGCATTTTTTTTGCAATTTTTTGCACTATCTTGCTCTCACAATCACTCACACAATGACTAAGTCAAAAGAGATTATTTCTTTTATAGTTCTTTAGTATAAAAAGTTGCAATTTTTGCACTCTTCGAAACCAAAAGGTCGCAATTTTCTCCAGACTCCCAAGATCAAAAAGTTAAATTTTCTAGCCACTTCTAAAGTAAAATTTTGTGATTTTCTCAATTTCTAAATAGAAAAAAGTTTTTTGCTAATTTTTGAGTAAAAAACTTACAATTTCCTTGACTTTCTTCACCCTTATAGTTTTTTCTCTCAAATTTGGTAATTTCATGTGTTCTTTCCTCATGATATTTATTCCTTTGTCATCTCATTCCATCTTGATTTATCTTTTTCCAAAGATATCATTAATTCCCTTAGTTATTTATCTTTAAAAATTTCACGATTTTCTGAGAGTTCCCACCATTAGAAAGTGATGACTTTTTCTTGATTTTTTTTTGTTGACTTTCTTCACAATATAAAAATTTGTCACTCTCCTTTTCTTTTCTTTCCCATTTTTTAATCATAAAATGTATTTTTCTTGATTAATTTATTTTTTTATACACAATTTCCAAGAATTTTGGTCTTTAAAGAAAATAAAAATCAAGTTAAAAACTAAAAGAAAAGAGTTTTTACTTTTCAAGCAACGATGTTTCATAGATGTTTCTTTCCTTTCGACTCTACAATCTTCACCTTCTTGCTTCCATTTGTTTAATCCTCCTAGAAGAGGTATAAAGAAATGAAAAACTTCAAACAACCAAGCAAATGACTATCACTTTGAGCATTCAAAGTACTCACATGACCATCCTTTCTCCTCAATTGGTTTACATTTCACAAAGAGCTCATTATCGTGCCTTCCTATTCCAAATTGAAAATAGAATACCTAGCTTTTCTTCCTTTCACATTTATTTTAATTAGTTTCTTGCCATCCTCTCTTATGGTATGAAAAGCAAAGTTTACTTGTGAATTTGGAACCACCAATCTAGGTTACCTAAATCCCTCACAACAACTCCAAAAATTATGTTTCACCACTACATTGCTTGAACATCTATCCCATTGTAGCAATGGTGACCAGATTGATCTTTCTAATGAAACAAGAAACTTCTTCAAGTTTTCAATCCAAGGATGCGATAGCATGCTTATTGCTTAGAGACTAATGCAAGAAATCACAAATCAACCATTTATACAAGAATCAAGTCGAACTTGACATGACATCATTAGATATAAAAGAAATATGAAGTAATTAAAAACATGACTTTTTGAGATGTGATAGTTGAAAATTTTAAATGCTCATAAGTCAATGAATGTAGCATTGAATTGAGTGATTCAAGTGCCTAATCCATGCCATTTTGCATAGAAAATTGAAATAATAATATCAAAGATACATATCTTGAGTAAATCCCCATGATGTGACCTTTTCAAAAGAGATGAGTTTCTTCAATTCAAGGAAAGATCCTCAAAAAAACTTACAAAATCGTCAATGATCCCACATTCAAGCTGAAACTCATTCCACATATAAAGATTCAACCAAAAAACACACAAGAATCCACACGATGGATCACACAAAGGAATCACAATGAGGAAGTACAAGACACCTAAAGGAGCAACTCTCTATTCTCAAAAACGAAAGAGTAGAAATGATTTCAAGTCCTTTAATTCTTCTTTACATTGATCCTACTTCCAAAATGAATTAATATATTCTCAAGCTCTCAACTTCTAGGATTCTAAACTACTATCTTTGATCATGGAATGACTCTCTCTAACTTTGTACATAGATCTATGATAACTCAAGGAAGACTCTTCCTAAGTTTTACCAAATTTACTACTTCCTACATCTACTTTCTTTGGCTATTTAAAATGTAAATGAATAAGCTTCTTTTTTTGCTTGTTCTCCTCATTCAACAATGGTTTGAAGCGAGCACCACATGCTTGGTATGAATAGATGCATGCCTACTTTCTCACACATGATTTTGAGAACACTCCAACTGAGAGCACCTTATATGATAAGTCTGGTGATGATGTACTTATGATCATTGTTGTATATGTTGATGAAATAATGCTCACTAGTCATAATGAGAAGCATATTGCTGAATTTAAGGTTGATTTGCATGCCTCTTTTGAGAGGTTAGATTTGGGGCATTTGCATCATTATTTTGGCATTCAACTTATGAAGTTTGATGGGCGAATAGCTTTGTGTCAAACAAGATATATTAACACATTATTGTTTTTGGACTTTAATGTTGCAAAACTTTTCCCACTCCCATGGAAACATGTTTACGGTTGAGTCTTCATGATGTGAGAGACACATTTGATGTTAGTCTCTATCAGAATGCTATTGGATGCTTGATTTACTTAATATGCATAACTTGGCTTGATATTTAGTTTGTTGTGTCTTATTTGAGTAGTGTTATGCATTGCCGATGTTTCAAGTGGTAAGCGGTTAAACACACCTTTGGCTACTTTAGTGGTAGACAACTACCTAGATAGCTTTTTCCCAAGGAGGAATCATTACTGCTATATTTACATGCTTTTTTCGACTTAGACTAGGTTGGTTTCTTTCACACTTGTGTCCCCACCATTGGTTTTCTCTTGATTCTTGATAGATCATGCATATCTTGGTTGAGCAAGAAGTAGCCTATTGTGGCCGCCTCTACTTGTGAGATTGAGTATAGGGTAGCATTCATAGTGATTGTTGAGTGTGTGGGTCGGATGTCTTTTGGCTAATTTGGGTGTTGGTGAGTCTTCTCCCACCACCATCTTCAGTGATACTTAGAAAACATTGCCAGTTGTGAGGAACCCTTTGTTCCATGCTCAAACAAAGCACATCAAGGTGCACTATCATTATGTTAGGGAGAGCTTCTCTATTGGAGAGATGAGTTTGGCTTAGGTGCCCACACAAAATAATGTTGCAGAACTTTTCACAAAGGATCTACTTAGGGAGATATTTAAATGTTTTTTGCAAAGCTTTGGGCTTACTTCCTTTTGTGGATTGATCCCTTTCCACATATCTTGCACTTCCTTATACATGAGTGCCAACTCCTTGTTCACCACATTACTCCGAAGAGGGACTTGTTGATATATTTTAGTGGTGATGTGTGTGAACACACTTAGGACAACTCTCGGGCTCTTTTAACTCTTTAGGGGTCTTTTTTCCCTGAGCTTGTATATATGCCTCTAACCCTAATGGATCACTTATCTTTGTACATTCACTTGGTAACACATTGTGTATTATATTGTACTCCAAGCTTCTTCTTCTTCTTACTCTTCTTCCTTGTTTAGTTGTATGCTTTTGCAATAGGGGATACCAATTTTTACCATCCTAAATTCTCCTTACCATGTTTTCTTATAAAATGCCTATTTTTGGCATAAAATCCTATCTTCAACTATAACTAGGCCCAATTTGTAAAAGTGGACTAGTATCTTTAGATGCATGAGTAGCTACATTGAATTCTCAGATTTTCTGACACTGTTTGAGCCTCTAAGTCATCTCTAGGTATTATTTTGAAATTAGACCAGAAAATATAGTGTTTAATGACTTCTTAAAAAGTATACATAAGTGAAAGATCTCTGATTTGTTAGGGTATCTTTTTTGGAGTGAGATTAGAGAGCCAAAAAATCTTATGATCTTTGTAGCTAGACTTTTGCAATAGAGAGAGCTTCTTGGAACATCATTCCTCTTTCTTGTGAGTGTGAGTGTGTGCATGCATGTGTGTGCCCATGTGTACACTTGCCTTGCTCTTGTTGTAGGTGTGTGTGCTTCGATCTCGTCACATGCAATCGTCATAAGAACTGAATGATTTCTCTTTGGATACAACATTCTTTTTGTTTTGTGTACTTGGGGACTATGATGATGGGGTGATACATTAGGGAAGACAATTTTGAATATACTCTATGTAGATGATCTTATGATAATAGAGAATTATGATGATCCTCTTCAACAAACAAAAGATAACTTGAGTTCCGAAATTCAAATGATAGAATTAAGCCTAACACGTTATTTCTTAGGTGAATTATGGTAGGGACGAAGAAGAGTTTCATCTATTCAGAGAAGTATGCGAGACAAATCTTTGAAGGCATTCAACGTGGAGGATTGCAAATGAATTTCTAGACCTATTGAGTGCAATACAGAATTATGTATTGAAGATACTTCATCTCTAGTGGATATTGGAAGATACAAGGAACTAGTTAGAAGTATAATCTAATTGTGCAATAGCAAATTGGATATCTCCTATGTGGTAAGAATGATAATTAGGTTCTCTAAGATTCCTTACTTAAAACATTCAAAGAAAAATATATAAATACTTAGGTATGTGAAAGGAACCATTGATTATGGTATTCTTTATAAAGTAAGGATGATCTCTATTTGGATGTAACTTTGATTGGATAAAAGATATTGATACCCCAAAATCCATTTCTCGGTATTGATTTTCTTTAGGACTCATGAGAGAATTCTCAACTTCCCTATGCATCTTGAAGCTTGAATGGCCTCACATGTGTACTCATAGATACGTTTGTTTGCTCAGTTCAAAGTTTCTCCGAGTTCCTATGGAATGAACCCAAGAGCTTTTGGTCACTCAAACTAAACTATGAGACCTTATTAATTCAATTCATCCCACTCAAAATACTTTGTTATACTCTAAAAATCAATGCCTCCAAGACAGACTACCCAATGTCTTCACTAGACATTGACATAGAGTCCAATATTCACTCTAGACATGATTACTCTTAGAATATGTAGCATTAAGACTAGAGCATTGAACCAATTTTAGAAAACTTCATTTTCTTTATAGCAAGACAAATACTATAATACATGGATAAAAGTATGAAGAGGATACTATTCTCTACACTCAAAGCTATCTAGCTCCTTGATTATCAAAACTTAATGTGAGCTATGGCTACCTGAATTGAGAAGAAAAAACTCAAGCAAGCAAGGGGCTTCCTTAGTAGGGGGCTTGGTTAGAAAGGGGCCTACCAACTTATTAAAATTACTAAAGTGATAATACACATGGGATCTTACCAATTTGAAGTACGTGGTGTGTATATACCACTTGGAAAACATTCCCTAGAAGGTAGGATGCTCTTTTCCTAGAAACTAGGATTCATCACACCTAGTTTATGCATCATGATGATCCAAGTGTCAAAAAGGCAATTGCTCCTATGGTTGGAGCGTGATTTCCAACACTCCCTCTTGAGATTCTAGCTTCAACTATTCATCCAAGTTGCATCATTTGAATGCCTCTTTCAATAGCTTGGTTGAGTCGAATGCTTTGGTGAATATGTCACCACAATGATTCTTGGTACTTATGTGGTGGGTTGGCACCTCCTTAGCCAACACTTTTTCTCTGATATAATGGTAATATACCTCTAGATGCTTGGTCCTAGCATGGACCATATGATTGCTTGATAGGTATACACTACTCATGTTGTCACACATGACTCGAAATCTACTAACCTACAAATTTGATTCAACCATACACTTCTTGAGCCACATAAGATCACAAGAAAACTGTGCTAATTCTCTATATTCAACTTCTAATGAAGATAAGGAAACTATTGGTTACTTCTTTGCCATCCTTAAGATGACCTTCCTGCCTTGCATCACTACATATCCACTTCTATGTCTCCTATCTTCTTTGGATCCAACCCAAAGCTTTATTTCAAATGAATGTAAAGATCTCTTTGAACTTTGAAATGGTATCCATTCACCAAGTTTGCACATCCAACGGTCATAGTAGAATCTAATGTATAATGAAGTAAGTTGTTTCAAATTTTGAAATCCTATACCTGTTCCACCTCATTAGGGCAAAAAAGGCCAAAAAGGGGCTGTTTGCTAATGAGAGATTAAGGAAATTGACAAATAGAGCCTTTCCATGTGTACAAGAATATAACATTGCTGTCTCTTTTAATCGTATCAAGAAATTCTTTTTTTAATACAATATTCTCTAAAAACACCGCTAAAGTGATGAAGAGTCTCATATTCAATGTACAATTTTTCGGTTTGATGCAAAAAAAAGATATTTTGGCACACTACACAAAGCATATTCTCAAATTTCCAAGAAGGAATTGATTTTTGAAGATACGAAATATTTTTGGGTTCACAAAATTTCATGATCATTCAGTGATAGGGTTTACATCAAATCGAAAGTTTCCACGTGTACAAAGCCTTTTCTCTATAAATACTGCCAAAATTTGTGAACATCGGTTTCTCGCTTTGAACATTCTTCTTCTTCTAAGTTCAAATGGCTTCTTCTTCTCGTCATCCTTCCAATCGTGTAACCTCATGTGAGGTTTACAATAGAAGAGAGGATTCTTTGTGGAAACCTCTTTCAATGAAAGTAAATGAATGGGTAACTATGCTTCCTAGCTATAGAGGTGCCCATAAAGTCAAGCGTGCCAAAAGAGACAACACAAGAAACCACTTGAAGGGACGCATTCTCAGTTTCAAATTGAAGAGATGCGGTAGGTTTGCACGAGTACAACATGTGTACACCGCTAAGGATCTTGTTCTAGAAAATCATCTGCAATTCCCTTTGTACTGTAAGTGAAGTTTTACAATGCTCTTCTATCATTCCAGTTGTTTTTGTATAACAAAACATATGTTTTTGTACTACAAATATCTTTCCTTCCAATATTGTGGAATGGCAACCTGTTGAACTTTTAACAGGAAAATTCAAAGTTCTTCATAAGGAATATGTAGAACTCATGTATGCAGACAAATCTGTTCAATTTTTCAATAGCATAGAGTTATTTGTCCATTATGCAAATTATCAAGTGCCATCAGGGAGGAGTTCTTATGGAAATCTTGTACATGTACCTGGTCCTTGCATCTCTTCATTACATTCCCTGATCATTCAACAGTTTCAAGTTTTCTATGCAAAATGAAATTTGACATCCAAAAGGCAATGTCAGCAAGTCGAATTTGGAGAAGGATAAAGATTCAATGGTTTTTGCCTATTCATGTCTTTGTAGCATGCTTTAAAAACATGTTATTACAGAAAACAAAAACAATGTGATTGAATAGGAGAGTCTCTATTTCAGAGATTGATGATGTTTAGGTAGGCAATGTGATAGCAAAGATGTTCAAAAGCAAGGTGACATTATTTTATGTGAAGTTAGTCCCAATTCTCTTTCAATCTCATATGAGATATGTCGACAATCTCTGGTTTTAGGATATGACTATAGAAGGTGGAAAAAAAAGCTTGGACTTTGGATAGCCTTGGACTCAGAGGAGAGCTGTCCAAAATTTGAGTTAGAAGTATTGATTCATCCAGATTTTCAATCAAGGAAAATAATTGTCAATGCGAATTGGAATATCAGAAATGTAAGGGAGCTCCTAGAATACCTTGATGAGGTATCATCATAGCTTAGATTATGAATTGATGATGCAATAGTTAACATTAGATCAGAGAAATCATTATCTTGCATAACTTGCCTGCCACCAAGGGTGATTAAGTTCCAACCCTTAAGATTGTAACAAGTTAACCCTTGACATTCTTACATAATGTATCTCCCTCTTATAGAAGCTTCTATTGATACTTCCATTGAATTTTCTTTGCAGGATGGTGACAAAGAATGTGTGTTAAATTATGTATTTTAAATGTCTATATTCATATTTGCATTTTTTAATTTAATTTCAAGATTTTGATGAGGTTCTTATTGTACAATGATAAGAATATAAACCAAGACATTCTTAGATATTTTTTAGGTCCTTTACTTCATACTTCCATTGATTTTTATTTGTAGGAGTGAATTGATGACTTCAATTATTCCCCTTCATCTAAACTCATATTGACATTTTTTTGTTTAATCTTAACATTCTGATGAGGTTCCAACTAAGAATATACAAGAACTTGGATAAGTAAATTCTAGATGAACAAGAGATCTAGAATTCAATATCTAGTTTCAATTAAATTATTTGAGTCTATCAAAGGTGCACATTAGTTGCAATTAAATTACTTGATTCTATCCATCTTTTCTGTCCTCAAGTTATGCAAGAGAAAGTATCATGGTGCACATAACAAGTAATATTAGAGAGGGTGGAGAACCTAGTGCAAATTCCAATCCAACGTTTGATATTTCAAAATATGAAGAGCATGACTTAAGTCATAAAACAAAGGAGACAAGATTAGAGAAGACGACCGATTCAAGCGACTAGCGCAATCTGAACTTGTCGGATCACCCTTATCGCTTAGATCAGTCGTGTTAGCAAACTATCGGGAGAGACTTCAAAAAGAGACTTTGCATTAAGGTTTGACTCATGACTATAAAAACAACTTGCAACATCTCATCTCATGCAAGGTTGCTTAAAGGGGATGCTATGTTTAAATGGATAATACGACCGATGCAAGCGATAGGGGCAATCCAAAATTCTCCGATTCCTCGTATCGCTTGTATCGGCCGTGTCCTCTTTCTTTTTTACGTTCTTCTCTATTTTCTCCAATTTAAACTTTCCAACAAGAATGAAGTAAGAAACCCACAATGCAGTCATATTTGTGACACGACCAAATTTAATTGGACCATGCAATGAACCTTTGTTTAACTCTCAAGAGGTTCAATAAAACTGTATATTTCTCAAGGCATATAAATATTGTTAAGGAAAATAAATATGGTTACAATGACCATCTTCCGGATGAAGATTGGCATAAGTACATACAATTTGTACATAAATAAATCTTCCAACCTATGTTGGTTTTACAATAGATTTCAATCTTAGACTAAAAAATGATTTAACCCTTTCTATCCTTTTTGGAGCCCTCTTTTCTCTGATGCTTGTGGCCCTTTTTGGAGCTTTCACCTTGACTCATTTTCTTGGTTCCATGCTTCAATGGTGAGTGAAGAGGATACCCTTTCTTTTTTTCTTCAGACTTCTTTTTATCAGGTGGAGGGGGTGGAGGTGAGTCTGGATCATTGGGGTAGATTGCATGTTTCATAATGCCATTTATTGCGCTCTCTCTCTCTCATCAAGATGATCCATGCATCTAGATAGTCTGATAAATTTAATTCAGGACTGTAAAACCTTCTTTCCAAGAATCTTACAGCATTTTCAATCACTCTCCAGCCACATGACATTGCGTCTTTCTGCAATGGCACATGAATTTGTATGTATCCAAATTGCTTTTGTTCATTCAATTTAGCAATTCCAGGAAAATTCTGATCAATATGCATCTTGAGAAGCTTTGCAACACTGCATTGTAAAGTGAAAATCAAAATGGATGGCATGGCTCTTAAATAGAGAACAAAATGTATAGCACTTACACTTTGCAATTCCCATGTTGTGATTTAAGAGAATTGAGGAAAAGAGATTGATATGCATTGAAGTCAACAATAATAAGACTCCAATGGCCCCTGTCAATGAGTTGCATGTAAATATACTTTCTGAATGAAACAAATATCTTTCCAAAATGAAGATGAATACTTACTTTTGAATATATGGGTAGATAACACATTCTACCTCTTCTGTAAAATTATGTAGAAAGGACTTGGCATCTCCATGTTTATGCAAAAAAACTGTGTCACCAGAGGATCTATGATAAATACTTTTCTTTGAACCGCTTCCTCACATTGTTGGAGAAGAACCCTACAAATCAAGAAATAAAAATTCAGTTAAGGAACTAGAAAATTAAGCAATACAAGAGCACTTTATGGCCTCTAGATAATATCTAAGTGAAATGTTGACCACACTATCTGATATTTCAACATGAAACTCCCTCAACATTTTTTTGTCTTCAGGTCTAATGTCAAGGAACCATTCATTCTGCCATGCCATTGCAATATTAACTATTATCTGCCCATCTCCTTTCTTAAGGAGCTCTTTATTTGCTTTCTGTAACTTTTGAATCTGGTTTAAGATGACACTTTTTTCTGTAAATAATCCTTGCTTTTTCCTCTCCTCCTCACTATTTGCTGCAGTTTTAGTTTCATGATCATGAGTGACCTGAGGGTTGATCTCTTCAATGACAACTATTGTTTTGGGTGCTCGGGCTGGAGGTATATTTAAAATATCGAAGAATTTTTTATCATGGTGATCAATAGGAACCAAAGATTTATCAAATTTATATCTTATTATTGATACAATAACATAATCCTTCTCCATTAGTGTTACCCTATGAGAATGAGCAACACATAAATAGGCATCATTCATAGAGTCAATAGCAAAGTCCTCTGTAGCTTCTTGCAGGCATAGCAATGCTTGAGTTTGCCACCTCACATTGATAAAGGATGAGGTCTTCATCAAAGAACAGAGGTTGGCTGTGATATGCTTGACAACTCTCATAAATGGAAGTCTAGGGATCAACAGTCCCACAAACTTTTGAGCTCTTCTAATTTCCCTCAAGGACTTTACATGGTACTTGACCCTTTTCTTTGAAGGCTTCTCAAATACATTGCCTTGACTCTTCTGGGGATTTTGCTCCTGGACATTTTGCTCCTAGGCCTACACTTCTCACTATCATTAGGCATTATACTTCATGCCAATGATCATGTACAACATTGTCATATAATACAATATATCATTGATCATCTCTGTTGGTCTCTCTATCATTGTCACTGAGAACAATGTTCTTGTCTTGCTCATATCTCAGTTGTTACTCCATGATTTTTAATGTTCTATGGCTCGTTGGAATCAGCTCTAAGTCTAATACATGCAGACAAAGTTTAAAGGCATTCCATTTAGCCGATTTGGAGAAAAACATCTCGAAGTGGTCACTGGTCATTCTCTACAGAGGTCCTAAAAAAGTGGGGGTAATGGTTCACTTGCTAAATTGATTGCTCTGTGTATAGTCAATCGTTTTAAGTTATTAAACTTGGAATCATTAGCTCTTTAAGTTAATTAGATATCCCCAGAAGGAATTTGTCTAATTCCTACTATGCTAGGAGCACTGAGCTTAACAAGTAGTAGGTGTGTGAACCAAAATAGCAAGTTTTTGATGACTTGTGACTTGTGAAGTTATCTGTTTTGGATTAATCATTACATGCATCATCTCCAAAGTACATAGGAACTTATTTAATGTCATTGGAAAGCTAAAAGGGCCTACAATGCAACTCTAAAGTAATAAAGGGTAGGTACAGAGCAGGGATTAGCAGTACCAACTCATTTCTTGGAGTGTCCATCCATCTTTCCCAACAATAAATGATTTCAACAATCCAAAGTTGGACCTTTGGACTTCATAATTAGGTAATTTGGATTCTATTCACAAGAATGGTACTTGGGATTTAGTACCTTTGCCAAATGGCAAGAAAGCTTTACCATGTAAATGGGTATATAAGCTGAAATTCACATCAGATAGTGCTTCTCCAAAGTATAAAGCACAACTTGTTGCAAAGGGTTTTAAGCAACAACATGGTGTTGATTTCGAGGAAATCTTCTCTCCAATGGTCAAGTTGACTACCTTGTGCATGTTTCTTGGATTCGTTCCAATGGAGGACTTAGAGCTAGTCCAAATGGATGTGAAAAGTGATTTCTTGCATGGAGACCTTGCAAATGAGATCTATATGGAACAACCAGAGGGTTATGTAGTTCTTGGCAAGGAAAGTCTAGTTTTTAAGCTCAAGAAGAGCTTGGATGGGCTTAAACAGTCCCTAGACAATTGTACCAAAAGTTTGATGCTTTTATGAAGTCTCAAGGCTATTCTTGAAGCAATGAGGATCATTGTCTCTACAGAAAGAGATGCTCAGATGGCAGCTTGATATGCTTGATACTTTATGTCGATGATATGTTGATTGCTAGGAAGTCCTCTTATGACTTGTCAATTTTGAAAAAGAAGTTGAGTCAGACATTTGATATGAAGGATTTCGGGGATGCCAAACATATCCTTGGCATGCAAATTACTCGTGATAGGAGTAAAAGATGCATAAACTTTTCTCAAAGTGAGTACATATCCAAAGTACTTCACAGGTTCAATATCCAAGGTGGAAAGGCATTGAGTACACCTTTACCCACACATGTGAAATTGAGCAAGGATGATTGCCCCAAATCAGATGAGGAAAAGGAATCCACATATGTGAAATCCCTATCAGTCTGCTATTGGTAGTCTCATGTATGCTATGGTAGCTACGAGACCAGACATTGCATTTGCAGTGGGAGTTGTGAGCAGATATATGTCTAATCTTGTCAAGAAACATTTAGTTACACAGATTTTGACTATGCTGGTTGTGTAGACAATCATAAGTCTACATCAGGGTACATTTTTCATTTTGCTGGAGGTGCTATCTCTTGGAGATCTCATCTTCAAGAATGTACAACTGTTTCCACCTCAAAAGTAGAGTATGTTGCAGCAAGTGAGGCATGTAAGGAAGCATTGTGGCTTTCCTGTCTTGCTTCTGATATGGGTTTACCTCAGCATCTACCTTGTTTGCTCAGTGATAGTCAGAGTGCCATTGAGTTGGCTAAGAATTTGGTCTATCATGCAAAGACCAAGCACATTGAGGTGAGGTATCACTTCATTAGAGATTTCTTAGCCACTGAGCGCATTATTCTTGAGAAGGTTCACACTCGATATAATGATGCAGATGCTTTGACTAAAGCTCTACCACATGATAGCTTTTGACAGTGTTGTCACTTGATGGGGGTTACTTGATTCATGATCTTACACAGTTCCTTGTATATTGTGTAACATGCCCATGAGATGGGAGGTATAGTTTGTATACTTACATTAATGTATTATTTATCATTCTTTATGTTTTCTCCCATAGTTACTTTGGCCATATTGGCGTTTAGTGGGAGATTGTTATCGTTAGTGTCCATGTGAAAGGACAAATGGCCATCGTACACTTCTTTGTATATGTTGTTTAATAAAACATAACGTGGCATGGTCAGTCATAGACTGTAAGCTTGACCACATTTGTAAGACCCAAGAATTCTATCTTTGTGCTCCCTATGTACTGTGTTTTTCTACGTGTTTTTCTACGAGGATATTATCGTGAAGCTCTTGAAGAGGAGAGTGCAACGTGGTGCATTGCCATCCAATTACTTCAACTTCACTTATATATTCATTAATCCTCTTCATAAGCTTTATGTATTCATGCTCAATTAGTGAGTGAAGCCCCAACAAGTTACAACCTAATGCAAAGCCTGGAGCATCCACATGAAAATGAAAGATCTTCTCCTATTTTGGAGGCTTCTTAATTGGTGTTGAACCTTTCCATGTTTTAAGATTTTTGAAACCTTCCTCATACTCCTCATTCAATTCAAATTTAGTGATTAAGGAACATAATGGTTTAGCTATTATTGCATAATTATGGAAAAATTCTCTATAGAACCCGCATTGTCCCATGAATGCTTGTAATTCATTTACATTCATAGGTCTTGACATTTCAAAAATAATCATTCTCTTGTCTTCATTTATAGAAATGCCATTTTTAGATATTATGTGGTGAAAAATGCTTTCCTCTCTTACAACTTCTCAATGTTTAGACAAACTCTATAGATTTTACATTTGGTCTACTTGATTAAAAAGCACATAGATTATCAACATATGCTTCCATGGTTTTTCTCATAAATTCCTTGAACACATGACACATTAGCCTTTGAATGGTTGCAAGTGCATTGGTTAAAACAAAAGGCATAACCCTAAATGCATAAATTCTCCATTCTATTGCAAATATAGTCTTATGTTTCGTTTGGGCTAAGGCAACCTAAATATATCTGGAGAAACAATCTAGGAAGCTATATACCTCTTTCTTGCTACTCTTTAGAGCAAATGGTCAATAATTGGTAAAGGGTTAGTTATCTCTTATAGTAGCTACATTGCATTTCTTTAGGTTTATACAAACCCTATTTTTTCTATTTTTCATTGGCACCATAGGAGATATCCATTCTATGTTCAATTTCATATATGAATCCTACTAACAACAACTTGTCAATCTCTTCCTTAATGTTGGCAACATAGACATTATTCTATGTATAATGTCTTTGTTTAGTAGGTTTGGAGCTAGGAACCATAAACCATAGGAATTCTATGAACATGGACTTTTGGACCTACACCTTTAAGATCTTTATAACTCTAAGAAAACACAAATCTATATTCACTACAACATATTAGGGGTATACCGAGGCTTCTACCGAGGAAAATGAATGGGTGCGATTTTGCCCAACATCGGTGTAAGGGTCGGCATAGGCATCACAACCAAAATGCTGGTATAGGCACGGATATAGGTGCCGATATGAGCGCCGATATGAGCATCAATACAAGCATCAATATAAGCATAAGAAATACAAGCGCTCATACCGGCACCCATACTGATGCGTCTACCAACAACTGCTAGGTGTACCATTGTGCATACCGACGACCATCCTGGGAGTACTATCGTGCATACCAATGACCATATCTGTAAAGTTATTTTTGGGGCAGAGTGTGTTGTCTCTTGCTATAGGAACATTACCATGATGTTGTTTAGCAAAAGACAATACACTATGCCCAAAAGAAACCGAGTACATGTGATGTGTACTCTAATGGCAACCAAAACACGATTTCATAAAATAAAATAATATCAAACACAAAAGAGATGAGCAAAATGAACCATGAACCACGTACAAAAAAAGTTATATATTTCATAAATGAAGCATGTACAAGAGTGTGGCAAACACTATCATATATGAGGCAAATACAAAATGTGGCAAAGCATTGCCATATAAGAATCAAATACAAAATTCTCGTGCACCACTGCCATATATGAACCAAATAGAAAATTATGGCACACCACTTCTATACACATGCATAGAAGGATCAAAACATCTATATTAGTAGTCCTGCAACAAAGAACATTCATGAAATGAGATAAATTGAGAGGATATTTACAAACAACAAGTAAAAACCAAGTTTCTAAGTTCATCACCTCATCGCAGATGCTCCCATGAAACGACCGCACAACATCCCTCCAAGTCCTCCAATAGTGCAATCAATCCATGACGATATCCATAAGCCTCCCCCATTCATGTTGGAGGACGACCCATTGCCAGATCCTACAACAAATATACAGAATGTTAGATGAAAATACATGACATTCTTACAAAAACAAATTCAATAAACCAAATGATACTTACAAATTCATGACGCATAGTGTCATATCCATCGCTGCCCAAATTTAAGGGTCCCATCATATATAGACGTGTGGCTGCAGCATCTCACTGCTGGGGATCGGTCAGGACTTTGCTACTGCTCGTCGTGAATCATATCCCGCTCCTTAGCATCTAACCATACAGGCTTGGGTAAGCCTGCTTTGAAAGCATCGTGAGACTCGGATCATCGATGGGACATAACTTCACGTGTGGTGTGCTGAATCCACTCGAAGCGAACAAGAGGATGCCCATGTGCTGGTCGAAACTCCTGATAGATCATCTCTCTGATATAGTTTTTACGACCTTTATCTTGTTCACTCCATTTCAACATGAGAGAGTGTCCAAACTGTATGGAGCAAAGCTGTCATATATGCTGACACATGGCCTTTCCGACCGCATCCATCACCGGAGCTCCATCACAAATACTATACACCTTGGAGTCATCATGGTCATGAGCACTCCAAGGTGTACGTGGTGTTCCATATGGTGTACCACGTGGTGTAGCACGTGGCATACCTACATCTAAGGTACTCGCTCTAGGAGCAAAAGTGGATGACACAACGTCCGTCGCACTGCCTCCACAACAGCCTCCTCCTCTAGAGCTACCTGTAGATCCACTCCTAGAACCTTCTACTCCAGAGCGTGACCTCGACCTACGAGACGGACCAACACTTGTATCGTGCTGAGGTGTTAAACACACACGTCCACTACTAAAGCCACTAGGGGATGGCTGAGAAGATGGTCATGGTGGATTCATAAAGCTAGGAGATATACCTTCAGCGGGAGTAACATCACCCGCAAGAGTGATGCTGGTAGGAGTGATGCTGGTGGGAGTGAGGCCGACAAGAGTGAGGCCGGTAGGAGTGAGGCTGGCAGGAATAAGGCCAGGGGGAGTGCTACCATGAGGGATCCAGTATTGTGATGCAATAGCCATATATGCGGGAGGCACTTGAGATATAAAATCCAAGAACTACTCCTCTATCATGGAATGTGGAGTGATTGGAGGACTGTCTCCCATCATGCTCTATAACAAAAGAACTCAAATAATTAGCATATGATAATAAAGGTAATATAGAGAGTTAGTAGTGTACAAAAGAACATAGCAAAAAAAAGAAACACAAATTAGTATGTACAAGTGTTTGATTAAAAAATCCTCTATTCTAGCATCCTCTCGGAGATCTGATGCACAGAGAATATATATCTCTATATTGAAGACTTCTAAATCTCTTTGTATGCTATCTTCTTCTTTGATCATCATCTGTTGCTTGATCGTATATGTCGTCTTCTTCAATGACCTCTTCATCTCGGACAATGATCTCTTCCTCCTCGACTATTGAATGAATTTAAGAGTCCACTATAGATGGACTTTCTTCTACATCTATGTTCTCAAAAATTTGTCTACTATGTGGGGAGGCTAAAACAAATAGCCACTCTGCTTCTTTCAAATCTGTTATAAAAACAACTTGCTCATAGTGTTCGGGGAGTACAAATGTATCTCTTTCACCCGTCCATAATTTTATGGAGTCGACTTGAAGCAAACCACTCTTATCCCGCCTCACTGTTGGGTTTCTTCCAGAGGTGAATACTTTGAACCATTTCACATAAAAAAAAGTAATCAGAGTTCCTAAAGGATAGCTTCAAGATATCTTGAATCACTCCACAATAATCTAGTTGGCCTTCTTGAGCATTATCATCTATTGCACAAGCTCTACATTTTTGGAAAAAGTTCACCATCACCCCACTATCAAAACTAGACCTATTTTTGTCGATTCTTGAGATCGGAAAGTGCTGTCCATGAGACCATACTGCACCGTATTTAGAATACTCCCAATATTAGTACCTTGTACTTCTACCTCCCTTTTTGTTCTCTTCTGTCCATGAGAGGTTACCAATGCAATGTCATTTGGGTCCATCTACTCACCAGGGGGACCATGCGAATGGTAGCTTAGGTTTTGTAGTCAACTTTTATCAAAGGATCCATATTCTCCAACATGTGCAGTACAAATCCATTGTTTTTGATAAATTTGATACTTGCAATGAGCGCAAGGACATGCCATTCTCTCTTCCGGATCCAAACTAGCCATCTCCTATAATATGGACATTTTAGAACATCTGATATTTCTTATTAAACCTAGAAACCATAATCCTAAAGACCTAGACCTAAAGCATGTATATGTGTGTATGCCTATGTATGTGTATGTGTACATATATTATGTGTGTATGCATGTGTAAACAACCTAGAAACCCTAATCTTATTTTTATATATTTAATTTGATAAAAAGCCTCAAAATCCTAATTTAATTTATTTAATTATCTATATTTAATTGAAACACTAGCTATTCTCATATTTATTTATCTACACTAAAATCCTATTTTTTATATAGATTTAATGTGTACATATATTATGTGTGTATATGTGTGTATGCATGTGTAAACAACTTAAAAACTCTAATCCTATTTTTATATATTTTATTTGATAAAAAACCCTAAACTCCTATATATATATGTGTATGTGTACATATATTATGTGTGTATATGTGCGTATGCATGTGTGTATTTATCTATACTAAAGAACTATTTTTATATATATTATTTATATATATACTAAAGATCTATTTTTTATATATTTAATTATGTATATATGTGAGTGTGTGTGTGTGTGTATGTATATGTGTATATATGTGAGTGTATATATGTGAGTGTGTATGTATATGTGTGTGTATGTATATGCACGTGTGTTTGTAATATGTGAAAATCCTAAAGTCCTATTTTTTTTATATATTAAAAATCCTAAAGAACTATTTTCTATATATCATAAAAAACCAAAAAAATCTAAACCCCTAATCATATGTGTGTATGTATATGCATGTGTGTTTGTAATATGTTAAAATCCTAAAATCCTATTTTATATATATATTAAAAATCCTAAAGACGTATTTTCTATATATCATAAAGAGCCTAAAAACCCTAAAATCCTAATGCTATATATATATATATATATATATATATATATATATATATATATATATATATATATATATATATATATATATATATATATATATATATATATATATATATATATGTCTGTGTGTGTGCATGTGTGTGTTATGCATATACATAATATATATATGTATTATATATGTGTATATGTGTGTATGCATGTGTAAACAGCTTAAAAACCCTTATACTTATATATATATATATATATAGTATTTTTTCCTAATTTTTATACAGATATGTTTATTTATATTAATATTAATCTAAAACTCTATTTTGTATGTAGTTAATTATATATATTTAATTGGATATAAAAGCCCTAAAATCCTATTTTTATATATTTAATGATGTACATTTAATTTGATACAAAAACATTAAAAACTTATTTTATATATTTAATTAATTTTTTTAAAACAATAGCTATTTTCATATTTATTTATCTATACAATTATCCTATTTTATATATATTTATTTATATATTCTAATTTTGTTCTTAATTTTTCTTAATTTTTTATTTATATAGATTTAATTGAATATATATACATGTATATATGTGTATGTATTATATGTGTATATGTGTATATATGTTAAGCATGCATGTGTATATACATGTATATATGTATATGTATTATATGTGTATATGTGTATATGTGTATATATGTTAAGCATGTGTAAAAACCCTAAAACCCTATTCCTAAAGACCTAGACCTAAAACATGTATATGTGTGTATGCATGTGTATATATATGTGTATGTGTCAATGTGTATATATATATGTGTATGTGTATATTTGTCCGCATGTGTAAATAGCCTAAAAACCCTTATCCTATTTTTATATATCTAATTTGATAAAAACCCTAAAATTCTATTTATATATTTAATTAAAACACTAGCTATTTTCATATTAATTTATCTATACTGAAATCCTATTTTTATATATATTTAATTATAGATTCTAATTTTTTTATCTTTTTTTTGTTATATATATTTAATTTAATTAAAAAACTGTAAATCGCTACTTTTCATATATTTGATTATATATGTGTGTGTGTATGTATGCATATGTATCTGTACGCATGTGTGTATATGTGTTTTTGTATATGTGTGTGTGTATGTATGCATGTGTGTATATGTGTATGTGTATATGTGTGTGTGTATATGTGTGTGTGTGTATGTATGCATGTGTGTATATGCGTGTGTGTGTGTGTATGTATGCATGTTTGTATATGTGTGTGTATGTATGTGTGTGTATATGTATGCATGTGTGTATATGTGTGTGTGTATGTATGCATGTATGTATATGTGTGTGTATGTATGTGTGTGTATATGTGTGTGTATGTATGCATGTGTGTATATGTGTGTGTGTATGTATGCATGTGTGTACATGTGTGTGTATGTATGTGTAGCTCAGTGATGAGTAGCACCTCCTTTAATGTCAATCCGGGAAGACGTGAGGATGGTATGAAGACCTCGAGCAAGTGGAGGCACAAGTGCGTGAGTGAGAAGCACACAAACATGCACACACATACACACACACGCGCACACACGGCAAGAACAAAGAGAGCAAGACAATGGAATCACTTCTATTGCAACAAAGTTCTCATACAAGCTCAAACTACAAGAAGCTCTCCAAAAATGAGCTCTCTAGCTCTATTTATAGTTTTTGACTAGCTTTGGCCCTGTCCAGACCTAGTGTCCGGCCTAGTTAAAAATTAGGTTCCAGGGCTTATTTGAGGGCTCAAACGAGATCTAAAAATTATGAAAATTGGCAGGCAACTACTTCTAAGGCTCCTCAAGCTCGAGGACTCCTCGGCTTGTACAAAATGGAGCTACAAAAAGGTGAAAATGGTATTTATAGGGGTTTTTAGTGATGAGAATCACTTTTAACTGGTGTAATGGTTTTGAAAAAATAAAGGGTTGCCTTAGTGCTAGATCTGCTTGTATGCTCGTACTTGCTTCTTCTCGTATACAGCCAACACTCTCCCCCCCCTAGCGTCTGTCGCCTCTGATAGACCTCTGCTCCACTGTTTGATCAATGTATTCCTGCAGGAGGTCGGTTGCCACTTCTTGTTCCTTGATGCGTAGTCCCCGGACCAAGTCTCTCTGGAGGGCATCCCAATTGACCGCACCCGGCATATCTAGGTGTGGTGTGGTGTAGAGCTCTGAGTGCATGGTTTGTTCACACGCGAATAGATGTAGCAGGTGGGTTGGGCGTGGTGCGAACACTTCTGAGTGTGACTCCCAGAACCCCGTGGTAAACATATCGTCGAAAGTTTGCTTATAGCAGGCAGGGAGATATCTGATGCGTGCGTGCCATGCATAAGCACCTCGTATGCTTTGGGTTGTGCTCATATCATACAGGAGGTCGTAATTACCATTGATGAAGCCGGGAATCGGAGGCTGAATATGGCATACATTGCGGAAAGTTTTGAGCACCACCTGCATCATATCGAATATCTTGAGCATCATCTGGGCAGCCACATCTGGCATGGGGTGGAGGCGGGGCAACCAATGTCTGATGGTTGCTATCATGTAAGATACTGTGGGGGTGCCGGTTGGGGGTGCAATGGCGGGGTAATTAAGCCATTCTCTACAGTTTACATTGTTCTGAACCTTGATGGTGAAGGCTTTCCATGATCTTCTTCTTTGTACTGGCCCATAACAAGGGTTATACTTCAAATGCATGGGAGCGTGATCCCATGTTCTCAGCATGTCCGAGTATGTTTCCAGTAATCTTTGCCTCCAAGTAGGTTGGAAAATCGCCCCTTTGCTGGCTGCCTCTGGTATATCTTCTGGTTCGAACTGGGTGGCGAAGGTAGGGCACTTGTTGGTGACTCTTTTGATCTCTGCGTTGTAGTCGGCCAACAATACAAAATATGGCTTATATTGTAATTCAGAGCTCGTGATGAGTCGTCTAGGAGCAAGGTGCCTGAAATACTCAGATTGAAGTATGGTTTCTTCAATGGCCTTCATTGCTAGCATC
Organism: Ceratopteris richardii; assembly: GCA_020310875.1. NCBI lineage: Eukaryota > Viridiplantae > Streptophyta > Polypodiopsida > Polypodiales > Pteridaceae > Ceratopteris > Ceratopteris richardii. The sequence goes on from CM035437.1 coordinate 125,944,393, forward strand.
TGAGTTGCTACGCGCTCTTCGTGAGTGTGGCCCATCTCCTCTACCTGCTTCATCCATGCTGACGGGGGTTCCTCATATGTATCCTGGCCTTCCTCCGTAATTCTGCCTCCTGGAAGGGGTTGAGGCTCATAATTGTCTTCAAATGTCTCCTCCACTGGAATGACTACTGTGTCTTCTTCTATGGTTTGATCAGGTGGGGAGGGAGGTCGTTCATACTGTAACAATTTAATTTTTAGTTCTGCCACCTGTTGCCGTAGCTCAAGTACCTCATTGGTTACTGGTAATTCTGGCTCTGGTGAGGTTGCAGTGTTGGCCATCTCTGTAGGTTCTTGTTGGTGTGGTGCAGGCACTTGGGCTTTCTGTAGGTCTTTGACTTGGTCAGCAAGCTGATCATGAGCTTCTAAGAGAGTGGCATAGGTTTCTAATATTTGTTGTATATTCTCTGAGCGGATGGCTTGGAATTTAGCCGGGTCAATGGGTGCCCCTGGAGTATTTTCCATGGCTGCTTCGAGATTGTCTTGATTTTGTTGCTGTAGTCTTTTGTTTTCTTCTTGGGCAGCCGCTAAATGGCGTCGAAGTAGAGCCATGTTTCGTTGTAGTCTAGCGTTACGGGCTAGCTGATCTCTAAGTTGTTCTTCCGTTGCCCTACTCTTCTTTGTATGTGTGGACTCGAGCTCCACCTGATATTGTTGGAGGGTGGTCACCTCCTGCTGTAATTCCGTATTAGACAACTCCAAGGCAGTGACACGTGCCTGGAGGTGGGATGACAATGTACAGAGCTCTTTATTGTTTTCTTCTAATAACCTGTATTCCTGTTTAAGTTGGGCAGCAACTTCGAGCATGGTGTTGAGTGCATGACTAAATGAGGTGGGTGCAGGGGTAAAGGTGGAAGATGCAAGGGGTCGGGAGATGGGAAAGGGAAAAGTGGATGTTGTGCCTACAGTGTTTGGAAATGGCGACGTGAGTGAAATGATACGTGGTGATGTTGGAATAACAGTGGTGGTGGGTGATCCTGTGGATGGTGAGATGTCCATGGGATCGGACGTGAGAGTGTGTGATTCGTGCACTGTGAATACAGGAATGGTGGGTGGTGTGATAGTGGTGGCAGTGAATGTGGGGGAGTGGGGTTGGGAAAGGGACTTTTTATTATAATTATCCACCTGGTGGAGTATATTTACAAGGTTTGTCCAGAATGAGGGTTGTGTGACTTGGGTTGAGTGTGAGGCAGTTACTAGGGAGGTGGTGATAGGGTTTGGGTGTGGGTGAATGGAAAAGGATGGGATAAGGTCTGGCTAGTGGCAAGTGGTTGTCCAAGGGCGGGGAGATAGGAAGGGTGACCTATTATGGTTTGATCGGTGGCCGGATGACCGGTGTGAGGTTCAGAAATTTGGGTGGAAGTGCTGGATGTGGGTAAAGGGAAAGATGTAAAAACGGAGGTGTGTACAATGGTTTCATGATGGGTGGATATCGGTTGTTCAGAAGGACTAGTGGAGAAGGGTTCTGAGGGTTGAATGGAATGTGGCGGTGTAGATGGTACCTGTGTAATTACCTCTTGTTCGTCGGTGGGACTTGGGCTCGTCATGTGAACATCCTATGAAATTATAGTAGGCAAGGCAGTAGAGACTTCCATTTGAATCATTTTCCCGCGTCGTGGCCGTGTATCAATCCTTCATTGATCATAGATAGGGTTTTCCTGATAGACCATTGTCCTCAATGCTTCCCCGATCCCACATGTCTCTGCCAATAGATTCAATGATTCCACAAAATGTGAGTCGACATTCTCGATTTGAAGCATCTGGTTCACTAGAGCTCTGTTCGCCTCTTCTGTCATCTTATGTCTTCTCTGTACCTGCTTGATTGTCTTGTACAGCCGTCTGAGTTGTGCTGTGTAGGCAGGGGCCTCCTCTTCACTATCTTCTGGTTCATTTCTTTGTGCACCTTCCTGAATTTGAGTGTTTGGGTCATGAGGATGTTGTGCCGCTTCTTCCCCATGTACTCTGCTTGTCTCGCCCCGTGACTGTTCTCTTTGGACGGATGCTCCCGGATCAACATTGTCAGGGGAGTCTTCACTGTCTGATAGGGGGACCGTCTGCAGGAATCTTTCAAAATCGAAGTTTGGATCCTCTGTGAAGGTGGCCATAGATGCAAACTCTGCATCGGTAGGTAGTGGAGGGGCGGATGGAGCGGATTGTACCACCTCCCCAGCTTGAACTCCTTGAAGGTGGATCGTGAAAGGTGCGACCTGAGCTTCTGGTCTGGGAGAAGCTTCAGTCGTGGCCTCTTGAGGGATCATTGCCTGGGAGAGCGATCCACGCATTCGTTTTGCAGGTTGGCTCCCTGACTTCCGCCCTTTGAACAACTCCAGTTGTGCATACTTTAGGGCTCTGGCAACCGGCACATCATATGCAAGACATCTATAGATAATTCTTGTCAGCGCACAACAGCCATGTAGAGTAGGCTTCCTCACTCCCCGCTTGCCTGCCTCATACACTTGGTCTAAGATCCATACCGGCATCTTAATGGGCAAGCTTCCAGTCTCTGCTAGATATAGCCCATACCATATTTTCTTGTGAGGTTGAGTGAAACGGTCCTGAGCGGGGAATGCGAAGTGTTGGAGGCACATCCGCAAAGGTATGGCGATGTTGGGGGTGAGGGCGCACATTTCTTTTAGCTTCTTGATTCTATTGCTTTTCATCGACTCAGGTATCAAGGGGTCGCGGTCAGAAGGTACATGCGTGCCATACATCTGAAGTGCCTCCCTGATTAAAGTAACATTCAATTCGAACTTCCTCATTTCCTCCAGATTTGACAAGGAGGGCACCCAGAATGTGCCTGAATGATCCTTATCCCCTGTCGGCTTCAGCGTGGCAATTAGGTAGTAGCACCTGAGGAAATCGGGTTTAGGCAGAGCTGCACTGAAATAAGTTTGTAATCCTGCTTTTTGCCAGATATCGTGAAGTGGAGCTGCATTTTGCAATGCTTCGAATTCTCGTGAGAAGAACTGGAAGGTCCACCACACTCCTCCACATTCCATCTTGGACTCCCAGATATGATCCGCGTCCCCCAAATCTCCTGGCATCTCATTGAACCAGTGAGAATGCCCCTTTACTCTTTCGGTTAGGCCATTTGGTGGATCTGGGATAGGGATCCTCCGCACATTCACGAACTCTTCAGGCCGAGCTGTTGGTGGGGCCTCCACCGGCATGGCATCCCAATTGATTTGAGCACCAGAGCCTGCCTGAGAGCTTGTACTTGCCGCTGTTGCCATGAGAGTAGGTTGCTTATCTGCTGGAAGAAGAAAGGCACATTAGTGTTGCATAGGAAACAAGATGTAATGGTGTTCCCTTCACAATACTAACATGACAATCCCGGGGGTCAGTGGTTAGTGGTGAAGTGTTTGTGATAGGTGTGAGTGGTGATTAGAGGTCAGTGTCATCCTAGATGCATACTTTGGTTATGCAATGGGCTCAGAATGCTCCTGTGTTAGAGTGGGCGGATTTACAGAATGGGGTCAGGGGGTTTAGTACACAGTTTAATTCTCCATGCTTTGATAGAGGAGTCGTAGCTCTTAGAGCTAAAGACAGGTGAAGGTTTCTGGATGAGAGTGTGATGTATTTGGGACCTTTTGGGTACCCATTTCCAGACATTCCTACGGTAGATGGGAGTGGAGATAGTGAGAGGTGTAGGTATCTTTTCATTTTCTGAGTAGTTGGCCACGAGTGTTTGTGAAAGTTGCTTCATCCTAGTGCCTGAAGGTGAAGTAATTTGGGCTTGTAAGCAGGCCTTGGGCACCCATATCTGTCCAGCATTAGGGATGGCCTTCATTGACCGCTTAGGAACCCAAATAGAATTGGTATGCCTAGGGGTTATCCTAGGGGGCTTCTTCACTTTGTTCCTTGATGGTGAGGCTCGTTTCTTGTCTCCTTGAGATTCTGCTATTAGAGTTGCGGGTTTCCCATCCTTGCGTATCCAGATCTGCTTCGCGCCACGAGATGCTCCATGTTGCATGGGTTGGCGCTCCTGCCTCTTGCTCAACAGCCTCCTTCGTGTTGAGTGATGTTCGGTCTGCTCGTCTAGAATCTTCTTCGGATCAGTTAGGAACTCCTTATTGGCTCCTGTACCTTCGGTAAGATTGACAATCCTCTGCACCATAGGAGTTTGTACAAGAACAACATTGTTATCTTCATGTGGATTCCTGGAGGGACCAGGAGTTGGTGCATGTTCTATTGGTTTGAGTGCTTGATTTTCTAATTCAATCGTGAGACGGCTTTGGCCTACCCAAGCCTGGAGAAGTCCATTTCTTAGGTTGAGGTTGACTGCGTGATCATAGATCCAGTCTTGGCCTAAGACAAGAGGTTCGGTCAGATCCTCGTCTTCACACACTAGCACTTTTGCTGTCATGTGGACCTCTTGTATGTAGAGGGGAAGATCCACCTCTCCCATGCAAGGGGTTTCAACACCTCCTAATCCTATCAGGTATGCTTCTAGGGGTTTTACCTCCAATTGCAACTGCTGGCAATAAGAAAGCCAAACTGCACTCGTGGCTGCTCCTGAATCAATTAATGCTCTCACGCTTGTTGTGCTATCTCTTTGTCCTATTTCTAGGGTCACAAAAGGTCGTCGGTCCACTATCTTATGGGTACGTTCACCTGAAGTCTCACACATGGCCATGTGATAGCCTGGAGACTCTGGATTGTCAGTCATAGGCTGATCCCTCCCTTGTCTCCTCAGCTTCATTCGCCTGATACGCTCTAAGGCCTCTGCCTGTGCTTCTTCTCGAATTCGTTTTTCCTCCTCTTTACGTTGCTTAGCAGTATTGAGTCGACTTAGCATTTCCTCTGTGAGGGGTTCCTGATACAGCTTGACTCTGCATCCGCTAATATAGTTTGGGAGAACATCCCCCTCTAGAGTGGCTAGTTGTACTGCTCCACTCGTGGAGATCCTATTGATGATCATAGGTCCGTAGCCTCTCTTTTCTAGCTTTCTTGCGTGTTGTTTCAATGTGTAGACTAAAACGAGATCTCCTGCTTTCAAGCCCTTATCCTTCACATGGGCATCAAAGTATGCCTTTTGCCGTTTCTTTGCAGCATAGATGCCTGCTGCTGCTCGTAGCCTCGTCTCACCTAAACGTTCTAGATCAAAGATCCTAGAGGACAACTCATGTCCATTCCACTCATGCTCTTGTGCTACTCTTAAAGCTGGAATTAGGAAATCTAATGGTAGCACCGCATTCTGTCCGAAGACCATCTGAAATGGGGTGGCATTGAGTACCGTTTTGTAGGCAACTCGGTATGCCCAAACAACATGATGAAGTTGTTTGTCCCAATCAGAGCGTTTATTATTTACAAGTTTCATCAATACATTACATAGGATCTTATTCGTGCTCTCGGCTTGTCCGTTAGCTTGTGGGTGATAAGGGGTAGACTTCTTATGTATCACCATGAATTCTTGAAGGAGATTTTCAATGACCTCATTCAAGAAGTGCGTACCTCTATCACTAACCAACTCTATTGGTAACCCATATCTAGTGAACACATTTTCGAATAAGAACTTAGCCGTCGTTTGAGCATCATTCTTTGTCGTGGCTTTTACTTCCACCCACTTGGTAAGGTAATCTGTGGCTACAATAATATATTCTGCATGGGAGTTTCTAGCTGGGGGGTTGATGGGACCTACAAAGTCTATACCCCACTTTGAAAATGCACGTCCTCCCATCATTGGCCTTAAAGGCATTTCATCTTTTCTTATCGGATATTGGGCACGTTGGCATGTGTCACAACTTTTCACATAAGTATGTGCATCCATATGAAGAGTGGGCCACCAAAGTCCTGAGAATAGAATGGTCTTAATTACTCTGTCAGGCCCAAAGTGTCCACCTGCAGCACCGCTGTGTGCAGCTTCTAAGACTTTCAAATAGTCTGATTCATGAATGCACAGTCTTAGGTAACCATCCTTGCCTCTTCGATATAGGTTGTCTCCTACTAAGGCATAGTCTTGAACCTCTTGCTCCATGCTCCGTCTTCTTGCATGACTAGCCTGATTGGGTAATGTTCCCGATCTCATGAACTCGACCAATGGAGCACTCCAATCTGGGATTAATGACACGTGATAAAGAGTGGCGTGTTCCACAGGAGGTCTCTTCTGGCACATTGGACAATTGTGGATCCACTCTTGTATTTCTTTGTCCATGCTAGGTCAATACACTCCTAAGTGTCTTAGATTCTGCAATGTTCGTTGTTTAGAGTAGTGATTTCCTAGCAATCCCTCATGGGCTTGTTGCAACCAACTAGTATGTTCGTCGTCCTCGACACAACAAGCTAATACGCCCTCGGTGTCTTGCTTGTACATACTTCCGGCCAATATTTGATACTTTAGTGATTTTACAATTTCCTCTTTGCTTGTTTTCACATTCTTATTTGCAGGCCCGAAGGTTAGGACTAGTACCAGCTTATTTGCCCATTTAGGAACAACTTCTAAATTGAACAGATAAGCATCGGGCAATTCATCAGACACTCCTTGCGGTGGCTCTCCTGAAGTGATGCGAGAAAGATGGTCTGCCCTAAGATGGGTTCTACCTTTCCTGACAACAACTTCAAAGTCGTATTCCATTAGTAAGAGGAACCATCTTACTAAGCGGCCTGTATTGCAAGGTTTATTGACCAAATATAGTAAAGCTTGATGATCAGTGAAAAACTTGAACTTATTGGCCAATAGATAGTGTCTAAACTTCTTCACAGCATATACCATGCCTAAGCCTTCTCTCTCCGTTGTGGTGTAATTTCGTTCAGCTGCATTTAATTGCCTACTAGCATATGCTATCGGCAAATCTAGGTTTCCTTCACCTGTGGGTTGTGCTAGCACACATCCTATTGCATGATTGGAGGCATCTACATGGACATGGAAGGGTTTGCTCCAATCCGGAGTAGTCAATATTGGTGCTGTGCACAAACGTCTTTTCAGCTCGTTGAAGGAATTCTCGCATTCCTCGTTCCACTCAAAATTTGTTAACAACCCATAAAGAGGTTTAGCTATGATGGCATACATGTGGATAAGCCTACGGTAATATCCACAATGGCCCATAAAGGCTTGTACCTCTTTAACATTCCTTGGTCTTGGCAACTCTGCTATTGCTCTTACTTTGTCTTCATCTGTTGAAATTCCATTCTTAGAAACAATGTGACCTAAGATCTTACCTTGTCGTACCATGAACACACACTTCTCTGGGTTCAGACACACTCGATAATCTCTACACTTGTTGAAGATTTGTCTGAGCTCAGGGATGTGGTAACTTCTTTCTTGGGAATGAGCGCATAAATCATCCACATATACTTCTAAGCTCTTTCGCAAGAACTCTTTGAAGACATGACACATGAGTCTTTGGAATGTTGCAGGTGCATTGGTGAGCCCAAATGGCATCACACGAAATGCAAAGATTCCCCATTCTGTGGCAAAGGCCGTTTTGTGTTGATCTTCGGGGGCAATGGCTACTTGGTTGTAACCTGAAAATCCATCAAGGAAGCTATAAACTTCCTTGCCTGCAACACGCTCCAATAGATGTTCAGTGATTGGAAGTGGATAACTATCTCTGATCGTAGCGGCATTAAATTTTTTAAGGTTAATGCACACTCGCAATTTCCCATTCTTCTTGGGCACTTAGGTCATCTCCTATGTACGTACATCGTTCTTCGTTCCCTTCAATGGTCACTACAATTTTTTTGGTCTTTTCTTTATTGTCATATGCTTCTCCTATAATGGCCTCTCTCTTAGGCATTCATACCAAAATTTTCCGGTCTTCCACTTCATATTTCTTGAAATTTTCTGGTACTTCAAACAATGATTCTTCCTCCTCGTGTTTCACTGCTTTTCTTTTCTTCCTCTTTTGACCTTCTTCACTCCCTTTCTTTGAATTTATCGTTTTAATACTCGCGAGGGGTTCTTCTTCTTTTTGGGTTAACACTCCTATGTCTTCTAAGTAGCGTTCCTCTGAGTCAAAGTAAGTATCCATCACAATGGATTCGAGATCATCGTCATTCTCTTCTTCTTCTATGAACTCACTAGGATCACACTCTTCCAACAGAGGCTGACACATGAACACTGAAATATCATAACCCTCCTCATCACAATGAGGTGTCCATTGTTCTTCATTGACTGCAATGTCCATGGTAGCTAAGATTTCTGCCCAACCATGAGGCTCAAGTTCCTCATCTGGAAATATCATCGGTGTATAGGTTGGGTCTTTTATTGGTCTATCTCCTGGGGGAGTTCCTTCTTCTCTCGCTTTTAGGCGCTTTTCCTCTTCCTCCGCGACCTTGCACATCCACAAGTGAGTATCTTCATGTAGCCAGGATGGATCAGGTGAACTTCCAGAATGCACGGAGATAGAATCTTCTTTCGCTTTGTGGATAGGATTCCACTGTAGGGGTGGTACATCTCTGAAGGTGTAATCCTTCAAATTGACCTTGGTGGTGACCCCTAAGTGCTGTAAGTACAAGGAGTTGGTTCCCCAATCCTGTACTATTTGCAATTGTCGTAGGAAGGGTCTTCCTAGGATCATCTCGTAGACATTATTTTTCTCAAAGTCACATATAGCAAATGTATGTTCAAACTCTACACCACAAGTGGTTAGAGTTATCCCTTCAAGCAATCCTAGAGGTCTCTCAAAATGACCATCTGCCATTTGAAGTTTCATTCTCGTTGGTCTTAAGGTGGGTTTGCCCCATCGCTTCCACAAGGAGGTGGTCGCAATAGCAACACCAGCACCCGAATCCACAATTGCTTTGGTTGTGTAACCTTGATAGGTGATTGGAAGATAAGTGTTACCTTCTTCACCTTCGCTCATGTCTCCTATCTTGTCGAGAGGTATCTCTGGAACTTTTTGCTTAGAGCCTACTTTTGGTGTATTGGATTCAAGTTCTGGAACCTGATCCTTCACATGATTCCAGAGCTCCGGTTTTGCCTTGAGCAGCTCCTCTATAGTGAGATGACATTGAACCTTAGTGTTCTTCACAACATCAGTGTTCCTTGGAATCACTGAGTCTTCATTTCTCACCAATATTGTGGGAGCTCTGATCTGGAGAGATTCAGATTCCCATGGGCCTGTGAAATGAGGCAACTCTTGTAAAGAATTAGATTCAAAATCTAATCTCTCATCCTCTTGTTGCTCTGTTTGATCTCCATAGATAGACGGAATGTCTTGGGGAAATTGATCATGAAGATCATCAATCTCAGGAATAGGAGGGGAATTACCCTTCTCCTTGGCCCATTTCTCTTCTTGTATTTCCCGCAAGAACTCTTGAGAGTACTGTTGAATTGAAGGAGGTATTCCAGCATCCGTGGAATTAGGAACATAAGCTCCCCTTGGTGGTGAGCTTCCTCTTTCAACAACTGGTTGAGCCTGAGGAGGTAAAGAAACTTGTGATTTGTTTACCAACTGCTCTAATCTTTCTAGTAAGCCTTGGAAATGCAAATCCGGTTTGACAGAGTTTGTCTGATTGAACTTTTGACTAGTCTCAAGTATAGCTTGAGCTTGTTCTACCATTTTCATGCACATTTTCATCCGTTCAATCTCTAAATCTGCTCTAGGGTAACTCTTGTCTAGGTTTGCAGCTGTTGGCCCTTCTTGAAGTCGAGCCTGGTAGGCCTTGAACATCATGTCCAAACCTTCAGGAGTGGGGTCAGCTAATACTGATCCTACTCGGGGTGGTGGGTGGGTTACGTGGGGTGTATTAGAGGGTAGAGGAATGGAGGGTGATGGGGATGGTAGCGGTGGGAAGGTGTGAGAGTGCGGTTGAGATGTGATCTCTATGATTTTTGCCTTGGTTTCTCTCAAGCTTTCTTCAAGTTCGTTTATCTTTTTTGCCCATTGCCTTTTCATTCTTTCACGACTATCCTTCCAGGCTCTAGTCCTCTTTTTGGTTATGCTCTCTGTTTCACTCACCTCAGGGCTCTTTTCCTGACCAACACCTTGATTTTGTTGTAGTGCCTGGGCTCTTGTGATCACCTGCACAGGTGCAGTGGAAGTCACACTCCCTGTGTAGTCTACAACTAACCCAACAACATTGATAGGAGTGATTTTAGGCATGTTATTAGGGTTCTTTGGGCAATCTCGTAGGAGATGTTCTTTCCCGCAGTCTTGACAGAAACCCTGAATGGTTACTGGTTGAGGTTGTGTAGGGACAGGTAGTGGACAATCACGTATAAGGTGATCTCCCTGACATCTGAAGCATGGTCCTCTAGGAAATGGGGGTCGTACCTGCCTAGGTTGAGGTCTAGAGTTGGGGTTTGTGTACATGACATTAGCATACTCAGGTTCCCCACTATTTTCACTTGGGTCCTCATAATAGTATGACTCGTTATGCTCGGGTGACTGCATGTAGTAAGCCTGTGGGCTATCAACATGTGTGGAGTCAAAACTATGGTCACTTGGATCACTGTCTGATAGTAATGGGGTGACTGGGACTATGGCTCTATTCGGATTTTCTTCAGCAGACGCATATTTCACTGGGATTGCATTGGTGGGAGCAGGGGGTTGCTGTACTAGGATTGGTTGAGGTCTCTGCTCCCCTTGATACGGTGGCTGATAAGTTTGCTGTGGTCTGTTGTATTGTTGTGGTGGGTACTGATTCTGGTATCTACCCTGTTGTGGATATGGCTGAGGGTAATTTTGCCTAACAGTTTGTTTGTTATATGGGCAGTCTTGTGCAGTGTGGTTGGTGTACCTGCGCTCTATGGTGCAGTACTGGCTATTAGGATTCGCCTGGGGTTGGGCCATAATGGGACATACACTTGCCATATGGTCACCGCCACAATTGTAACACCGCTTAACTGGGGCAAATCTCGGAATTTGTTTGCTAGAGACACCTAGTTTTCGGGCTACCTTCTCTGCAAGTTCCTCGATGGATGTGGATTGACCAGATGTCAGGTTACTAGAGCTATCAGAATCCTTATAGATTTTTGATAGTTCTAATTCCTCACCTAGATTGTCCTCAATGTCTATGCACATGCGCACGCACTCTTCTATCGTTCTGGGGTCCTTCAGGTACACATATGACCTGAGCTTAGTGCTCAACAATCCATCTAGGAACAAGGTCACTTGTTTGGCTGGTGTGGGTAACTCCAGCATCGGGCATCTCTCCAGGTACTGCCTAAATCTTCTTCCAACTAGTCTGACTATCTCTTGAGGTGTTTGTTTGAAGCTATGAATTAGTGAGGAAGTGTTATGCGTGATTCCACTCTTAGAAAACTCAACGATAAATGCCTCTAAGAGCTGGTCTATGTTTCTGAAATGCCTCTCGTTTAGTGGTTGAAACCACGTAAGGGCAGTGTTCCTAAGGGTTAGACCGAAAGCATTATATTGTGTGAATAGGTCCTCTACCTGTTCAGCTTTCAATACTTGCCAAAATTCTGCCACATGGTCATAAGGGTCTCCCGTGCCATCGAAGTAATTCTTCATGGACTTCACCAGTTGAGTTGGTCGCAGGGTCCTAGTGTGTTCTCTCGGCCTTGGCAAAGGAAAATTGTCAGCATCCTTTGATTCCATGGGGTTCTATGTCTCTCAGGTTCCACTCTATTCCTTTCCGTTCCCGTTCTTTCTCTTCCCACGGAGTTGGCAAAACTTACCTCAGGTTTGTCTCTACTTCTATCTCTTTGAGCTCCATGAGCTTGGGAGGTCCCAGCTCCTTGGTGACCAAAGGACACATTAGACCTTGGTTGGGGAAAAACAAATTCTCCCTTCCATGTGTAGGCATGTCTGCCCTGCTCAGTGACCACGAAGATTCTCTCTGATGCATTGTCTAGGTAGGTTACTTGGCCTGGGCTATCAGGGTCCTTAAACTCATAGATCGTGAGGGCACTCACTTCCTGAGGTTGAGCAGATTTATATCTCCAAAAAGCCTCATCGGTTTCTCGGTTTAAAAGCAGATCGATGCTTTTATTATCCTGTAGAATCCACTCTGGAGTCATGATTCTGGTCAAGACAGATTTACCACGGGGAGTTCTTGGCTCTCTCTCTAAGTTCCCTTGCTCTATATCACCCATGTCGGTCTCCGCAATCACATTTCCAAACTCATCAGTTCTATCAGGAAGAGTGGTGACTACATATATAGTCCCCTCTTTATCTAGGTATGCTCCATTCTCAAACTTGACTACCGGGTGGTCTAATCCATGGGGTTGATCGGGGTTCTTAATCTGGACCACCGATCTTCTCAGTCCGTCTTCGTAGATGCGAGCACCTAGACGATTCGTCCTGATATATTCCAATTGAGTCTTGTAAGGTCCCTCTGGCTTTTCTAGATAAGCCAACCCTGAACTACCTACTGGTCTCTCCATGTGATAGGACATCTCAGAATCGCTTGTTTCTGATCTGGGAGTGTATGGGTAATCACTCAACTGCTGGGCCCAAGACCTGGCAGTGTGATTGACACTAGCTTCAGAAGATCTGAGGCTTTTTCTGTCTCGGCCTAAGTGTCTGCCTGATCTAAGGTTCATATGCCTGATTTATTTACCCCCTTGGACCCAAGCACACTCTCGTTGCCGGTTAATTTGCACCAATCACTTTGTTCTTTTGAGTTGAATATTATGTTTATGGTCTTGTCTGAAATCGCGTCGTCAGGAGTACTTAAGTGAATTTCCGCACTGGATAAGTGATCGATTCCAGTTTACCTTTTGTCCCTTAGAGTTTTCGCACTTAAGACCTACTTAATTCTTGCACTTGGTTGATTAATACTCTTGGACTTGATTCGTGCCTAACGTTGTCCTAATTAATTATCACACCTAAGTCGTACTTAGCCTAGGCTAGGAATTGACAAAGGAGGGTTGAGAGATCTTCCAACCTCAATTAGCTGGTTGACCAGACTGCTACACAAGCCTAGGAAGCCTTCTCCCAAGCTTGGTACTCACCCTTGCTAGCTTGCTTTGGATTGCCTTGAGTGCACACAAAGTTCCTGCAACAGCTCACCAGTTAGTATAGCTCTATTACCACAAGTAATTGGAAGACACACATCAATAATTTTAGTCCCCCTGGAGTAACTCACTGTACCCCCTGAATCTGAGGACCACTTAGTTCCACCTAAAGGTCAACTTAAAAATGCATGTTCTAAAACTCCGCGTATGATTCTTAACAAGCTTTCCAACGAGACCAAAATCTCATCAATCGGAGTTCGTATGGTCAAGTTATGACCATTCAAGCACTAAAGGGTCCAAACAGGCTCTCAGGGTTCAGGAGATCCCTCTCTGGTTTCTAGGTCTTTTGCCCACTTCCAAGGTTCTAAAGTTATACCAAGGTGCCTAAAATTAAGCTCAACTACCCTTCAATTCACTCAAAAATAACCCTAACTTTTCATGCGTTAAAGGCCGTGTATCGCGATAGGTCGGGTCGAGGTGTCGCGATAGGTCGAAGTGTCACGATAGGTCGTGAAGTGTCGCGATAGGTCGTGAGGTGTCGCGATAGGTCGCGATAGCTCGTGAGGTGTCGCGATACTCCCAAGTGTCGCGATAGGTCGAAGTGTCGCGATAGGTCGTGAGTGTCGCGATAGGTCGAAGTGTCGCGATAAGTCGTGAGGTGTCGTGATAGCTCGTGAAGTGTCGCGATAGGTCGAAGTGTCGCGATAGCTCGTGAGGTGTCGCGATAGGTCGTGAGGTGTCGCGATAGGTCGTGAGGTGTCACGATAGGTCGTGAGGTGTCGCGATAGGTCGTGAGTGTCGCGATAGGTCGTGAGGTGTCGCGATAGGTCGTGAGGTGTCGCGATAGGTCGTGAGGTGTCGCGATAGGTCGTGAGTGTCGCGATAGGTTGAAGTGTCGCGATAGGTCGTGAGTGTCGCGATAGGTCGAAGTGTCGCGATAAGTCGTGAGGTGTCGCGATAGGTCGAAGTGTCGCGATAGGTCGTGAGGTGTCGCGATAGCTCGTGAAGTGTCGCGATAGGTCGAAGTGTCGCGATAGCTCGTGAGGTGTCGCGATAGGTCGTGAGGTGTCGTGATAGGTCGTGAGGTGTCGCGATAGGTCGTGAGGTGTCGCGATAGGTCGTGAGTGTCACGATAGGTCGTGAGTGTCGCGATAGGTCGTGAGGTGTCGCGATAGGTCGTGAGGTGTCGCGATAGGTCGTGAGGTGTCGCGATAGGTCGAAGTGTCGCGATAGCTCGTGAGGTGTCGCGATAGGTCGTGAGGTGTCGCGATAGGTCGTGAGGTGTCGCGATAGGTCGTGAGTGTCACGATAGGTCGTGAGTGTCGCGATAGGTCGTGAGTGTCGCGATAGGTCGTGAGGTGTCGCGATAGGTCGTGAGGTGTTGCGATACCTCGAGATATGGTGAATTTTTCTGTTCTGTCTAGTGATCCTGGGAGCTCTAGGCCTGCGCAGTGTCGTGGTGCACTCAGAATCGTGATTGGGTGAAATTTTCGGAGTGTCGCGATAGCTCGAGCTCAACGCCTCGGGGACTGTGCAGACAGATTTTGTACCTGCTGAGCTTGCTGGAGATGATGATGGAGCTGCCACTTGCAAGAAACATGCAAAAAACACACAAAACAACAACACACACGCTTGCTCTCTCTCAAACTCACACACAACAAATGAGGGAATGATAAGGAAGAGGGAATATGTAGTGGAGAAGGAGGTGGAGGTGGAGATGGAGAAGGAGATGAAGATGGAGATGGAGATGGAGAAAAATCAGAAATTTACCAACTACTTACCATTCCAACGCATCCTCTCTACGTCTTACCATCACACGCTCGTCCTCAAAGCTCGATCCCCGGCAACGGCGCCAAAAATTTGGTGTAGCTCAGTGATGAGTAGCACCTCCTTTAATGTCAATCCGGGAAGACGTGAGGATGGTATGAAGACCTCGAGCAAGTGGAGGCACAAGTGCGTGAGTGAGAAGCACACAAACATGCACACACATACACACACACGCGCACACACGGCAAGAACAAAGAGAGCAAGACAATGGAATCACTTCTATTGCAACAAAGTTCTCATACAAGCTCAAACTACAAGAAGCTCTCCAAAAATGAGCTCTCTAGCTCTATTTATAGTTTTTGACTAGCTTTGGCCCTGTCCAGACCTAGTGTCCGGCCTAGTTAAAAATTAGGTTCCAGGGCTTATTTGAGGGCTCAAACGAGATATTAAAATTATGAAAATTGGTAGGCAACTACTTCTAAGGCTCCTCAAGCTCGAGGACTCCTCGGCTTGTACAAAATGGAGCTACAAAAAGGTGAAAATGGTATTTACAGGGGTTTTTAGTGATGAGAATCACTTTTAACTGGTGTAATGGTTTTGAAAAAATAAAGGGTTGCCTTAGTGCTAGATCTGCTTGTATGCTCGTACTTGCTTCTTCTCGTATACAGCCAACAATATGCATGTGTGTATGTATGCATCTCTGTATGTATGCATGCATGTGTGTATGTATGTATGCATATGTATGTGTATGCATGTGTGTATATGTGTGTGTGTATGTATGCATGTGTATATGTGTGTGTATGTATGCATGTGTGTGTGTGTATTTATGCGTGTATGTATGCATGTGTGTACATGTGTGTGCATATGTATGCATGCATGTATATGTGTGTATGTATGTATGCATATGTATGTGTATGCATGTGTGTATATGTGTGTGTATGTATGCATGTGTGTACATGTGTGTGTGTATGTATGCATGCATGTGTGTATATGTGTGTGTATGTATGTATGCATATGTATGTGTATGTGTGTGTGTATATGTGTGTGTGTATTTGTGTGTGTGTATATGTGTGTGTTTATGTATGCATGTGTGTATATGTGTGTATGTATATATGCATGTGTGTATATGTGTGTGTATGTGTGCATGTGTGTATATGTGTGTGTATGTATGCATGCATGTGTGTATATGTGTGTGTATGTATGCTGTCTGTATGTGTGTATGTATTTCTATCTCTCTCTCTCTCTCGATCTTTCTCTCTTTCATCTCTCTTTATCTCTCTCTCTCTCTCTCTATCTTCCTCTCTTTCATCTCTCTTTATCTCTCTCTCTCTCTTTCACTCTCTATCAATAGAGAATAAAACAATTACTTACACATATGTCCCTCTTTTGGATCGCTATCGTCAAAGCCTAATGAATGTCATCTCTCCTCGAATTCCAAAGAATCGACACGAAAAAACTCTTGTAGAATCAAAGAGAAGAGAAATTATAAAACATAAAGCATAGAGAAAGAAAAAGGGTAAGAGTATATGCACCACTTACCAAGATGCGAGATCTAGAGAGAGAGTGTGTGTGTATAGAGAGAGAGAGATGTGTGTGTGCATGTAGCTCAATGATGAGTAGCACCTCCTTTAATGTCAATCCGGGAAGACGTGAGGATGGTATGAAGACCTCGAGCAAGTGGCGGCACAAGTGCGTGAGTGAGAAGCACACAAGCATGCACACACATACACACACACGCGCACACAAGGCAAGACAAAGAGTGAGAATCAATGGAGCTTTTAGATTACTTTCAAAAATGCTCTTACAAGTTCGTTTCAATTACAATCTAACCTCAAAAATGAGCTCTCTAGCTCCTTTTATAGTTTTTGACTAGCTTCTGGCCCTGTCCAGACCTAGTGTCCGGCCTAGTTAAAAATTAGGTTCCAGGGCTTATTTGGGGGCTCAAACGAGATCTAAAAATTATGAAAATTGGTACGCAACTACTTCTAAGGCTCCTCAAGCTCAAGGACTCCTTGGCTTGCACAAAATGGAGCTACAAAAATGTGAAATGAGATTTACAATGACTATTAGTGATAAAAATCACTGTTGTTGTAGGGATTTCTTCTAGTGATCTGCCATACATATCTTCAAGCTCCCTACTTGCTCTTCTTCCCTGCATGTCCATCTCTCTGATTTGCATTAATGTCTTGAAAAAATATTGGCCTACTTGCCAGATCTTCTTTGACTGCCCTGTTTGCTCGTGCTGTCCCTTCGCTCTGACTCCCTTCTTTGACTTTCACGTCTTGTAATTCCTGATGTACCAAGGCTACTGCCAACACCCCCCCCACTCTCGCGTCTGTCGCCCCTGACAGACCCTTGTCTAGCTGCTTTTTGTACGTAGTATTGTACAACATCGGCGGCGAGGTGGTGTTCTTCTAACCTGAGTCCCCTTGCTAGATCTGTCAGCAATGCATCCCAATTGACTGGCCCTGGGACATCTGGATGTGGCACCCGTAACTGCTCTGAGTGAATGGTTCGCTCCACAGCAAATAAATGGAGGAGATGTGAGGGTCTGGGTACAAATATTTCTGAGTGGTACTCCCAGAACCCTGTTATGAACATCTCTTCGAATGTTTGTTTAAAGCAGGCTGGGAGGTATTTTATTCTGGCGTGCCAAGCGTATATCACCTCTATGGAAGGAGTGGTGCTCATGTCATAAACTAAATCTTGGTTTCCTGTAAGGAATCCGACGCCTGAGAAGTGTGGGTCCTTGATATTCTTGAATGTCCTGAATGTAATAAGCATTAACTCAAAAATTTTCATGCACATCTGGGCCATTACATCAGGGGTATTCTTTAATCGGATGCTCCAGTGCCGTATAGTGGAGATCATGTAATTGACGGTGGGAGGCCCTTGAGGGGGTGCTAGATAGACGTAGTTTAACCATTTGGCGCATCCCTTGATATTCTTGACTGCAATGGTAAACTCTGGCCATGTACGTCTGCGGAGTACAGGAACGTAACAAGGGTTATATTTAATAAAAAGAGGCATATTCGTCCAGGTGCGAACCATCTCCGGATAGGTTTCGAGGAGTCGGATCCTCCAAGTGGGTTGATGAATGGATCCTTTTTTAGCGCTCTCTGGGATGTCATCTCGCCCAAATTGTGTAGCAAACGTTGGAGGTTTGCCACATCTATGTTGGATTTCTGCATTGTAGTCCGCCAGGAGTATACAATAGGGCACGTATTGATCATCATTGGTTCCGATCCATCTATGGTGGGACATGCTGCGGAAGTATTCTGATTTAATAATAGTGTCCTCTATCTTTGCCATAGATTGGATTTGAACTGCTACTCGATCTTCATGAGTTGATGCCGTTTTCTCTAGTGTTTGGAGCCACTCAGGTACTTCGATTTCTAGCGTATCCATTCCTTCTGCGGTTTGTTCACCACCTGGCATTGGCATAGGAACGTAAGGTTCCTCATACGTCTCATCTACCTCGATGGGTACCAAATCCTCGGGTTCTGGTTCGACAACTGGAGAGGGTTGCCTTTCATGTGTGAGTAATCGTGCCTGTAATTCGGCCACCTGCTCTTTCAATGCCTTGACTTCCTCTGAAGTCGTGGTCGTTTCTGTGACTTTGGGTGCTGTCTGTTGCTCTTGGAGTTGATTGCGCAGCGCATCCCGTTCCCTTTCCAAGTCATCATGAGCTTCTAATAGATCTGCATAGCTGTCCAAGATGGTCTTCATTGTCTCTGAGGGCACAGCTTTAAACTGCTCTGGATCAATTTCGTGTGGAGAGCCTTCCATTGCAGCTTCTAGATTTGCTTCATTTTGCTGCTGCAATCTCTTGTTTTCCTCAAGGGCGGCCGCCATGTGTTTTCTGAGAAGTGCCAGGTTACGCCGGACTTTGAGATTATCGGCTTGGTATACCTCGAGCAAAGCTTCTAGTTGTTTGGCACCTGATTCTGTCGAGGGTTGGGGTGCCGCCAATAAGGTTTGGTGAGCCTGCTCAAGCGTCGTGTAGCGTTGATTCAGTTCTGCATTTTCTGTTTGTAGAGTGAGAAATTGTCTTTGTAAGTTTTGATGGTGCGTTTCCAGACTCTGATACCGGTTGTCCAGAGCTTTGTACTCATGCTGGAGCTGGTGTACACATTGGTTTAATGCTAAGAATATGTTATTTACATTAAATAATGCTGGGAAGGGTGAAGATGCAGGGGGAATGGGGGCGGGAATGGGAGAGGTGAATGATGTGGATGTACGTGGAGATGTGGGTGGAGGGGGTATGGGTGATGAAGGTGGCATGGGGGGAGGGAGCGGTGCTGTGGCAGGTGATGTTTCCATCGTGTCAACTGTTTGAGTGACTGTGTAGATGGGAATCGTTGGTGGAGTGGATGTGACATCGGTGAACAGGGTGGTGAAGGTGGGCATGGTGACTCCCCCGAATTGGATTCCCGGGGAGAGTGGGATGCCCATGACAACGGTAGTGGTAGTGGATGTGGTAGTGTTAGTGTTCTGCGGTGGAGTGAATTGTGTAGTGTGAGGTGGGGATGGGGGTGACAACGGTGCTTCCTGATATTCTTCTGCTTGCGCTGCCTCGCCTAGTGCTGATGTATTGATGTGAATTTGCTTTCCGGACCTCCTGGGACGAGCAGGAACTCTTTTTTCAAACCTGTGGATGTAGGCCATAGCCTCATGGATGGCCTCGTCCAGTCCTACAGCGTCGGCATGAAGGTTCATGGACTCAATGAACAACTCGTCCACACCTTCCTCCGCTAGCAAGTCGTTCATGAGTCTTTTGCCCTGTTCTAGAGACATCTTATGCTGTTCCTGAACCAGTCGCATGGTTCGATATAGTCTCTTGATTTGTGCCGAATATGTTGGGGCACTTGCTAACTCGGAGAGTTCGTCATATTCTTGCTGTTGTTCTTCGTCGGCTTCTTCTTCGTCTCCTCCTGCCTCTTGTTCATCTACATCGACTTCTACAACTTGGGGTTGGGTGGGGGCCGATGTTGTTTTGGGTTGTGGTTCCTGAGCTCGCGCTGCTTCCGCTTCGAGGTTAGAGTCATAGATTAATCTGGCAATTTCTTCATCCGTGAGGTCCTCAAGAGTAAATCCCTGCGGGAATTCCAAATCGGATGGAATGGGTGGAAACACCAGATTAGGCCCCTCCGTGCTTGGTCTTGGTAACCGGATTGTGAATGGCCTAACTCGTCGTGTCTGGGGAGGAGTGATTTCTGGTGTAGCGGTAGCTCCCCTTGGTTGAGCACAGGGTAGTTGGACTCCCCCCCTCATCTTCTTGGATGGGGGACCTGCTGTTGATAGTCTTCTTTGGAATTCTTGGACTCGGGACCATACGAGTGCCCGCTGAACAGGCACGTCATAAGCCAAGCATCTATAGATTATTCTGGTCAAAGCACAACACCCGTGGAGCACATTCTTCTGTTTCTTGTTCCACCTTTGATGTGCTAGGTGGATCTGGTCTATGATCCAGTGTGGCACATTGATGGGCAGGCTTTCGGTTTCTGCTAGATATAAACTGAACCATATTTTTTTCGGGGGCATTGTGAATCGTTCTTGGGCGGGAAACGCAAAGTGTTGCATGATGGTTCGCAGGTGAAGCGCAATGGTAGGTGTCATTGCTACCATATCCTTCAACTTATTCAGATCCTTGTGCTTCATGCGACCTGGGACCATGGTTTCCTTTTCTGTTGGGATGTGCATGCCATACATTCCCAATGCTTCTCTTACCAGGTTGAGGTCCAGATTGAACCTTTTAAGCTCATTACCCGGCAACAGTGATGGCAACACAAAGGTGCTGTCGCCTCCTTTGGCCCTGCTCGGCGTGATTGTACTGATCAGATATGAACATCGTAAAAAATCCGGCTTTGGTATGTGAGTCCTGAAATAACTTTCCACACCTGCTTTGACCCAAACTGATCTCATGACTTCGGCATTTTGGTAGCTTTCAAATTCGCGTGTGAAAAAGTGGTATCGACCCCATTTGCCATTGAACTCCAATTCTGCTTCCCAGAAGTAGGTTCCATCGCCCAGTGGTCCAGCAACATCACTGAACCAATGCGCATGCTTACCTACTTGAGAAGTGTGTCCTTGAGGAGGATCCTGGATGGGGAGCACATGCACTTCTCGAAGCTCTTGCGGTCTTGCGGTGAGGCGTGGCTCAAGGAGAAGTGTTTCTATGTCCACGATCTGGGGACCAGATCCGGCTTGAGAGCTGGTACCTGCTTCTGCCATGGCCTGTTTGCTGATTGGTTCTGTGAGAATATAGAACCAAGTGTTAACATCATAATGGACAAAATAAATCCGTTGTTGTCCCCGTTACAACATTAACATGAGATGGATGATGAGTTAGTGGTTAGTAAGTGCATGAAGACAGTGTGTGTAGTTAGTGCTTGTGTTGTCCTAGGAGACTACTGCAGTTAGTAAGTGGGTACGGATTTACACATTGGGGTCGGGGGGTTTATTACAGGCCCTAGGCTGCCAAATGCAGTGAGTGGGCTTTGCCTTCGGTTTCGGAGAGTCTTTACAGAGCTTTTTCGGTGTCGTGGTTTGAAAACGAGGCCTTTTTGGGACCCATATACAATTGATTACATGCACGTTCTTGGGTTTTGGTGTATACATGAGTGTCGAGAACGAGTGAAATCTGGCAGCCTGCGTCGCTGCGTGATGCTGTTTAAGTTGTGGCCTCAGCGTAGCTACTTGTGCCATCAAGCAAGCCTTAGGCACCCAAATTTGTCTTGATTGTGGGCTTGCCTTCATCGACTTCTTGGGCACCCAAATAGATTTTACTTTAGCAGAAGAATTTCTGAAAGACTTCTTATTAGCGTTGTGTTGTTGGTCACTAATAAGAGACTTTGCCCCTGTAGTTGACGGTGGCGCAACTGGTCGTTCGCCTTTCCGCACCCATACCTGGTCTATTTTCTGGGCTGTTCTGCTGCGCAGGTACTTTTGATCTCTGACGTAGGTAGTACCCTGCTTCTTCTGCCTTTGATCCACCTTGGGTTGCTGCCTCCTTCTAGCCTTTGGAAAAGAAGGGAGTTCCGTTGTCTTCTTGACTCCTTGTTTGCAAATATCATTCCTCTGCAACACATAGTTTTGGACAAGAACAGCATGGTCATCTTCATGTGTACCCCTGGAAGGACCAGGAGTCTGTGCCTTTCCTAGTTCCTTGAGTGCTCCATTGTCTAATTCTACTGTAACTCGACTATGATTGACCCAAACCTGGAGAAGTCCACTTCTTAGGTTTAGATTGACTGCTTGGTCATAGATCCAATCCTGACCCAAGACGAGAGGTTCAGTGAGATCCTCATCTTGACACACTAGTACTTTAACGGTCATTGCCTCCTCGTGAATGTAGAGGGGAAGTTCCACCTCACCCATGCAAGGGGTTTCCACGCCTCCCAATCCTATGAGGTATGCTTCCACAGGATGGACAGTTAACTGTAACTCTTGACAGTAAGACAACTTAACAGCGCTAGTGGCAGCACCTGAGTCAATCAAGGCTCTTACAGTCCTTGTACTCTTTCCTTGTCCCATGTCTATGGTTATGAAAGGACGTCTATCAATTATTCTATTCGAGCTTGTTCCTGCAACTTCACACATGGCTATGGGAAATCCTTGGTCCGCAGAGTCATTTGCTCCAGGCTGATCTCTACCTTGCCTTCGTAATTTCATCCTTCTGATGCGTTCTAAAGCCTCTGCTTGAGCTTCTTCTCTAATTCTCTTTTCTTCCTCTTTGCGTTTCTTAGCAGTGTTGAGTCGACTAAGCATTTCCTCCGTGAGGGGTTCCTGATACAACTTGACTCTGCAACCGCTAATATAATTTGGGAGAACATCACCCTCTAATGTGGCCAATTGTACTGCTCCACTTGTGGAGATCCTATTGATGATCATAGGTCCGTAGCCTCTCTTTTCTAGCTTCCTTGCGTGTTGTTTCAGTGTATAGACTAAGACTAGATCTCCCGTTTTCAAGCCTTTATCCTTCACGTGGGCATCAAAGTATGCCTTCTGTCTCTTCTTGGCTGCATATATCCCTGCAGCGGCTCTCAGTCTTGTTTCTCCTAATCGTTCAAGGTCAAAGATCCTAGAAGAGAGCTCATGACCTGTCCATTCGTGCTCTTGGGCTACTCTCAATGTGGGGATCAGGAAGTCCAAGGGTAGCACAGCGTTTTGGCCGAATACCATCTGAAAGGGGGTGGCTTGGAGTACCGTTTTGTAGGCAACTCGGTATGCCCAAACAGCATGGTGTAGCTGTTTGTCCCAATCAGAGCGTTTAGTGTTTACTAATTTTGTCAGTACATTGCTTAGAATCTTATTAGTGCTCTCAGCTTGACCATTAGCTTGAGGGTGATAAGGGGCAGACTTCTTGTGTATTACCAAGAATTCTTGGAGTAGATTTTCAATCACTTCGTTCAAGAAATGAGTGCCTCTATCACTTACAAGCTCTATGGGTAGTCCATATCTCGTGAATACATTCTCAAACAAGAATTTGGCAGTTGTTTGAGCATCGTTCTTGGTTGTAGCTTTTGCCTCTACCCACTTGGTGAGATAATCTGTTGCCACAATGATGTATTCCGCATGAGAGCCTTTCGCTGGGGGATTAATAGGGCCTACGAAGTCTATTCCCCACTTAGAGAATGCACGTCCACCCATCATAGGTTTCAGTGGCATCTCATCTTTGCGTATAGGATACTGAGTCCTTTGACAGATATCACACCGTTTCACATAGGTGTGTGCATCCATGTGAAGGGTGGGCCACCAGAAGCCCGCAAACAGTGTTGCCTTGATTACCCGATCTGGTCCAAAGTGTCCTCCTGCTACACCTTGGTGAGCAGTTTCTAAGATCTTAAGATACTCACTTTCATGGACACACAGTCTCAGGTAACCATCTTTACCGCGCTTATATAGATTATCACCTATGAGTGAATAATCCAGGGCTTCTTGTTCTAAACTCCTTTTCCTAGCTAGAGTCATGTCTGGGGGGAATGTGTTTGTCCGCAAGAATGATACTAGAGGTTCACTCCAATCTGGCACAATGGATACTTGATAGAGAGTGGCATGTTCCACAGGTGGTTTAGTGCAACAGATTGGGCATTCCTTGCACAACTTCTGGACATCCGCTTCCATAGTTGGCCAGTGCACTCCGAATCTCTTTAAGGTCTGTAAAGTTCGTTGTTTTGAATGGTGTTGCTCTAGTGCACCTACATGTGCTAGTTGCAACCATTTAGCGTACTCATCCTCTTCTACGCAGCAAGCCAAGATCCCTTGATCTGTGTGCTTGTACATGCTTCCTGCCATGATGTGATACTTTTGGGCTTTTACGATCTCTCTATTCCGTGTGTTTACCACTGGATGGTTGGGCCCGTATGTCAATACTGGTACCAATGGCTTGGCCCACTGCGGCACCACTTCCAAATTAAACAAGTAAGCATCAGGAAGGTCATCTGACACTCCTTGTGGGGCTTCTCCTGATGTGAGCCTAGAGAGGTGATCTGCTCTCAAGTGAGTCCTACCCTTTCTTACCACAACCTCGAAGTCGTATTCCATTAGTAAGAGAAACCATCTTACTAATCTACCTGTATTGCATGGCTTGTTTACTAGGTACAACAATGCCTGATGATCAGTAAAAAATTTAAACTTATTTGCAAGCAAATAGTGTCTAAATTTCCTGACTGCATATACCATGCCTAATCCTTCGCGCTCTGTAGTGGTGTAATTCCGTTCAGCCGCATTCAATTGTCTACTGGCATAGGCAATTGGAAGATCCATATTACCTTCACCAGTAGGTTGTGCGAGCACACATCCAATAGCATAATTGGATGCATCCACGTGAACATGGAATGGCTTATTCCAATCTGGTGTGGTCAAGATTGGTGCTGAACACAATCTTCGTTTAAGCTCTTGGAAGGAATTCTCACATTCATCCGTCCACTCAAAGTTTGTCAGAAGTCCGTACATGGGCTTTGCAATGACAGCATACATGTGTATAAATCGTCGATAATAACCACAATGCCCCATGAAAGCTTGTACTTCCTTGACATTCTTTGGCCTCGGTAGTTCTGCTATGGCTCTCACTTTTTCTTCGTCTGTAGATATGCCATTCTTTGACACTATGTGTCCTAGAATCTTGCCTTGCCTGACCATAAAAACGCACTTTTCTGGGTTCAGGCAGACTTGATATTCTCTACATTTGTCAAAGATTTGCCTGAGTTCCGGAATATGGGTTTGTCTAACATTGGAATGAGCACAAAGATCATCAACATAGACTTCTAAACTCTTCCTTAGGAACTCCTTAAACACATGGCACATTAGTCTCTGGAAGGTAGCTGGTGCGTTGGTAAGCCCAAATGGCATTACTCTAAAAGCAAAAATGCCCCATTCTGTGGCAAAGGCTGTCTTATGCTGATCCTCTGGAGCTATGGCTACTTGATTGTAGCCCGAAAATCCATCAAGGAAGCTGTACACTTCCTTGCCTGCCACTCTTTCTAAGAGATGCTCAGTGATGGGAAGCGGATAGTTATCTCGGATTGTGGCTGCATTAACCTTCTTCAAGTTAATGCACACACGCAGCTTGCCATTCTTCTTGGGCACCACTACGATGGGGGATACCCATTCAGTGTGCTCAATTTCATAGATAAATCCAGCTTCAACCAGTCTATCTATCTCTTCCTTGATCTTAGCAGCGTAATTATCATTATATGTATAAGGCTTTTGCTTAGAGGGTTTAGCATCTGAAGTCATGGGAATGGTGTGTGAGCATATGTCAGGGTCAACACCTTTCAAATCCTTGTAACTCCAAGCGAATACATCTCTGTATTCTCTTAGCAAGGCAATCAACTCTTGCTCTTCTTCTTCTGTCAAGTCATGGCCTATATACGTGCATCTCTCCTCTCCTTCTTCTATGGCCACTACTATTTTCTTAGTAGTTTCTTTGTTATCATAGGCCTCTCCTGATTGTGCCTCTCGTTTAGGCATTCTTATCATGACTCTCCTGTCATCTATCTCGTACTTCTTAAAATTTTCTGGGACCTCAAACAAAGATTCTTCCTCTTCTGGTAAGGCTTCTCTCTTCTTTCGTTTCTTTCCTTCTTCCTTAGGGGTCATATGCGTTGCTAATCTTACACCATTTGTAACTTCTCCATGCCTCTGGGGTTGAAATTCTACTTCATGGAAGTATTCCTCATCTGATGCAAATGGTGGGTCCATAATGATTGACTCTAGATCGGAGTCACTTGCATCCTCAAATGCATCAGGGCTAGGTTCGCATTCTTCTAAAACTGCCTCTCCCATGATTGGCTCTATGGAGAAGACTGAAATATCATAGCCATCCTCATCACAGTGAGGTGTCCATTGTTCTTCATTGATGGCTACGTCCATTGTTGCTAAAATTTCTGCCCAGCCATGGGGTTCAAATTCCTCGTCTGGAAAAACTACAAGTGCATAGGCTGGGTCTTGAATGGGTCTATGGGTTTCGTTTGCACCTATTTCTCTGGCCTTTTCTCTCTTCTCTTCTTCTACTGCTACCTTGCACATCCATAAGTGAGTATCTTCATGCATCCATGAGGATCCCGACCCAATGGAATGCACCGATTCTGTATCCTCTTTGGCTCTATGGATGGGATTCCATTGGATAGGAGGGACATCTCTATGAGAATAATCCTTGAGATTGACTTTGGTTGTAACACCTAAATGCTGCAGGTACAAAGAATTGGTTCCCCAATCCTGTACCACTTGCAACTGTCGCATGAATGGTCTTCCTAAAATCATCTCATAGGCATGATTTTTGCTGAAGTCACATATGGCAAAGGTATGTTCAAACTCGACACCACAAGTGGTGAGAGTTATTCCTTCCAGCAATCCTAGGGGTCTCTCTATGTGACCATCGGCCATTTGCAATTTCATTCTTGTTGGCCTGAGAGCTGGCTTGCCCCAACGCTTCCATAAGGAGGTAGTGGCAATTGCAACTCCTGCACCTGAGTCCAAAATTGCCTTCGTGGTGTAGTCCTGGTAGGTGATGGGAAGATAGGTGTTCCCTTCTTCACCTTCACACATATCCCCGATCTTATCCAAGGGAATTTCTGGCACTGTCCTATGGGATCCTACCTGGGAACGAGGTTTTGCTATCTCTGGTACTTGTTTGGCTACATGTTTCCATAATTCAGGTCTAACCTTGAGTAGCTCTTCTAACCTGAGATTACACTGCACATTAGTGTTCTTCACTACCTCTGTGTTCCTAGGAATGACTGAGTCGTCGTTCCTTACCATGACTGTGGGTGCTCTCATACATGTGGACTTTGCTTCCCATGGGCCTGTGAAGTGGGGTAGCTCTTGTATGGAATTAGACTCAAAGTCTAATCTCTCGTGAGACTGAACACTCTCATGCTCCCCGTAAATAGATGGGATGTCTTGTGGGAATTGGTCGTGTGCATCGTCCACAAGTTCAAAAGGAGGGGCGACCTCGCTTTCGTTATCCCATTTGTCTTCTTGAATCTCTCGTAGGAAGTCTGGTGCAAACCGATTCATAGAAGAAGAAGTGTCTGGCTCCGTAGAATTGGGCGCATAAGCAACCTGTGAAGGAGGGCTGATTCTATTGTTGACTCTCTCCTCGTTCTCGCAAATGGCTGGAGCACAAGCTTCTTGGGGAGGATTACTTATTCTATTACTTTTCCAAACAGGCTCACACATTCCCTGAGAAGGAATGTAGGCAACCTGTGGAGGTACTTGAGCTTTCGAGGGGGGCTCATCTGCCTTTTGGGGGGGAATATAAGCTTCTTGAGGAGGCCCACGGGCTTCCTGAAGAGGCTGGCTTACCCGTTCTCTTGCCCTTCCCTTTCTTTGAGGGGTAGATTCCTTTTCTGGCTGTGCTATTGGCCTCTCTATTCTTTCTACGGAGGGGAAGTTGTCCGGTTTAGGGGCATTGGCCACATACACTTCTGATTGGGACTGATTCCTGTTTTTGCTTGCTTTTTCTTGGTCTTGATTTTTTTCTTCCTTGTCAGATCTTGCAATTATCCTCTCTAACTTCTCTAGGAATCCATCCAAGTGTAATTGCGTTTTGGCTGAGCCTGAGTAATTGAAAAGGCGACTGGCTTCAAACATAGTCTGAGCCAATGCGACCATTTTCGCGCATAGTTTGGTTCTTTCTATCTCTAGGTCAGCTCTAGGATAGCACTTGTCATGATCCGTGACGTTTGGCCCTTCTTGGATTCTGGCCTGATATGCTTTAAGCATCATGTCTATGTCTTCGGGAGTGGGATCAGCTAATACCGATCCTGTTTGGGGTGGTGGGTGGGTTACGTGGGCTGTCTTAGAGGGTGGAGGGGTGGAGGGTGATGGGGATGGTAGCGGTGGTAACGTGTGAGAGTGCGGTTGAGATGTGATCTCTATGATTTTAGCCTTGGTTTCTCGTAGACTTTCCTCAAGTTCACTCATCTTCTTTGCCCATTGCCTTTTCATACGTTCGCGGCTATCTTTCCAAGCTCTTGTTCTCTTTTTATTTTGGCTCTCAGTATCGCTAGCATCTGGACTCTTTTCCTGGCCTACCCCTTGGTTTTGCTGCAAAGCTTGAGCCCTAGTGACTACCTGTACTGGTGCAGTGGAAGTGACACTTCCTGAGGAGTCTACCACTAACCCAACAACGTTGATAGGGGTGATTTTTGGCATGCTATTGGGGTTCTTAGGGCAATCTCGTAAGAGATGCTCTTTTCCGCAGTCTTGGCAAAAGCCTTGGATAGTCACGGACTGAGTTTGTGTAGGCGGAGGTAAGGGACAATCACGAATGAGGTGATCACCTTGGCATCTGTAGCACGGCCCTCTTGGGAATGGAGGTCTGACTTGCCTAGATTGAGGCCTAGGATTGGGGTTTGTATACATGACGTTCGTGTAATCTGATTCCCAACTAGGTTCACTTGGTTCTTCACTATAGTAAGACTCACCATGTTCTGGAGACTGCATGTAGTAAGCCTGGGGACTATCGACATGTGTAGAATCAAAGCTATGGTCACTTGGGTCACTTTCTGAGATCAATGGGGTTACTGGTACTATGGCCCTATTCAGGTTTTCTTCTGCAACAGCATACTTTACTGGAATCACGTTAGCGGGGTTTGGGGGCTGTTGAGCTAGTACCGGTTGGGGTCTCTGTTGGGCCTGATATGGTTGCTGATAGGGTTGTTGGGGTCTAGCATATTGTGGTGGTGGAGGATACTGGTTCTGGTATCTGCCTTGTTGGTAGGGTTGAGGGTAGGGTTGCCTAACTGCCTGCTTGTTGTATGGGCAATCTTGCGCAGTGTGGTTTGTGTACTTCCGTTCTATGGTGCAGTACTGGCTACTAGGGTTAACTTGGGGTTGGGCCATAATGGGACACACATTTGCCATGTGGTCGCCACCGCAAGTATAGCATCTTTTCACAGGGGCAAACCTTGGGATTTGTTTGCTAGTTACACCTAATTTCTGAGCTACTTTTTCCGCGAGTTCCTCGATTGATGTAGATTGCATGGAAGAGTGGCTAGATGCACTATCTGAATCTTTGTAGATTTTGGAAAGCTCTAGCTCTTCCCCTAGGTTATCTTCAATGTCAATGCACATGCGTACACATTCTTCTATAGTCCTAGGGTCCTTCAGATACACATAGGATCTCAATTTTGTACTCAGCAATCCGTCAAGGAATAAGGCTACTTGTTTAGCAGGTGTGGGTAGCTCCGAAATAGGACATCTTTCAAGGTATTGCCTAAATCTTCTTCCTGCGAGTCTCACAGTCTCTTGAGGGGTTTGCTTGAAGCTGTGAATCAATGAGGAGGTATTGTGTCTTATGCCGCTCTTAGAGAACTCTACAATGAATGCCTCTAGGAGTTGGTCTATGCTCCTGAACTGACGCTCATCTAATGGCTGAAACCATGTGAGTGCTGTGTTCCTAAGGGTTAGACCGAAGGCATTGTACTGCGTGAACAGATCTTCCACTTGTTCAGCTCTCAAGACTTGCTTGAACTCCGCCACATGATCATAGGGATCTCCTGTGCCGTCAAAGTAATTCTTCATGGACTTAACTAGCTGGGTGGGTCTCAAAGTTCTTGTGTGCTCTCTAGGCCTCGGCAGAGGGAATCCATCTACATTTCTTTGGTTCCTGTGGGCTCTGTGCATCTCAGGTTCTACCCTATTCGTCTCTATTCTCGTTCTTTCTCTGCCCACTGGGTTGGCAAAACTTACTTCTGGTCTATCTCTACTTCTGTCTCTTTGCGTACCATGAGCTTGGGAAGTTCCAGCCCCAGGGTGACCGTAGGATACATTTGATCTTGGTTGAGGGAAAATAAATTCACCCTTCCAAGTGTAAGCATGCCTATCATTTTCTGTCACCACAAAGATCCGTTCTGAAGCATGATCTAAATAGGTCACTCTGCCTGGGCTATCCGGATCCTTAAGCTCGTAGATCATGATATTTCCTATGTCTGTCGGCTGATTAGACTTATACCTCCAAAAGGCTTCATCAGTTTCTCGATTGAGGAGCAACTCTATGCTCTTGTTGTCTTGGGGGACCCACTCAGGTGTGATAATCCTAGTGAGAACAGATTTACCTCGAGGGGTTCTAGGTTCCGCACCCATGTTCCCTTGTTCCAGGTCACCTAAGTCCGCTTCTGAGATTACATTCCCAAAGTCATCTGTCCTATCCGGGTGACTAGTGACTACATATATAGTTCCTTCCTTGTCCAGGTATGCACCATTTTCAAACTTGACAGCTGGGTGTTCTAGTCCTACGGATTGGTCAGGGTTTTTAATCTGGACCACAGATCTTCCTAGGCCATCCTCATAGATGCTCGCACCTAATCGGTTGGTCCTAAGGTATTCCAGCTGTGTTTTGTAAGGGCCTTCTACCCTGTACAAATAAGGCACTCCTGAACTTCCCGTAGGTCTGTCCATGCCTTGAGACATTTCTGACTCACTGGTCTCCGAGCTAGGGTAGTATGAGTGGTGGCTCAACTGCTGGGCCCAAGACCTTGCAGTATGATTGACACTAGCCTCTGAAGACCTAAGGCTTTGTCTTTCCCTTGCTAAATGTCGTCCTGATCTAAGGTTCATATGCCTAACTGATTAGCCCAAATTTTTTCCCAAAGTACAACCTCGTTGCCGATCAATTGGTACCAGTCACTTGGTCCTTTTTAGTTAATTATTGTATTTATGGTCTTGTCTGATATCACGTCGTCAGGAACACTTGAATGTTCTTCGTATTTTAGGTTGATCGTTCCACGTTAGATTCTTTTCCTCTAGGTTATCGACAGTACAGAGATTATGTTTTTAACTTGAACTTGAGTTTTTAGGTTGTCTTCAACTTGATAGCTGCCTATCGTCGCCCTGGCTTACTCCTATCTCTACTCGTTCTTAGCTTGAGCTAGGAAATGACAGAGGGAGTTGAGAATAATCCAACCTTACTTGTTGATCCCTTGCTTTATGGTGCTCAAGAACCCGGTTCTCAAGTTTGCAAAGAAACCTTGCTTTGTACGCTCTCAGTTGCTCTCAATGGACCTATAAAAGATCCACGGTTAGCTCAATGCTTATATTCAAAGGACAAAACCAACCACTTTCATTCATGTGACACAAACACACATTTGCATTGTGACTTTTAGGAAAATAATTCTAAAGACCCCTGACTTTGATCCCCCTGGGTATGGTCAACTTCAAATTACCCTCTCTGAAAATCAATGCATTATCTTTATAAAAAACAGTTGAGGGCGTGTAGTATATGTCACGAGCTTTCCAACAAGCCCAAGAGCTCAAAAATTGGATTTCGTATGAAAAAGTTAGGACTGTTCAGGGTTTAGGGAGTTAAATCAGGATTCAACACAAGCTAACAGTCAAACAGGAATACTCGAGTAGCTTGTGGCACGGCCTAACGATGCAATACTACACCCTAGAGTTTGTCCCACACTCAATCAAAATTTAGACCAATCACTTTGCCTTAAAAATTTGACCTAAATTGCCCTTCTAACGCGTTCGCAAAGTCTGTCGGTCGCGATCGACGCGTCGATCGCGATTGACAGGTCCGTCGTGGCTGTCAGTCGCGATTGACTGGTCAGTCGCGATTGACACGTGGCCGAAAAGTCAATCAATCGTGGTCAAAGCGTCGTTGACTCTGTCGGTCGCGATTGATGAGTCGATCGCGATTGACAGGTCGGTCGCGAGGGTCTGTCGATCGTGGTCAAACAGTCGTTGACCGTGTCGGTCGCGATTGACAGAGCCGTCGTGGTCTGTCCGTCGTGGTCAAACAGTCGTTGACTGTGTCGGTCGCGATTGATGAGTCGATCGCGATTGATGGCTCGATCGCGATTGACACGTGTCACGCGTATGGTCAGTCAGTCGTGGTCAATCGGTCGTTGACTCTGTCGGTCGCGATTGACAGAGCCGTCGTAGGCTGTCGGTCGCGATTGACGTGTCGATCGCGATTGACAGATCTGTCCGTCGTGGTTTGTCGATCGCGATTGACAGAGCGATCGCGATTGACAGAAATCTGTGGAATTTCAAAAAACTAAACACATTTTTGGGAAGCCCTTGGCTTGTAGGTCATGGATATGCACTTTGTTTAGCAATTAGAGCAATTTTTCTGTCGGTCGCGATTGACAGAGCTCGGCGACACACAGACAGTTACTCAGATTTCCGTACCTGCGCAGGGTGCTGGGGATGATGATGCGTCCTGTACCTGCAGAAAGCTCACAAAACATGCAAAAAACAGCACATGCAAATTCGCTCTCTCGCTCTCTCTCACAAGTGAAATGAGGGAAATGAGGTGGAGATGGGAATATAGTCAAAAAACTGAAAATTTCGCGATGATGGAGATGGACATGGGAGATGGTGATGATGATGATGGTGATGAAGATAGTGAAGAAAGTAAAAGAAAATCGATGAGCGTGAAGAAAATACCTACAACTCCAACGCGTCAACTCTACGTCTTACCATCACACGCTCGTCCTCAAAGCTCGATCCCCGGCAACGGCGCCAAAATTTGGTGTAGCTCAATGATGAGTAGCACCTCCTTTAATGTCAATCCGGGAAGACGTGAGGATGGTATGAAGACCTCGAGCAAGTGGCGGCACAAGTGCGTGAGTGAGAAGCACACAAGCATGCACACACATACACACACACGCGCACACAAGGCAAGACAAAGAGTGAGAATCAATGGAGCTTTTAGATTACTTTCAAAAATGCTCTTACAAGTTCGTTTCAATTACAATCTAACCTCAAAAATGAGCTCTCTAGCTCCTTTTATAGTTTTTGACTAGCTTCTGGCCCTGTCCAGACCTAGTGTCCGGCCTAGTTAAAAATTAGGTTCCAGGGCTTATTTGGGGGCTCAAACGAGATCTAAAAATTATGAAAATTGGTACGCAACTACTTCTAAGGCTCCTCAAGCTCAAGGACTCCTTGGCTTGCACAAAATGGAGCTACAAAAATGTGAAATGAGATTTACAATGACTATTAGTGATAAAAATCACTGTTGTTGTAGGGATTTCTTCTAGTGATCTGCCATACATATCTTCAAGCTCCCTACTTGCTCTTCTTCCCTGCATGTCCATCTCTCTGATTTGCATTAATGTCTTGAAAAAATATTGGCCTACTTGCCAGATCTTCTTTGACTGCCCTGTTTGCTCGTGCTGTCCCTTCGCTCTGACTCCCTTCTTTGACTTTCACGTCTTGTAATTCCTGATGTACCAAGGCTACTGCCAACAGTGCACAAGACAATGCAGGTCACAATTTAGTTCACGTGCATAAGTTCCATAGAAGCAAGTAGTAATCAGTGCAAAAGACATGCAAAATGTTGATTTTCATTCTCGGGTCCCGGTATGTTTAAAACATGGCACCGGTATAAGTGTCGGTATGAGCGTCAGTAAATTACTATAAATTACTGATGCTTATACTGATGCTTATGCCGGTGCTTATATTGATGCTTATACTGGCACGTATATTGACCCTTATACTGACGGTCGCAAGGCATCCCGACGATCCATTTTAAACACTCATACCAATGGTCAAGTGACCCTCAGTATGCCTAAGTAGATTTTTCTAATGTTCATACCGACACCAAGGGATGACCGTCGGTATGCCCCTCACATGTTGTAATGATTCTCTCACTCATTTCACTAAGGCTTTTTGATCTTCCTCTTGCACACCATTTGCCATTGTTATTTTCCTTTCTTCTGCTTCCTCAATACTAATGAGGACTTGCTTGACTTGTTCTTTGTTTTCATAATAGTGATTTGGTTTTGCTTCTCTTTGCGGTTTTTGAAAAATAACTTTTCCCTCTTCTACCTCATATCTATTGAAGTGCTTGAATACATCCATATTATTTTTTTCATCTTCTATATTTATTTGTTTGCTTTGATGATTGGATTCTTGAATTTCTTGATGATATAACTCATGCTTTTTCTCCTTTTGGCTACTAGGTTCTTCTAAAATCTCTTTACTTTTCTCATTAGGAATATGTACAATTTTGACCATATTGAATGGTATTATCATAGCCTTCAAAATCACCCATTTTCACTTAATTGAGTTCACAAGCTGCTGCATCTAAGGTGGCTAGTATCTGATGCCAACCACATAGTTCAAAATATTTATCATCAAAATACATTGGTATATAACTAAGATCATCCATTCACCTATCCAATTTACACTCTTCTTTTGTCAACTTGTAAATTCCTCCATTTTTTGGTTTACATAACCAAATCTGGGTTGCATCATCAAATTCCAAGTCTTCAATTGTACTTGATGCAATGGAAGTTTTTTTTTGCTTGATAAAATCTTCTCGAATCCGTTGGTGATATGTCATGATATGAAACTTTTTCAATATTACCTTGGTAATGTTATCTACATGTTGAAGGTACAAGTAATTATTCCCACAATCCTGAACAAATCTAAGTTGTCTTCAGAATGGTCTTCCAAGTATGATATCATAAGTATTTACCTCTAAGAATTACACTACATTCAATGTATGTTTAAACTTTATTCCACATGTCTGAGCTCAATTTGTTCTAACAACCCTATTGAATGTTCCATATGTCCATCTGCTTTCATTTGGTGTTGCGCTTGCTGACCAATTTGCCCTTCATGTAAAACATGTCTATCAAGCAAATATCTATGACGTCCTTCATAGAGAGTTTTACGAAGTGCTTTGGAATAGCATGCTTTGATTCGTGGTCCACATAGGGGACAAACATGGTAACCTGAAATTGATAAACCTGAACATTCACCATAACCAGACCAATCATGCAATGTCCACATAAGTATGTGTTGCACTCACACGTCTTGTCTTCTTATAGGTTGAGACATGTCACGTACAGTAATCTCATCCCATAAAGTGCACAGCCCTTCCACAAGTGGTGGAAGGTATACATCCATGTTTTTTACCTTATACTTACCTGGCATAATAAGAGGTAATAATAAATGGCCCTTCTTTGTGGCCAACCATGGTGGGATGTTATAATTGACCAAACATACAGGCTATGTGCTCCATGAAGAGCTACGTAAACTAAATGGATTTAGTCCATGCATAGCTAAGCCTAGAAGTATGTCTCGAGGCTCACTAGAAAGCTCTGGCCACTTGATATCTATGTGTTTCCATGCATCAGAGTCAGCAGAGACTCGCATTAGACCATCTGTAGACCTGCTTTTTGCATGACGTAACATCAACTCAGTTATGGATTTGCATCTAAACATGCTCTTGATTCTTTGAATGATAGGAAAGTGGCGAAGAACCTTTTCAAGGATTGCTTTGCCCACAAGTTCTTCTCTAAACCTATTTGCTCCACACTTTGGACATATGTGGAGATGCTCATACTCGTTCCAAAAGAGGATGCAATCATTCCGACAAGCATGAATCTTAGTGTAGTCCATTCGAATGGATTGTGAAAGTTTTTTTGCATCTCCACATGTTGGAGGCATGTCATTGCCCTCTCGCAAAAAAGATCTTTAAGAAGCTTGCAATTAGCAAGTAGAATGATATTAGTAAATAAAGTTATTTTGATACAACAATAAAAGTTTATTTCAAATCCACTTACCTAAACAATTCAGAGGTACTACTATCTGACCATCCATAAATGGATTGCATGTTGAGCATCCCGAGTGATGCACGTAGTACATATATATTTGCTCCATTGTACAGTGGTAAATGAGCTAGTCTTTGCATGTTTTCGTATTCTTCATCGTCTTCTAATCGTGGAAATTCTGTTGTGTCCATGAAACTCATGACATCTTCTCCACCATCGTGATCTTTGTCCATCTCATAAAATGCTTCGAGCATTTCTTCCAAGTGTTCATTCTGTGTAATGCTATTAGTACCTTGTACTTCTACCTCCGTTTTTGTTCTCTTCTGTCCACGAGAGGTTACCGG
This sequence comes from Ceratopteris richardii, assembly GCA_020310875.1. NCBI lineage: Eukaryota > Viridiplantae > Streptophyta > Polypodiopsida > Polypodiales > Pteridaceae > Ceratopteris > Ceratopteris richardii. The sequence goes on from CM035437.1 coordinate 125,980,424, forward strand.
TGCAACGTCGTTTGGGCCCACCTACTCATCAGGGGGATCATGCGAATGGTAGCATAGGCTTTGTAATCCACTTTTATCAAAGGATCCATATTCTCTAACATGTGCAGTACACATCCATCATTCTGATAATTTTGATACTTGCACTGAGTACAAGGACATGCCGTTCTCTCCTCCGGATCCAAACTAGCCATTTGATACAATATTGACATTTTAGAACATTTAATTTTTCTTATTAAACCTAAAAACCATAATGCTAAAGACCTAGACCTAAAACATGTATATGTGTGTATGCAAGTGTATATGTATGTGTATGTGTACATATATTATGTGTGTATATGTATATGTGTGTATGGATGTGTGAATAGCCTAGAAACCCTAATCCTATTTTTATAAATTTAATTTGATAAAAAACCCTGAAATGCTCATTCTATATATTTAATTATATACATTTAATTGAAACACTAGCTATTATCATGTTTATTTATCTATACTAAAATCCTATGTTTTAATATAGATTTAACGTGTACATATATTATATGTGTATGCATGTGTAAGCAACCTAAAAACCATAATCCTATTTTTATGTATTTAATTTGATACAAAAACCTAAAATCCTATATATATATATATATATATATATATATATATATATATATATATATATATATATATATATATATATATATATATATATATATATATATATATATATATATATATATATATATATATATATATATATATATATATATATGTATGCGTACATATATTAGGTGTGTATATGTGTATGTATGTGTATGCATGTGTGTATTTATCTATTCTAAAGACCCATTTTTATATATATATTATATATATATACTAAATACCTATTTTTTGTATATTTAATTATGTTTATATGTGAGTGTGTGTATATGTATGTGAGTGTGTATGTATATGTGTGTGTATGTATATGCACGTGTGTTTGTAATATGTCAAAATCCTAAAGTCCTAATTTTTATATACATTAAAAATCCTAAAGACCTATTTTCTATATATCATAAAAAACCTAAAAACTCTAAAACCCTAATCTTATGTGTTTATATATATGCATGTGTGTTTTTAATATGTTAAAATCCAAAAGTCCTATTTTTTATATATATTAAAAATCCTAAATTCCTATTTTCTATAAATAAAAAAAGCCTAAAACCCCTAAAACCTTAATCCTATATATATATATATATATATATATATATATATATATATATATATATATATATATATATATATATATATATATATATATATATATATATATATATATATATATGTGTGTGTGTGTGTGTGTGTGTTATGAATGTACATAATATATATATATATATATATATATATATATATATATATATATATATATATATATATATATATATATATATATATATATATATATATATATATATATATATATATGTATTATATATGTGTATATGTGTGTATGCATGTGTAAACATCTTAAAAACCCTAATCCTATTTTTTATATATATTTGATTATATATTATATTTTTTTCCTAGTTTTTATAAATATATGCTTATATATGTTAATATTAATCTAAAAATCTATTTTTATATAATTAATTATATATATTTAATATGATAAAAAGTCATGAAATCCTATTTTTATATATTTAATTATAAATATTTAATTTGATATAAAACCTTAAAATCCTATTTTTATATATTTAATTATTTTATTTAAAACACTAGCTCTTTTCATATTTATTTATCTATACAATTGTCCTATTTTACATATTCTAATTTTCTTCTTAATTTTTTCTTTATCTTTTCCTTATATAAATCAAATTGAATTATATGTATGTAAAAACCCTAAAACCCTAATCCTAAAGACCTAGACCTAAAACATGTATATGTGTGTATGCATGTGTATATATATGTTTATGTGTATATATATGTGTATGTGTATATGTGTATGCATGTGTAAATAGCCTAAAAACCCTAATCCTATTTTTATATATTTAATTTGATAAAAACCCTAAAATCCTATTTTTATATATTTAATTTAAACACTAGGTATTTTCATATTTATTTATCTATACTGAAATCCTAGTTTTTATATATATTTAATTATAGACTCTAATTTTTTATCTTTTTTTGTTATATATATTTAATTTAACTAAAAACCGTAAATCCCTATTTTTTATATATTTGATTATATATGTGTGTGTGTATGTATACATATGAATCTGTATGCATGTGTGTAAATATGTGTGTGTATGTATGCATGTGTGTATATGTGTGTGTGTATGTATGCATGTCTGTATATGTGTGTGTGTGTATGCATGTGTGTATATGTGTGTGTATGTATGTGTGTGTGTATGTATGCATGTGTGTAATATGTGTGTGTGTATGTATGCATGTGTGCATATGTGTGTGTATGTATGTGTGTGTATATATGTGTGTGTATGTATGCATGTGTGTATATGTGTGTGTGTGTATGTATGCATGTGTGTACATGTGTGTGTGTGTATGTATGCATGTGTGTATGTATACATGCATGTTTGTATATGTGTGTATATATGTATGCATATGTATGTGTGTATATGTGTGTGTGTATATATATGCATGTGTGTATGTATGCATGTGCGTACATGTGTGTGTGTATGTATGCATGTGTGTGTGCATGTATGCATGCATTTGTGTATATGTGTGTATGTATGTATACATATGTATGTGTATGTATGTGTGTATATGTGTGTGTGTATGTATGCATGTGTGTACATGTGTGTGTATGTATGCATGCATGTGTGTATATGTGTGTATGGACATGTATGTGTATGTGTGTATATATATATGTGTGTGTGTATGCATGCATGTGTGTATATGTGCGCGTGTATGCATGTATGTGTGTATATGTGTGTGTATGTATGCATGTGTGTATATGTGTTTGTGTATGTATGCATGCATAAGTGTATATGTGTGTGTATGTATGCATGTGTGTATGTGTGTGTATGTATTTCTATCTCTCTCTCTCTCTTTATCTCTCTCTCTTTCTTTATCTCTCTCTCTCTCTCTATCTTTCTCTTTTTCATCTCTCTTCATATTTCTCTCTATCTTTCTCTCTTTATCTCTATTATTTATCTCTCTCTATCTTCCGCTCTTTATCTCTCTCTCTATCTTTCTCTAGAACTCTCTCTCTCTCTCTCTTTCACTCTCTATCAAAATAAGAGAATAAAGCAATCACTTACAAGTATGTCCCTCTTTTGGGTCACTTTCTTCAAAACCTAATGTATGTCGTCTCTCATCAAATTCCTAAGAATGGATGCCAAAAAACTCATACAAAATCGAAGAGAAGAGAAATTATAAAACATAAAGCATAGAGAAAGACAAAGGGTAAGACTATGTGCACCACTTACCAAGATGAGAGATCTTGAGAGAGAGTGTGTGTAGAGAGATAGAAATCTATGTGTGTGTGCACAAGACAATGCAGGTCACAATTCAGTTCACATGTGCAAGTTCGACAAAAGCAAGCAGTATTCAGAGAAAAGGACACGCAAAATGTTGATTTTTACTCTTGGGTCCCGATATGTTTAAAACACAGCACCGTTATAGGCGTCAATATGAGCATCGGTAAATTACTAGAAATTATCGATGCTTATAGTGATGCTTGTATCGGTGCTTATACTGAGGATCACAACACATCTCGATGATCCATTTTAAACAGTCATCCCGATGGTCAAGTGACCGTCGATATGCCTAATTAGATTTTTCCAACATTCATACCGATGTCGAGCAATGACTGTCGGTATAGAAAGCATCGGTATGCCCCTCACATGTTGTATTGATTCTCTCACTCATTTCACTAAGGCTTCTTGATCTTCCTCTTGCACACCATTTGCCATCTTTATTTTCCTTTCTTCTCCTTCCTCAATACTAATGAGGACTTGCTTGACTTGTTCTTTGTTTTCATAATACTGATTTGGTTTTGCTTCTCTTTGAACTTTTCCCTCTTGTACCTCATATCTCTTGAAGTGCTCAAATACACCCACATTATTTTTTTGATCTTCTATATTTATTTGTTTGCTTTGATGATTCGATTCTTGAATTTCTTGATGATATAACTCATGCTTCTTCTCCTTTTGAGTATTGGGTTCTTCTAAACTCTCTTTACTTTATATTCAACGCTTGTGCTCTAGTTCTCACCTTGACCTGTATATTCCCTTGTGATTGGTTACTACTTTCATTTGTCAACCCAAGAGTCTGACTTCAAGTTTCTATGACTCTCACTGACTTCAACGAAAAAGCAAAATTTATTTGTTTATTAGGATTATTTGGATAGTCTTTTATTAGATGTTCTTTACAATAATCCTTCTAGTACATTTCCAGTTTTAATATGGGAGGTTAAGGGAAATCTAAAATGAAGTGATCTTCCCCACACCTATTGCATGTTCCTCTTTGAAAATTTCTAGGGTTTTATCTCGGCGAATTTCTTTGTGTAGGTAAGAAATTGTTTATGATGAATATGAATGTTGTACGATCCATCTTATAAGTTCCATTATTTTTATAATAAGACATACATTGAATTTCTTTGTTATATCCCCAAGATTATTTTGAAAATCCCTCATTGTAAAATGTTGAGAATCTATCCTCTAATTCATCTACATACACTGATTTGGATGGGGTTATGGCCTTTTTAAATCTTCTCTTAAGGGTATGTATTTGAGAGGTGCTACATTTGTGTGTAAAGGAGATTTTTGTCCTAAAACAAGTTTAGTATTAGATGACGGTCTTGATCGTGGTCCTCCTTTTGCTACGGTCGATAGCTCTAGCTATGCACGGCGCACAGAGATTTCTTGTTTGGTTCTCCTCCTGGCCAAGCCCGATCTACACTTGTTCTAATATGAGAATATGTATATTATCCCTCTATCTTCTACCTATATGGTGAAGGCATCATGATGTGCTATGTGGCATATACCTCGGTGATGTGACAAACTAATAATATGACATTTCGCTACATCATGAGTTTGTTTATCTTTCAATTGATGATTATTATGATGAATTATCCTTTCTCTAGCATATGGATTTTTAAATTCACCTTTGTCTTGCATGCAAAAGTTTGTAGGATGATCCCCCACCCCCCAATAGTGGAAACATCTATTGTGTTGAGGTCTTTCAAGATTAGTTTGTTGTATCCCTAATCCTAGATGTTTAGCAATGGCTTGGGAAAATTCCTCAATATATGGCAATTTATTATCTATTGTTGTGGATAATTCATTTGTCATCAAATCTTGGCCTCTATTGTCATTGAGGTCTATGGCTTCTTTTATGCATTCATTCAAATCTTCACATCTTCTACAATATACCATGGTTCTCAATTCTATTTTTGCTAATCCTTCTATGAACAAAGATACGTTTGTTTGCATACATGGCCTCTCTTGGGCTGGACACCTATCTAGGTATTGCTTGAATCTTCTAGCTATCAGCCTTAGTGTATCATTAGGGTTTTGTTCAAAGTGGTGAATTCGGGTAGAATTACCATGTTTGATACATCTCTTTGAAAATTCACCTATGAGATCTTCAAGTAATGCCTCAATGTTGGCAAAATTCTGCCTAATTAGTGGTTGAAACCACATGACTGAACTATCAATGTTGATCGAAATGATTCATATTTAGTGAAGTAATCCTCTACTTTATTCTCCCTTAATCTTCTATACTACCCTTGAAACCTTTCCCTATTATTTCTTCTCGGAATGTTGAGGTTATCCCCATTTGGTCTATTGTTCCTCATGTTCTAGCTTCTTGGGATTGATTTTCTATTGACTCTGATGGGTGGAATCTCTACATTTGTAAAATTGTTCTCCAGCTTGTCTTCCTCTTGCCCAAAATGAATAAAATAATTTTACTTTGCGTCAAACTAAAAAATTCATGATTTTTTGTTTAACTTGAAAACAATGGAAAAACTTGCTTTTTGAACTCGAAAGACTTGGTAAAATGGCTTTTTAGGTTACCTCTTGCTACTGGCAATGATGAAAAGCTCAAAAATAATTTGCATTTAATTTTTCACTTTTTTTTTGCAATTTTTTGCACTCTATCACTCTCAAAATCACTCACATAATGACTAAGTCACAACAGATTATTTCTTTTATAGTTCTTTAGTATAAAAAAGTTGCAATTTTTGCACTCTTCCAAACCAAAAGGTCGCAATTTTCTCCAGACTCCCAAGATCAAAAAGTTAAATTTTCTAGCCACTTCTAAAGTAAAATTTTGTGATTTTCTCAATTTCTAAATAACAAAAAGTCGCAATTTTCTTGCTAATTTTTGAGTAAAAAAGTTGCAATTTCCTTGACTTTGTTCACCCTTATAGTTTTTTCTCTCAAATTTGGTAATTTCATGTGTTCTTTCCTCATGATATTTATTCCTTTGTCATCTCATTCCATCTTGATTTATCTTTTTCCAAAGATATCATTAATTCCCTTAGTTATTTATCTTTAAAAATTTCACGATTTTATGAGAGTTCCCACCATTAGAAAGTTATGAATTTTTCTTGAATTTTTTTTTGTTGATTTTCTTCACCATATAAAACTTTATCACTCTCCTTTTCTTTTCTTTCCAAATTTCTTATCATAAATTGTATTTTTTCTTGATTAATTTAATTTTTTATACATAACTTTCAAGACTTTTGTTCTTTAAAGAAAATAAAATTAAGTTAAAAACTAAAAGAAAAGAGTTTTTACTTTTCAAGCAATGATGTTTCATAGATGTTTCTTTCCTTTAGAATCTACAATCTTCACCTTCTTGCTTCCATTTGTTTTAATCCGCCTAGAAGAGGTACAAAGAAATGAAAAACTTCAAACAACCAAACAAATGACTATCACTTTGAGCATTCAAAGTACTCACATGACCATCCTTTCTCCTCAATTGGATTACATTCCGCAAAGAGCTCATTATCGTGCCTTCCTATTCCAAATTTCTTGCCATCCTCTCTTATGGTATTAAAAGCAAAGTTTACTTGTGAATTTGGCACCACCAATCTAGGTTACCAAAATCCCTGACAATAACTCCAAAAAATATGTTTCACCACTATATTGCTTGAACATCTGTCCCATTGTAGAAATGGTGACTTGATTGATCTTTCTAATGAAACAAGAAACTTCTTCAAGTTTTCAATCCAAGGATGCGATAACGTGCTTATTGCTTAGAGACTAATGCAAGAAATCACAAATCAACCATTTATACAAGAATCAAGTCAAACTTGACATGACATCATTAGATATGAAAGAAATATGAAATAATTAAAAACATGACTTTTTGAGATGATAGTTGAAAATTTTAAATGCTCATAACTCAATGAATGTAGCACTAAATTGAGTGATTCAAGTGCCTAATCCATGCCATTTTGCATAGCAAATCCAAATAATAATATCAAAGATACATATCTTGAGTAAATCCCCATGATGTGACTTTTTCAAAAGATTTGAGTTTCTTCAATTCAAGGAAAGATCCTCAAACAAACTTAGAAAATCGTCAATGATCCCACATTCAAGCTGAAGCTCATTCCACATATAAAGATTCAACCAAAAAATACACAAGAATCCACACGATGGATCACACAAATGATTTCAAGTCCTTTAATTCTTCTTTACATTGATGCTACTTCCAAAATGAATTAATATATTCTCAAGCTCTCAACTTCTAGGATTCTAAACTACTATTTTTTATCATGGAATGACTCTCTAACTTTGTACATAGATCTATGATAACTCAAGGAAGACTCTTCCTAAGTTTTACAAAATTTACTACTTCCTTCATCTACTTTCTTTGGCTATTTACAATGTAAATGAATAAGCTTATTTTTTTGCTTGTTCTCCTCATTCAACAATGGTTTGAAGCAAGCACCACATGCTTGGTATGAGCAAATACATGCCTACTTTCTCCCACATGATTTTTAGAACACTCCAACGTAGAGCACCTTATATGTTAAGTTTGGTGATGATGTACTTATGATCATTGTTGTATATGTTGATGAAATAATGCTCAGTAGTCCTAATGAGAAGCATATTGCTGAATTTAAGGTTGATTTGCATGCCTCTTTTGTGGCATTTGCATCATTATTTTGGCATTCAACTTATGAAATTTTATGGACAAATAGCTTTGTGTCAAACAATATATATTAACACATTATTGTTTTTGGACTTGAATGTTGCAAAACTTTTCCCACTCCCATGGATAGGTTTACGGTTGAGTCTTCATGATGTGGGAGACACAATTGATGTTAGTCTCTATCAGCATGCTATTGGATGCTTGATTTACTTAATATGCATAACTTGGCTTGATATTTAGTTTGTTGTGTCTTAGATGAGTAGTGTTATGCATTGCCAATGTTTCAAGTGGTAGGCGATTAAGCGCATCTTCGGCTACTTTAGTGGTAGACAACTACCTAGATAGTTGTTTCCCAAGGAGGAATCATTACCGCTATATTTACATGCTTTTTTTGACTAAGAGTAGGTTGGTTTCTTTCACACTTGTGTCCCCACCACTGGTTTTCTCTTGATTCTTGATAGATCATGCATATCTTTGTTGAGCAAGAAGCAGCCTATTGTGGCCACCTCTAGTTGTGAGGCTAAGTATAGGGTAGCATTCATAGTGATTGTTGAGTGTGTGGGTCGGATGTCTTTTGGCTAATTTGGGTGTTGGTGAGTCTTCTCCCACCACCATCTTCAGTGATACTTAGAGCACATTGCCAGTTGTGAGGAACCCTTTGTTCCATGCTCAAACAAAGCACATCAAGGTGCACTATCATTATGTTAGGGAGAGCTTCTCTATTGGAGAGATGAGTTTGACTTAGGTGCCCACACAGAATAATGTTGCAGAACTTTTTACAAAGGATCTACCTAGGGAGATATTTGAATGATTTTGCAAATCTTTGGGCTTACTTCTTTTTGTGGATTGATCTCTTTCCACATATCTTGCAATTCCTTATACATGAGTGCCAACTCCTTGTTCACCGCATTACTCCGAAGAGGGATTTGTTGATATATTTTAGTGGTGATGTGTGTGAACACACTTAGGACCCCTCTCGGGCTCTTTTACCTCTTTAGGGGTCTTTTTTCATTGAGCTTGTATATATGCCTCTAACCCTAATGGATCACTTATCTTTGTACATTCACTTGGTAACACATTCTGTATTATATTGTACTCAAAGCTTCTTCTTCTTCTTCCTACTCTTCTTCCTTGTTTAGTTGTATGCTTTTGCAACAAGGGAATACCAATTTTTACCATCCTAAATTCTCTTTACCACGTTTTCTTATAAAATGCCTATTTTTGGCATAAAATCCTATCTTCAACCATAACTAGGCCCACATTGTAAAAGTGGAGTAGTATCTTTAGATGCATGAGTAGAGTAGCTACATTGAATTCTCAAATTTTCTGACACTGTTTGAGCCTCTAAATCATCTCTAGGTATTATTTTGAAATTAGACCAAAAAATATAGTGTTTTTTGAGTTCTTAAAAAGTATACATAAGTGAAAGATTTTTGATTTGTTAGGGTATCTTTTTTGAAGTGAGATTAGAGAGCTAAAAAATCTTGTGATCTTTGTAGTTAGACTTTTGCAATAGAGAGAGCTTCTTGGAACATCATTCCTCTTTCCCACTTGTGAGTGTGAGTGTGTGCATGCATGTGTGTGCTCATGTGTACACTTGCCTTGCTCTTGTTGTAGGTGTGTGTGCTTCGATCTTGTCACATGCAATCATCATAGGAACTGAATGATTGCTCTTTGGATACAACATTCTTTTTGTTTTGTACACTTGTAGATGATGATGGGGTGATACATTAGGGAAGACAATTTTGAATTTACTCTATGTAGATGATCTTATGATACTAGAAAATGATGATGCTCCTCTTCAACAAACAAAAGATAACTTGAGTTCCAAAATTCAAATGATAGAATTAGGCTTAACACGTTATTTCTTAGGTGAATTATGGTAGTGATCAAGAAAAGTTTCATCTATTCAGAGAAGTATGAGAGACAAATGTTTGAAGGCATTCAACATGGAGGATTGCAAATGAATTTCTAGACCTATTGAGTTCAATACAGAATTTTGTATTGAAGATACTTCATCTCTAGTGGATATTGGAAGATAAAAGGAACTAGTTAGAAGTATAATCTACTTGTGCAATAGCAAATTGGATATCTCCTATGTGGTAAGAGTGATAAGTAGGTTCTCTAAGATTCCTTACTTAAATCATTCAAAGAAAAATATGTAACTTAGGTATGTGAAAGGAACCATTGATTATGGTATTCTTTATAAAGGAAGGATGATCTCTATTTGGATGTAACTTTGATTGGATAAAAGATATTGATACCCCAAAATCCATTTCTCGATATTGATTTTCTTTAGGACTCATGAGAGAATGGTCAACTTCCCTATGCATCTTGAAGCTTGAATGGCCTCACATGTGTACTCATAGATACCTTTGTTTACTCAATTCAAAGTTTCTCTGAGTTCCTATGGAATGAACCCAAGAGCTTTTGGTCACTCAAACTAAACTATACGACCTTAGTAATTCAATTTATCCCACTCAAAATACTTTGTTATACTCTAAAAATCAAAGCCTCCAAGACACACTACCCAATGTCTTCACTAGACATTCACATAGCGTCCAATATTCACTCTAGACATGATTACTCTTAGAATATGCAGCGTTAAGACTAGAGCATTGAACCAATTTTAGAAAACTTCATTTTCTTTATAGCAAGACAAATACTATAATACATGGATAAAAGTATGAAGAGGATACTATTCTCTACACTCAAAGCTATCTAGCTCCTTGGCTATCAAAACTTAATGTGAGCTATGGCTACCTAAATTGAGAAGAAAAAACTCAAGCAAGCAAGGGGCTTCCTTAGTAGGGGGCTTGGTTAGAAAGGGGCCTACCAACTTATTAAAATTACTAAAGTGATAATACACATGGGATCTTAGCAATTTGAAGTACGTGGTGTGTATATACCACTTGGAAAACATTCCCTAGAAGGTAGGATGCTTTTTCCTAGAAACTAGGATTCATCACACCTAGTTTATGCATCATGATAATCCAAGTGTCAAAAAGGCAATTGCTCCTATGGTTGGAGCATGATTTCCAACACTTCCTCTTGCGTTTCCAGCTTCAATTCTTCATCCAAGTTGCATCATTTGAATGCCTCTTTCAAAATTCATTAGCTTGGTTGAGTCCAATGTTTTGGTGAACATGTCACCACAATGATTCTTGGTACTTATGTGGTGGGTTGGCACCTCATTAGCCAAAACTTTTTTTTCTCTGAAATAATGGTAATATACCTCTAGATGCTTGGTCCTAGCATGGACCGTATGATTGCCCGATAGGTATACACTACTCATGTTGTCACACATGATTGGAAATCTACTAACCTACAAATTTGATTCAACCATACACTTCTTCAGCCACATGAGATCATAAGAAAATTGTGGTAATTCTCTATATTCAACTTCTAATGAAGATAAGAAAACTATTGGTTACTTCTTTGCCGTCCATAAGATGACCTTCTTGCGTAGCATCACTGCATATCCACTTCTATGTCTCCTATCTTCTTTGGATCCAACCCAATCATCATCTGTATAAGCTTTGACCCATAAATCATCTTCACCTTCATTTAGGTTCTTTTGAGATATCTAAGCACTCTCGTAGCTACAAGTAAGTGAGTTACTCTAGGTGTGTGCATGAACTGAGATAACACACCAATTGTATATGCTAGGTCTTGCCTTGTGATAGTGGTAAGTTCAAAGAGCCCACCGTAGACATGTATAAGAGTGCATCTTGAACTTCATTAGCTTATATTTAAGTCCATTTCATATTGAATTCCATCAGAGTTCTCAATGGTTTGCAACCTGTAAGTCCCATACTTCTTTCGTACATCCAAGATATATTTTCTCTCCATGAGCTAGATACCATTTTCTTTGTATATTACTTCATTACCTAGAAAATAACTTAGATCTCCAAGGTCTCAGATCTTGAACTCTTTCTCGAGTCTTTCCTTGACATATTTCATTCCTTTTTTATGATCACTTGTAATAAACAAGTCATCTTCATACACACATAAGTAGATAGATGCTTCATCTTCTCTTTTGTAAAATAGTGAAGGATCAACCTTACTTTGTTTGCATCCAAAATTAATCAATGTAATTTATAGATCCTAATGTGTATATGTAGATGTCTATTTAAGATAGTATACATATTTATTAATGGTTTGTGCTATGAGATGTTGACATTTTACTACATTTTGCACAAAACGTTTGCTACATGAATATGCATAGCATAAACAATGGATTTTTTCTTCTTTTTTCTAACTATCAATGAATATAGTGATCGAAATATGGAAACATATATCGATCAACATATTGCTATGGTGCTGATATATCTGCAAAATCTTTGATGCACTTTTGATGCTTTCGATGGTTACTTCAATATCGTAACTTCAATGCACATCCTAATGCTAAAACGGACAAGTCGCATTGTAAACACCACCAGTTTTCGATCATTTTACTATAATACATCAGTTAGCAGGCGAAATACGAAAGCTTGATATAAAATATCAAATAAATAAAAAGACTCACATGAATAAAATACTATGAAGACACATTGCAGATAAGTATATGTGCCTTGAATTTTAGAAGCATAACAAGTACGAATTGACATGAATATCAAAGGACTACTCAAATAATGAAGGGGTCACTTGATTATCGGTTCCTTCCACTATGAAAAATACTTGTAGCCCCGTCAATAATGAAGAGGAGGCTTGATTATTCATTTGTTTTACTATGGGAAAGCACTTTTCAAAGTATTGTAGAAGAATGCACTTCCCAAAGAATAAAAAATATTGTTGTTTAAAAAGGCTCTTTTACACTGTGAGAATGGGTGGCATAGCAGGTGCATGTGTTGGTAAAATTGGAGCATTCGTATCCGGAAAACACTCGAAGCCATGAAGGGGCTTAATTTCACCGTTTGGACATACAGACATGGGATATAACATCAAATGTCCTGGCATGTCAACTGGTTGCTCTTGAGAGTAAATATCCCATAAATTTTGAGACCGATCTCGAATTCTTGACACACACTCTATGCGTTCTGGGTGCAGATAATCATCATGCAGCTCCCCAAGGTGCTCATACCAAAGCGAAAGGCGGAATCCATGCACTGAACCGCGCGGTTTCTCCCCACAGGATCCACCAGCTATATGATGTGGTTGATATGCTCCAATGGCGATTTCTGAGTCGCGCGCACCATCCATGGATCTTTGATTGCAATTTGCGGAACCGATAATAATGTACTCATCATCAACTGCAGTGAAAAGATTAAAAGATTAACAATTTTATACACATGCACGCACACGCATGCATGATTATGCAGGACTGATGAATGCTATTGATTCTGTTCAATGCAATGAGTTTGTAATATACCTATCATAGTTTTGGCATGGACATAAATCATGAAGCGGCGATGGTGTTGGGCAATGGCATGATGCGAACTCCCGTGTGGCCGAGAGTGTGCGAAGTGTTCCTTCTGATCAGATGATGGAGCTTCACGGTTGCCCAGGCAGAAGAAGTTCAAGTAGTCAGTCGGCTTCGCTTGTCCCTCTAGTCCGCACTCTCTAAGTGCCCTCGCAATGCGCCGATACATCATCTCCATCGTCAGCTTCTGCCACCGCAATATCTCCTGCACACTTCCACTATTCGGTGCTCCCTCGGGCCACATCGGTATCACGATGAACACAGAGAACCTCTCTCCCTGCTCAATCTTCCGTACGATTTTCATCGTGAGCTCGATCGGCACAAGCTGAAATGCTCCCTCGTTGTTGTGCGTGCTCCATCCAGACCCACCACCTATGAAGTATTGATTCTCGAGGTAGACGAAGTTACGTGCTCGTCTGATGGCGGAAATATAGGCATCTTGGATGCTGCGTTCGATTATATGCTCTTTGCCCGAGACGAGACCCATGGATGCTGCGATGTCAGGTTCCCTTGGGAAGCCCACCACGCAACCCTCGTCGATCGAACGGAAAATCTGGCCATTCCATGCCTCTCTATCGTCTTCCTCGATGCAGTTGACGGGGGGCCACAATTCTGGTATGTCGCTGATATTTCTTAGAGCCCCTTTCATGCCTGACAAAATGCACAATACACAGTTATTCGTTTTCTGAGCTCCATTCCCATAAGCATACAGATTTGATACTGATACCTCAGTGCGCAGAGTATACAAACATATATGTGCGTGTCGTCAAGTCTTTATGTACTTATACATGTCCATGTAATTCACAATATGCAAATTTCCATGCATTGTGGTATTGCACACGTATGTGTGCAATCTATGATGCGCATATGCACATGAGTATCATACTAAATTACTTGTATCCCATGTCCATAACCAACAGTCCTACACATCATCGGTGTTGACACACGTATATATATACATATACATATACATACACACACTTGCAAACCCGTGTGTACATGTTGTACGTGGTGCCACAAACATGAATACATTTATATAAGCCTTTTTATGCCATTTTATGCATAGATATGTCAAATGATCTTACTGGCGTAGAAAACATGCACGTATAATGCGCACAAGTTGTAAACATGTACGTGTCGTGCGCACAAATATATGCTTAGATACATCTACGCTTAATTAGCATATAGATCAAACATGCCTAGTGTGTGACCTGTCCGTATTCACAAACTAGGGAAACATATGAGCAAACATAACGCACGCATACGTACGAAAACAGTGGATAATAGACAAGTACAAGTATAAGGAAATGAAAGCAATAAAAACCTCACTCACCTACGACACATCCACCCAACAACATAATGATTCATCACTCTTATCATGTCATACAAAATCTGTATTCCCGTTCAATTACATAAGCCCAAGTTCTAAAATGGTTCCTCTCTTTTTCTCTCCCTTCTCACACACTTAGTCACTTGCAGAATCCTCGACTGATATGCATATTCAGATCCCATCATATTAGTTCATCCATAAGACCTTGTCCTCTTTAAGTTTCATATTCCTTTGTATCTCATGTTCTTTTTGTTTCTCTTATTCCTGGCATAACATCACAGTAAATTGTCCCTATCGATAGCCCCTTCAACTGGTCCATACATACCTAATACCTCATGTGCAGAGGCCCTGGGGCCCTGACTTCAATGAGCTATAACCTTGTCTATAAACAAATGTGCTATCTCCGTTTTTTCTGCAATGGCTTTCCTTTGCGCGCATCATTGCCGATTTAAAATCATGCATGAAAGAAAGTTATGCGGTTGTAGATCCGACCTCATCACCTCATCAATCAAGCAGCTCTATACACAACAATTGGCGAAGCTTCACATCACTTTCGAACGCGTGGCATATTTAATTGTCTATGTGCCCGTTGTTTACTCACATCTGCTGCCTATCATTCTTGTGTGAGTATCTGCACATAGAATGGGCTCTCGCCATGCATCATGTAATCATTATGATGGACCAGCTACCCATCAATCATAGCTATGCTTGCATTAACGCGTTGTTTTTGAGCATGCCCATCACGTGTTGCATTATACTTGTACACGCAAGGTTCAGTATGTCCAACGGTATACATATCTGCATATTGATGAAAAAAGAACCAAGATTTACCTTTGGCTTGCCGGCCCCACCTTTGCTCAAAGTTGTATAGAACGTCCCATGCGCAAGGGCCTTCTATTCGTGCATGCACATCATGCCATGGCTCTCGGGGCCCGACACCCTTCTCTGATGCTCCTTCAATACATGTCTGATGGAAATCATCTTTGTGCATTGAAGTCTCGAGTGTACGAAACAGCGAGTGGGATTGTGTGTCGTATCGGCCATCACATAAGTCGATTCCTCCCAAGAATGCAACCAGCTTTCTCCGCGTGGTATTGCAGGTGATGCGATCACTCACGTTACCGTTTCCTTCACATGACCGTCCCTATAGTAGCCAATTGTTCATGTGAATAAACAAATGAAGAAAATCGTGTATAATAATTTGAGAAGTATGTGTTGTAATGTAAAGTTTATTTCCATATAAATTGCCGAGCTATTGTATTGTATTGATAATATGGTTTCCTATAATATAACTGGCCTATAGGAGGATTTCCATATGCATACATAGGGGGATACAAAGTCCTAGGTTGGTATTACTGTCTATTATTGTTGCTCTATCGAATGATTCTTCATTTTTTTCCTGATTTGGCAAAATGGCATGGATTTTCATTCCATAGGTTGACAGAATGTATATAGGATGGTCACCATTGCAATCATGGCACCTTCTAAGGTGCTGGGGCCTGTTCCTTTTGCAATCTCTTGACTACTAAGTCAAGAAGTACCTAAAGAGAGGATCTTGAAGCAGTAGATGAGCAGCTAGGTGTTAGATCAGTAGTCTATAGAAATACTTTTAGGTGTTTAATATACGGTCATACTGTTTTGTTAAATGTTCCAACATCAAAAATATATAGTCAGTGGTTATGAGACTTTCGTCCTTTACTGTAAGGTATGCAGGAGAATTTACACGATTGCCCACGATTTTGAAGAGGACAATGTTTTCAGAGTCGAGATCATGAAAATAAGAAAAGATAATGGGAGAGGTTTCAGAAAATACATCATAATTTTATCATGCTATATTCATTTGCTTTTCCTGGTAGAAATGAACATTAGTTTGCAGACAGAAACAGGATGACTAACCTGAAATTTGTTGCCGAAACCGTCGAGTACTTCTACATCAACCACTAATGTCTTTTGATGATGAGTGAACATGAGTTTTGTCTGTATACCTTGGACAAAGCTTGCTCCATCGTCTGGGTTCCGAGGGCACAAGACACATTGCACATTTGTACCTTTAAAGAAATCCTCTGTGTTCTCGTCGTGTGTGTGCATAACACCTGGTGTTTTAAAACCCAGCACACTCATGGATGTCCGATCGTCCCAGACTAATAGTAGCACACGGACACCCTCCATGCTCTTTTTCTTTAGCAGCTCGCCAAGGGTCACGCCTTCTGCCCCTGGGATCATCCTCTTCATGTCCCTTACAAGCGTGATCTTTGTGTACACTGACCAACCTGCAATGTAAATAATATGCTTTGCCTTGAGAATTGCATTGTATATATCCTCCCAACATCTTGTAGGTTGGTGCAGTTGATTATCCGACAGGTAAATCGGAGGCATAAATCCGTCTTGCATATGGGCATCCTGATACAATCTTATCTTGTTTCCTTTCTGTTCGCTGAAGAAGCTGTGACGGACGCATCCCAATGTCGAGTTTTTCCAACCACCACCCCATTGAATATAGGTATCGTCTTCTGCCCTTATGAATCTCAGTCTCACCCTAATCTTTCCTCTTTTCTCAGTAGAATCATTAATGCTGCATATGTCATACCAATCATCACATTCTTCTCCTGATAATAAGACTTGAGGAGGAATATGAGCCTTTCCCACAACCATCGCCCCAAGTGGCAAATTATCTTTCACATGAATTGTTAGGCCCTCGTTGGCTTTTAGTTCATAGGCACAGAACACATGAAATGATTCGTTCCATATGGGGTTATACGGTGCGTGCTGCACTATGCGAGTCCTTGCGATGGTGGCAGATCCAAAGTCCAAAGTGACATATAGCTTGCTCAATCCTTGCCCAATATGTAGACATTCCCCGATCTCTTCAAGGATTTGTCGTTCCAAGCACGTACAAAGCTGTAAATGGACAAACAAAAATGCATACGAGTCAAAGAGATAGACCTTGAGATTAGGCACTAATCATTGAATCAAAATCACAGTAAATTTAAGTGATAATCTGCTACTTGCTGGATCGCTAAATTTAAGTGATAACTTTTCCGCGGATATCATATTTCACTTCTTGAGAAGCTCCATAGTTAAGATATTATTTCTGGTCGATATTACACCGATAGCGCGGAAGATTCACGTAATTCCAGGCATAAATCGGTATATGTACAATTTGAACACCAAACCTAATAATTGTGGAGACACACGGCCAATGTATTTATCATTATGCGCTGTCGCGTTTTACTGAGTTAGGAAGAGCTCAATACACCCTAACCGGAAGTGGATAGTCGTGCCATAGTTTACTAATAAGTGATTTCTGTCGTTAATCGAAGTCATCGAAGGCCGGAAATATATTGTAAGTTTAAGATGAGGACAATGGCTACATTTGTTTCTGTTTGAACTGAAATCTGAATTGTGTCCATGCGCAACGATGTCCTGACAGAGACTGGACTGAGAGTTTCGGATAAATATGTGAGAATAAACACGAACAGAATATGATGTTGTTGCGGGGAGTGGGAAGATGAGTTGAAAACAAGCAAGTTTTAGCTGCGTTAAAATCTATGATCATTGTAGGACATGAACGATGGATTCAAATGATAAAGAACACTGGATGGTTGAAGCCATGTACACAGAAATCGCGTAGCTACCTTTTGCAGGAAATTGCTTTGCCGATGTTCATTCTCAAGCGCGGCTGCCTCAGAAATGGTGGCTAGCAGTACTCCGTGGAACATTTGAGTGTGATCGTCGACGACAGCCATGTTCTCAGGAAGATATCAATCAGAAGTCAGATGCGCCAAGAAATGACTGTTGAACCTGAATTTCCAAAGTAGGCCTTCTTCTCAAGGGCCAAATCTCGGTTTAAGCGATGCGATAGAGATGTCTGTTAGATGAACAGATAATGAAGCTCGACTCTGCTGTCCGAAGGCAATTAATGACAGAGATCTATTTCTGATCTAAGATCGAGCGATCAAGCTCATAGTTATGTTAACATGAGATCATGAAGTACAACATCCTACTCAGAAGTTAGCGAACCCTCGTGAATAGAGTAGTTAGGAACCAGAAGATCGCATTTATCTACGTGGTCGGTCCTTAAGTAGCTGAGCAAGGTAATTCAGTGTGGGACATGATCTTAGGGGGCGAAAACTTGTGGACTGTTTCTGGGAAATCCCACAACAGGCGGCGCTCTGCACGTGCTCTAAATGATCTGTTAAAACCTAAGTGAATTAAGATATGATTCCGCTTGCAATCTTGCAGTTGCTTTCCAAGGCTTTCAGACTTGCTTCAGTCAATTGGTGGGCTAATTACTTGCGTACACCACCATATCGAAGCCAATCCGTAAATGTCTACCTGCAAAAGGGACACGCAAACAATGTTTTTTCTATTGAAATGGAACTCTTCAAAGATTCAAAAGAAGGTTTTGGTAACAGACAGCTAGCTTGAAACTGGCTGCATGAAGTGAGCCCACCGGATCAGTGTAGATAAATACCTTGACTTTGAAAAGGTCATGTTGGTCCATCTTCTAGTGATGATTTGGCTAACGCACGCCATTCGATCATAGTTCCCGTGCGTGAAAGCGAAGCACGCCAGATGTAAAGAAAATCATTGTTGGGAACTCTCTATCAGAAAATTGATTGAAGCATATTTTCACTCGACATGTATCACGGCGGTTGGACATGCCTGACGTGTACACATTCACTCCTTATTCAGGGTCAGTACGTCCACGGACATCCACAGTTACAGATCAATATCCATGTCCAACAATTGAATTTCTTATGATACATTTGTAACAGGGACATGTAAGTGGAAGAAAATAAGTTCTGCCAAATCTTAAACTGTTCTGCATGCATATATTTTATGATGGGCGACGTAATATGTTACTGATTGCATATGAGCAATGAGTCAATTAGGAAACAGTAAAGCGGTCATTTGATTCGTTTCTACACGTCATATACTACTATGGAGGCGATGGCTCTGATTTGTATGTGTAGTCATGCAAGAAACGGCGTTGCACAAAACTCTGTTTGTCGAAAAATTGTAAGCATAGTTCCATGACGTAGATACATCTGAGTAGATGTCATTGACGATGGGAAATCTACAACATTACTTATTACATTCCTTATTACCATAGAGCTGAAGAATTTGACTCTTACGTGTGATCGTGCAAGAACTCATCCATGACGAAGATGATGGATTTGATGCGCATTCGCGGTGGCACAAGAAGCTGCGAGGACTCTATCTGCGAATCAAGCGTGAGCATGACTCATGTCTTTAACATATCTAAGTATCACCTACACTACAAGGAATACGGGTATATAACGACGGTTAAAGCGACATAATTTCGTCGTTATAAAATTGCAAAATGCGTCGTGATTATCATCGTGCGCGAACCGTCGATTAAACGACGTTTTTTGTGACTTGTGGCACGATGGGGTCTACGATGCTCGCATAGAGCGTCGCGAACACGACGGTATTAAAAAGCATTGCATAAGCGACGTTTTTTTCGTATCATAAGCGACGCTAAAAGTTGTCACTTATGCGACCCCCACTCTATGCGTAGCATCGCTTACATGACGGTATTTTGACAGAAAAAAATTAAAACGTTGGACCGTTCTTGAACCTTCCGGCGGAGGAGCTTGCTACTGTGATTTTTGGCTGTGACCATGCGACTTACAATGAATGCATCACACAGCTTCTGTTTGGTATACTTTATCTATCCTCTTACTTTCTATCACAGATATACGTCTCTCCCTTTAAACCATAATGCATCATATCATGGTTTGGATTTCTCATTTTGAGATTCCACTGTGCTTTCGATAGTATGTTTTTCCACATCCTAGTCATATGGACACCATCTCCTTCTGTGCCCTTATCTCTCTCTCTCTTTCTCTCTCTCTCTCTCTCTCTGTCCCTCCCTCCCTCCACATATTACTGCATGTTCATGTGTGTGCATGTTTTTGGTATGGCTTTTGTGCGAACGCAGAGAAGAATGCTGAATCTAAAGCTTACTTGGAATCCTGGGCTTGGTTTTATTTTACGGACGTCCTTATGCATGAACAGTAGCTTGATCATTAGCGTTTGTGCATGTCTAGGCCTTTGAGCTTCTCATATTAGCTATGTAAAGAATGTCCGACCAGGGATGCCGCTACTTTTGTTTAATTACATTGATAAAAAGTTGCATGGTATTTTTGAGGCAGACAACTATGGAGAGATGAACATCAATCCATATGCCTGGACTGATAGGAAGAAGAAGACACAGTTTCTAGCTCACGTTCTTTGCTTATATTTAATAATCTCTGATATTACATTAGGTCACTGACTGAGGCATAATGAGGTTTTGTTTACATGTAGGCACGCGTACGGGTGAGATGTCAGTGTGCACCATTGACAGAAAGCATATACAAGGGAGCATTAGCAGCAAATTATGTGAATTATTCACAGGAGAAAATCCTATGTGTGTTAAATCATGTGCAGATAGATAAGCTTATATCTCTTTTCATGAGAAAATCGTTGAGTGTTAGTAGTAGGCACGCGTACGGGTGAGATGTCAGTGTGCACCATTGACATAAAGCATATACAAGGGAGCATTAGCAGCAAATTATGTGAATTATTCACAAGAGAAAATCCTATTTGAGTTAAATCATGTGCAGATAGATAAGCTTATATCTCTTTTCATGAGAAACTCGTTCAGTGTTAGTAGACAGGTTGTGGGTTTACAACATGGGTCCATGTCAAGGGACAAAGGAGAAGATGTTGATAGTTGCAGGCTCGAACAGTAGCTTGATCATTAGCCTTTGTGCATGTCCAGGCCTTCGAGCTTTTCATATCATCTATGTAAAGAATGTTCGACCAGGGATGCCACTATTTTTGTTTAATTACATTGATAAAAAGTTGCATGGTAATTGAGGCAGACAGCTATGAAGAGATGAACATCAATCCATATGCCTGGACTGATCGGAAGCAGAAGACACAGTTTCCAGCTCAGGTTCTTTGCTTAGATTTAATAATCTTTGATATTACATTAGGTCACTGTCTGAGGCATAGTGAGGTTTTGTTTACATGTAGGCATGCGTACGGGTGAGATGTAAGTGTGCACCATTGATAGGAAGCATATACAAGGGAGCATTAGCAGCGAATTATGTGAATTATTCACACGAGAAAATCCTATTTGAGTTAAATCATGTGCAGAGAGATAAGCTTATATCTTTTTTCATGAGAAACTCGTTGAGTGTCAGTAGACAGGTTGTGGGTTTACAACGTGGGTCCATGTCAAGGGACAAAGGAGAAGATGTTGACGGTTGCAGGCTCAAACAATAGCTTGATCATTAGGTTTTGCGCATGTCCAGGCCTTCGAGCTTCTCATATCAGCTATGTAGAAAATGTCCGACCAGGGATGCCACTATTTTAGTTTAATTACATTGATAAAAAGTTGCATGGTATTTTTGAGGCAGAGAGCTATGAAGAGATGAACATCAATCCATATGCCTGGACTGATGGGAAGCAGAAGACACAGTTTCCAGCTTAGGTTCTTTGCTTAGATTTAATAATCTCTGATATTACATTAGGTCACTATCTGAGGCATAATGAGGTTTTGTTCACATGTAGGCACACATACGAGTGAGATGTCAGTGTGCACGATTGATAGAAAGCATATACAAGGAAGCATTAGCAGCGAATTATGTGAATTATTCATAGGAGAAAATCCTATTTGAGTTAAATCATGTGTAGACAAATAATCTTATATCTCTTTTCATGAGAAACTCGTTGAGTGTCAGTAGACAGGTTGTGGGTTTACAACGTGGGTCCATGTCAGGGGACAAAGGAGAAGATGTTGATGGTTGCAGGGTCGAACAATAGCTTGATCATTAGCTTTTGTGCATGTCCAGGCCTTCGAGCTTCTCATATTAGCTACGTAAAGAATGTCCGACGAGGGATGCCACTATTTTTGTTTAATTACATTGATAAAAAGTTGCATGGTATTTTGAGGCATACATCTATGGAGAGATGAACATCAATCCATATGCCTCGACTAATGGGAAGCGGAAGACACAGTTTCCAACTTAGGTTCTTTGCTTATATTTAATAATCTCTGATATTACATTAGGTCACTGTCTGAGGTGTAATGCGGTTTTGTTTACATGTAGGTACGCGTGCAGGTGAGATGTCAGTGTGCACCATTGACAGAAAGCATATACAAGAAAGCATTAGCAGCGAATTATGTGAATTACGCACATGAGAAAATCCTATTTGATTAATCCTTGTGCACACAGATAAGCTTATATCTCTTTTCATGAGAAACGCGTTGAGTGTCAGTAGACAGGTTGTGGGTTTACAACGTGGGTGCATGTCAGGGGCCAAAGGAGAAGATGTTCACGGTTGCAGGCTCGAACAGTAGCTTGATCATTAGCTTTTGTGCATGTCTAGGCCTTCGAGCTTCTCATATCAGCTATGTAAAGAATGTCCAACCAGGGATGCCACTATTTTAGTTTAATTACATTGATAAAAAGTTGAATGGTATTTTTGAGGCAGACATCTATGGAGAGATGAACATCAATCCATATGCCTGGAATGATGGGAAGCAGAAGACACAATTTCCAGCTCAGGTTCTTTGCTTAGATTTAATAGTCTCTGATATTACATTAGGTCACTGTCTGAGGCATAATGAGGTTTTGTTTACATGTAGGCACGCGTACGGGTGAGATGTCAGTGTGCACCATTGACATAAAGCATATAAAACGGAGCATTGGCAGCAAATTATGTGAATTATTCACACGAGAAAATCCTATTTGAGTTAAATCATGTGTAGAAAGATAAGCTTATATCTCTTTTCATGAGAAACGCGTTGAGTGTTAGTAGATAGGTTGTGGGTTTACAATGTGGGTCCATATCAGGGGACAAAGGAGAAGATGTTGACAGTTGCAGGCTCGAACAGTAGCTTGATCATTAGCTTTTGTGCATGTCCAGGCCTTCGAGCTTCTCATATCAGCTATGTAAAGAATGTGCCACTAGGGATGCCACTATTTTTGTTGAATTACATTGATAAAAAGTTGCATGGTATTTTTGACGCAGATAGCTATGGAGAGATGAACATCAATCCATATGCCTGGACTGATGGGAAGTAGAAGACATAGTTTCCAGCTGAGGTTCTTTGATTAGATTTAATAATCTCTGATATTACATTAGGTCACCGTCTGAGGCATAATGAGGTTTTGTTTACATGTAGGCATGCGTACGGGTGAGATGTTAGTGTGCACCATTGATAGAAAGCATGGTTCATAACTCTATCATGGTCTTAACTGGTAACATTCCAAGGGTGAAACAGTGAAGATGTCTCTGAATTTGTAGTGCTACCCTTGTTGGATCAGTTTTCCTCTTTATTGTGTTCGAAGAAATGGCAAGAATGGATTTGTGATCTATGCCTTTCAAAGATGTGCTAGAGCATCTTAGAAGGGTCTCCTAGAAAATGAGAAGGGAAAACAAATCATGATGATTGAACTTCCTAGAGTTTTCTTAGTTTTGTCTTACCTCAAAAACCAATTACGTTTTAACAACATTACATAAAAATCAAAACTATAAGAAGATATCATAATTGTCAAAGATTACCTTTAGCAATTCAATGGGATTACTCTTTGTTGGTGCAGACTGGCAAAATACATAACTATAAACTAGTTCAATCAATGATGTCACAGCCAGTACACCAACAAGCTCTGAACCAAGGCCTGGACTCTGCAGATCCTTTGATTTCCAGTCTGCCTCTTCGATGTTCTCCAAAACTTCATAATTGAATTGTATTACATGATTGTCTGTTCGTGTCCGAACAGAACCATCATATGCTAAATACACTTCCCTTAACCCATACATACATTTTCAAAAAAGTTCTCCAGGCCCCTCAGCTCCATACCCTTTTCCAGGTTTTTGAGAAGACACTAAATGATAAAGGAATTCTTTGGAGGTTAAACCATCTAAAAAGCAAGAATGAATTATTGCCAAACCATCATGAAAGTCAGAAAAGAACAACTCCTCTCCGTTTACAGACTGTAAACCTAAGCATGCACACTGTTGTATCAAGCTTGACAATGATCCTTTGCTTCCAACCCTTATCATTGCAATCATGGAATTGGATGGACAGCTATGCCTTTCAACAACGATTGGTATTTCCCCAAGAACACGTTGAAATTCACAAATTGATGATCTTCTAGCACTGATTTCTTCAACTAAGGTAAGAAAATTCTCTTGGTAACCATAGTCAAGGATATCACTATGACATGGATTGATAAAAGTTCTTGGAATAAGTTCCTCTTTTCCTGACAAGACTAATCAGATCTACCTTTCCAAAGTGAGAACTCTCTGAGAAGACACTCTACCATCATCTACAACAATATGAACTTCTTTAAGAAGTTTTTTATATGTTCTGATTTCATCTGTTAAGTACATGTCTTTCAAGCCAACAATGAACCCTGTTCGGAAAAGCCATTCATGTAGAACATTTTGAAGGCATATTAGGAATTGAAGAGCAGTTTCAGTCCCTTTTTGATAGCAAAGACTTGGGACAATTCCCGTATGGCAATCTGTTAACCATTTATTGCCAACATGACACTGCATTATCTTGCTGTCATGCACAACTACACTGCCTAAATATGTGTACTCTACACTAGGGGGAAAGGTCATATTTAAGACCTGTATCCCTGTGTGAATGCATGTGTATGTGTGTGAATGCATCATAATGTGTGTATGTGTGTATGCATCTGTATGTGTGTATGCATGTGTATGTGTATGAATGCATCATTATGTGTGTATGTGTCTATGTGTGTGTATATGTGTGTGCTTGTCTATGTGTATGTGTGTGAGTCTATGAGTGTGTATCTGTTTATGTGTGTGTATGTGTCTATGTGTGTGTATGTGTATGCATGTATGTATGCATATGTGTGTGTATGTGTGTGTATGCATTATGTATGCATATGTGTGTGTATGCATTATGTATGTGTATGTATGCATGTGCATTATGTATGTGTATGTATGCATGTGAATTATGTATGCATGTGTGTGTATGCATGTAAGTATGTATGTATGTATGCATATGCATATGCATATGCATTATGTATGCATATGTATACATGTATGTGTATGTGTCTTCATGTCTCTCTATGTGTGTGTGTATGCATATATGTGTGTGTATGTGTGTGTGTATGTGTGTGTGTATGTGTGTGTATGTGTATGTGTATATGTGTGTGCATGTGTATGCATTATGTATGTGTATGCATTATGTATGTGTATGTCTGCATGTGCATTATGTATGCATATGTGTGTATGCATATATGTGTCTGTGCATGTATATGTGTGTGTATGCATGTATATGTGTGTCTATGAAACATTATGTGTGTATGTGTGTGTGTATTTGCGTGTGTATGTGTGTGTGTATATGTCTATGTGTGTGTGTGTGTCTATGTGTGTGTATGCACATGTATGTATGTGTGTGTGTGCATACCTGGTCTTTTCCTTTGCGTGTCTCTCTCTCTCGCGCACTCTCTCTCTCTCTCTCTCGTTCTCTTGCTCTCGTCTAGATCTCGGCACAAATGTATCGGTAGAAATCAAATTTTTTTTTTAACATTCCAAAGCGTCGCTTATGCGACACTCTGAAAAGAACGACGCATATGCGACGCTATCCAGTTTGCCCATGCCGCAAATAACGTCGCTCAATAGCGACGCTATTTGCAATGTAGGGGTTTAGCGTTACATAAGCGATGCAGGAATCGCTTATGCGACGTATCCCCTTGAAAAAAATTTTCGAAAACAACACCGTTGCATAAGCGACGGTGCTCGTTTTTTTTCCGTTTCGAGGGCATCGTTATGCCCCCCTATTTCTTGTAGTGTTAGCATATCTAAGTATCACTTAGTAAGGCGATCTTACATTCTATTGCGTATTGGCTCATTATGTTTAATCAAGCGGGCATTCAGAAAACAACGATCAATTCAGATTGGGTTTTTTATTTGCGCGTTATAAACTATTATAGAGCTAATGAATATATATGTATGTGCGTGGTCATCTGTTGGTCAAATTAGTGTAACGATGCACCCATCTCTGGTACATGTCTTGGGTATTACGTTGAATACAACGGTCAATGCCTTGTAAACCATGGAGGCATTCTTCTAAGATCCAGCTCCCCGACGGAAGGTGGCGTTTTAGACATTGACATCAGAGATTTAGCCACAACGAAAACTCCCTTGCAAGCAGCATTTGGGTTGAATGATTCAACATTGTCTCCGAAAGCTTCATTCCATCTTTCACACCATCATCAGCACCCTTAAGAAATGCTGTGGAACCCGAGGATCGCAAGGTCAGATCAGAAGACTGGACAACGTCAACGGAAAATGGATATATATATATATATATATATATATATATATATATATATATATATATATATATATATATATATATATATATATATATATATATATATATATATATATATATATATATATATATATATTTTTTTTTTTTTTTTTTTTTTTTTTTTTTTTTTTTCTCTCTCTTTCTCTCTCTCTCTCTCTCTCTCTCTCTCTCTCTATATATATATATATATATATATATATATATATATATACACACACACATACTAAGTCTAAATATCTCACTTACATGAGGGTTCAACCCTCCGAATTCTCCAATATTGTACCTCACCTATAGGGCTGTCGAGCTCTCATAACCTGCTTAAACATTTCTGTAACGGGATCTCAGCTTTCAATCATATCTAAACTACAACAGAGTTGTGACTATCTACACTAGGATAACTCACTTTTTCACTTGGTAGAGAAGCTTGAAAAGAGAATCACTTGTGGGCACACTCGGTTGTGTGTATGTGTTGAATATTGAAACTCGAAGACGTAGCACGAAAAAAAACATGAGTATATAAAAACGTGTGAGGAAAAAAAGGTAAGAAGAAGTGAAATTCTCTGTAGAAAAGAAAATGAGTATATAACCAGAATGATTGAGTATCATTAACTCCATATAAAAATGCATTCCTAAACTCTTTATATAGAGTTTTGGAAATGAATATGTACCAATGAACTGTTTCACAAAAGTAATGGAGGATAACTAAAGCATGAAAGGAATGGACTTTAACTAAAAAGCTGTTAAACAACTTTGAATGGACTTTTTCATAAAAGTAATGGATGCTAATTTAAAGCAGTAAAAGAATGTTCTATAACTAAAAGTTAAAAAGATTCTCAACATTCTCCCCCTCAAGCTTTGCTTGAATATTCTAGCAATCCAACCAACTATTTGGAACTTTGTATCTTTATTCCATCAAGAGCTTTTGCCATCATATTTGCAAGCTGATCTAGTGCTGATCATAATGAGGCAACTTCTTAGCCTTTGCAGGTTTCATGCGATGATGTAGATCATTCCATTTCACATGCAGATTTACATGATGCAGTAGTTGATGAGAGAGCTGATATTGAGCAGGCAAAAACTATGCCAAAATGGCTGGTGCACACTTTATGTGACAACAAATTAGATGCACCTCTGTCATATTGTACCCGTTCATGCTCTCATAGTGCCTTTTTGCATCAAATTGCTATGCTATGGATGCATCTAGTCTTTGTGATGAGAATGAGTCTGTTTCGTTTGATGAAGCACAAAATTCAAAAAATTGGATGGCTGCTATGCAATCTGAATATGATGCTATAATGAAGAAGGGTACTTGGTCTTTATGTGACTTGCCTCCTAGCAAGAAGGCCATTGGGACTAAGTGGGTATACAAGTTGAAGCATAAGCTTGATGGTACAGTTGACAGGTATAAGGCTAGACTTGTTGCAAAGGGATATGTGTAGGAAAGAGGCATTGATATTGATGAGACCTTTGCACGTACTTGCCGAATGACTACAGTTCGTAGCATCTATGCACTTGCAGCTCATCATGGTTGGAATGTACATCAATTGGACATTAAAACAACATTTCTGGATGGTGACTTGCATGAAGAAGTGTATGTTTTTCAGCCCTTTGGCTTTGTGCAAAAAGGGCATGAAAACCAGGTGTGTAGGTTAAAGAAGGCATTATATGGTTTAAAGCAAGCACCACATGCTTGGCATGAGAAGATACATGCCTATCTGATTGCACATGGTTTTGTGAACAATACAACTGAAAGAACCTCATATGTTAAGCGTGCTAATGATGTGCTTCTGATCATTGTTGTCTATGTTGATGACATAATGCTCACTGGTCCTATTGAGAAGCATATTGCTGATTTTAAGATTGATTTGCATGCCTCATTTGAGATGTCTGATTTGGGGCATTTGCATCACTGTTTGGGCATTCAGTCTATGCAAGTTGGTGGTGGAATGGCTTTGTGTCAAACGAAATATATTGACACATTATTGCAGCATTTTGGCCTTGAAGACTGTAAGCCTATTGCCACTCCTATGGAGATAGGTTTATGATTGAGTCTTCATGATGTTGGAGATGCATTTGATGTTTTCCTCTATCAGTAGGCTGTTGGATGCCTGATTTACTTATGCATTACTCGGCCAGATATTCAGTTTTCTGTCTCACAGATGAGCAGGTTTATGCATTGCCCAGGAGTCAAGCATTGGCAGGTGGTTAAGCGCATTTTTCGCTACTTGAGTCGTACTCGACTACTTAGGTGGTTTTGTCCCAAGGGGGGATCACTACCGCTAGATTTGCATGCTTTTTCTGACTGTGATTGGGCTAGTTGCTATGACACTCATGTGTCCACTAGTGGCTTTTGCTTCATGCTTGGTAGCTCATGTATATCTTGGTTGAGAAAGAAGCAGCTTACAGTGGCCACTTCGAGAGTGAGGCTGAGTATAGGGTAGCTTCACAACGATTGTTGAGTGTGTGTGGCTCAGATGCCTTATGGCTGATTTGGGTGTTGATCACTCTTCTGCCACCACCATCTTCACTGACAGTCATAGTGCATTGGCAGTTGCGAGGAGTCCCATGTTCCATGCTCGCACTAAGCACATTGAGGTGCATTATCACTATGTTAGGGAGAGGTTCTCTACTGGGGAGATCAAATTGGCATATGTGCCCACGTAGGAGAACATTGCAGACCTTTTCACAAAGGCTCTACCTAGGGAGAAGTTTGAAGCTTTCTACAAAGCTTTTGGCTTAGTTCCTTTTGTGGAGTGATTTCCACGTAGCTTGGCACTTCCTTATACATGAGTGCCAGCTCCTTGTTCACCACATCGCTCCCAGGGGGGATTTGTTGATATATTTAGGTAGTGATGTGTGTGAACACACTAGGACTATCGGGGCACTTTTTTTCCTCTTTAAGAGGCCCCCCCCCCCCCGACTTGTACATATGCCTATTGCCCTAATGGGCTACTTATCTTTTTACATTCTCTAGTAATACATTCAGTATTGTTTGTTGTGCTCCAAGCTTCTTCTCCTTCCTTGTGTTGTTCACGTGCTTCCGTAGACGTCTATCTCCAATAGATTGTACCTTTAAGATACTTAAGTACTCTCTTAGCTGCATCCATGTGTGGTCTTCGCAGTGAGTGCATGAATTGACTAAGCACTCCCACACTTTATGAAATATCTACCCTTGTATGAGTAGCATATATCAAGCTACCTAGCATTCTTTGATATTCTTTTATGTCTTCAATTTTCTCACCTTCATGAACACTAAGTTTATGATTCATCTCCAAAGGTGTACCTACAAATTTAGTGTTCTCCATTTTGAACTTGAGAAGTAGATCCTCAATGTATCGTCTCTGAGTCAAATACATTCCTTCATCTGTGTATATCAACTGTGTAC
Source organism: Ceratopteris richardii (assembly GCA_020310875.1). Taxonomy (NCBI): domain Eukaryota; kingdom Viridiplantae; phylum Streptophyta; class Polypodiopsida; order Polypodiales; family Pteridaceae; genus Ceratopteris; species Ceratopteris richardii. Next base: position 126,011,031 of record CM035437.1, read on the forward strand.
CTAGGAAATATGTGCGCTCACTTAGGTCATTGATTTTGAACTCCTCTTGCATGTGTCTCTTGATCCTTTGGATGCCATTTAGATCATCACCTGTCACAATAATATCATCTACATATACACATAGATAGATAACCTCATTGTGATCCTTTTTTATGAATGGAGAAGGATCTGAGTTGCTTGGTCTGAACCCTTGTTCTTGAAGCTATGTAACCAACATGTAATTCCAAGCTCTAGGAGCTTGTTTCAATCCATACAATGCTTTCTTAAGTCTGCAAACATAAGATGGATGCACTACAACATATGAGGGGCATACCGATGCTGCATATACCGACGGTCACACTCGACGTCGGTATGGGCGTTGGAAAATGTCACTTAGAGATACTGACGGTCAAGTGACCGTCGGTATGACCGTTTTAAACGGATCGTCAGTGTGGCCCCCCGCCGTCGGTAATTTACTGGAAGTTACCGGCACCTATACGGATGGATATACCGAGGGCGAGTTTTAAACATACCGCGAACCCGGGAGCAAAACTTCACATTTTTGCGCATGTTGGAGTACTGTTGGTCTTCTGTCGAACTTACGCGCGCGAACCAAATTGCGACTTGCATTGTATTGTGCACACACACACAGATCTCTCTCTCTACACACACACACACTCTCTCTCGGCTTAGATCTCACATCTTGGTAAGTGCTGCGCGTACTGTTAGCATTTGTGTTTATCTATGCTTTAGGTTTTATATTTCTCTTTTCTTTGATTTTGCAGAAGTTCTTTGGTGTCGATTGTTTGGAATTAGACAATAGGCGACATACATTACGCTTTGATGACAACGATCCAAAAGAGGGACATACTTGTAAGTGACTGTTTTATTCTCTATTGATAGAGAGAGAAGGGGGGAGAGAGAGAGAGAGAGAGAGAGAGAGAGAGAGAGAGAGAGAGAGAGAGAGAGAGAGAGAGAGAGAGAGAGAGAGAGAGAGAGAGAGAGAGAGAGAGAGAGAGAGAGAGAGAGAGAGAGAGAGAGAGAGAGAGAGAGAGAGAGAGAGAGAGAGAGAGAGAGAGAGAGAGAGAGAGAGAGAGAGGAGGGAGGGAGGGAGGGAGGGAGGGAGGGAGGGAGGGAGGGAGGGAGGGAGGGAGGGAGGAGAGAGAGAGAGAGAGAGAGAGAGAGAGAGAGAGAGAGAGAGAGAGAGAGAGAGAGAGAGAAAGTGAGAGATAAAGAATAATGAAAGAAAGGAAGATAAAGATAGGAAAATAGAGCATACATATTACACACACATACACACACAGTTACACATTTACACATGCATACATACACACATACATGTACACACATGCATGCTTACATACACACACCTATACACACATGCATGCTTACATACACACACATATACACACATGCATGCATACACATACATACAAATTTACACACATGCATACATACACACACATGCATACACACATACATACACACACATATATACACATATGCATACATACACATACACACACATATACACACATATACACACATACATATACACACATATATACACACATATACAGACATGCATGCATACATACACACACATATACACACATGCATGCATACACACATATACACATATACACACATGCATACATATACACACACATGCATACACACATACATACACACACATGCATACACACATACATACACTAAATGCATGCATGCATGCATACATACACACACACATACATATACACACACACATACACATACACACACATGTACACACATGCATACATACACACACGCATGTACACATGCATACATACACACACGCATGTACACATGCATACATACACACACATATATACACACATGCATACATACACACATATACACACATGCATGTATACATACACACACACATGTACACACATGCATACATACACACACACACATGTACACATGCATACATACACACACACATGCATACACACATGCATACATACACACATATACACACACATACAACATATACACACATGCTAGTGTTTTAATTAAATATATATAATTAAATATATAAAATTTTTATTTTGAAGTTTTTTTTACATCATATATATAAAAATAGGATTAGGGTTTTTAGGCTATTTACACATACATACACATACACATATAATATATATATACATGTATATACACATGTATACAAAAATATACATATTTTAGGTTTAGATATTTAAGATTAGGGTTTTAGGGTTTAGGCATACATATAACTCAATTATATTTATAATAAGAGAAAATATAGAGAAAAATAAGAAAAAAATCTGAATATATAAATAAATATATATATAAAATATGATTAGCGTTTTAGGATTAGGGGTTTAGATTTTTATAGGTGTTTAAGTATTTAGGTTTTAGGATTTCAGATTTAATTCTAAGTCTTTGTGATTAGGATTTTAGGGTTTTAATACCTACATAACATATATACACAAATACACATATACACATATACACATAATACATACATACATGTAGATACACATGCATACAAAAATATACATATTTTAGGTTTAAATCTTTAAGATTAGGGTTTTAGGGTTTTAACACCTACATAACATATATACACACATACACATACACATATAATACATATATACATGTAGATACACATGCATACAAAAATATACATATTTTAGGTCTATATCTTTAAGATTAGGGTTTTAGGGTTTAGGCATACATATAACTCAATTATATTTATATTAAGAGAAAATATAGAGAAAAATAAGAAAAAAAATCTGAATATATAAATAAATATATATATAAAATATGATTAGGTTTTAGGATTAGGGGTTTAGATTTTTATAGGTGTTTAAGTATTTAGGTTTTAGTATTTCAGATTTAATTCTAAGTCTTTCTGATTAGGGTTTTAGGGTTTTTATACCTACATAACATATATACACAAACACACATATACATATAATACATACATACATGTAGATACACATGCACACAGAAATATACATATTTTAGGTCTAAATGTTTAAGATTAGGGTTTTAGGGTTTTAACACCTACATAAGATATATACACACATACACATACACATATAATACATATATTACATGTAGATACACATGCCATATACATATTTTAGGTATAGATCTTTAAGATTAGGGTTTTAATTAAATATATATAATCAAATATATATAAATAGGATTACGTAAGGAAAAAATATGAATATATAAATAAATAAATATATAAAATAAGATAATTATATACATAAATAAATATAAAAAGAACTAGTGTTTTAAATAATTTAATTAAATATATAAAATTAAATATATAAAAATAGGATTAAGGAAAAAATCTGTATATATATATATATATATAAAGTAGGATAATTATATAGATAATAAAATCTGATAAAATATAGATATACATATACACATACATATACACATGCATACGTATATATACATGTTTTAGGTCTAGGTCATTTTGATTAGGGTTTTAGGGTTTTAACACCTACATAACATATATACACACATACACATACACATACACATATAATACATATATACATATATATACACATGTGTATAGCAATATACATAATTTAGGTCTAGATCTTTAAAATTAGGGTTTTAGGGTTTAGGCATACATATAACTCAATTAAGAGGAAAAAAATCTGAATAAATAAATAAATAAATAAATATATATATAAAATAGGATCAATTAAGAAGAAATCCGAATATATAGATAAAATAGGATAGTTATATAGATTAGGGTTTTAAAATTAGGGTTTTGAGTTTTTTTAGGTATTTAAGCATTTAGGTTTAGTAGTTCAGGTTTAAGTCTTTAAGAGTATGATTTTTAGGTTTAATAAAAAAACAAATGTTCTAAAATGTCCATATTGTAGCAGATGGCTTCTTTGGATCCTGAAGAGAGAATGGCATGTCCTTGCACACAGTGCAAGTATCAAATTTATTGGAAACGACGGATTTGTACTGCACATGTTAGAGAGTATGGATCCTTTGATAGGAGTCAACTGGAAAACCTACGCTATCATTCGCATGGTCCCCCAAGTGAGCAGATGGACCCAAACGACATTGCATCGGTAACCTCTCGTGGCAGATTCATTCGATAGTCGAGGAGGAAGAGATCACTGTTCGAGAAGAAGAGGTCATTGAAGAAGAGGTCATTGAAGAAGAGGTCATTGTTCGAGAAGATGAAGCAATAGACGATGATCAGGAAGAAACCAGTATAGCAAGCAATTTAGAAGCCATCAATATAGAGATAGATATTCTCGGTGCATCGGATCTTCAAGAGGATGCTAGACTAGAGGACTTTTGAATAAAACACTTGTACGTACTAATTTTTCATTTTTTTTTGTTTATTCTCTATATTACTTTTTTTATTGCATGCTAATTATTTGAGTTCTTTTATTACAAAGCACGATGGGAGACAGTCCTCCAGTCACTCCACATTCCATGATAGAGGAGCAGTTTATGGAGTTCATCTCTCAGGTTCCTCCCACGTATATGGCCGCTGCATCACAATATTGGATCGCTCTGGTAGCACTCCTCCCGGCCTCACTCCTGGCGCCCTTACTCCTGCTGGACTCACTCCCGTTGGCCTCACTCCCACCGGTGTCACTCCCACCGGTGTCACTCCTGTCGGTGTCACTCCTACGGGTGGTGCTACTCCCATAGGAGGTATGTCTCCTAGCTTTGTGACTCCACCGCGACCATCTTTTCAGCCATCTCCTACTGGGTCTACTAGTAGACACGTGCGTTCGACACCTCAGCGCGATACAAGTTCTGGCCTGTCTCGTAGATCGAGGTCACGCTCTGGAGCAGGAGGTTCTAGGAGTGGATCTACAGGTAGGTTTGGAGGTGGAGGAGGTGGTTGTTGTGGAGGCAGTGCGACGGACGTTGTGTCGCCCGCTTCTACTCCTAGGACGAGTACCTCATATGTAGGTATGCCACACAGTACACCATGTGGAACACCACGTACACCTTGAGGTGCTCATGACCATGATGACTCCAAGGTGTATAGTATCCGAGATGGAGCTCCAGTGATGGATGCAGCTAGCAAAGCAATGCGTGCACGCATACGACAGCTTTGATCCATCCAGTTTGGACACTCTATCATGCTGAAATGGAGTGAGCAGGATAAAGATCGGAATAATTATATCACACAGACAATTTATCAAGAGTTCTGACCAGCTGATGGACAGTCTCTTGTCAGTTCAGAGTGGATTCTACACACCGCACATGAGGTTATGTCCCATCGATGATCCGAGGCTCGTGATGCTTTTAGAGTAGGCTTACCAAAGCTTGTATGGTTAGATGCTGAGGAGTGGGACGTGATTCCTAACGAGCAGCAGCAGACTCCTGACCGATATCGCTAGCAGCGAGATGCTACAGCCACACGTTTAGATACGGTTGGACCGTCACATTTGGGCAGCAGAAGATATGACACGATTCATCATGAGTTTGTAAGTACCATTTCATTTATTGAATTTATTTGTGTTAAATTTCTCATGTATATTCCTCTAATCTTTTGTATATTTGTTTCAGGAGCTGGCAATGGGTTGTCCTCCAACACGAACGGAGGAGTCTTACAGATATCGTCATGGATTGATTGCACTATTGGAGGACTTGGAGGGACGCGGTGCGGTGGTTTCATGGGAGCATTTGCGATGAGGTAATTAATTTATAAACTTGGTTTTTACTTGTTTGTAATTTTCATGTGAATTTATCTCATTCCATTAATGTTGTTTGTTGCCGGACTGTTGATATGGAAGGTTGTTTGCATGTGTATGGAAGTGGAACACCAAAATTTTGTATTTGATTTTCATATGGCACTGCATTGCTTTGCCACATTTTGTAAAAGCGTCATATATGACAGTGGTTTGCCACACTCTTGTACATGCTTCATTATTGAAATATATAACTTCTTTTGTACATGGTTCATGGTTCATTCTGATTATCTCTTTTGTGTCCAATAATACTCTGTTTCATGAAATCATATTTCGGTTGACATTAGAGTACATATCACATGTACTCAGTTTTTCTTTGGGCAGAGTGTATTGTCTTTTGTTAAGCAACATCATGGTAATGTTGTTGTAGCAAAAGACAACACACTCTGCCCAAAAATTTTTTTTGCAGGTATGGTCATCGGTATATGCAACAGTACTCCGAGTAATGTCATCGAAATAAGCATCGGTGCACCCAACAGGAGACGGTACACGCGACGGTACCTCCAGCAGGGCCTCGGTATGGGTGCCGGTATATGCACCGGTATTACCACACATATACCGGTGCATATACCGATGCTTATACTGGTGCATATACCGACACTTATATCGACACTTTGGTATCGACGCGCATACCAACCTTTACACGGGTGTCACGGCAAATAAAACCACATTCATTTCCCTCGATAAAAACCTCGGTATACCATCGATCTGTTGTAGTGATGATTAGGTTTTTCAAAACCTGGTGCCTGTGACATGTATACCTCTTCACTTATCCAACCATTTAAGAATGCATTTTTCACATCAAGTTGGAGGAGTCTCCAATTCCTTGTAGCAGCTACACTTATCAATGTCTTGATTGTAGTCATCTTTGCAACTGGTGAGAATGTTTCCTCATAGTCTATACCATGAGTTTGTGAGCATCCTTTAGCAACTAATCTTGCCTTGTACCGGCAAATTGATCCATCTAAATTTCTTTTAACTTTATACACCCATCTGCAACCATTACCTTTTGATTCGGCAACATTGGAACCAAATCCCAAGTGTCCATCTCCTTCAATGCATCTATTTCTTCTTTCATGGCCTTTTCCCAATTAGGGTTTCCCTTTGCCTCTTCATATGTCAAGGGCTCCTCTGAATAGAGTCTTTTTCCAAGTAGATTGAATGCTTCGTAACAAATGTGGAATCATATCCATACCTTTCTGGTTGTTTCTTCTCTCTTGCTCATCTTCTAGGTGCTTGTTTGGAGCATTCTCCAACCTCTTGCATCTTTGCCTCTTGACTTCCATAGCTTGTAATCCTTTTCCCTTTCATCTTGGTGATCGTCTGTATCACTTCTTGGATCCTGGACCTATGTATCATGCTTGCTTCCTAATTGATGAGAATCATAAGCAAGATCATATGGTAGAGTTACCTTTTGTTTGTCTTCATCATACCAAGACCTGTGTTCTTCAAACACAACATCTCTACTTGTAGTGAATTTCTTGGTTGAAGGATTATAGAACATGTAACCCATATGAGTTGAATTGTATCCAATAAGCACTACCTTTTTTGCCCTTTCATCTAGCTTACCTCTTATTTGTGATGGTACATGAACATAAGCTAAACAACCAAAAACCTTCCAATGTCCAAGACTAGGTTTTCTTCCATGCCATGCTTCATAAGGAGTCATACCTTGAAGTGATTTGGATGGTAGTCTAATATTGACAAGGTACACAACAGTTGAAATAGCTTCTGCCCATAGATAATGTGGCAACTTCCTGTCTTCAAGCATTGTTTGGATTGATCCAACCAATGTCTTGTTTCTCCTCTCGGCGATTCCATTGTGTTGAGGAGAGTACCTAGTAGTCACTTCCCTTTTGATGCCTTTATCCTACAAGAACTCATCAAACTCTTTGGAGAAGTATTCTCCCCCTCCATCAGATATGAGCTTCTTGAGTGATCTACCTGTACGATTCTCCACATGTGCGAGATACTTTTTGAAGCAATCAAACACTTCATTCTTACTCTTGATAAGTATAGAACAATCCATCTACTATGGTCGTCAATAAATGAGACATAATACCTTGATCTTGCCAATGAAGGTTCTTGACTTGGTCCTCATACATCTGTATTTACTAAGTCCAATAAGTTGTTGTGGATGTAGCCTTTGTGGTTGAATGGTTGTCTTTGTGCCTACCCAATCTGACATGCATCACACCTGTTGATCATGTGTTGCTTTGATATGTTTGGCAGTCCTAGAACACTTTGATCCCTGCATATATCCTTCAAGGTTCTTTCATTCACATGAGCAAGTCTCTTATGCCACACTTCAAGCTCACTCAGGGTTTGACACCCAAAAGTGAATGGAGCTATGTTCCTGGTTTCTCCTACTTCAAAAGTAAAGAGCCTACCATTCTTCTCACCTCTGGCTATCCTCTTGAAGCCTTGACATGGATCTTCCACAAAATCTCCATGTTGGGTGAACCTAACTTGCAAGCCTTTTTCAACTATTTGGCCTACACTTATTAGGTTTTGAGTGATAGTGGGTACATAGAGAACCTTACTTAGGATGTTTGTCTTGCCATTGGAAGCTTTGACATTACCAATCTTCTCCACATTATGCTTTGTGTCATCCCCTGTTTTTACTTCATGTCTATGCTTTGGACTTTCCAAATCAGATAGAAGAGTAATGTTGCCTGCAACATGATTTGAGCATCCTGAATCTATGTAGAACAAATGATCATTTTCTTTACCTTCTTTGTGGCTTAGATTCATGAGAAGCAATTATTTTTCATGTGGTTGATCTTCTAAATAATTGTTTTAGTCCCTTCTATAATAGCCTCTATTGTTATTGTTGAAGTTGTGTCCACCTCTGCCTCTATTGCTTCCATATCCACCTCTTCCACTTCCTTCTTGGATCTTCCCATTGAGCCACCAATTCTGAGTGGTGTGGTTGGTCTTATCGCATACATCACAAGGTTGAACATTTTGACCTTTGGATTTTTCTTGCTTTGGTACTTTCTTCTTCCCTTTCCACTTGCTTTTTCTTGCGAAGTTCGCTTGGGAAGTCTCTTCTTCATCTTCTTCCTTCTTTTTGCCTTTCTGCTTCTTATCCTTCTTATCTGCATATAGAGCACTAGTTGAATTACCATGATAGGAGTTACCTTCCTTTATGCTATTGTTGGCCTCTTGATTGAAGAGTTGTCCAAGAAAGATGTTGAAGTCTAGAGTATGCACATCCATGATGAGATCATAAGCCGTCGTGAAGGATTGACATTGCTTATCACTTCCAATGCTGTTGAGAATTTGCGTCATAATAGCCTCTTCTTCAATCAGCTCTCCAATGGATGCTTACTGATCCGCAACCTCCTTGATCTTGGTAACAAACTCTGTGATGGTTTGTTGAGGTTTCTTCTTCATTTGGTTGAACTCATTCCAAAGATGATTCTTTCTTGCTTTGGAACTACCAAAAAAGAAGGTCTCAAGGGCATCCCAAGTCTCTTGAGACATCTTGCATCCTCTAATATGTGGTAATAGAAAGTTAGAGATCGAGTTTAGTATGTACGACCTTGCCTGAGCATCCCTTGCACACCAAAGTGTGAGCTTATTTGTCTCCTCTTGTGTAGGTCCTCCTTTGGATCTTAGTATAGGCATAGCTTCATCACCTGCTAAAATCCATAAAGATTTCTACCTTGCAAATAGGCCTCCATTCTAATTTGCCAAGCCGGGTAGTTGTGCCGATCAAGCTTCTCGATCATTGAGGGAAAGCCATCACCCATCTTGGTCTAGCTATGATACCAATGAAAGAACTTGGAGAAGTTTGTAGGAGGTAGAAAAGTGCATTTCAAAGCGATGAAGTTTGGTCTAGCCAACCGGCACAAGACCAGCCCTTGAGCTTATGGAGACTCAAATAGACCTTATAGGCATGCGATAAGTGCAAAGAAATGCACTATGTACTTTGGAGCATTAAGGAGAAGGAGTCGATACAAAACAGATAGGTTTGGCGGTCAACTAGCTCAAAAAACTCACTATCTATGGAAGAGACAATGAACTTCAAATGCCCATAGAAACCAAGGTCATTACAATTAGAAACAATCCTTTTACGGGAGTGATGCACATAGGGTTGAGTGTATAGAATGCACAAAAGTATAAGGAATAAGCAAAATATGCTATAGGAATGAATCAAACATTCACCGGTGGTACTTCCTATTTTTCAAGAATACATAGAGATTGATCTCGAGACTGAAAAACTGAGATTTCTCCCTATCTACTACATCAAATGCTTTGAAAATCTATAACATAAACTAGACACTAATATCTTTCCAATGAGCCATCTTGCACTCAATTTGGAGCTTTGTAGAGAGAGCAGCAGCCTCTGCAAGATTACTATTGGTGAAGAAGATGATGCAAAAAATTGAAGGAGCAAGACAATGACGGTCACAAGTGTATGTATATTGCTTCCACGTATTGTACAAGTGATTTCAAGTTTTTATATAGACTCTAGGAGTGATCCACGACTTCTACAAATGGAAATTTAATTCAAATGAAGGTGGGAATGGTTGTTGGAGGGAATCAATTCACTTTCCTACAATCTAGGAAAAGTGAAGATCTAGTTTGATCTACTTTTAGGTGATTGATTGCTTGATTGAATGCAAATCAACCACCACAAGTTCATGGGATTTGGGCTCTATCTTTCTACCTTTACATGTGTAAAGCTCAAGGCTTTTATAATGGTAAAAGATCCATGAGAAATATTTATTAAAAAAAGTATAATAAGTGAGCATAAATAAAAGAACTCTCCAACCGATATTCGTTCGACACAATAGCCTTTGATGTAGATCAAATCCACCTCAAGCATATGTTGGGATAGATGGATGGACACTCCAAGAAATGAGTAGGTATTGCCAAATCCTACTTAGTACCATCCCCTTGTAGCTTCAGAGTGATATGTGGGCCCTCTTAGCTTTCCAATGATACTATACAAGTGCCTATGTACTTTGGAAATGATGTATGAAAAGATTGAATCCAAACAGACTACTTCCAAATAGAAGGATCAAAGAAAACCTTCTAATTTTGATCATACACCTACTGCATGTTATGCTCAGTGCTACCAATACAGTAGGAATAAAAAAAAATTCCTTTTAGAGGTATCTAATTAGCTTAGTAAGCTAATGATTCCAAGTGGAATCACTTGAAATGATGCACTATATACAGAGCAATCAATCTAACAAATGAATCATTACCCCCGATTTTTTAGGACCTCCGTAGAGTTTGACTAGTGAGTGCTTCTACGTGGTTTTCTCCAAATTCGTTGAATATATTTGCTTCAAAACTTTTCCAGCATGTAGATATCTTGGAGCTAATTCCAACAAGCTATAGATCATTGAAAATGGTGGAAAATTGACTGAGATATGAGCAATACAAGTTGATAGTTATGAATGACTATAACAGAGAGATCATAGATGAACAATGTAGATGTATTGTATTAATGAAAAATGTTGTACAAGATCATAGGCTTGATAAATGACTTTTACAAATGTAAAAAGGATAAAGTTCTCCTAGCAATGGTTTCCATGGAGCTTCATGTGTTTATGAACTTTAAGCAAAATGTGTGGGCTTGAACTCTGCACCAACAACTTCCCCTCAAGCCAACCATTTTGGCTTGGTCTTCATCTTGAATCTTCATGTATATCCTACAATCCAATCATTGATTTAAACCTGCAAAGTTTTGTACCATCTAATGCTTTAGTCAACAATTCTGCACATTGCATATTAGTTGATACATATGCCAACTGAATATCCTTGCTCAATAGCTTCTCTCTCACATAATGATAGTGGAACTCTATATGCTTGGTCCTAGCATGATAAATAGGATTTGCTGCAAGGGGTATTATCTCCAAAGATCATTGGAGATTTAGTGTGCAAACCTAAATCTGTATACAATAATTTGATCCATATGGCCTCTTGAGTAGCATTGGCCAATCCTCTATACTCTGCCTCCGTAGAAGATAAAGCAACAGTAGGTTGCTTCTTTGAAGACCATGATATTGGCTTATCACCTGTAAAGGATAAGTATCCTGAGGTACTCCTCCTATCATCTTTGCATCCTACCCAATCTGCATCTGAATATATCTTGATGTTCAAGTCTGATGTATAAGGGAAATACAATCCATGATGTTGAGTACCCTTAAGGTACTTCAAGATTCTTTTGGCAGCCTGCAAGTGAGGTGCCCTAGGCTTGTGCATAAACTCACATAGAACACTTACTCCATAAGCAATGTCAATCCTTGTCAAAGTGGCATAGTTCAAGATTCCCACTATGCTTCGGTAACTTGCAATGTTTTCAAGTACGTCACCTTCATGAGCACTTAATTTTAGGTTTACCTCCATTGGAGTACTTGCAACTTTGGCATCCTGCAAATGAAACTTCTTCAACATATCCTGTATATAGTTTCTCTGAGTAATATAAATTCCAAAGTTAGTATAGACTAACTCAAGTCAAAGAAAGTATTTTAGTGATCCAAGGTCACTAATTTTGAACTCCTTCATCATCTGATTCTTGATTTGTTTGATCTCATTAGCATCATTACCTGTAATTATGATATCATCAACATGTCTCCATTCTGAGTAGGTTCCTCCTTAGTGAGGCTTGGAAAATCCTCTTCTAAGTCATAAGGTAGTTTTACTTTCCTGCATTGACTATCAAACCAAGAGTCATTCTCATCAAAGACAACATCCTTTCTGATTTAGATCCTACCAAATGAAGATGCACTTCTCTACCTTAGGGTCTAGCTTACCTCTTATCTGAGAAGGGATATGCACATATGCTACACATCCAAGGATCGTGCAATGATCAAGTGAAGGTCTTCTACCATGCCATGCTTCATATGGGGTCATCCCATCAAGAGATTTGGATGGCAACCTATTTACAAGATAAGTGGTAGTAGGTACACTCTCTGCCCACAAGTAGTTAGGTAATTTTTTCTCATTTAACATTGACCTAGCTGTTTCAACAATTAACCTATTTCTCCTTTCTGCCACCCCATTTTGCTCAGGGGTATACCTTGTGATTTCTCTCTTGATTCCTTTGTCGTGCAAGAATATATCAAACTCATTTGAGAAGTACTCACCTCCTCCATCTGACCTTAGTCTTTTTAGATTTCTCCTTGTTTGGTTCTCAACAAGTGCAAGATACTTTTTAAAGCAACTGAATAATTCATCTTTGTGCTTCATAAAGTACAATACAATCCACCTATTGTAATCATCAATGAAAGATACATAATACCTTGATCGAGAGATTGAGGGATCCTTACTTGGCCCCCATACATCTGTATGGACAAGCTCTAGGTAGTCCTCATGCATATAGCCTTTCCTTGAGAAGGTTAACCTGTGAGATTTTCCAAACTGACAAGCACCAGATTTATAAATCATGTGTTGCTTGGATACATTAGGTATCCCAAGCACACATTGGTCTCTACATATTTGTTTCAAGGTTCTTTCACCAACATGCCCTAATCTCTTATGCCAAATTTCAAGCTCTGATAATGTTTGATCTTTATAACTATAAAGTGCATGTTCCTTGTATCCTCATGTTCAAAGGTGAATAATCTACCTATCTTTCCTCCTTTGGCAATTCTCTTGAACCCATGTTGGGGATCCTTCACAAATGCTCCATATTGGTTGAATCTAACCTACAAACCCTTTTCCACAATCTGTCCAACACTCATCAAATTCTTGGTAATTGTAGGTACATATAGAACCCTACTCCACAGATTCTTGTTTCCATCAGAGGTCTTAACATTTCCAACTTTAATCACTGAGTGCTTGGTGTCATCACCTATTTGTACTTGATGCTTACCCTTTGGTTTCTCAAGGTCAGAGAGAAGAGCTACATTGCCTGCCACATGGTTTGAGCATCCTGAGTCAATGTAGAAGAGATGGTCATCATTTATACCTAGTTTTGAAGTCATGTTCATAATCAGAAGAGAATCTTCTTGCTCCTCTGTGTAGTTTTTGTAATCTTTTCTGGATTTGTATCCTCCTTGGTAGTTGCTATTGTAGTTTTTGTTGTGATTGTTGTTGTTGTATCCTTGGTGGTGATTGAATCTTCCTCTTGATTGTGTATATCCACCTCTTTGATATCCTCTACCTCTCTAATTCTTGAAGTTCTTGAAACACTCATCTCTAGTATGATTTGATAATCCACAACTATTGCATGGTGAGGATTATAAGATCTCCCCCTACCTTGCTTACCTCCTCTACCCCTTCCTCTTGATGTTACCTCTTCCTGCATAGTTGGCTTGGGAGGAAGTTCCTTCATCTTCAACCTTTTTGTTCTTCCCTTTCTCTTTGGACTTACTTTTATCAGTGTATAGGGAAGAAGAGCTATTACCTCTTGATGAATCTCCATTCTTTTTCAGCTTGGCTTCGTGGGTAAATCAGTCGCCCCATGAGTGTGGTAAGGTCTGGAATCAGCATGTCCATGTACAAGTCCATGGCAGTTGTGAAGCTCTCCCATTTGTCATCAGCTTTAATACCATTGATTACTTGTCTTACAATCTGCTCCTCTTCAATTTCTTCTCCTATGCTTGCTAACTGATTTGCTACATCTTTGACTTTGGTCACATACTCTGAGATGCCTTGCTTAGGTTGCTTTCTTTGGGTGGTAAACTCAATCCACATTTGGTTCTTCCTAGCCCTTGTGTTGGAAGAGAAATAAGAAGACAATGTTTCCCAAGTCTCTTGGGATGTCTTATAGTTCCTAATATGTGGAAGAAGAAAATCAGAGATTGACTTAAGTAAGTAGGACCTTGCTAATGCATCCTTGGTATACCATGTGTTGAGTCTCTCATGCTCCTCTCTTGTAAGTTGTCCTTTGCTTCTGTATATGGGCATCTCCTCATCTCATGAGATGTATCCATAGAGGCTCCTTCCTTGTATGTCTTCATCCTGAAGGACCATGCTTGATAGTTGTTCATGTCCAATTTATCAATGAAAGAAGGAAAACCATCTCCCATTTTACCTTAGATTTACTCTGATACCACTATTGGGATAGATGGATGAACACTCCAAGAAATGAGTAGGTACTGCCAAATCCTGTTTAGTACCAACCCCTTGTAGCTTCAGAGATGATATGTGGGCCCTCTTAGCTTTCCAATGATACTATACAAGTGCCTATGTACTTTGGAAATGATGTATGAAAAGATTGAATCAAAACAAACTACTTCCAAATAGAAGGATCAATGAAAACCTTCTATTTTTTATCATACACCTGCTACTTGTTATGCTCAGCGCTACCAATACAATATGAATTGGAAAAATTCCTGTTAGAGGTATCTAATTAGCTTAGTAAGCTAATGACTCCAAGTGGAATCACTTGAAATGATGCACTATACATAGAGCAATCAATTTGACAAATGAATCATTACCCCCGATTTTTTAGGACCTCTGTAGAGTTTGACCAATGAGTGCTTCGATGCAGTTTTCTTCAAATTGGCTGAATGTATTTTGCTTCAAACGTTTTCAACATGTAGAAAACCTAGAGCTGATTCCAACAAGCTATAGAGCATTGAAAATGGTGGAAAATTGATTGAGATATGAGCAGTACAAGTTGACAGTTATCAATGACTATAGCAAAGAGATCATAGATGAACAATGTAGATGTATTGTATTAATGAACAATGTTGTACAAGATCACAGGCTTGATAATCATAGCCTGATGATAGAGAGTGGTGTGGGCTACAATGTATGCCTCACACTTTTACAAAATGGCAATGAAGAGCTCGGCAATTGACTCTCCTAACTGCGACTTTTTCAAGTCACTTTATATAAGAGTTACATTCAAAATTGAATTTGAATTCAACTTTTAGCTCTCTCTAAAAAGTAATCCTTCAATCTAGGAAATATTCCCTCAATGAAGTAGATGCTTTTCTAACTAGCAAGTCCAGGAGTTTTTGGTAGGTGATTACAAATATTCTCTTAAGTCAAATAAATGACTTTTACTAATGTAAAAGGATAAAGTTCACAAAATACCTTGATGCAAAAAAATGACTATATGTGAAAACGTTGAACAGAACTACCCAAAGGAGTACTGCTAGACCTGTAGTAGACTTCGAGATTCTTACATTGGCGAACCAAAACTTGTATATATCTTTGGCAGTATTATAGTGCGTTCTAAGGCCAATACAAGCTCATATTGCAATTTCAACACCCAAAGTGAAGCCATTTTGATCTCCTAACCACCTTGAGTATGCACACCAAATTTCATGTGATTCTGAGACTGTGATCGGAGGAGTGTCGACGATGCCCTACATGAAGTGGTGAACTCCTCTAATACCAATTGTTGGAGTTAGACATCTTCGGAAGCACATGAACAACATAAGGAAGAAGAAGAAGCTTGGAGCACAACACACAATACTGAATGTATTATCACTGGAATATACCAAGATAAGTAATCCATTAGGGCAATAGGCGTATATACAAGCTGGGGGAAAAAACATCCTAAAGAGGGAAAAAAGTGCCCCAATGGTCCTAGTGTGTTCACAAACATCATCACCTAAATATATCAGCAAATTCTATCATCAATAAGTGCATCATGTAAATCTGCATCAGAAATGGAATGATTTGAAACATCACATGAAACTTGTATAAGCTGAAACATTGCCTCATTTGGGCCAACACTAGATTGTACATCTTTAAAAAGACACAAAAAAGTATCATACATGTCTTTGGAGCTAATTGATGTCTCCTTAATACATGAAAGTAATGAGACGATAGCCTTTGGTTTCAAAATGTTACCCAACCAAAATACATTTCAATGCTTTATCATGCATTTTCCTATGTTGTTGTTTAGGCACTAATGCATATGCCAGAAAACCAAAAAGATTTAGGTGAGCAATAGATGGCTTGCGACCATGCCAAGCCTCATATGGAGTGATAGACTACAATGCTTTAGTGGGACACGTGTTAAGTACATATGCTGCACACATAACAACCTCAAGCCAAAAATTATGTGGTAAAGCCCGAGTCTTGACCATTACACCTCACTTTATCCATGAGTGAACTATTCTTTTGTTCAGCAATTCCATTTTTTTGAGGTGTATACAACACCGTATAGTGATGTTTTATCCCAGGTTCAACCAAAAATGCATTAAAATCAGAAGACATATATTCCTCCCATCGATCCGAATGGAGGGTTCCCATTTTACATGTTGAAAAATTTTTAGCCAAAACCAGAAACACTTTGAAGCACATAAATGCTTCATACTTTGCTTTCAATGGATATACTCATGCATGCTTGGAAAAATCATCAATGAGAGTCACAAAGTAAAGATCGTTCCCCAAGGAAGGTGTCTACATAGGACCACAAACATCACGGTCTATAAGCTACAATTTCTAAGTAGCTCAAACTGAACCATCTTTTGGGAAGGAGGAATGCTATATTTTGCCCAAAATACAGCCTTCACAAGCATATTTACTAGGTGCCTCAAGTTTGGGCAAAGAGGACACCATTTAAGATTTCTACAAGCATAGTAAACTAGCGAAATTCATATGAACAAGGCATGCATGCCAAAGCTTTGCATCTGACATAGCCTAAGAATCATGTAGAGCACATGATGAATCATTCACACATTTTTCATAGTCGATGAGCTTATACAACCGCGACATAAAATGCTAGAAGCAATAATGACATTGCCATTTCACAAATAATGAACTATCCATTTGTCATCAACAAATTTCACAACCAAGCCAATTTTGGCTAATGCAAAAATAGATAACATATTTTTCTTGATCCGTGTCAAAAATAAAGCATCCGACAATGTAAAAGAAGTACCATCAGCAATAGTCAAAATGATTTTACTAGCTCCCATGATAGGATAAAGGGAGTTGTTGGCACATGTGATAGTATTTGTTGTAGGGGCAGGCTTGAGTGAAGTGAAGAAACTATGTTGTGAGGTAATATGTTTGGTTGTCCCACTATCAAAGTACCAAACATCTGAGTCTACTACAAACATATAGGGTTCATGAGAACATGGGTCATAAGTGCAAACTATAGTAAATGCCCATTCTTCATTCTGCACAAGATTAGGAGAATGTGTTTTGGGTGTAGAGGCCTCTACAACAACCATTCCAGCCTCTTTTATCTTCGCCTCTTTTGTAGCTAGTTTTGGATAGCTTTTTATGACATGATCATTTCCTTTATAGTATTTGCAAAACAATTTTTTCCTTTTTGTTTTCTTCTCATATCTAACATTGTTCTTTAATTGTGCAGAATTAGCAAATTTCTGCTTACTAGTAGATGAGCTCCATCTACCTTTGCCCTTTTGACTAGCGAGGAAAGCTTGATCTGCAATATGCACAATGGAACATTTTTTCCTAGACTAATCTTCTTGCAATAGAACATAGACAAACTCTTCAAATGTTAAGGCATTTGGATTGACTTTCATCATCAATTGAAGAGTAGAAGCAAAACTCTGATATGAATATAGAAGACCATTGAGAACAATCTGCATAAATGAATTGTGAGGCAAGACTTCATTAGCAAAAATCAACTGGTCCTTCAAATCTTTGATCTTTGTTAGAAAATTATCCATGGTATCTCCTTCATTCATGTGCTCACTCTCCAGCTGTTTTTGGAGGTAAGTAACACGAGCCTCATTCCTTTTCTAGTAGTGGTATGTGTATCTCAAGCATCCTTTGTTGTTCTCCAGGAACAAATGTGAGGAATAATGGCATGTTTGATAGAAAATGCTATCAATGCATGTGCTTGAGCATCTTTTCCATCCCAACAAAGTTGCTCTACAGTAGGTGCAACAAGAACCATAATACGAATGAAAATCTGAAGAATATCCCCATCTTCAACACCATCTACATCAACTTCAACAACTCTGTTTGTAGGTGTAATATGACATTTATCAACAACCTACACAATATTCCATAGTCCTTTAGCAATTAATACCTTACGAATCATATAAGCCCATAATAAGTAATTGGTACCATCCTCAACAACCAACATACAAAATACATCACTGCTTTTAGCCATGGCCACTAACTTAAATACCTTGATGTAGGAAAATGATTGTATCTCAAAAATTTGAACAAAACTACCCTCTCAAATTCTACTAAACCTGTAGTAGACTTTGAGAAACTTATATTGGCAAATTGGAACTTGTGTATATCTTTGGCACAAAAAGATGAAATTTCGTGCATAGGCAATGTGCTAGTGCATTCAGAGGCCGAAACGTGCTCAAATCCTGATTTTGACACCACATAGCAAAGCTGTTTTGAAATCCTCATCACCCTAAATATGCTCACCAATTTTTATGCAATTTTGAGACTCTGACCGGAGATATGTGGATGACACCCTAGATGAAGTGGTGACCTTCTTTGATATGAATTGTTTGAGTTTTAGGTGTGAGAGCATGTGAATAGCACAAGGAAGAAGAAGAAACTTGGAGCACAACACACAATACTAAATGTATTACTGCTAGAATGTACAAAGATAAGTGACCCGTTAGGGTTCAAGGTGTATATATGATTCGAGGGGAAAAAACCTCCTAAAGAGGGAAAAAGGTGATTCGACAGTCCTAGTGTGTTCACACACATCACTACCTAAATATATCAGCATTTATACCAAGCAAGAAATGAGATGTGTTGCTTATCTCTGAAAACAATTGGAGAGTGAGCACATGAATGATCATCTTTGTTTCACTGTAGCAAGATTAGTTTATGCATAACAAGTCTATTATGTGTGTTGGAGATCAAGCCTTCTTAGTTATTCAAAAGGGCAAAGGTAAATGGAGCTCATCTACTAGTAAGCAGAAAGCAGCTAGTGCTACACATGTGAAGAGGGAAGATGAAGATAAGAAGGAAATAGAAAAGCATAAATAGTTTTGCAAATACTATAAAGGAAATGATCATGTCATAAAGAGTTATGCAAAACTTGTTGCAAAAGAGGCAAAGAAGAAGGAGGCAGAAATGGTTGTTGGAGAGGCCTCTACACCTAAAAAAAGTTCTGCTAATCTTATGTAGAATGGATAATGGGAATTTACCATTGTATGCAGCTATGAAACATCTTCTCATGAATAGTGTATAGCTATAGGAGACTCAAATGTTTGGTATTTTGATAGTGGGGCAACCAAAAATATTACCTCTTATACAACTTCTTCAATTCTCTTGAGCTTGCCCCTCTAGGGAATATGGTCACATGCACTAACAACTCCTCTTATCTGGTAATGGGAGTTGGTAGGATCATATTGAATACTATTGATGGTATTTCTTTAACATTGTCAAATGCTTTGTTTGTGCCAGGTATCGAGAAAATCTATTATTATTTTTGGCATCATCCAAGATCAACTTGGTCGTCAAATTTCTTGATTATAGATGTAGAGTTCATGATCTATCAAATGGAAATATTATTATTTCTTTTGGAATTTTATGTTGTGGGATCTATAAAGCCATAATCTATGGATGATTCAACATGTGCAATACAAGATTCTCATGCTATCCTAGATGGAAAGCTTCGGCATGCATGCTTTAGTCATCTGAATTATGCTAGTTTGCTATGCCTGTAGAAATTTGAAAAGGTGCCCTCTTTGCCCAAACTTGAGGGACCTTATAAACATGTTTGTGAATGTTGTATTTTGGGCAAAGTTCAGCATTCCTCATTCCCCAAAGATGGTTCAATTAGAGTTGCTCATA
This sequence comes from Ceratopteris richardii, assembly GCA_020310875.1. Classification (NCBI taxonomy): domain Eukaryota; kingdom Viridiplantae; phylum Streptophyta; class Polypodiopsida; order Polypodiales; family Pteridaceae; genus Ceratopteris; species Ceratopteris richardii. Next base: position 126,031,457 of record CM035437.1, read on the forward strand.
AATTGCAGCTTGTTCATAGTGATGTCTGTGGTCCTATGTACACACATTCTTTTGGGAACTACCTTTACTTCGTGACTTTCATTGATGATTTTTCCAAGCATGCATGGTGTATCCATTGAAAGCAAAGTCTGAAGTGTTTATGTGCGGCAAACAATTTTTGTTTATGGCTAAACATCTGTCAGCATATAAATTGGGCACCCTCCATTTTGATTGAGAAGGGGAATACATGTCTTTTGATTTCAATGCATTTCTGGCTGAGCATGGGATAAAACATCAGTGTATGGTGTTGTATAAACCTTAATACAATGGACGTAGAAAGAAAGAATATGTCTCTCATGGAGATTGAAAGATGTATGGTTAAAAGTAAGGCTTTACCACATAGCTTTTGGATTGAGTCTATTATGTGTGAAACATATGTACTAAACAAGGGACCCACCAAATCAGTACAATCTATCGGGGCACTTTTTCCCTCTTTAGGAGTCTTTTCCCCCGACTTATATACATTTATAAACTTAAAAAATCACTTATCTTTGTACATTTAGTTGGTAATACATTCAGTAATGTGTGTTGTGCTCCAAGCTTCTCCTTCTTCGTTGTGTTGTTTGCATGCTTCCACAAACCTCAAACTCCAACAAGATAATATGTTTGATTCATCCACTATCAAAGTACCAATCATCTGAGTCTATTGAAGACACACACTGCTCATGAGAAGGTGGTTAATAGCAACAAATAGTACTGAATTCCCATTCTTCATTTTGAACAGGATTAGCATACTCTATTTTAGGTGTAGAGGTCTCTACAACAACCATTCAAGCCTCTTTCTTCTTTGAATCCTTTGCGACTAGTTTAGGAAAAATCTTAATGAAATGATCATTTTCCTTACATCACTTTCATAATTGTTTCTACTTTTTTGTTTTTTTTATCATCTTTGTCTTCTTTCTTTGACTTTCTATCGTTAGGAAATTTATGCTTACTAGTTAAGAACAATCTGCACAAGTGAACTATTTGGCAAGATTTCATCAGCATAAATCAACTACTCCTTTAAATCTTTGATCTTTGTGAAAACATTGTTCATAGAATCTCCTTCATTCATATGCTCGCTCGCCAAATCTTTTTAGAGGTAAGCAACATGAGCCTCATGTCTTTCTTGGTATAATGTTTTAAGATTATGCCAAGCATCTTTTGATTTCTTGAAAGAGGGAATATGAGGGACAATGGCATGCTTGACAGATAAGGCTATCAATGCACATGCTTTTGCATCTCTACCATCCAAAAAAAGTTGCTCTACAGTAGCTGCAATTAGAGCTGCAAGGAGACCAAGAAATTGAAGATCATCATCATCAACACCATGTACATCATCTTCAATAAATCTATTTGGAGGTGGAGTAGGACATTTTTCAACACCCCACACAATATTCCATAGCTCTTTTGCTACCTATACATGATGCATCGAATATGCCAAACTCTAAGGTTCCTCTCCCTCTTGGATGTGATTAAACATAGAACAAAAGTTTAAGATGGATCAACAACAATGAATCGGATTAAGTGATTACTATCAAGAAACAATTGGATTTGCATATGTCCTCAATAGGAGATGGTGTCTCAATTGGTTGAGTATCACATGGTAATTGTAATAAGTCGCCCCCTATTTAGACACCATAGAGTTTTCATACTGGAAAAAAAACAAGATCAAAAGTAAATGGGCCACCCATGAGGGTGAAAAAAAGTTCATTAACCTTCTCTATAGAGGTCACTAAACTCAAACATTTCCCCTACTTTAAGGAGGATCCCAAGGGCACTATGCCCCATCACTTTATCATTTTTTTATTAATTCAAGCATAGGAGACTAGGCTTGGCTGAACTTCCTTTAAAAAAAAAGTATTTGAAGTTCAAAGTAGAAGAATGAAATTATTTTATATAAGTAGGAGTATGTTTTTGCATGATAGGCATTTGTAGTTGAACTCCTAATTCCTAATCTTTCATTCCTCTAAATATTTTTTTGCGAATAGGTGTGAAGCCTTTCCATAGAAAAAAAATGAATGTTATGAAAATTATGAATGCGATTTTATACTTTCTTCCATCTCTAAAAGGTAGAAAAAAAATTATTAAAACTTGGTTCATGATGAATTCTATTTGAAGAGAAGGCATTTTCAGAAACGTATGAAGAATATCAAATATTGTTGCTTGAAGAGCACCTGGAGATACATATGACAAAGCTGGATGTTGTCTTGCAATCACTTCCAAAATAAAAAAACTAAAATAAAGGCAAAAGCAGGTTGATCATGCATGAGTGGGATCAATAGTATTTCCTAGATTATATGTAAATTCATTACATACAAATATTTATCTAAAGTGATGGTTGCATGTAAATGAATGGAATAGAAAGATTATTTCATGAAACCACATCTAAATTTATAAATTGTATCTTGAACTTACTTTTTTCAAGTATTTGTTGATGAAAGCGTTTGTAGTGTGCACTTAACTTGAAATTGACATATTGCAAAAAGATCTTTTGTAAAATTAGGAGATGTGTTTTATGAATATTTTGCATACCTTAAGATTTTCAAAAAGGAACTTTGATAGAGGATGGCGTGCAAGTGTAGTAGAGCTGAATGTTAGAGAGATTCTCTCTCTTTGCTTTGATGAGAGACAAGATGAAAGTTTCAGATTTTTTGAGTATAATCTTATAAAAGATGAACCAAATACTAATATTGTAACCAAGAGAAAATTCAAAACAGGAAACTTGATGACACTCGTATTACCAAATTACCTATAAAGTTCAAACAAAAGAATCATATAAATTTCATCTCTATCTTGAGAAGCTTATTTGTGTAAAATTCCATCATAGATTTGCTCATTATGGCTTCAATTCATAGAGATGGTTTAATATTCAAGATGACTAACTTGTACTTGCAAGAAAAACAAAGATGTTAAAAACAGAAAAGAGTATATATGAGCATATAAGTGCTAGGATTATTTGTGTTTATGTATTTATATATCCGTATGAGTGTGTGAAGTTTTGTTGTGAATGTTTTATGTATGTTTTGTACTATTTTGTGTGATCATGGCAATGTATTTAATGTCTCTCTACATTATGTGTGTATCCATATCACCCATGTTTATGGGTATATGTATTCTATATTTGTGCGTATGTGCGTATGAGGATGCATTTTCTATGTTTTGGTCAAGCTTTGGCCTCAATTCATTAGGAACATGTAGATATGCAATGCAATCAAATACTTTTTTGGCTTTCATGTAGATATGCAATGCAATCAAATACTTTTTTGGCTTTCTACCCACAAAATCCTCTTCAAGTGTCAGTTTTTGCCCAACAACAACTAGAGTACTATTCATGATGTATATAATACCATGGATAACTTCTACCCAATAAACAATGAACAATATTTTTTTCTATATTTGCAATATGTCTATTTTTGTGTTCAACAGTGCGATTCTATTGTGGTGTGTATCTTCATGAAAATTGCCTTTGATTTCCATGACCCTTTAGAAAATAAATAAATTCATCTGTTATGTATCCAGCTCCTCCATTGGATCTTAATGTTTGAATGTAGTTTCCTATTTTCTATCCACCATAATCTTGAAATTATGAAACTGAGTAAACACCTCACTCTTGTCCTTCATGAAGTATACCCATACATTCTTTGTGTGGTAATCAATAGGTGTAACATAAAACCTACAACCTCCCTTCCATGTGATCATTGCAAGACCCCAAACATATGTATGGACTATCTCTAGCACATTCTCACTAACATGCTTGTCATGTGGAATAATTATCTTGATTGCAACTAATTTTTTTTACAAGCTCCTTTGTTTTGCATCAACTTTAGCCTCGCCAAGTTTACATGTCTGATTTGTTTGTGCCATATCTCTACATCCACAATAACAATTAAACTTTCTTAAGCAAGGTTGCATTCATTTCATGGATTTTCACGTTCAACATGAACATACTACCCACTTTGTTCCCTTTCGAAATCAACCTTCCATTTTTTTAATACTCTTCTACATATAAGCCATCAAAATAAACTTGAGTTGTAGTTCTAGGTCGACCATTTCTTCAATAGAAACTATTTTCTTTGTTATTTTAGGAACACGCAATACATCAACAAGATGTCTTTCCTTCCATTCCTCCATGAGTAGTGTTATGTTTCCTATATGTGCAATAGGATGTAATGTATCATCATCCGTTTCAACAAATCTAGGAATTGATAATATTTGCAAACTAATAAATAACTCTTCATGGATGGTGATGTGATTTGAAGCAGCACTATTAATTTTATAGATGATAAGGTAATTATATAGATACATAGAAATCAAATGATAATGACAATTTTTTAGCTATGAGACATGGACATGAGACTAGGAAATCTTGTGAAGTTTTGTGGTACATAGACAATGGTTGTCGTAATGAGATGTGATGCAGGGAGAAAATATTTTGAGAAATTTAAGGATTGAAGGGAACAAGGAAATGTGGAAAAAAAGGTAAAAGAATAATGTTTGTACCATAACCAAAAACCTCATTTTATTAGGGACGATGGTAGAAGGAGGTTATACATGGAGACGTAATCACAAGGGAGTTTTTTCTTGAGCACCAAAGAATTGTTTATGAGTCGAATGCTATAGGTAGGGGACAAGGAAGAATGTCTAATATGAATATAAGGCAACTAAGAACAAATCCATATTTATCATCAAAGAAGATATAATATTTCCATGATTGGACTTCAAATAGATGTTCACACACCTTCAAGGCCCAAAAATATGTAGAAGAAGGAAGTGGTAAGAGGGTTGTTCAGTTTAATACTCATATGTGATGTGAACATTGTGAAACATGAAATTGATGAAAGTAATTAAGATTTCCTTTCAAGAGGAGAAATTGTTGGAAACAATGTCAATACATTTAACTATCAATGGATTTTGTATAAAATCTTCTGCAGTAAATCGTGTCCGGCGATGTGGTTAGATGAAAAGTCTCCGGAAAAACGTGCTCGGGTTCAAATCCATGGACGGCGGAAACAAGTCGCAGTAATTATCTTTGCTACTGATCTTTTACATGATCGTGCATTATGCTTCCGGCTTTTGTTTTTATGTTGAAGTTCATTCTAGAGGGCATACAAAGCTACTATATAAAGGAGGTATAAGGTCACTTCTTTGAATCATCACTCAAGGTGAGCATCACGCAAGGGTGATCAAGATCATCTTCTCAAGGCACAAGGCATGCCCAATTCAAGTTGAAGAAGATTACTAGGAGGAGAGTTCCTACACTCTTGGAGGATGTGTGCTCTACATGTGAAGTTATCTAGAGGAGTTCATATAAGCCAACCATCAACATCACTTGCTGAGTTATTGTGAGTAGCAAGTTTATTTTTGTTCCTACTTTTCACTTCACTAGTTTCTCATGTAGGTTAATCAAAATTTGGGTTTGTTGTAAAATAATTTGATACTATTCAAGCTCTCCATATTCTCACACACACAATCTTCATACCTCTTAGGCATATTACACACAATTTCTTGTATCTAGTTCCTATTTTTACCTAGATTTAGATATTATTAGTTTGTATCATATCCACACATTGTAATTTGACATTGGAATATAAGGTAGTGTAGGTGAGCATCCTAGCTTACCATACACTTTGGAATATCTTGTCTATTCTCTCTCTATTACTATTTCATCATCTTTTTGAGTATTAAGGTGTGTATGCTAAGGTTCATGTGTTGGAAGATATTGTAAACATGTGTTTGATTGTTATTGCAGACCACACCAATTCAAACATTTTGGTATGAGAGCATAGTTGACATGCACCCTTAACAAGATGAGTGGTTATAGGCTTGAGAATGAAGAGAAGCTTGAGGGAATGTCTAGTTATCCAATGTGGATTTTTATGACGATGAATCTTCTAGTATCAGAAGACTTGTGGAATATTGTCAATGACACTTATCCAAGGCCAAGAAAAGTCGTAGAAGAGGCTACTTCATCTTCTAGAAGAACTCTTGTTCCCATTTCTGTTTAATAGGAGATTAGTCAAGAAGAAGGAACCACTTCCTCATGAGGTGTCAGTGGTACTACTATCATATTACTTCCTACAGAAGAGCAATCCAAATGGATTCAAAGGATGCTCTAGCACTTTCATACATTGCTATGGGAGTCAAGAGGCATCTTATACCTCAAATGAGGTCATGAAAACCTCTCGTCAGTCTTGGTTGGGGTTAGAGAATCTCCATCAGAGAAGATACCTTGCTAGGAAAGCTCATCTAAGGAGACACCTAACCAACACAAGGATGAAATTTGGTTAGTCATTTCAATCACATATTTTGAAGCTTAAAGATTTCCGAGATTAGTTACTCAATGTTGAAGTCAAAATTTTATATGAAGAGATGGTAAATACACTTCTAAACTCACTTCCATCTTCATGTTGTGCTTTTGTTACTTCTTTATCTCTCTCTAAAAGAGATAGAGAACTTTCATTTGAAGATTTTCAATTCCTATAATTTGAAGATGAAGGTCAACACAAGAGTATGGAAGAGAATGATGAAGCCATGTTATCATTGTCAAAGGGAAAGAAGAGAAAGGAGACAAAGAAGGAGAATAAGATTCAACAATCCAAGAAGGAAAGTAAGTCTTCTAATCTTAAGCCTTCTAGTCCTTCCTCTAATGTTTCCTCTACACCCAAAGAAAAGTCTTTGACTACATTTGTACGATATTACTATAAGAGACTAGGTCATTTCATAGCAGAATGTAGAACAAGGATTTTTTATGAGAAGAAGAAAGCATCAGGTAATAGTGATGAAGATGATCTAAAACCTAAATCTTAGAATGTAGATTCATATGCATGTGTTACTATTGAAGAGGTAGTTTTGGATCAGGCATCATTAAAAGCAATCTCAGATAATCCTTGGATTTTTTATTCTAGAGCCACTTAGCATATGATAGATTGTAAAAAGTTATTTTCTTCCCTTTATAACTCTTCAAGTAGAACAGTGACTATTAAAGATGGCCATGATTTGGATGTTTTTGCTGTTGTAGAAGTAAACCTTAACTCTAGAGCACGTGGAAATTTCACTATTTCCAATGTTCTTTATGTTCCAGACATGAAAAAGAAATTGTTCTCTATCTCTACTTTCTTGTCAGGTGGCTATAAAGTTTTTTTAAAGAAAGATTCATGTCAGATCATTTCAACTAATGAGGAGCATTGTATACTTCAAGGTGAAAATAGAAGTTGCATGTTTGTTTCATCCAAAATTAGTCATGCTAATGTTGTTAGGTCTACTACACCTACAGAGAACATGAAGTCATGGCATAATAGATTTGATCATATCAGTAACACAACTCTCAAGAATATCAAAGATCAAGGTATGATAGAGAGTTTTCCTACTTTTGCTTTACCATATGATGTAGAGTCATGTGAAGGATGTCTTGATGAAAAGCTTCACAAAATAGCTTTCAAGAAGCATGGACATATCACAGCCAGAAGGAAGTTTTAGATCATGCATGTAGATGTGAATGGTCCGATGAGAACAGATTCTATTCAAGGTTTCATGTGCTTTGTTACATTTATTGAGAATTAGTCAATATATTCATGGATTTATGGTCTTAAAGTGAAGTCAACATTCATTCTAACTTTAGTTTCCACTTCAGGGAGCATCAAGTTCTACAAGACGGTCTCTCCTAGAGAGAAGTCCTCATGAAGATTTTTCTTGGAGAGAAGTCCTCATGAAGATTTTTCTTGTTCCTGCAGTCCAAAAATAGCTCAAAAGACATAGAGCCCTATATCATTTCATATTGCTCATAGACTAACCATTATCACATAGTCCACCACAAGTGCATGTATGACACATTTGAGAGTAAAACATGACTGTGATATGGTTCTTTTTGTGCCTTATGCAAGTAATCAACATGTTTTCATCATTCTTTAGGTTGTGTATGTTATGTGTTTCCTTCAACACAAGTGTGTAGAGAACAATCAACAGAGTGATGCATCATAAAATGAAATCACACAATTATTCCTCAAGCAGCCAAGGATCAAAATAGCTTCCTTTTCAATGTGTAGGTGGAGTTTTGGACTCCCCTCCCATGCAAACGCAACCAATATCAGTACATCAATGCCTCCAACATTTCTAGGAGTGCATACCCTGCATCTACTAGAATTCCAAAGGTCATAAAGCATGTTCCATGTGTCCTACAAGGTTAGTCATGGAACGTGAATAGACAAGAGTCATCATCATGGACATTTCCTAATATGTGCCTCCAAAAATAAGATGGTAAGTTCAATCATCAATCATGGGGTTAATGCAATTCGCATAAGGATGTCTATAGGTAGGTTGGGTTCTTAGCTAGAGTAGTCACACATCAACCCTATGATACCAATAGTTTCTTTTTTACAAAACACAAGTGATCACATGCAACCAACACAGAACATATAGAGGAAGAAAAAAAGCAAGTTATCAACTTCCAATGGTTATGGCGGTAGCGTGCTATAAAAACTTCCAAAGATCTGGAATCACCATCATCCTTTTTCCAAGCTTGTAACACTTAGAGACAAGAAAATTGAGTAATAATTGAGTAATTGAAGAGATCCTTCACATCTAAGAGATCATCAAATAAGAACAAAACAACCCCAAAAGCTCTTTTCAATGTTTTGATCACCATATTGGACACCATCCCTAAGGAGAAGAGTCACAAATACTCCAGTCTCCTACTTCCCAGCAAACTTTCCACCAATCAAGAAGATAAGATATATGATAGATGCATATATTAGATATATGAGGTGCCTAGAAGATTCAACAATCCTCCAACCCATCATGTGTATCTCTCCTTGGTAGGTCATTGCCTAGATATCCTCCCAAGAATGGTACTCACAGAATATCCACCCAACCAAGGGCATCAAAACCTACAACTCCAATAATTATCAAAAAGCACTTATGCCACTTGAAACCAAAAGAGCAAGAAAGTCAATAAGAAACTGTAGCATCTTGAAGCCTGCCATTAACACATGCAACTGATTTTTGCCTTTTCACAACAAAATAACAACATAATGAAGGTCATAATTTCCTGAGGTTGACAAGGTCTATGGACATAATCCCCCCAATCATGCCAGTCATAAAACCAAGAGTTCCCAAACTTCAAAAGGCCAAAAGGGAGTGTGGTGCATGCACCTTAAAGAATGCCCACCTAGCACCACAACAAGGGATGAAAAGAAACATATTTAAAAAACATGAATACCACTGTAGTTATAAGCTTTTTATTAAAATGGTGCAACATATGTAGACATTCCAAAGATTATATGTAGACATCCAGAAGGTGATTTTGTTGTTAGTTATGGTCATCAGTCCCATTCAATACACAAGAAAAGCAATGGAGCAGGTAGTTATAAGCTTTTTATTACAATGGTGCAACATATGTAGACATTCCAAAGATTATATGTAGACATCCAGAAGGTGATTTTTTTGTCAGTTATGGTCATCAGTCCCATTCAACACCTGTTCAAATGAGTTCAAACAGTTCTGCAATTTTGGCTTCTTAGCTTCAATACCTGTTCAATCTTATAAAGCTTCTACACATAGATAGTGAACTTGAGGTGCATAGAATAGTGTGTGATATACATCAATGTTCTCATTTCATTCATGATCAAAGTGAAGCAAAGTATTAAGATCTTCCTCTATAGGACCTAAAAAGGACTTTGATCATGACCGGAGGATTGAAAAGGGAATGCTTGTCCATCAAAATCTCATTCCTTTATTTTGAGCCTTCCTCCATCTCAGTGTCATCCAACTAACAAGATAAAGCTACCAAAAGGCCAAAAATCATAAATGCCACAAGCATCAAGTTGCCATAATGGGCATAAAAACTTTGAAATAGAGCACCTTGCATATAAAGACTTTTGAAGAGCACTAGAAGCTACCTTCACAACTATGTGATTCTTCATACCTTCCAATAGCCACAAACCAAGAGGAAAAAACTTTTTGCTCAAGTAACCCTATGAGAGCATACCCATAATCTAGTTGTGTGAATAATGGCCTGATTCATCAACACATACTGGATTAGGATTCAAAACAAAATGTGTAGGTTGGACCAAAGAGAATTCATTCGATTGCACATATCTTACTACATGGTTGCTTATTCATAAGTGTGAAATAATCATGGAATATTGCTCAAAGTCCTATGCCACTATGCATTAGATTGGCATGAAAATTCATTGGCAATATATTACAATATCACAGTGAGCACCAAGGAAATGAAAAGCATCAATGTTACACCCCCAACTATGCGAAGATCATAGGAACCCCAAAACCTTAAGACAACAAGTTCCAATTTATTTTGCACTAGCAATAAACATACAAAGCTTAAGATACCATATTCTGAAGCATGACAATTCTAAATGAAACCTGAAAGTGTGGACACAGTCCCCCTTGGGGCAATCACACAACCCTAACTCCAAGCCTTGCGAGCTTGATGCTTTCCACAAGTAGTTTGGACCTACGAAGCTTCTTGACACATGTGTGTGGAGTGAAATTAGCCATTATGGGTGCCATTTAAACATCATTAAACATAAGCATGAGAGACATAATACTTATGGTTCCACTTCTTTTTTACCTGTGTAATACAAAAGCCATATCTGTGAGCCTTTAGGTGTGCAGGTATGGATGCAATGCTTACACAAGGATGCGAAGAAACATGACCGAAGTAGCACTCATATCATACTTCCCAAGTTTTGTAGGTGTGAGATGCAATATGTGTGTTTGACTATCCTCTCCTTTGTCTTCCCATAGAAACTTTTGAAACGGGGAAAGAAATAGAGAGCCCCCCAACTCTAGGGTATGAGTCACACTAAATGTCCCCGAACACCACCATGGGAAGCCCCCAAAAGCTTTAATGAGAGTGATCAATAAGCCACCATGCATTTAGTCCTACATTCCTTACAATGAAATATCCTTGTGTGAACAACAAGAAGCATTGAGCATTCATGGCGTTCACGCAACCATAGGCATATAGCCCATAATCTACAAATCATCAATTTTCGGACATAATAGGAAACGGATATCAATGGAGTATAACAATAACAACATAGCACTTGAATTCAACTTGTTGTTTCATATGGAAAATGAGACAGACATGGGTATACCAACAAAACAACACCATTTTCAATCTATCCTTAGCATTGTAGGTTGAATATCTTCAATCCTCCACGGGAGATTAGCAACATAGGAGATTTAAACTCTCAGTATGATTTTGCACATTTGAGCAGATTCTTCAAAGTTCGTTTTGTGCATCCATAGGTAAATGGAAATAGAGACAAAGTCCATTTCAAGAGCCCTCACTGCTGAACATAGCACGATCTATCTACATTAAGCAGATGAGTGTTCACCTCCCAATCAATCGGAAAGCATAGGCCATTGTAGTCACTGAAACAATATTTTGAATAACAGCAAAGCATGCGAGGGTAAGTAAGGAAAAAAGGAGAAGAAAGGGGCAAGAGGGATCCCCCAATCTTGCCATCGAAGGGATCTACAAGTGCAAAATCAGAGAGAAAAAAGAGACCTCTTAGAATGCTCAAGAAGCACATAGAAGCAAGAGGGCACAGAGGTTCTCCCCATGGAGTTTGCATATCCAAAAGACGAGTGTAGATGCAGAAGTAGCTCATGCTTAGAATCCCTTTGCAAACATCTTCAAGATATTGCGGTTCTTAACCATAGAGCAAGAATCTTCCAACACGCAGCACCAACCAGATTCAGACTTCCTCCTGGAGACATGGAGAACCTCAACACCGCAAGATGGGGAGCCGAAGGCGAGGTGCATGGAGCAGAGGTAGAGGTGAAGTGAGAGAGCGGAGGAAGAGTCTCCTCAGCAGTCTATACCACCTCAAAATTTGCTCGAAGAAGAAGTGACTTGAGTGCCACCGCATCCATGACTTGGGCCTGAACCATGCACCTCCGCCCCATCGCACAGAAAGAAGCACAATGGCTACTTGCAAACGATCCATGTACGTGGAGCATAGAAAGTGAGAGAGAACAAGCGGAGTTATGACACTCAGGTACCGCCATTCGCACCTCAACTTTTGAGCCTATTTTTATAAAAACAATGGCAGCTATCACGTGTTTGAAGGCGACCTCATTTAGGAGAGGGGATAGAGGAAGTGGGAAGTTAATTTCTCTCACCTATTTTGCATGGATACCCCACAACATATCCTTCCCTAGATCACCTATCTTGATGAAAACTTGTCTGATTGGTCAACTATTTGGCCCTAGGCCTCCTCTAGAAGGTGTGAGAATCTGGCTGCGTAAGGAGTGGTTCCCGCGTGGCCTTATTATGTGCAAATGTCAATTCCTGCCAGCGAATCACCTACTTCTTGTGTTTGAGAATGAAGAGATGGCCTTCCAAGCACTACAGACCAGCTCCTGCCAAGTGGGCCGGTCCACCTTATGCCTATTCAAATGGACCCCAGATTTTATTCCGAACAAGTCAAAGCCTCTTCGCTACCCGCTATGGGTGGAGCTTCCCAATCTGCCATACTTCCTGTATGGATTTCTTCGAGAAATTGTTTCACCTATCAGCCGCCCGATGGCCTCAAGAGAGGATGTTGGGGGATTAATTTACGATGAAGCTCAATATTCTTTCAACGCACGATGGCACCCTCAAATTTGTGTTGAAACGGACCTGAACCAGGTCCTCCCAGGTTACTTGCAAGAACTTGCCCAATGCATGCTTCCGTTGCGGGCAACAAGGCCATAGGATCAAAGATTGCCCCTTGAAGCAAAATACCAATAAAAACAAGCTTAAACGAGATGGGGCCCCAGATCCTTTCCCTCAAGTTGGTACTCGGGATCATCCACCTCCGATGGAGGAAGAACAGGGCACTCGCGTTGCAGAGACGGATTCAGAAGGATTCACCGAAGTCAGACGTAGGAGGAAAGTTAGCCCTCGAAGAGCATTAGCAAGGAATGGTACGACCATTGCTCCTTCGAATAACATGTATTGTAACCTAGAGAAGGAGATTAATGAGGTAGACCTCCCGGGATAACCATTATGAAGAAGACCTTGTTGTTAATACCATTGGGTACTCTTCCATCCAAGAAGACAACCAGGAAGGTTACACCACGAGTAAAGAGGAAGGCTTCACTACTAGCAATGAAGACAACCCAGACGGTGAAAGTTCCTTCCTTGGTCCTACTCCTCTAGTTTGCATGCCAAGCTTACCACAACAAAAGTCAAAGCTGAAAGGGAAACAACCATCGGGCATGCCTTGGAAGAGCCCCCTCAAGAGTAGGATCATAAGTCAAGAAACTGGGAGGAAAAAAGAAGAACATAAGAAAAAAAAAAGATCGGGTCCCTCCCCTCAAAGAGGGCAGCCATCATTAATGAAAATCACATCGCTAAACGTCAAGGGTTTGTCGGACCCCTCAAGAGCGGCGATACTTGGTCAATGGTTCAAAGACAAGTGCCTCAACCTCGACTTTATCTGCTTACAAGAGATTAAAATTAACACAGAGGACCTCCAGAAACGGCTTAAATGCATTGCCCCGAACCACCTTTGGTTCTCCACCTCACACCCTAGGGGAACGGGGGGCGCTGCGATTGGTATTAGTCACTCCTGGTCGGGGATATTGACCTCGACTTGGGAAGATCAGAATCATCATTGGATTGTGCCTCCTTTGGGTTCCCTATTCTATTCACTGTGGTCTCAATGTATGCCCCTAACAGTGAGGCGGATAGAATCGACACGTGGGCTTCCCTCGACTCCCTCTCACACAATGTTTTGATTTGTGGGGACTTCAACATGGTTGAGTTTACTGAGGATCGATGGAATAACAAGGGGAAAATTATTGACGGTCGGGAGAAAGAGATTTGGGATAAAATCAAGCTCCATCTCGACCTAGTTGAGGTGAAAGACACGAAGGGGTTCTCCTGGTCTAATCTCCAATTGGGGGCCTCCCTAAGGAAAGCAAGACTTGATAGATGTTATATCGACCAAAACACCATCCTCCAGTGGGGGATTCCTTCAATCTCCCAACACATGCACCTGACTATCTCGGACCACTACCCGATTACCCTTTCTTTCAAGCCGATTCCCACCCTCCGAAAAGCTCCTTGGTTTCATGCTTGTTAGACGTCATTTTCCCTCCCTTCTGTCCATCAAGAAATCTCCGCAGTGTGGGTGGAGGCCTTTGCCTACTGTAATGAACCGGCTAAGTGTTGGAGAAGTGCGGTGGAAAGGACTCGACAAATTTTGATCAAGACTCATAAGGCTATAAGAGATATCAAGAAAAAAAGAAGAGAAACAGTGTATCGGAGGCTCTCACGGTTGGAAGAAGAAGTGAACAAAGGTAACTTGAAATGCCAACAAGGACTGTTGAAAATCAGGGGAAGACTAAGACTCGAGGAAGAGGTTCAAAGGAAAAATCTACAAGTTTTCTTCAAAGATTGGTGGGCGGGGAAGGCTGATAAACCTTCGAAAGAGATGTGCAACATCCTCAAAAGGAAACAAGCTAGAGAATCCATCCCCTTCTTGGTCGATAACAACGGGATCGAATGTAGTACTGAAGTTGAAAAAAGATCTATCATCGTCGAGCACTTCACCCATCTTCTCGGGGTCTCCACTCCCCTTTCCCCACACAGGCGTGATTGCATGGCAACCATATCAAGGGTTGCTCAACCTAAAATCCCACTGAACATGAATGCTCTGCTGGTTGTTAACATTTCCGAGGGCAAAATTATCGAGGTTATTGATGCGCTTCCCAACGGAAAAAGTCCGGGTCCTGATGGCCTCACCAATGAGTTTTTCAAGTCCTTCAAGCACGCGGTGGCCACCCCGCTACGTTTGGTGTGGCAAGAGGCTCTCCTTTGGTGCCCTCCCTGAGTGTCTAAATAATGGTGTCATCAAGTTAATTCACAAAAGGGGAGATAAGAACAAAAATGAAAACTGGCGATTACAATGCTCCAAACTGGATACAAGATACTTGCCAAAGTTATTGCCAACAGAATCTCTTGTCATTTAAAGGCATGGCTTAGTGAGGACCAGAAAGGCTTTATCAAAGGTAGGTCTATACTTGAAGCAATTATCGATATTTGGGAAGGCCTGGCATTTGCTGAGGAGTCTGCACAAGATCTAGTATTCATTAAGATCGACTTCGACAAAGCATATGACAGATTGGAATGGGACTTTATTCTTCAATCACTGAAAGACCTTGGATGCAGCCAAAAGTTCACGAAGATGGTTTCCACTCTACTCCGAAACGCTTCAACGAGAATAAATATCAACGGTAAGCTCTCTGAGCCCATACGTCTAAAAAGATCTATCAGGCAAGGCTGCCCTTTGGCTCCATTACTCTTCGCCTTTGCCTCGAATGGCCTCAGCTGCCTATTAAAGTATCACATGGATGCTGGCAATCTCAAGGGTCTTTCCCTACCTCTAGAGCATGGACAAATGATTGCTAGACTCTTTGCCGATGACATGAATGCTTTTGTAGACAATGACATGAATAGCATTGAGGTGTTATGGAGTTGCCTCGACACCTTTTGTGTGGCATCAGGTTCAAAAATCAACCATGCTAAAACTGCTTTCAGAGCAATCCGTGGACCTTCACCCCAATTGTTGTTAGATCAGGGGTGTCAAGATATCCCTAGAGGTCATGTCTTTCGTCTCCTCGGTATTCCGATGGGCTTTGACATCTCAATGGACCAACGGTGGAACTGGGTGCTATCCAAACTGGATAGCAAACTAAATCATTGGAAAGGTATGCAAGTTAACTTGGCAGGGTGTGCAATGTTCGTTAACACATTTATGCTTTCTACGACTATTTACTTTATCTCGTGTTGGAGACCTAAGGAGAAAGAGTTGGCCAAAGTGGAAAGAATGTGCTGAAACTTCCTATGGAGCGGAGACCCCAATAGGAGGGGGGTTCCCAAAATCAAATGGGAAACTTGCATTAGCTCGAAAGACTCGGGGGGCTTGGGTATTTTGGATATCCCTAGGTTGGTTGACAAGTTGGCGGCAAAGTGGTTTATCAAGGCTTGGAGCAATAGTGAGTCCTCTTGGGCTAAATTGATCTTTAGAAACATGGAAGACCTTACCTTAGTTGGCCACCCTGGTTGGAAGGACATAGGGATCCTCACGCTTTTGTTCTCCCCCCACCCGGTGTCCCCTAAAGGCTCTAGCCTCGTGTGTTCCTTATGGAAGAGTTGGAACAAGGCCAAACAATTCATCAAAATTAGTGATGAGTGGAAGTGGGCGACCGGGATAAGACAAAATGACTCTATCTGGTTCCCAATCAGAGGCATCAGGGGGGTGGAGTCTTGGAACCTCCAAATTGCTAAGCGGTTATGGAACAAGGGGTTCAAGCAGTGGAAACAGCTCTGGAATCAAGAGACAGGCCAGTGGATCAGGTTCGAAGACTTAGACCCGAGACTTGGAGTTTCCCTCGAGGAATGGACTCTTCTCCAAGGTAGGTGTTTAGCGTGGGACCGCTCAACTACTCGCCTTCTCTGTGGACAGGATCTTCCTTGCATGGAGGGCCTCAAATGGTGCAATGGTAAGAAACTATCCAGAATCCCCAATTTCAAAGCAAACCTGGATGTGCATCTCACCCTTAACAAGTTGTGGTGCCTTTCTTGGACCAAACTTCAATGGGAACTAAAGTTCATGTCTATTTGGCACCCCCTAATTGAGGTAAAAAAGTCCGTTCTCATGTGGGAGATCTTGCATAAGGGTATCTGGTCCAATGCAAGGGCCAGCAAAATTTGTGGGGTTCCTCCTTGGTGCAAGCGTTGCCTTCGATGCACCGAAGATTTCGTTCACCTTTTCTTCGCTTGCCCAAAGTCCCAAGTTTTCTGGCTTCACGTGACACGGGTATTGCGACTTAGGAACCAAATCAATTGGCAACAGGCAATGTTGGGTGAGGCGGTCGGCTGCTCATGAAGACTGTGGAATGCCATCAGGGGTGAGACTCTTTGGAAGATTTGGAGGGAGCGATGTGCTCTCAATTTTGGCCAAACTCCAAAGGAATGGTCGATTGAGAAATCCTTGTTTCTTCTTGGTAAAAGAATCTCTCGAGATAAGAGATCTCCACCGTTTCGGCACCATTGTATTTACCTCCTCGAAGATAACAAGTTGAAACCCAAATGGGCCCTGCATGAGGGAGACGATAGATTCATCCGCCTCATTTGTAATGCCCTCTAGATTACTGAACTTGTCCCCTACAGTGTGGGATTCGAGGGGTCCCATGGGCACTAGTCCCATTCACTTGTAACTTTTCTCCTTTATTTTAATTAAAGTCTGGGGGAATAGGCCAAGGTCGAACTTCCTTTTATTAAAAAAACAAAAAACATATCCTTCCCAGGTGAATTGAAACCACCCAATCAATGGAGAGGGATGTTATTACCCCTCCACGCCATATGTGTTGAAATCTAGGTGATACACAAAAAGAATAGTAAGCATTAAAGGCCTTAAACAACTTTTCAAGTCTATATTCGAATAACAAATGGGAATGCTCATCGCTTGGAAGCTCATACAAAGGATGGAGAAAGCAAACTCGTGGGTAGTTGTATTGCACAAACCACAAAAAACTCCAATATTTTTTTTTTTACTAGAAATGAAGAGAGGGAAGGAGAAGAGAGGAAGCACTACCCATCCCTCTTTCCAAGGAAATCACTAAAATAGAGGTGATAGAGTTGGATAGTGATGCCCATTGTGTGAGTTCGGAGGTGTGTGTATATGTGTGAGAGAGAGAGAGAGATAAGGGGGTTAGGGGGTGTTTTTGTGCAACAACCAAAATGAACTAAAACTACCCTACAAAAACAAGGAAATGGGGAGCTAATAGTCCAAAGGAAGGGTGAAAATGTCTTGCTTACACACATAACTTAGGTGTATAAAAAAAAATTTTGCAAATCAATATCTTACCACATGCTCTTGAGCATATCCAAGTGATGAAAGGCCGTTGTCACCGGCAACGGCACCAAATTTGTTGTTGTAGTATGCCCTTGGGAAACCTAGACCCACACCACTTTGCATGGAGAGCAAAAAAACATTGAGAAATCATTGGAAAGGTTTGAGATGAAAGATTCCAAGTCTGTGCAAACACCTATGGATGTTAATGTGTCATTACAATCGAAAGCAGATTTAGAACCATTCGATGTAGCAATGCTACATTATATAATCAAGCAGTTGGTTGGTTCATATATCTATGTAATACACATGGAGAAATTTGGTTTGCAATTTCTCAAGTATCCAAGTTCATTCACAACTAGCTCAAGATTTAGTGGAAATCAGTTAAGGGATATATCTTAAGAAGTTTTGGAGGTTATTAAACCTTGTACCATTATGACATTGAAAGGGGGATTGTTGGGAACAATGTCAATAGGTGCAACTACAAGTATATCACTTCTTCTTTATCACGTCAAGTGACTCCAAAAAAACCCACCCGAGTTAAAATCCCACAGACGGTGGCAACAATTTGTGAAGATTATTTTTGGCAGTGTTTTTTTACATGATCATGCTTTATGCTTTTCGCTTTTGCTTTATGATGAAACTCATCGTGGAGGGCATACAAAGGTATGTAAAGGAGGCATAAGGTCACTTCTTTGAATCATCACTCAAGGTGAGCAACACTCAAGGAGTGATCAAGATCATCCTCTCAAGGCACAAGGCGTGCCCAACGCTAGCTGAAGAAGATCACTAGGAGGAGAGTTCCTATACTCTTGGAGAAGGTGTGCTCTACATCTGGGGTTATCTAGAGGAGTTTTTACCAACCAACCATCAGCATCACTTGCTGAGTTACTAAGAATAACAAGTCTATTTTTGTTCTTAGTTGTTAGTTCACTAGTTTCTTATTTAGGTTAATCCGAATTAAAGCTTGTTGTAAAACAATTATATATTGTTCACATTCTCCATATTCTAACACACACATGCACACTTCATACCTCTTAGGCACATTACACACAATTTCTTGTATCTATTTCCTATTTCTACCTAGATTTATATAATATGTTATTTTGTATCATATTGAGACATTATAATTTTGACATTGGAATATAAGGTAGTGAAGGTGAGCATCCAAGGTTATCGTACACTTTGGAAAATCTTGTATATTCTCTCTCTATCTCTCACTCATCAATGTTTTGAGTATTGGGGTGTGTATGCTAAGCTTCATGTTTTGGAATATAGTGTAAACCTATGTTTAATTGTGATTGAGGCTCACCCCACTTCCGACAGCAATTACATAGATCCGCATGTATTGATTTGGTGCATATAGATTTTTTAGGGACAAAGAAACGAGCCTTTATTTTTTTATGATGTGCATTTTGTGATCATCCATTGATCATCTAAGAAATTTTGCTTTTATTATAAAATTGAATATCTAGTTTGATCTACTTTTAGGTGATTGATTGCTTGATTGAATGCAACTAAACCACAAAAAATTCGTGGGATTTGTGCTCTATCTTTCTACCTTTACATGTGTAAAGCGGAAGGCTTTTACAATGGTAGAAGATTCTTTTTTAAAAAAGTACAATAAGTGAGCATAAATAAAAGAACTCTCCAATAAATATTCTTTCGACACGATAGCCTTTGATGAAAATCAAATCCACCTCAAGCATAGTGTAAGCTTGATGTTCCAACAACTCCCCCTCAAGCTAAAGTATGCTTGAGTCTTCATTCTCTGATAGGTTGAATACCTGCCATAGCTTTGAATCTATAAAGCTTTACTCCATCAAGTGCCTTCGTCATCATATCTGCTACTTGCTTTTTAGTAGGAACAAAAGAAATGTCAATCTCCTTTGCCATGAGCTTCTCCTTGATGAAGTGGTAATGAACCTCTATGTGTTTGGTTCTTGCATGGAAAATAGGGTTTGCCACTAGATGCATGGAACTTACATTATCTCAGAATATGTGAGGTTTGGAACTTACAAGTCCCAAATCTATATAGAATGTCGTTAACCATATTGCCTCTTGAGTTGCTATGGTCAAGCCTCTGTACTCTGCTTCTGTCGAGGATAAAGCAACTATCGGTTGCTTCTTAGAACTCCATGACACTAGCTTTGAACATGCAAATGCTAAGTAACTAGAACTACTTCTTCTATCATCCTTAGCTCCTACCCAATTATGGTAAGATGTAGAGTTGTGACGTTGGCGTTGTAGGTAATTTCTTTACTTTTCCTTATTTTTCTCGTCCTTACTTCATCATCATCATCACCATCATCATCCTCATCATCTTCCACCTCCATCTCCATCATCACAAAAATTTCAGTTTTTTTACTATATCTCCTTCCTCCTTTCATTTCCCTCATTTCACTTGTGAGAGAGAGCGAGAGAACGAACTGTTGTGTGCTATTTTTTGCATGTTTCTTGAGTTTGCTTGCAGGTATTGGCTATCCCATCATCTCCAGCACGCTGCGCAGGTACGGAAATGTGTAGAACTGTCTCTGTGTCGCAAGATTCTGTCAATCGCGATTGACAGAAAACTTCATCTTTTGGTAAAACTGAGTGCAGCACAGTAGACTAGAGACCTTGCACTTCACAAATCCACAAAAATTTCAAAAAAAATTGCATTTTCTCTGTCCATCGCGATTGATAGCATCAATCGTGATTGACACTGTCCATCGCGATGGACAGCCAGTCCATCGCGACTGACAGACCCCGACGGACACGTGTCCATCGCGACGGACACCCCTATCCATCGCGACCGATAGAAAAATCGCAATTGACACCCCATTTCGTCGAGATACCTGTCCATCGCGACTGATACCTGTCCATCGCGACTGATACCTGTCCATCGCGACTAATACCTGTCCATCGCGACTGATACCTGTCCATCACGACTGATACCTGTCCATCGCGACTGACACCTGTCCATAGCGATTGACAACAGTCCATCGCGATTGACACCAGTCCATCGCGATTGACAGGCCACGACGGACAGCCCTGTCCATCGCGATTGACAGCCCAGTCGATCGCGATTGACAATCATTTTCGGCTAATTTTTTAGGGTTTTTTTTTTAATTGAAGATTTTGGCTAATTTTGGACATGGATAATGGACTCTAGAGCACATAAGGAGGCTATAGGCAAATAACCCGAGGAAAACCTGTTGCCTTGTTGGCCTGTTTGAACCCTGTTTTAATCCGTGAAGCCTGAACTGACATAACTTTCTCATATGAAATCCGTTTGCTGTGATTCTTGTTTTGTTGGAAAGCTCGTGGGGAGTAAAACCAAAACTTCCATTGGCTATGTGAAAATTAATATCATGATTATTAGATAGGGTATTTTGAAGTTGACCATACCCCGAGGTAGGAAAACTGAGGGATCCTTGGGATTGTTTTCCATAAAGGCAAAGGATAATTTGGTCTGTGAGTTACATGCATGAAAGTGGTCCATTATGTCATTTGAATCTAAGTCTTGAGCTAACCGTGGGACTTTTATAGGTCCAGTAAGAGCACTTGAGGGCATTCTAAGCTAGAGTAAGTGCAAGCTTGGGAACACACGTCCTGGGCACACCAGGGCAACAACACAAGGAAAGAAACTCAAGGTTGGAAAATCCTCAACACCCTCTATCAATTCGTAGCTTAGGCTAAGTGCAGGAAGTGCTAGGAGTAAGTCAGGGCAACGATAGGCATCAATCAAGTTGAAGACTACCTATGCACTCAAGTTCAAGATTAAAAATAATCTCTTCGTGATGCGATAACCTTAAAGGAAAGAATCTAACGTGGAACGATCAACTTACAGTGCGAAAATTAACTTAAATATTCCTGACGACGTGATTTCTGACAAGAGCATAAACACGGTAACCACTAAAAAGAATCAAGTAACTGATACAAAAGAACTCAGCAACGAGGTTGTACTTGGAAAAATTTGGGCTATTCAATTAGGCTTATGAACCTTAGATCAGGGCGACATCTAGGGAGAGATAGACAAAGTCTTAGGTCTTCAGAGGCTAGTGTCAACCACACTGCTAGGTCTTGGGCCCAGCAGTTGAGCCACCACTCATACTACCCTAGCTCTGAGACTAGTGAATCAGAGATGTCTCAAGGCATGGACCGACCTACGGGAAGTTCAGGAGTGCCATACTTGCACAGGGTAGAAGGCCCGTACAAGACGCAGCTGGAATACCTTAGGACCAACCGATTAGGTGCTAGCATCTATGAGGACGGCCTAGGAAGATCCGTGGTCCAAATCAAAAACCCAGACCAATCTATTGGGCTAGAGCACCCTGCTGTCAAGTTTGAAAATGGTGCATACCTTGATAAAGAGGGAACCATATACGTGGTCACTAGTCACCCGGAGAGGATAGATGAATTCGGGAATGTGATCCCTGAGACGGACATAGATGACCTAGAACAAGGGAATGTAGGAGGGGAGCCCAGGACCCCTTGAGGGAAATCTATTCTTACTAGAATCCTTAATCCCGAGTGGGTTCCCCAGGACAACAAGAGCATAGATCTGCTTCTGAACCGAGAGACTGACGAAGCCTTTTGGAGGTATAAATCTGATCGGCCAATTGATATAGGAACAATCATGATCTATGAGTTTAAAGATCCAGATAGCCCAGAACACTGAGTCACAACAAAGGAGAACAAAGACATGTTCTCTTTTTCTTTTTACCTAAATACCATTATATGAAGCAAAAAAGTGGGCATTTTACAATATCTAGAAAGCATCACGAGTCTTGCTTGTAAATATTGTCTTTAGAAGCTTGATCTCAGATACCAAGTAGTCAAGATAGATATACTAAAATTCTTGCTGCCATGAAAACTAGTTGTTGAGCATGACCAAGAATCCCACATCATGATCTTGGACAATAGATTAGAGTTGAAAAGGTACATGTAAGAACTCGCGAAGCTCCTTCATTACATCTATAACCTCAACAAGCACAGAAGATAGCTAATTAAGAGTTACTCGAAAGTTAGAGAACATGTGTTGTAAAAATCAGAGCATTTTAACAAGGCAATTAAGATCATCCCCTTTGTATGGTTAAGATCCCCATTGAATGCCTGGCCATATTAACAGAATATGAAATACACTTCACAAAAGCATTCCCAAGAGAAGATAATATTCAACAAAATTATACTAAGAAACATTCACACATGATCAGAGAAATGCTCAAGATAAATCAAGCTGAACACGAAGTGGAAGCAGAACTCCAAATTATATTTCCATTAAAATGATATTTTACATTTCATGTGTTTTACAAGAGTTATGTGAATCTACAATAGAAGCTGATCATAGCTTTCCTCAGGCTCAAGGGTATTGGTATCCTCTGGCACATTAGAACACCTATCTTGCCTCTCTTGCTCCAAGATTGGCTCTTCAAGGTCAGCCATGTCCCCAGGTTCATCTGCAAGTGGGGGAACAGGCTCCCTTGAAGCTGCTTGGAATCTCTCCGTATCTGCAATGTGCTTCCTTCCAACCTCTTAGTCTTCATCTGGGCATTCATTCAGCCCATTGATTCTCATTCTAATGAAGCTCACTTGAGCATCATCCTTCTCCACAGCTATGCAGTGCCTGAACATCTTTAAGGAGCAAGCCAGAGTCGTTCCTGAAACAGCAGAAAACCTATTAGAGGCTTCAATCAACAATGACTAATGAAAATTGTGAAAATTGAAATTACCTGTGCCCGAAAAAAGGTCTAGGACCCAGTCATCATCATTGGAAAATAGCTGAAGCAATCTCATTATGAGTTTTTGTGGCTTCTGATAAGGGTTAACCAATGTCATGTCCCCAGCTACATGACGAAGTTTCTTGGTAACGGCGGGGAACATGAGCACATTTGAGATCCCATTCTCATTGCAATGCTCCCTGACTCTCCTTTTGCTTACTTCATCATAATAGCCCACTGTAATGCATTCAGTGGCACTCACAAACCGATGCAAAGGAGTGTGATTTACGTTTGTCTTCACCCTGCAAAAAAGAACTATGAGTCACATAGGGCATCATGAAAGCCATGGAGATAGAAAGAAGATTACTTACCAAGTGAGGCACTCCACAGCATGACATCTTGCCTTCAGAGCAGTTGAAACAGAGAAAGACTGGTCTCTGCTATGGAAAATTACTATCCTCCAAAGAG
The DNA here is from genome assembly GCA_020310875.1 of Ceratopteris richardii. NCBI lineage: Eukaryota > Viridiplantae > Streptophyta > Polypodiopsida > Polypodiales > Pteridaceae > Ceratopteris > Ceratopteris richardii. The sequence goes on from CM035437.1 coordinate 126,055,518, forward strand.
GAGACATAGTCAACTCTGCAAAATCAGTGACCATCTTCCGAATCTGAGGGTGTTTGAAGGGTTCATCATCATTAACTGATCCTAACATCCTAAATCCATAGGGTATGTCCGCTATGAGAAGGGAGAAATGTTTTCTAGGCACAACAGAACAAATATTATTTACATCACTACAGAACACATTGTAATATACAGGCCTAAGGGGGTCTAGGGGATTGGAGAAACATTTAAGATCGGGTTCATCATCAAAATCCATCTCCTTCGCTTTCAGTCTAGATTTCTCATGCCTTGCTCTTTGAATGTGAGCAAGGAATGCAGGGGGGCAATCATCTAGTACCTCTGTAGACTTACTTTTCCTTGGTTTCTGCAGAACAAATTGGAAAAACAATTAGAAGAGCTCTTCAGTACAGCAAACAGAACATAAAGAACGGATGTATGGCATCGATTTCTTGTTGGGGTAGATGCTAGGCATCGACCTTCTACTAAAAATCGATGCTTGGCATCGACCTAGGGACCTAAGTCGATGCCTGGCATCGACTTTTGCCACGAGGTCGATGCCAGGCATCGACTTTTGTTGCAGGTCGATGCCAGGCATCGACTTATGCTGCAAGTTGATGCCAGGCATCGACTTATGCCCCCAAGTCGATGCCAGGCATCGACTTATGCTGCAAGTCGATGCCAGGCATCGACTTATGCCCCCAAGTCGATGCCAGGCATCGACTTATGCCCCCATGTTGATGCCATGCAATGCATCAAATTGTTTAGTATGAAATATTCTGATAAGAGAATCTACCCAATCACGAAACAAGATGAAATATTCCGATAAGGCTTTGTAGGATGATGTGGTTGGATAGTCTGCTTGGACCTCTGTCCAAGAAAAGCAACCCAGCCTCTTCATCATCACCTCCTGAATCTTCATGTACACTTTATGACTACAGACACATAAATATAAAAGAGACTAGGTTAGACAAGAAGCATGGGAGGAGGGAAAAAGGATCTGAGAATAACATACATACTTATTGAGCTCAGTCACCATCTCCTCGAGGCTCAACTCCTTCGAGATTACCCTTGACAAAGTTGATATGATCAATGTATCATCCTTGATTCCTTGAAGGGCCCTCCATGGGGTCAGCTTCATGTCCTCAGGAGCCTCCTCAATTGAAAGGTCAACTTTCCTTCCCTTTCCCCTCAGATCAATTTGTGGGTCTGGCCTCGACTTTCGTTGCTTCTGGCCCTTGACCTCCTTGTGCTCCCACATTGTGAAGATTCTATCCTGAAGATCCCAGATCTCACCTGATCTGAATGCCAGTTGAAACCATGGGTCATATTTCCTCAAAGCATCTGACTTTCTATTCTCATCCAATGCAATTCCAACCTCAATAAGGCATTGCTTTCGTAGATTGGGATGTATTCTCCCAGCTTCCTTCACAAGACAATCTTCGTATTCATGGTGGAAGAACCGAATTCTCTCTATGGAGGACATTTTCTGCCTGTAGTCATTATCGTTGTTGTGATCCCAAGCAAGAAGCTTGGCTTCCTCAGTTGTAAGACCAGCATATATCTTACACTCTGCATACCTAAAGAAAAATGTAGTAGGGTGCTCCTTCACTAACTGTCTACGAGCCTCTGCAGAGTGTGAACCTCCAATCACATAATAAGTGTACTCCTCAAACAAATTCTCATTGAAATCCTCCACACAGCTGCACTCATGCGGATCCACCATTACAAGGAATGGCACAACAGTAGCATGAGGATTAATTTTCATTTTCTTCTTAAGATTTTGGACATGCAAATTATGTGGCTCCCTGATCTCAAGGGGCCTCCTCCTTGTGACTGGATCCACTGGTGGCCTGTGGATAATATTAATAGGCAGGTGGAGCAACTGCCCCTTCTTCACAATTTTTCTTCTAGCTATGTCCTCCCTCATCTTATTCTGCTCAGTGCCAAGCACACCAGATGCAAGCTCTCCACCAGGTGCAACAATAATGTCCCCAGAGCTAGAGAGCTTGAGTCAGAAAAGTCCTCTTCTGCAATTATCTTCTTTTTCTTTTGGGGCTTTTTCTGCACACTCTGCTTACCCCTTGCCTTTACAGGGGTCGTCTTCTTGTGCTGTGTTGGCATGATATTGCCCTGTATCCATGGCATCAGGTCCTTGATGAAATTCATTGAGTCTCTGCATATCTGAGCTAGCTCCTCTGGAACACAGCACTCTGGGCACAAGAATTCCATCTTGCATATGACATTTCTTAATCCCTTGGATGTCTCCACCAAGAAAAGCAGGTTGTCAGAATCTTCATCTTCATAATCCAATTTGTAAACAAGGCCATACTGAAAACCTTGTGTTGTCGTGATCTTTCCTCTGCCATAGGCCCCTGCGAACACAAGGAGGACTGCATTCTTCTCTTCCACGTACTGAAGGCACCATTCGAGATTTGTCATGTCCCGAAGTGGACGATCTGTCTTCATGACCTCTGTCTCCCTCGACCTTTCCTTCATATTTGGATCCTCCACAGGAATTTTAATGCTACTCTGTCCACCTGAGGATATTCCTAGTGGGTTGCTGGCCTTCTCAGAGGATAATGGTGCAATAATTTTCTTTGCCTTTGCTTGGTGACCACTGCCTTTGTCACGTTGCTGGTCAGCAGAGCCCATGGTGACTCTGAGCTTCTTAATGGGCCTTTCATCCTTGTACTCCGCATCCCTGAAAGCAATTGGAAATATCAAGCAATAAGAAATATCAGCCCATGTCCATGCAAGGCATGGATTTTGAGCTTCAGGTCGATGCCAGGCATCGATGTTTAAGTGCATGTCGATGCCAGGCATCGACTTTGTGTGCAAGTCGATGCCAGGCATCGACTTGAGGGTGAAAGTCGATGCTAGGCATCGAGTTGGGGGTGCAAGAGTCGATGAATGGCATCCATTTTTGGGCCCAAGTCGATGCCTGGCATCAACTTTTGGGCCAAGTCGATGCCTGGCATCGACTTTTACCCTCAAGTCGATGCCTGGCATCGACTTGAACACAAAGTCGATGCCTGGCATCGACTTGGGCACAAAAGTCGATGCCAAGCATCGATTTGGGCCCAAAAGCCGATGCCAAGCATCGATTTTGCACCCAAAAGTCGATGCCTGGCATCGACTTTTCAGTGCATGATGATGCTGGCAAGTCGATGCTTGGCATCGTTTTTGGGGACCAAGTCGATGCCTGGCATCGACTTGGGGCTGCAAGTCGATGCCAGGCATCGACTTGCAGGAGCAAGTCGATGCCAGGCATCGACTTGGGGCTGCAAGTCGATGCCAGGCATCGACTTGCACCCACAAGTCGATGCCTGGCATCGACTTGTGGGTGCAAGTCGATGCCTGGCATCGACTTGCAATCCTAAGTCGATGCCTGGCATCGACTTACACCTTAAAGTCGATGCCTGGCATTGACCTGTACATGCTTTGGATCCATATTTCTAGAGGCAAGAAAAATAAAGACCTAGAAATGAGAAATTTACACAGACATACAGAGGGAATCTTTTTGGAATCTTTTTTTTAGTTATGATTTTGTCTACCTCTTGGTACTTTTGCCAACATTCTTCTTCTCCATCAGGCTTGGCTTGCTGGTATGCTGACCTCTGTGCTCCATGGCTGTCTGTGCTCTGCTGCTCTCTCTTGCTCGTGGATTTTGAAAATGCGAATGATCTCCTCCTCTGGTATTTATAGGCAATTGGGTAACTTGAACCAGAAACTAACTGGATCTAACTGAATGAGTCCACTTGCTAACTAAATCTGTCAACTTATCTAACCAGGGAATAGCACCCACACAAATAGGCTGTTTCAGAGCCACTTTAATGAAATATTCATAGACCCTTACAACTATTTATATACTCATGTAGAGATTTGTTTCTAAGAATCTCTTTCTTGGGAGAAAATCAAGTCAAAGTTGTGTTAAATGTGGGAGACTAATGACATCTTCATAGTATTACCCTCCACACTTTAGTTCATATTCACATTTATCTTGTAACTCACTGTTGAAATGGAAAATCACTATGAATAAACATTCTAGTACAGAACCTTGCAACTATTTATATACATTTGCATGGAAATTAAACTTCAATGGCAACAGTATGGTATGTACATGAGGATTTCTAATCTCATGTAGATGTTTTTTCTTAGAGTCTGTTGCTTGGGAGAAAATTAGGTCTAAGTTGTGAGATTAATGACATCTTTATAGTGTTATCCTCCACACTTTAGTTCATATTCACATTTATCTTGTAACACATTGTTGAAATGGAAAATCAATGTATGAATATACTTTCTGTGTGCCTCTTTTACACATAATTCTTTTTCAATATACTTTCATCTACCTCTTTGATATCTAGCCAAGACCACAATAAAACCTAATCCTTGAAATCTTAACCAAATGTAAAATTTCTTCTTGTATAGTGTTCAATGGCATAGCATATTCCAGTTGGAACTCAACTTGGATATATTCCAGTTGTAAAATTTCTTCTTGTAAAATTTCATCCAAACAATTTTATTATATATTCCTATTGGAACACAACTTTGATATATTTTGATTCATTCACAATGCTTAGACTGAATGACTCATATGAAGTTAGAAATCAACTGTGTTTCTCATTTGAATCAAAAGTGAATCAAATCTTTGGTTCCCTTATTAGTGTATATTTGAGTAATTAAGTGATTTGATGTAATTTGATGTTTTATGTTATTTAATGTACTTTAATAAGCTTTTGATTTCATATCTTCTTGATGTGACATTTGATGTGATATCCTCACTTGATCTCGGATTTCTACTTATTTAAAAAGGTCATTCATCTTCAGTCTTCTGTGAACTCAGTGAAGATGAGCTCAATCTTTTCAGTGGATTCTTGGGCATCAGCTTCCTCTGCTCATATTGATTCATTGTTCTCAGTTGAGCCTTTCCAGAGAAGTGATGATCCCTATGATTTAGAACGTGCTGATGATTCCATGTTTTCTGTTGAGTCATTTAAGTTATCCAATTCACAGTGCAATGCTGCTCATACAAATGCACCTCTTGATCTCCCATCTGATCCAACCATTGATCTCCCTTCTGACTCAAGTGCATGTGGAGCAACGAAAAAGCAAAGCAAGCTCAATCTACGATTTAAAAGAAGGTCTCGTGAAGTAAGTCAAAAAAGATTTAAATTTCTTACTTCAGATAGACAGATTGCATTGGATATTGTGAAGCATTGTTGTGGTTTGAAATGCTTGTATAATTTAGGGATGAAGAAACTAAAGCACATAAGAGAAAAATTCCTCCATTTAGATAGTGAAAGGCAAGATATATACCTTGTTTCTTGCATGCAAATGATTGAGGATAACATGTCAGTAACGCGTGTTGGTTTTGAATATTTCTTTACTCAAGGGATGCCATGCTGTAGGGCTGCATTTAAAATTGCAATGGGTGTAGGAAATTTTAGAATACATAGGGTTCAACAAGGGTTTTTGAATGGGGATCTCATTTTGGATACGTTCCATGGTGGGACCAAAGGATCTGTTGGACGTCATGCAATGAATTGGATGATGAACTATTTTAGCTTGCATTGTGAAGTTATGCCTACAACTGGAAGGTTGCACTTGTCAGATAACTTTACTCGTCGAGAGGTATTTCAAATATATAGAGAAGACATGGAAAATAGAAATGAGAAGTATGTGTTGTATCGTCACTTTACTCGATTATGGAAGGAGGAGTTTAACAATGTTTCTATTCCTCGTAAAGTTAGAATGGGTGAATGTTCAGTTTGTGCCACTTTGAAAAACATGGCAAAAGGGGCTACAACACCACAGGAAAAGCATAATTTTAAAAACCTTCTTAACAACCATCGTGACAGTCAAGCATTAGAGAGAAAGAAAGCAATTCATCATCGAAGTAAGGCACTCAGAAATCCGGAGCGTTATATGTGTTTGTTGATCGATGGTATGGATAAAAAAAAAACTTGTTTGCCACATTTTTATCGCATCCCTAAGGACATTGGAGATGAAGTCCTTGTGCAAATGCATTTGGTTGGCGCTTTGGTATACAATGGAACTGTAATGTCCAAGGTTTTCTTCACATATCCGAATGTGCATAATGATCCAAACCTTACAGTTACTGTCATTCATCGTGTTTTGCAATCATGGAAGGGTCTTTTGCCACCAACTCTATATTTGCAACTAGATAATACTCCAAGAGAGAATAAAAATTCTACAGTCTTTGGATATTTAAGCATGCTTGTTGAGAAACAGGTATTTCAGAAGGTTAAGGTAAATTTTCTTCTGGTTGGCCACACTCATGATCACATTGATCAAATGTTCAGTACTTTCTCTAAGAAGTTGGCACGTAACAATGCTTTTACTCTTCCGATTTTATCTGAGCTGATTTCAGAAGCATATACTCCAAAACCAGAAGTTCAACACCTCACACAGATTTATGACTTTAAGCACTTTTGCTCAATGGGCCTTGATAACAGTGCTAAGGTTTTGGCTCCATTGCACAATATTAGTTTCAACCATGTATTCTTGATGAGGAGGGTTGATGAAATAACCCTTTTATTTGCAAAGCAGTATTCATCTTCTCTTGGGTGGGAGCCTATAGAGGGATGCAGATTCTTATTGCAGGTGCCTAATTTGTCTACTGTAACAGTGTATGGTGCAGAACAATCACCATATGAAGATAAAAACAATACAGAAAGATGTGGAAGTGTGGTTGATCAAAGTAAAAGCTGGATGCATGCACTCATTGAAAAGAAGAGACATATTGAGCGTGCAAAAAAATATGCTGGAGATCAAGATGTATCTTGGTGGGAGGACTTTTTCAATCATCAAGAAGAGATTATACAGTATACAATTGCAGGTCACTGGCCAGTTGATGTTCCATTCACATGGGATTTTTGTACACAAAGATCCGTGAATGTGGCCCAAGCATGTAATGCAGATGCACTTCAAAGTTTTATACATCCACCAGAAAGAAATATTTATGTAGGCCCAAGGATGACAAAACAGGCAGAAGCAAGATGGCAAGGAAATTTAATAGAGATAAATGTTGGAACGCTTATTGCAGTACTTGCTGATGGTGATGAGGCTACCAGACCATTTTGGATTGCAAAGGTTTTAGAGATAACTAAAGATATTGATCAGAGAAGAATAGAGGCTTTGGTGGTGCATTGGTATTACACTAAAAGTAGTAATGCATTCACAGGTAAATATAACTTAGAAATGGTGTGTGATGCTAAACGAACAGGTTCAAAAAGGAAAAAGAATATTCGAAGCACATCCACTCTTAAAATGGATGATGTAGATATTCTTGTTTATGATTTTTCCTTGACAAAAACTGGTCACTTGAGGAAAGCAACCATCAACATGATAAAACAAAAGCTTCCAGATGTATGTGGTACAGGAAATCATAGGAAAACAAGAAGAGTTGTGCATGATCCTGCAGAATTTGGTATGTACGTGGATGAAGATAGAGCTCTTGTGGATATAGAAGAAGAAGAAGAGAGCTCTCAACAGTATGAGACTGAATCAAGTGCATCAGATGATGAGGGTGTAGACATAGATCGACAAAGTTGTGAGTTGCATTGAAGCTCTCAGACATTTTTAGTGCTTATGTAAATGCCTCAAAGTAGTTTGGTTAATGAAACCATGTTTTGTAGCAATTTTGAATAACAATCAGATATCCACCCATTAAAGATATGTCTAAAATGTTATTTTTGTGTAAAAACTATTGACTTCTACATTCTTATATATATTTTAGACATGTCAATGTCTTAGCATATAGATTTTGGACATGTCAATGTCTTATCATATACATTTTGGGACACGTCAATGCCTAATATAGTGAAATTTTGACTACATTTTGAGCTCATTTTTTTTTGAGAAAATGACAAAAAACGTCAAAAATTACTTGTTTTCACCTCATTTTTGTAATATATGTATACTGGTGTAAAGGAATTCCAAAAATGAGGTGAAAACATGTAATTTTTGACGTAAGTGTTCTCTTTTTACGACATAGTTCTCGTTTGTTACGACTCGCTGTTCCAGGCAGAGTGACCTATCTAGATCATGCTTCAGAAAGGATCTTTGTGGTTACATAACATGATAGACATGCTTACACTAGGATGGGTGAGTTTATTTTCCCCCAACCAAAATCTAACGTGTCCTCTGGCCACCCGGGAGCTGGAACGTCCCATGCTCATGGAGTTCAGAGAGACATAAAGAGAGACAGACCTGAGGTAAGCTTTGCCAACTCCTTGGGAAGAGGAAGAACGAGAACGGAAACAAATAGAGTGGAATCTGAGGGACATAGAGCCCCAGGGAACCGAAGAAATGTGGATGAATTCCCTCTACCAAGACCAAGAGAGCACACGAGGACCCTGAGACCGACCCAACTAGTTAAGTCCATGAAAAACTACTTCGATGGCATTGGAGATCCCTACGATCATGTGGCTGAGTTCAAGCAAGTCTTGAGAGCTGAACAAGTGGAGGATCTATTCACGCAGTACAATGCCTTTGGTCTAACCCTTAGGAACATAGCCCTTACGTGGTTTCAACCATTGAATGAGAGGCAGTTCCGGAGTATAGACCAACTCTTGGAGGCATTCATCACTGAATTCTCTAAAAGTGGCATAAGGCATAATACTTCCTCATTGATACATAGTTTCAAGCAGACCCCTCAAGAGACCGTGAGACTTGCAGGAAGAAGATTTAGGCAATATCTAGAGAGATGTCCCATCCCTGAGTTACCCACACCAGCCAAACAAGTGGCTTTATTCTTGGATGGATTGCTAAGAACCAAATTGAGGTCATATGTGTATCTGAAGGACCCTAGGACTATAGAAGAGTGTGTACGCATGTGCATTGACATCGAGGATAACCTAGGGGAGGAGTTAGAGCTTTCCAAAATATACAAAGATTCAGATAGTGCCTCTATCCTCTCTTCCACGCAGTCCACATCAATTGAGGAACTCGCTGAGAAAGTGGCACAAAAACTAGGTGTCTCTAGCAAACAAATCCCAAGGTTTGCCCCAGTAAAGAGGTGCTATACGTGCGGTGGTGACCATATGGAAAATGTATGTCCCATTATGGCTCAACCCCAAGTAAATCCTAGTAGCCAGTACTGCACCATAGAACGAAGATACACAAATCACTCAGCACAAGACTGCCCATACAATAAGCAAGCAGTTAGGCAAACCTACCCTCAGCCATACCAACAAGGTAGATACCAGAACTTATATCCACCACAGCAGTATGCTAGGCCCGAACAAACCTACCAACCACAATATCAGGCCCAGCAAAGGCCTCAGCCTATGTTAACCCAACAACCTCCAACTCCATCCAATGTGATCCCTGTAAAGTATGCAGCTGCAGAAGAAAACCTGAACAGGGCCATAGTGCCAGTAACCCCATTGCTATCAGAAAGTGACCCCAGTGACCATAGTTTCGATTCTACACATGTTGATAGCCCCCAGGCCTACTACATGCAGTCTCCTGAACATGGTGAGTCCTACTACAGTGAAGAGCCAAATGAACCTAGTTGGGAGTCAGACTACACAAACGTCATGTTTGCTAATCCCAACCCTAGACCTCAACCTAGGCAAGTAAGACCTCCATTCCCGAGAGGACCATGCTACAGATGTCAGGGAGATCACCTCATTCGTGATTGCCCCATGCGTGCACCTACCCAAACCCAATCAGTGACGATCCAGGGCTTTTGCCAAGAGTGTGGAAAGGAGCATCTCTTATGAGACTGCCCTAAGAATCCTAATAATATGCCAAAAATCACTCCTATTAACGTTATTGGGTTAGTGGTAGATTCCACAGGAAGTGTCACTTCCACTGCACCCGTACAGGTAGTCACTAGAGCTCAAGCATTGCAGCAAAACCAAGGGGTAAGCCAGGAAAAGAGCACAGATGTTAGTGAAACAGAGAGCATGACCAAGAAACGGACTAGAGCTTGGAGAGATAGTCGTGAAAGAATGAAAAGGCAATGGGCAAAAAAGATGAGTGAACTCGAGGAAAGCCTCAAAGAAACAAAGGCCAGGATAACTGAACTCACATCTCAAACTCCCTCTCACACTACCCCACCACCACCATTCCCGTCTCCATCCGACCCGCCACCTTCCAACCCACCTCACACAATTCCACCACCCCCAAGAGTAGGATCAGTCCTAGCAGATCCCACTCCCGAGGACCTTAATATGATGCTTAAAGCATATCAGGCCAGAATCCAAGAAGGGCCAAACGTAACTGATCATGCAAAGTGTTACCCTAGAGCAGAACTAGAGCTAGAACGAACCAAAATTTGTGCTAAGATGGTGGAATTGGCTCAGACCATGTTTGAAGCCAGTTGCCTATTTAACATCTCTAGTTCAGCGAAGACACAGTTGCACTTTGATGGATTGTTAGAAAGAATAGAGAAGTTAATTGCATAATCAAAAAAGGAACCCGCCTCTCCACACAAGGGCAAGGCAAGTGAGAGAGTGAGCCTACCTGCCCAGGAAGTCTATGTGCCTAACTCTACGGAGCCAGACACATCATCTTCTATGAATCGGTTCACCCCAGAATTCCTACGAGAGATTCAAGAAGACAAATGCGCTAAAGAAAGTGAAGCCCCTCCTCCCATCGAACTTGTGGATGATGCACATGATCAATTCCCGCAAGATATCCCATCCATTTATGGAGAGCAGGAGAGCGCACAATCTCAGGAGAGATTAGACTTTGAGTCTAACTCTCTACAAGAATTACCCCACTTCACAGGCCCATGGGAAGCTAAGTCTACTTGTATGAGAGCACCCACGGTCATGGTACGAAATGAGGACTCAGTCATACCTAGGAACACAGAGGTAGTGAAAAACACTAAAGTACAGTGCAACCTCACCTTAGAAGAGCTACTCAAAGTAAGGCCAGATCTATGGAAACATGTAGCCAAACAAGTAACAGAGATAGCAAAATCTCGTTCCCAGGTAGGATCCCAGAGAACAGTGCCAGAAATACCCTTGGACAAGATAGGAGATATGAGTGAAGGTGAAGAGGGAAACACTTATCTTCCCATTACACATCAAGGATACACAACCAAGGCAATTCTCGACTCAGGTGCAGGAGTTGCAATTGCAACCACTTCCCTATGGAAGCGTTGGGGCAAGCCAGCACTCAGGCCCACGAGGATGAAATTGCAGATGGCCGATGGTCACATAGAAAGACCCTTAGGCTTGCTAGAAGGAATAACTCTCACTACTTGTGGTGTTGAGTTTGAGCACACTTTCGCCATATGTGACTTTAGCAAGAACCATGCCTATGAGATGATTTTGGGAAGACCATTTATGCGACAGTTGCAAGTGGTACAGGATTGGGGAACCAACTCCTTGTATTTGCAACACTTAGGTGTCACAACCAAAGTGAATCTCAAAGATTACTCTCATAGAGATGTCCCTCCTATCCAATGGAATCCCATCCATAGAGCCAAAGATGATACGGAATCGGTGCATTCCATAGGATCAGGATCCTCATGGATGCATGAAGATACCCATTTGTGGATGTGCAAAGTAGCAGTAGAAGAAGAGAAAAGAGAGAAAGCCAGAGAGATAGGTGTGAAGGAAACACATAGATCAATTCAAGACCCAACCTATGCACCTGTAGTGTTTCCCGATGAAGAGTTCGAACCTCATGGTTGGGTAGAAACCCTAGCAACAATGGATGTAGCCATCAATGAAGAACAATGGACACCTCACTGTGATGAAGATGGCTATGACATTTCAGTCTTCTCCATAGAGCCAATCATGGGAGATGCAGTTCTAGAAGAGTGCGAACCTAGCCCTGATGCATTTGAAGATGCAAGTGACTCCGATCTACAGTCAATCATTATGGACCCACCTTTTGCATCAGATGAAGAATACTTCTATGAAGTAGAATTTCAACCCCAGAGGCACGGAGAGCTTACAAATGATGTAAGGCTAGCCACACATGTGACCCCGAAGGAAGAAGGAAAGAAAAGAAAGAAGAGAGAAGTCACACTAGAAGAGGAAGAATCTTTGTTTGAGGTTCCAGAAAATTTTAAGAAGTATGAGATAGATGACAGGAGAGTCATGATCAGAATGCCTAAACAAGAGGCGCAATCAAGGGAGGCCTATGATAACAAAGAAACCACCAAGAAAATTGTGGTAGTTGTGGAAGAAGGAGAGGAGAGATGCACGTACATAGGCCATGACCTGACGGAAGACGAAGAGCATGAATTGATAGCCTTGCTAAGAGAATACAGAGATGTATTCGCTTGGAGCTACAAGGATCTGAAGGGTGTTGACCCAGACATATGCTCACACACAATCCCCATGACCTCAGATGCCAGACCCTCTAAGCAGAAGCGCTACACATACAATGACAACTACGCCACCAAGATTAAAGAGGAGATAGACCGCTTGGTGGAAGCTGGGTTTATCTATGAAATTGAGCACACTGAATGGGTATCCCCCATTGTAGTGGTGCCCAAGAAGAACGGCAAATTACGAGTGTGCATTAACTTGAAGAAGGTTAACGCAGCCACTATCAAAGATAATTATCCGCTTCCTATCACTGAGCATCTATTAGAAAGGGTAGCAGGCAAGGAAGTGTACAGCTTCCTAGATGGGTTTTCGGGCTACAATCAAGTAGCCATTGCTCCAGAAGATCAACATAAGACGGCTTTTGCCACGGAGTGGGGCATATTTGCCTTTCGGGTAATGCCATTCGGGCTTACTAATGCAGCTGCTACCTTTCAAAGATTGATGTGTCACGTGTTTAAAGAGTTCTTGAGGAAGAATTTGGAAGTCTATGTTGATGATCTGTGCGCTCATTCCAACATTAGACAGACCCATATACCTGAACTCAGACAAATCTTTGATAAATGCAGAGAATATCAAGTCTGCCTGAACCCAGAAAAGTGTGTTTTCATGGTCAGGCAAGGCAAGATTTTAGGACACATAGTGTCAAAGAACGGCATATCCACTGATGAAGAGAAAGTGAGAACCATAGCAGAGCTACTTAGGCCAAAGAATGTTAAGTACAAGCTTTCATGGGGCATTGTGGTTATTACCGACGGTTTATACACATGTATGTCATCATCGCAAAGCCTCTGTATGGACTTTTGACTAACTTTGAGTGGACTGATGAGTGTGAAAATTCCTTCAATGAGCTTAAACGACGATTATGTTCAGCCCCAATCTTGACTACTCCAGATTGGAATAAACCCTTTCATGTTCATGTGGATGCATCCAATTACGCTATTGGATGTGTACTCGCACAACCTACTGGTGAAGGTAATATGGATCTCCCAATTGCCTATGCCAGTAGACAGTTGAATGCAGCTGAACGAAATTACACCACTACTGAGAGAGAAGGCTTAGGCATGGTATATGCGGTTAACAAGTTTAGACATTACTTGCTTGCAAATAAGTTTAAATTTTTTACTGATCATCAGGCATTGTTGTACTTGGTAAACAAACCTTGCAACACAGGTAGATTAGTAAGATGGTTTCTCTTACTAATGGAATACGACTTTGAGGTAGTGGTGAGGAAAGGGAAGACTCACTTGAGAGCAGACCATCTCTCTAGGCTCACATCTGGAGAAGCCCCACAAGGAGTGTCAGATGACCTTCCTGATGCTTACTTGTTTAATTTGGAAGTGGTGCCGCAGTGGGCTAAGCCATTGATGCCAGTATTGACATACGGACCTAATCATCCAGTAATAAACACACAGGATAGAGAGGTAGTAAAAGCCCAAAAGTATCACATCATGGCAGGAAGTATGTACAAGCACACAGATCAAGGGATTTTGGCGTGTTGTGTGGAAGAGGATGAGTATGCTAAATGGTTGCAATTAGCACATGTAGGTGCATTAGAGCAACACTACTCAAAGCAACGAACCCTACAGACACTAAAGAGACTCGGAGTGCATTGGCCGACTATGGAAGCTGATGTCCAGAAGTTGTGCAAGGAATGCCCAATCTGTTGCACTAAACCACCTGTGGAACATGCCACTCTTTATTAGGTGTCCATAGTGCCAGATTGGAGTGAACCACTAGTATCCTTCCTGAGGACGAAAACATTCCCTCCAGACATGAATCTGGCTAAGAAAAAGAGTTTAGAGCAAGAAGCCCTGGATTACTCACTCATTGGTGATAATCTATACAAACGTGGTAAAGATGGTTACCTCAGACTATGTGTCCATGAGAGTGAATATCTCAAGATCTTGGAAACTGCTCACCAAGGTGTAGCAGGAGGACACTTTGGACCAGACCGAGTGGTTAAAGCGATCCTATTTGCAGGCTTGTGGTGGCCGACCCTTCACATGGACGCACATACCTATGTGAAGAGGTGTGATGTCTGTCAGCAAACTCAGTATCCTATACGCAAAGATGAGATGCCACTGAAACCTATGATGGGTGGACGTGCATTCTCTAAGTGGGGAGTAGACTTTGTAGCTCTTGGTAGTTCATAAGAAGTCTGCCCCCTACCACCCACAAGCTAATGGACAAGCCGAAAGCACAAACAAGATTCTGTGCAATGTGTTGACCAAATTAGTGAATAATAAACGCTCTGATTGGGACAAACAGCTACACCATGTTGTTTGGGCATACCGAGTCGCCTACAAAACGGTACTCCAAGCCACCCCCTTTCAGATGGTATTTGGCCAAAACAATGTGCTACCGTTGGACTTCTTAATACTTACATTGAAAGTAGCACAAGAGCACAAATGGACGGGTCATGAACTCTCCTCTAGACTTTTTGACCTTGAACGATTAGGAGAAACAAGACTGAGAGCGGCTGCAGGGATATATGCAGCTAAGAAGAGACAGAAGGCATACTTTGATGCCCATGTGAAGGATAAGGGCTTGAAAGCAGGAGATCTAGTTTTAGTCTACACATTGAAACAACACGCAAGGAAGCTAGAAAAGAGAGGCTACGGACCTATGATTATAAATAGGATCTCCACAAGTGGAGCAGTACAACTAGCCACATTAGAAGGCAATATTCTCCCGAGCTACATAAGCGGATGCAGAGTCAAGTTATATCAGGAACCTCTGACGGAAGATATGCTAAGTCGACTCAACACTGCTAAGAAACGCAAAGAAGAAGAAAGACGGATTCGAGAAGAAGCTCAAGCAGAAGCATTAGAATGCATCCGGAGAATGAAGTTGAGAAGACAGGGTAGGGAGCAACCTAGGACAGATGGATATGCAGATCAAGGCTATCATGTGGCTATGTGTGAAGTTTCAGGTATCAGCGCTCAAAGGATAATAAATCGAAGTCCTTTTATAACCTTAGAGATAGGACAAGGAAAGGGTGCAAGGACTGTAAGAGCCTTGATTGACTCAGGTGCAGCCACTAGTGCTGTTAAATTTTCGTACTGTCAAAAGTTGAAATTAACCATCAATCCTATAGAAGCATATCTCATAGGATTGGGAGGTGTGGAAACCCCTTGCATGGGCGAGGTGGAACTTCCCCTCTATATTCAAGACGAAGCAATGACAGTCAAAGTACTAGTGTGTCAAGATGAGGACCTCACTGAGCCTCTTGTCTTGGGTCAGGACTGGATCTATGATCATGCAGTCAACCTAAACCTAAGAAGTGGACTTCTTCAGGTATGGATAAATCATAGCCGAATTACAGTTGAATTGGAAAATGAGGCACTCAAGGAACTAGGTAAAGCACGAACTCCTGGTCCTTACAGGGGCGCACATGAAGTTGACAATGCTATTCTTGTCCAAAATTGTATGATGCAGAAAGAGGATTGTTTCAACAACGAAGCCAAGGATAAGACGGCACTCCCTTCTTTTCTAAAGGCCAGAAGGATGCAGCAACCAACGGCAGATCAAATACAGAGGAAGCAGAGTACTACCTATACTGGAGGCCAAAAAAGTGTGCGAAGCAGAATATCTCAGCCATTGAAACAAGTGTGGGTGCGGAAAGGCGAACACCCGGTTGCGACCATGCCAACGCCACGGCCGAAACCTCTTATTAGTAATCAACAACACGACACTAATAAGAAGTCTTTCATAAATTCTTCTGCGAAAGTAAAGTCTATTTGGGCACCCAAGAAGTCGATGAAGGCCAGCCCACAATTACGACAAATCTGGGTGCCTAAGGCTTGCTTGCGGGCTCAAATAACTACACCTAGGCCACACCGGATACAACACGTTTCACTCACTCGAACATCCGATGCCTATTCTCACACATCACACACAAACACATATTCTTCCATGAGCACAAGTAGAATCACTTGTAAATGGGTCCCTAAAAAGCCTCATTTTCAAGCAGATACTCCTATCAAACTCTCCAGAGTCTCCACAAAATCAAGATCAAAACCCATCCACTACGTTTGGCAGCCTAAAACTTGTAATAAACCCCCAGAACCCAGGTGTACATCCATGCCCACCTACTAACTACATCACTCTCACACTACATCATTCCACTTAGCTCCTAGGTCTACCCAATTCCTCAGAATCTTTAGGAGTTTTGGAGGTTGTCCACACTGCAGTCCGCCAGTCCGTGAGGTATGACAAACTCAGAGTCGACACATTACCACGAGCAGGTAAGACTATCAGGATGCCCGTCACAGAACAAGAAGTAACCATTGAAGCCACAGCTACCCCCACCACCACCATTGACCTCTCTGCTGAAACCTTCGTTCAGACATCACCCATCTCACCCCAACGCCCCCCATCACCACCTTCTCCACCCCCACCACCACCTCCCACCATGGAAAAAACGATAGTCATCACCTCTACCTTCACTTATAACCCAACCTCATTCACATCATTCTCATTTCGAGAACCCACCTCACAAGACACCCTCTTCTCCTTCATCACCAATCCCTTGTACACTTCAACCCTTCTATCCTCCGAACCCATAATTGGCCATCCCATAATTCCAAGTGTGGTTGGACACCCCGCACCCACAGAAGGCACCCTGTGTTTCCCAGCCTATCCCCCAATACGGATACCTCCATTCCATGACCCTCACTTCCCATCTGTCCCCTACACCTCATTCAACCTAACCGCACCACCCCAACAACCATCCTTCGGGGCGCAGTCCATCAGCACTCCAATATTTTAGAGGCACATTCCCCCGATGTTCGCAACGACATCAATCTACACGAACACCACACTCACTTCACCTACCATACCAACCTACATGGTAGCCCCAGTACACACCACTCTGTCTGAACCAATGGACATTTCACCCACCACAGCACCTCTCCCCACAATTCCACCCTCTCCCCCTCCACTACCCCCCACCTCACCACTCAACACATCAGTAGTAGACACAGCATTCACTACCTCCCTTCCCATTCCCACCTCCCCTGCATCCCAAACTTTTCCCCTTGCATCTCATAATGTAAATAGCACGTTCAATACATTACTTCAGTGTGCACATCAACTATAACAAGAATACCATCAATTGGAAGAACGCACTATTGCCCTCCAAGCAGAATCTCAGCGTCTACAAGCTAGAGTCAACACTCTCGAAGATGATTACCAAAGGCTTCTAGTAGAACATACCACCTTACAACAGGCTCACACAAAATTGGAATCGAAAACCTCGACAGTGGATGATCAAGCAGTGAAGGAACTGGAAGGTATGCTCAAGTCCCAAATGATATCCAATGCTACACTTAGACGCAATCTTGGACTATTAAGGAAGCATATAGTAGCAGCACTAGAAGAGAACAAGAGGCTTCAACAACAAAACCAAGACAACTTTGAAGCGGCTATGGAAGGAACTGCAGGAGCAACCATTAGCCCTACCAAGTATAGAGCAGTCCCATCAGAAGACATTCGCATCTTACTCGAAGAGCATGCAAATTTCTTGGAGTCATATGAAAAGTTAGAGGTTGAATGTGCGGATCTAAAGATGCAGATAGCGAGTGCCCCCACAGCTCAACAGGAGCCGATAATCTTACAACACTCTATAGAAGAAGTAGAAACCCTCCGGAAACAGGTGGCAGAACTCCAAGCACGCCTCTTACCATATGCAAGGCCACCCTCGCCAACTAAAGAACCAGAACCTGAAACAGTGGTGGAAATCCGTGTCGATGATAGCTATGAAGAGCCGTACGAGCCGATGCCCACACCCAGCGGTCGGGTAACCGAAGAAGGACAAGACACTTTAGAAATTGGAGTTCCAGATTGGGTCAAAAGGATCGAGAAAGTAGGAAAGACACATGATGATCGCGTTGCCGTGCAAATTCAATCTCTCACAAATCTGGAAGAAACTGTCCTTCGATCTTCTTACTTTCAGAACGTATCCCACCAACGCTTGATCACAACATCAGAGACGCAATACATGCCTTACTTTGTCTTGCTACATGATTATAATGCAGAAGTTAGAAGGCATACACGGAAGGAGCCCACATTCGCCACTCAATTTGAGCCAGCGGACTTACTGGCAGATGCCCGTGCTGGCTCGATCTTCCAACCCAATTGGCGTGCACGTCTACTAACCGATTACCCTGAGATGATGAGCACATGGGCAACCATGCCACTGTATATCAAGTATAATCCATGCTATTGCCCAATGGTACGTCGCAGATCCTGGCAAGCATTTGCAATCAAGGTAGGCAACAATGAAGAATGCTCGGCTTGGGTTAACTATCCATATTTTGCTCTGCCTCGAGGGACCCCAACCGTAGCCTACATGATATCAACAATTCGACACTGGTCTACTCGTCTAAATAATGTGCCCGACATAGCAGCGAAAATGTGTATGAAAATATTCGAGCTCATGACCATTGTCTTCAAAACCTTTCAGAAGGTACAAGCTCCATACATCTCTGCCCCTAGATTCTCTCAAGGTAACAAGGATTTAGTCTACGACATGAGCCAGACTCCCTCAGTCACTATAATCTTTGCCTGGCATGCACGAATAAAGTACTTACCCGCATGCTTCAAGCAGACATTTGAGGAAATGTTCTCTATGGGATTCTGGGAATATCATTCGGAAATTTTCATTCCCAGACCAACACATTTGCTACATCTATTCGTAGTACATCAAGCCATCCATGCAGATCAGTTACGTCTGCCACATCCGGACATTCCAGGACCAATTGATTGGGATCGCATGATGACAGATTTGGCCAGAGGACTACGCATACAGGAACATCAACTTGCCACTCATGTGGTGGACTATTACATCCAGCACTCCCAGCAACAAGAGTCTGTCAGAGATGACAGACGCGAGAGAGGGGGGGTGTTGAGAGCAGTATGGGCACCCAAGGACTGAGGAGACAAGGAAGCCAGTGGAGAGAGTCAGAGCAAGGCGAAGGATTAAGTAGACAAAGCAGTCGACGCAGATCTGGCAGATAGGCCTTCAAATTTTTCCAAATCCACATCTTTATAACAGTGATTTTTATCACTAACCATCATTGTAAATACCATTTCATATTTTTGTAGCTCCATTTTGTGCAAGACAAGGAGTCCTTGAGCTTGAGGAGCTTTAGAAGTACCTACCTATCAGTTTTCACATTTTTTAGACTTCGTTTGAACCTCCAAATAGGGTAGAGAACACTAGGCCGAACACTAGGTCTGGACACAGCCAAAACCTAGTCAAAAACTATAAATAGAGCTAGAGAACTCATTTTTTAGGTTAGCTTGTAATTGATCTAAACTTGTAAGAGCTTTTTGAAAGTAATCTAAAGAACTCCATTGCTTCTCACTCTTTGTCTTACTGTGTGTGCGCATGTGTGTGTATGTGTGTGCATGCTAGTGTGCTTCTCACTCACGCACTTGTGCCTTCACTTGCTCGAGGTCTCCATACCATCCTCACGTCTTCCCGGATTTATATTAAAGGAGGTGCTACTCATCACTGAGCTACACTTGTATATACGCCTATTGCCCTAATGGGCTACTTATCTTTGTACATTCCCTAGTAATACATTCAGTATTGTGTGTTGTGCTCCAAGCTTGTTCTCCTTCCTTGTGCTGTTCGCGTGCTTTTGTAGATGTCTATCTCCAACAATTGGTATCAAAGCAGGTCATTGCTTCATCTAGGGCACCGTCGACACTCCTCTGATTGCAGTCCCAGAATCGCACAAATTTTGGTGAGCATACTCAGTGTGTTTTCGAGATCAAAACATCTTCACTTTTTGGTGCCGAAATCACGATCTGAGCTCGTTTCAACCTCCAAATGCACTATCACAGTGTTTGTGTAGACTATTTCATCTTTTTGTGCCAAAGGTATATACCAATTTCTAT
This sequence comes from Ceratopteris richardii, assembly GCA_020310875.1. Classification (NCBI taxonomy): domain Eukaryota; kingdom Viridiplantae; phylum Streptophyta; class Polypodiopsida; order Polypodiales; family Pteridaceae; genus Ceratopteris; species Ceratopteris richardii. The sequence goes on from CM035437.1 coordinate 126,075,743, forward strand.
TCACTAGTATAAGCGTCTCAAAGTCTGCTACAGGTCTAGCAGAATTCGTCGGGGCAGTTATGTTCAACTTTTTGAGATAAAAGCTAGGAATGAGGCTCCTGTTGCTTACCTCTGAAAACAGTTGGAGAGTGAGCACATGAATGAAGGTGGACATTTTTCTAACAAAGATCAAAGACTTGAAGGAACAATTGATTTCTGCTGATGAGGTTATACCAGATAGCTCACTTGTGCAGACTGTTTTGAATGGTCTTCTTGATTCATATTAGAGTTTTGCTTCTACTCTTCGATTAATGATGAAAGGCAATCCAAATGCCTTATCATTTGAGGAGTTAGTCTCTGTTCTATTGCAGGAAGATCAGTCCAGGCAGAACAGGTCCATTATGCGTGTTGTAGATCAAGCTTTCCTGGCTAATCAAAAGGGCAAAGAAAATGGAGCTCTTCAACTAGTAAGCAAAAATCTACAAACGCTGCATATTCAAAGAAGGAAGATAAAGATGAGAAGAAATCAGAAAAGAAGAAATTGTTTTGCAAGTACTATAAAGGGAATGATCATATCATAAAGAACTATCCAAAACTGGCAGCTAAAGAGGCAAAGAAGAAAGAGGTCTGGACTGGTTGTTGCAGAGGCCTCTACACCAAAAACAGAGTCTACTAATCTTGTGTAGGAAGAAGAATGGGCGTTTACTATTGCTTGCAGTTTTGACCCATCTTCTCATGAGCAGTGCATGTCTACAGTAGACTCAGATGTTTGGTATTTTAACAGTGGGGCGACCAAACATATTACCTCACAGCGCAGTTTCTTCTCTTAACTCGAGCTTGCCCCTACAGAGAATACTGTTACATGCACCAACAACTCCTCTTATCCTACTATGGGAGTTGGTAAGATCATCTTGACTACTACTGATGGTAGTTCTTTCACTTTGTCAGATGCTTTTTTGTGCCAAGGATCAAGAAAAATTTGTTATCAGCTTCTACATTAGCCTAGATTGGCTTGGTTGTGAAATTTGTTGATGACAGATGTACAGTTCATGATCTGTCAAATGGAAACGTGATTATTGCTTCTAGCATTTTATGTCATGGGTTGTATAAGCTCATAGACTATGAAAGATCTGTAAATGATTTGGCATGTGCAGTACATGATTCTCAAGCATGTCAGATGCAAAGCTTGGGCATGCACGCTTTGGTCATCTGAATTTTGCTAGTCTGCTACGCCTACAGAAATCTAAAATGGTGTCCTCTTTGCCCAAACTTGAGGCACGTGGAAAACATGTTTGTGAGGGCTGTATTTTGGGGAAAATGTACCGTTCCTCCTTTCCAAAAGATGGTTCAGTTCGGGCTACTCAGAAATTGCAGCTTGTACATAGTGATGTCTGTGGTCCTATACAAATACCTTCTTTTAGAAATTATCTTTACTTCGTGACTTTCATTGATGATTTTTCTGGGCATTCATGGGTATATCCATTGAAGGAAAATTCCAAAGTGTTCATGTGCTTCAAACAGTTTTTGGTTTTGGCTGAAAATCTGTTAGCATGTAAAATGGGCAATCGTCAAACACTGGTCTTGGTGCTTCAGCTAATGTTAATGCTACACCTTTTTGAATTCGTCCACCCGCATTCACTGAAGGGAAGCTGGATGGATCCAACTATACACTCTAGAAGTTCAAAATTTCTACAATTTTGGACTCCTATGAATTACTTGACACTATCATGGGACCAATGGGATTGGATCTAGAGCATATACCAATTGAAGATCCAGCTAATTCAAGATTGATGATTCAGCCAGATCCAGATCTTCTACGAGCTAGGAAGAGGCAAAATGCTGATGCATTATGTGCAATTGTCACTAGTGTAAGTGATTTTGTGCTTACTTTAATTCAACATACTACTAAAGCACATGAGGCTTGGAGCATATTGGCTTGACAATATGAGACCAAGAACCACACTAGGATACAGAATTTAGAAAATCAGTTGGCAAATGAAAAGCATCTGATTCTGGAAAGGCTGAAGATTTTATCAAATGGATAAAATATCTTCAAGACCAATTGGCTGCAGTTGGTGTTGTTATAACACCAGAAGAGCTGGCTTGAATATGTGTACGTGTTCTTCTAGAAAAGTATGATGGATTAGTAATAGGCCTTAACACTCAGGTAAGACCAAGTCCCCTCACATTTGAAGAGTTTTGTGCTATGCTTTTAGAAGAAGAGATGCGGTTGACGAATCGGCAAAGTACAAGTGATGCTGCATTTTCAGCAAATGAAAAAGGTAAAGGCTCTTCTGATGTATCAAAGAAGAAGCCAAAGAAGAAAAAGTTCATAGGAAGTTGCTTCTATTGTGAAAAGAAAGGCCATGCCATCAAGGATTGCAGAAAGAAGCAAGATGATGAATGGAATGGGACTGTAAAATCATCGTGGAAGAACAAGGAGTCTGCAAACAACACAGAGCTGGAACTTTGGGTAGCTATTGAAGAGGTATGTTCATCTACTCAAGCTCGTGTTGATGAACCATGGATTTTAGATAGTGGAGCTTCTCGCCATATGACCAATAAAAAGGATTGGTATAATTCCCTAGTGCCTCTACGAGAATCCATCAATGTAGTAGTGGGAAATGACTCCAAGTGTCTAGCCGAAGGAACTGGAACCATCTCTTTTATCACTTCTCCAAGTGCCGAGAAAAATTTACCTGATGTTCTCTATGTACCTACACTCAAAAGAAATTTGTTGCTAGTTTCTACAATAACAGTCGTGGACTCGAAGTTCACTTTAATAAGAGTGGTGCATAAATCATGGATTCATCAGGTAATGTTGTAGGTAAAGGCATATGACGGGATAACTTGTATGAGTTAAGTGCTTTAACTGCTACAGAAGATAAAGATGTAAGCAGGTTATGGCACCAACGATTTGGGCATCTCGAATTTGCAGTTTTGAAGGAGATGCAAAGAGCAGGGATGGTTGCACATTTGCCTGCATTTTCAGAGTTGCAGGAACCTTGTGAAGCTTGTATGATGGGCAAGCAACAATGAAAGGCATTTCCAAGAGAGATCAGCAATCGATCTCAAGCTCCTCTAGAGTTGGTACATGCTGATCTCTGCGGTGAAATGTCTATACCTGCTTTAGGAGGATCTTTCTACTTTTTGCTGTTAGTTGACGATTATAGTAGATAGATGTGGGTTTATTTCATTCGAGAGAAGGCTGATGCTTTTGAAAAATTTAAAACGTGGCATAAGTATGTAGAAAATGAATCAGGAAGGAAACTAAAGAATTTAGAATAGATAGAGAAGGTGAATTCTTGTCAACATAATTCAACAATTACTGTAAGGAGCATGGTGTGAAAAGGCAACTTACCATAGCTCATACACCTCAACAAAATGGCATTGTTGAGCTTAGGAACAAGAGAGTAGTTGAAATGGCTCGATGTATGTTAAAGGCTCAAGACATGCCTGATTCATTCTGGGTAGAAGCAGTCAATATAGCAGTTTACATCCTCAATCGAAGCTACACAAAAGCACTAAAGGGGATGACTCCTCAAGAAGCATATTCTAGTAAAAAGCCTTCATTTTTGCATTTCAGAATTTTTGGTTGTTTCTGTTATGCACATATTCTTGATTCAACAAGATCAAAGTTGGATTCAAAAAGCAAAAAGTGTGCCTTCCTAGGATATAGTGAAGAGTCTAAAGCATATAGGTTGTGGGATCCTGAGGCAAGGAAGATTTTTGTCAGCCGAGATGTGGTGTTTGATGAATGACCACACTTAGTAGAAGATAAAGGTAAATCTACTATCTCATCATACGGAGAAATATCTCACCTTGTGCCTATCAAAAGACATGTTAAAGTTGAGGAGGAGGAAACATCTAATGGAGAAATTTCCTCAATAAAAAGCCAACCAGTTGTAGCTGCACAACGTAAGCCACTACTGAAGTGGGCACAACAACTCTTTGATGGTCACAATCCACATGTAGATGTACCCAAATCATCATCGAATGGATTACGAAGATCAAAGAGAATAGAGGAGCAAAGAAGAGCCTCAGAACACATTGTTAACATGGCTCTAATGGCGGATATCATGGGCTCGATAAAGGAACCTACCACCATTGAAGAAGCCCTTGATGATCCAGGTTAGAGAGCGGCAATGTAGTCAGAGTATGATAGTATACTCAAAAATGATACATGGGATCTAGTCGACTTGTTGCCAAAGAAGAAGGTAATAGGTACTAAATGGATTTGGAAAGCTAAGTATAAAGCAGATGGAACATTAGAAAAGTATAAAGCAAGATTAGTTGCACAGGGTTTTTCACAGATCGAAGGATTTGATGTTCAAGAAAATTTTGCGCCAACAGCACGCATGACAACTATTCAGACGGTACTTGTAGTAGCTGCACAAAAGACCTGGCCTATTTTCCAGATGGATGTCAAATCTACATTTTTGAATGGTCACCTCAAGGAGGAGGTATATGTATCTCAACCACCAGGTTTTGAGGTGCCCAATTCAAAAAATAAAGTTTGCAGGTTGAAGAAAGCTTTGTATGGACTTAAGCAAGCTCCACGAGCTTGGTACCAACGGATAGATAATTTTTTCAAAAATATGGGTTTTGAAAGAAGTACTTCTGATGCTAACTTGTATGTAACGAAAAGGGATAGCAGGCTAGTTGTTGTCATTGTATATGTAGATGGTTTGATCATTATAAGAGATCATCAAGAATTCATCAATCAAACTTGGATCAACTTGGGAACTGAGTTTGAAATGATAGACTTAGGTCTTCTCCATTTTTGTCTGGGAATTGAAGTATGGAAAAGGAAGGATGGCATTTTCATCTCACAACAAAAATATGCCAAAGAAATTCTCAAGGCATTTGGAATGATGGACTGCAAACCAACTACCACACCTATGGAGGTAAATCACAAGCTATCTATGGATGATAACATGCTTGATGTAGATGCTAAGAAGTATAGGAAGCTCATTGGAAGTATTATTTTTCTGTGCAACACTAGACTAGACATTTGCTATGCTGTTGGAGTATTAAGCAGGTTTTCCAAGAAACTTAAGGAGAGTCACTCGAATGCTGGAATGGGAATTCTAAGGTACATTGCAGGAACCTTGGATTTTGGTATTTTGTATACCAAAGGTGATACACTTCAAGGATACTGTGACTCAGATTGGGCTGGAGATTGTGATTCTAGAAAATCAGTTTCTAGATATTGTTTCTCACTTGGTTCATGAATATTTTCTTGGGTAAGTAGGAAGCAACCAACTCTCGCACTCTCCTCCATCGAAGCAGAGTACAAAGCAGCTTGTTTTGCTTCTTGTGAGGCAGTCTCGCTAAGGACAATTCTTGCAGATCTAGGCTTTCCATCAAATATGGCCACTCTACTCAAGTGTGATAATCAAAGTTGTACGGCTATTGCAAAGAACCCAGTATTTCATGCTCGCACCAAGCACATAGAAGTACAGTACCATTACATTCGTGAGCTAATTGAGGATGAAATTATGGAGCTAGAATATTGCCCAACAAAGGCAAATTGTGCTAACATATTCACTAAAGCACTTGGAAGAGAGTAGCTCAACAGGCATCTTCAATAGATGGGCATATGACCAAGACCTACTTGATTTATCATTGGTAAACATTGAGGGGGGTGTTAGTATATGATCAATGTCTACCTCATGATTGTATGCACATTTTGTAAGGCCCCCATTATGAGGAGAAGCCAAGCGTGCATTACCCAATTGATGGGAATCCCAACTTTCATGTTGGATGAGGGTCATATTGTGTTGGAGCAAGTCTATGACAAGCCTAAGTATTGGCTTGAGTCCCACAAAGTCATAAAAGAAGCTTCAAAATGAAGACTATGTAAAGTTCACTTGTGAACTACCTCTTGTTTTACTTAATGTAAAAGTGAAAGAATCTTAAGTGGTTGAGTCCACATGATCAAAAAGGAAAGAGGAGCCACAAATTCGTGATTTGTTGTAGGTAGAGAATCAAATCAATCATTGATTGATTGGAGAGTGATTGAGGGAAGTTAGCCTCCCAAACTCAACTATAAATAGATGGCAATTTTAGTCGTGGTTAGAGAGACCTATGTGAAGACCTCCAAGAGCTGAGCTTTATGCCATATCAAGGTGTGATTACAAGGCACACATATGTATCATTAAGTCCATTGTATTGTACAAGCAATATACTTTCATTTTCATGATCATTTGGGTTCATATTTCCATGTTCTTGTGAAGTGTACTACTCACTGCCATTACTCTCAGTTTTCTCAGTCAGATTGCAGAGATGTTTTCTCTAAGCTTGGTGCATCATGTTCAGTGATTTAACTTGTTAAAGTTAGCTCTATATGTTTACTATATGCTCCCAAATTTTCATGTCATTTGAATGTTTCAATCTTCAGTTATGTTCATTTGAAGTCAACAGGGTCTGTTCATCTTCACTTCTCTGTCAGGTACCCGATTTTCTTTCACCTTGTCAGAGCCATTTCTCAATGGTTACTTATCTAAATTCAGTGCTTTAAAGCTTGTTGGATTCAGCTTACTTTCTAGTATAACTATAAAAATTTTCATAATCATTGAATTCCTAAATTTTGAGTTATGTCCATTTTTCTGCTCACTGGTCTCAAACTGTAGCAGCCCGTGAAAATCGGGATGATGTCATCACTTGTAAAAACTCATTCTCAGTGTGTGGTTCATTATTTTTTATGAGATTACTCTTGAAAGTTAGCTCTTTAAGTTATCTAGACTTCCCCAAGAGGAATTAAGTTAATTGCTGTTGTGCTCAGAGAATTATGCAAAACACTGGACAGGTGTATGTACCAAGAATAACAAGTTCTTCACCTTTGAGCTAACTCCAACTTATCTGTTTTGATCCATCTTTTTGAGAGTGATCTTCCAAGGTACATAGGGTGACTAATACATCCATTGGCAAGCTAAAAGGGCCCACCATATACTCCTGGAGTTCATTTGGCTGGTGTAGATCAAGGATTTTGCAACACCTCTTCATCTTCAAGCACATACCTATCCATCTCTTCACATATTGGACCATGTAAGGTGTTGTAAGGAAAGGAAGTTACCAGGGTCCCCAATTGTGGGGTCCGGGCAGCGGTGAGAAGCCCTGGCTGGGGGTCCAAGGGGGCCAGCGGGCCCCTTGGCTGGTGGGTCCTATGAGGCCAGTGGACCCCCTGGTGGGGGTTCGGGGGCAGCACCCCCGGCACGACGGTAAAGGGAATATTCCATGGAATATTCCCTCTCAGAGTCAAAAATCATTTATATTTGTTAGTTCGGTTCAATTGGTCTAAGCTGTGTATGGCAATTATGCGGGCAGTGGCTGCCCATGCTCTACCACCCATGTATATCCATCCACGAAAGGCCACCCATGATCCTATATATACATGACTTCTATACTACCTGAGACATTGAGTTGAGCCAACATACCTCTACCTTGTATCTCCCTATCTAGATTTGTCTAGATCACCATTTAAGCTCTACCTTGAGAGCGCACGGGTGGACAACACCATCATCTTTGTACTTGCTATTAGTAGAAAATTGTTGAGATTCTCCTATATTTGTTATCTTCTCTGCTATTGCTTCTGTGTTATATTGCATAACTATTGTCTTACAGATTCACCATTTTTGTTGAGCTTAGCCTCATGGGTGAAGAGTTGTCCCATGAAAGTGGTAAGATCAGGGGTTTACATATACATATAAAGATCCATGGTAGTTGTGAAATATTCCCACTTATCATCTGCTTTAATGCCATTGATTATTTGTCTCACTATTTGCTCCTCTTCAATCTCCTCTCCTATGCTTGCCAATTGATGAGCCACATCCTTTACCTTGATCACATACTCTGAAACATTCTGCTTAGGTTGTTTCCTTTGCGTAGTAAACTCAATCCACAATTGATTTTTCCTAGCTCTTTTATTGGAGGGAAAATACAAAGATAGAGTATCCCAAGTCTCTTGGGATGTTTTGCAATTCCTAGTATGAGGAAGAAGGAAGTCAGAAATTGAGTTAAGTAGATATGCCCTGGCTAAAGCATCTTTGGCACACCATGAGTTGAGTCTTTCTAGCTCCTCTCTTGTAGGTTTTCCTTTGCTTCTAAATATGGGCATCTCATCTCCTGATATGTATCAATAGAGGCCCCTTCCTTGTTGATAGGTCTTCATCCTCACGGATCATGCTAGATAATTATTCATGTCCAATTTATCAATGAAATAAGGGAAGCCATCTCCCATTTTACCTCAACTTAGTCTAATACCACTATTGGAATAGATGGATGGTACCTCAAGGGAGTGAGGTGTTACTGCTAAAACCTGCTTTGTACCTGTCCTAATACACTTCAAAGTTTGATAGTAGGCCCTTCTAGACTGAAAATGACACCAAGATAGTACCTATGTACTTTGGACATGATGCTTGAAACAATTGAATCAAAACAAACTACTTCAAGCATAGCTAGTATCACAAAACTTACTATTTTAGTCTATACACCTATTGGTTCTTTTGCTCAATGCTCACAGTACAATATCAATTGATAAGATTCCTTTTGAGGAAATTCAATTAGCTTAGGTAGCTAATTATTGCAAGTGGAATCATCTAAAATGACAAACTATGCACTGAGAAATAAATTTAGAAATCCAAAGCTTACCCTCGATTTTTTAGGGACTAACCAGGAGATGACTACTGAGCACTTCGATGATGATTTCTCCTAGATGGCTGAACCAAATGCTTTGAGATTTTTACAGCACAAAGTAGAAACAAGTGGTTTCCAATAAGCTATAGATCATGCAAAATGGTTGAGAATTCACTGAGTTACGACTAGAGAAAGTTCATTGTTTTGAGTGATCATAGTAGAGAAGTAGACAGAGATGATCAATCAACTAGATGTATTATAAAACATGATTCTACAAGATCATAGGCATAACAATGATGCTCAATGATGGTGGACTGAGTGGATTATGGTGTGAGCCACTCAATTTCAACAAATGATCAATGAAAAAGCTCTCAATGGGGCCACACCCCCCACGGGAGTTACACAAACTCTTTCTAAGAAGTTCTTCTAAGTGTGAATTTGAATTCAAACTTGGATCCATCTAAAAAGTGACTCCAATAATTTAGGAGTTATTCTCTCAAATTTAATTCATAGCTCATACTCCTCCTAAATCCATGAGATATAAGGATTTACAAGATTCTCTCGAGGTATAAACCTTTTACAATGGTAAATGAACAAGCAATTATAAGCTATGGTTCATATTAATCATCAAATGCTTTCCACATATGGTCTTCCATGCTAAGCCAAATGTGAAGGCTTGGACATTTGCACCAACAACTCCCCCTCGAGCCAAACATCTTGGCTTCCATTGCTTCGTCATTCTTCTTGAATGTCCTATAATCCAGTCATGGCTTTAAACCTGCAAAGCTTAGTACCATCAAGTGATTTGGTTAACAAGTCAGCACATTGCATATTTGTAGATACATATGCTAATTGAATGTCTTTGCTCAAGAGTTTCTCTCTAGCATAGTGATAGTGCACTTTTATATGCTTGGTTCTTGCATGATAAATGGGATTGGCTGCAAGATGCAAAGAACTAGTGTTATCACCAAAGATCATTGGTGAATGAGTGTGAAGTCCCAAATTTGCATAGAGCAATCTAATCCAAATAGCTTCTTGTGTAGCATTTGCTAATCCTCTATATTAAGCATCTGTTGAAGATATAGCAATAGTTGGTTGCTTCTTAGAAGACCATGAGATGGGCTTATCACTTCCAAAAGATAAATATCCAAAAGTACTTCTTTTGTCATCCTTACATCCTACCCAATCTGCATCTGAGTAAAATTTTATATCCAAATCTGATGTATATGGGAAGTAAAGACATTGATTTTGAGTACCCTTAAGATACTTCAAAATTCGTTTCGCAGCATCCAAGTGAGGTGCTCTAGGTTTATGCATGAATTGACTTAGAACACTTACTCCATAACATATGTAAATCCTTGTTAAGGTTGCATAGTTTAGACTCCCAACTATGCTTTGATAACCTGCAATGTCTTCAAGCAAATCATCTTCATGAGAACTTAATTTATGATTTATCTCCATAGGGATGCTAGCTACTTTTGCATTCTCCAAGTGGAACTTCTTCAACATGTCCTCCTCATTTCATTTGAGTGATGTAGATTCCAGAGTTAGTGTATACTAACTCAAGTTCAAGAAAATATTTCAAAAACCCTAGGTCACTCATTTTGAACTCCTACATCATCTGATTTTTTATTTGTTTATTGCCATTGGCATCAATACCTGTAAGAATGATGTCATCCATATATATACATAAATATATCATTTCTAAATTACTCCTCTTGACAAACAAAGAAGAATCTACTTTGCTCATCACGAATCCTTGGTCTTGAAGATAGGTTGTTAACGTATGGTTCCATGCCCTAGGTGCCTATTTCAAACCATAAAGAGCTTTGTTCAATTTGCATACATGATTTACTTTGCTTGGATCTTCATAGCTAGGAGGTTGATCCATGTTAACCTCCTCTGAAATCCACCCATTGAGAAAAGAATTTCTTACATCTAGTTGATACATATTCCAATTTCTAGATGCAGCTACACTTACCAATACCCTAATGGTTGGCATCTTAGCCACAGGTGAAAAGGTTTCTTCATAATCTATTCCTTGGGTTTGTGCAAAAGCCTTAACCACAAGTGTAGCTTTATACCTTTTTTATAGATCCACCAGAGTTCCTATTGATTTTGTAAATCCACCTAGAACCAATTATTTTCATTGATGCTTTCTTAGGTTCTAGCTCCCATGTGTCATTCTCTAGGAGTGCTTCTATTTCTTCATCCATAGCCTCCTTCCATTTTACTTTGGTACTTTCTTCTTCATATAAAGAAAGGTCTTCAAGTGATGAATCCTTAAGAAGATAAATAGAATTCTTAGTGACTAATGGAGTATCATACCCATATCTAGTTGGCTTCTTACTCTCTCTTTGTGATCTTCTTAAGGCTTGGTTGGATGGCTCAGGTATGTCCTCCAACCTCTTCATCTTGATCTATCCTTTTGATTTCCATGCTTTGAAATCTTCCAAGTAGATGGTATCCTCATCATCTGATTCGATGTGTTCAATTGTGCTTGGCTCCTCCTTGGTGAGGCTTGGAAATTATTCTTCCAATTCATATAGAAATTTGACCTTCCTACATTCACTTTCAAACCAAGAATCATTCTCATCAAACACAACATCTCTACTGACCATAAATCCTTTGTTGGATGGATTATAAAGCTTGTATCCTTTTTTATTTATATCATACCCTATGAAGATGCATTTCTCTACCTTAGGATCTAGCTTACCTTTGATTTGAGATGGAACATGCACATAAGCAACACAACCAAATATTTTTCAATGTTCAAGTGATGGTCTCCTACCATGCCATGCCTCATAGGGAGTCATCCCATCAAGGGATTTAGAAGGTAACCTATTGATGAGATAAGTGGTAGTAAACACTCTCTGTCGACAGGTAATTTTTTTCATTTAGCATTGATCTAGCTCGTTGCACAATCAATCTGTTCCTCCTCTCTGCTACTCCATTTTGCTTAGGAGTATATCTAGTAGTGATCTCCCTTTTGATACCTCTGTCCTACAAAAATGCATCAAACGCATTGGAGAAGTACTCATCTCCTCCATCTGACCTTATCCTCTTTAAGATTTTTCTCGTTTGATTTTCCACAAGTGCAAGATACTTCTTGAAACAACTGAACACTTCATCCTTATGTTTGATGAACTACAATATAGTCCATCTACTCAAATCATCAATGAATGACACATAATACCTTGAGCCTAAAATTGAAGGGTCCTTTCTTGGTCCCCACACATCTGTATAGACAAGTTCCAAATAATCCTCATGCATATAGCCTTTCTTTGTAAAGGCTAACCTTTGTGATTTACCAAACTGACATGCACCACATTCATAGATCATATGTTTCTTGGATACATTAGGTATCCCAAGTACGTATTGATCTCTACATATCTATTTCAATGTTATCTCAGCAATGTGTCCTAATCTTTCGTGCCATATCTCTAACCCACACAAAGTTTGATCCTTATAATTATAAAGTGCAATGTTTCTAGTGTCTTGAAGCTCAAATGTAAACAATCGACCTATTTTGTCTCCCTATGCAATTCTTCTGAATCCATGTTGTGTTTCCTCCACAAAAGCTCCAAATTTATTGAACCTAACCTGCAAACCCTTTTCCACTATCTGTCCAACACTCATCAGATTCTTTGTGATAGTAGGTACATAAAGAGCTCTACTCAACAGATTCCTATTCCCATCAGAAGTTTTGACATTTCCTACCTTGCCCACTTAATCCTTGGTATCATCACATGTCTCCATTTGGTGCTTTCCCTTGGGCTTGTCAAGATAAAAAAGGAGATGTACATTGCCTGCTACATGGTTTGAACAACTTGAGTGAATACAAAAGAGATGGTCATCATTCATGCCTTGTTTTGAAGTCATGTTCATAATGAGAAGAGAATCCTCTTGATCCTTTGTATAGTTGTTGAAGTCTTTCCTTTATTTGTATCATTCTTGATAATTGTTGTTGTAATTGTTGTTGTAGCCATGGTTGTATTCTTGATTGTGGTTGAATCTTTGTCTTGATTGTGAGTAGCCACCTCTTTGGAATCCCCTTCCTCTCTGGCTCTTGAAGTTCCTATAGCACTCATCTGTTGTGTGATTAGACTATCCACATATATTGCATGGGGAAGAGTTGAAAGTTCTCCCCCTACCTTGTTTACCTCCTCTACCCCTTCCTCTTGAATTCCTACCTCTCCTTGCATAGTTAGCTTGAGAAGTAGTACCCTCATCTTCAACTTTCTTACTCTTTCCTTTATCTTTAGTCTTTTCTTTATTTGTATGTAGGGCAGAAGAATTGTTACCTCTTGATGGTTCACCATTTTTGTTGAGCTTGGCCTCATGGGTGAAGAGTTGTCCCATGAGAATGGTAAGATCACGGATTTGCATATCCATATAAAGATCCATCGCAGTTGTGGAAGATTCCCACTTATCATCTGGCTTGACGCCATTGATTATTTGTCTCACTATTTGATCCTCTTCAATCTCCTCTCCTATGCTTGCCAATTGATCAGCCATATCCTTTACCTGAGTCACATAATCGGAAACATTTTGCTTAGGTTTTTTCCTTTGAGTAGTAAACTCAATCCATATTGATTTTTCTTAGCTCTTTTATTGGAGGCAAAATACGAAGATAGAGTATCCCAAGTCTCTTGGGATGTTTTTCAATTCCTAATATGAGGAAAAAGGAAGTAAGAAATTTAGTTAAGTAGATATGACTTGACTAAAGCATCTTTGGCACAACATGAGTTGAGTCTTTCAAGCTCATCTCTTGTAGGTTGTCCTTTGCTTCTGAGTATGGGCATCTCCTCATCTCCTGATATGTATCCATAGAGACCCCTTCCTTGTAGACAGGTCTTCATCCTTAAGGACCATGCTGGATAATTGTTCCTGTCCAACTTATCAATGAAAGAAGGGAAACCATCTCCCATTTTACCTCAACTTGCTATGATACCACTATTGGAAGAGATGGATGGATACCTCAAGGAAGTGAGGTGGTACTACTAAAACCTTCTTTGTACTTGCCATAATACACTTCAGAGTTGAAAATGACACCAAGAAAGTACCTATGTACTTTGGAGTTGATGCTTGAAACAATTGAATCAAAACAGACTACTTCAAGAATAGCTAGTGTCACAAAACTTGATATTTTGGTCTATAGACCTACTAGTTCTTTTGCTTAGTGCTCCCACTACAGTATCAATTGATAAGATTCCTTTTGAGGGAATTCAACTAGCTTAGATAGCTAATGATTGAAGGTGGAATCATCTAAAATGATAAACTATGCACTGCGAAATAAGTTTAGCAATTCAAAGCTTACCCCCGATTTTCTAGGGATTAACTAGTAGATGACCAATGAGCACATTGATAATGGTTTCTCCCAAATGTCTGAATCAAATGCTTGGATATTTTGAAAGCACAAATTAGACTTCAAGACGGTTCCAAGAAGCTATAGATCATGCAAAATGGTTGAGAATTCATTGATGTATGACTAGAGAAAGTTCATTGTTCTGAGTGATCATAGCAGAGAAGTAGACATAGATGATCAATCAACTATATGTATCATAAAACATGATTGTACAAGATCATTGGCATAGCATGGGTGCTCAATGATGGTGATTGAGTGGAATATGGTGTGAGCCACTCAGTTTCAACAAATGATCATTCCAAAAGCTCTCAATGAGGCCACACCCTTTGCGGGATTTACATAAGATTTTTTACAAGAAGTTCTTCCAAGTTTGAATTTGAATTCAAACTTGGGTCCATCTAAAAAGTGACTCCAATACTTTAGGAGTTATTCTCTCAAATTTGATTTGTAACTCATACTCCTCCTAACTCCACGAGATATAAGGTTTTACAAGATTCTCTCGAGGTATAAACCTTTTACAATGGTAAATGATCAAGTAATCATAAACCATGGTTCATATGAATCATCAAATGCTACCACATATAGTCTTCCATGCTAAGCCAAATGTGAAGGCTTGGACATTTGCACCAACAGCTCCCTGTCAAGCCAAACGTCTTGGCTTCCAATGCTTCATCATTCTTCTTGAATGTACTATAATTCAGTCATGGCTTTAAACTTGTAAAGCTTAGTACCATCAAGTGCTTTGGTTAAAAAGTCAACACATTGCATATTTGTAGATACATATGCTATCAGAATCTCTTTGCTTAAGAGTTTCTCTCTAACATAGTGATAGTGCACTTCTATATGCTTGATTCTTGCATGATAAATGGGATTGGCTGCAAGATGCAAAGAACTAGTGTTATCACCAAAGATCATTGGTGAATGAGTGTGAAGTCCCAAATCTGATTAGAGCACTCCGATCCAAATAGCTTCTTGTGTAGCATTTGCTAATCCTCTATATTCAGCCTCTATTGAAGATAGAGCAACAATTGGTTGCTTATTATAAGACCATGAGATTGGTTTATCAACTGCAAAAGATAAATATCCAGAAGTACTTCTTCTGTCATCCTTACATCCTGCCCAATATGCATCTATGTACAATTTTATATCCAAATCTGATGTATATGGGAATTAAAGACCTTGATTTTGAGTACCCTTGAGATACTTCAAAATTCTTTTAGCAGCTTCCAAGTGACGTGCTCTAGGTTTATGCATGAATTGGCTCAAAACACTTATTTCATAACATATGTAAATCCTTGTTAAGGTTGCATAGTTTATACCCGCAACTATGCTTTGATAACCTGCACTGTCTTCAAGCAAATCACCTTCATGAGTTTTTAATTTATGATTTACCTCCATAGGGATGCTAGCTACTTTTGCATTCTCCAAGTGGAACTTCTTCAACATGTCCTCCACATATTTCCTTTGAGTGATGTAGATTCTAGAGTTAGTGCATACTAACTCAAGTCGAAGAAAATATTCTAGAAACCCTAGGTCATTGATTTTGAACTCTTGCATCATTTGGTTTTTTATTCGTTTGATGCCATTGAGATCACTATCTCTAAGAATGATGTCATCCACATATACACATAAATATATCATTTTTGAATTACTCCTCTTGACAAACGAAGAAGAATCTGCCTTGCTCATCATGAATCCTTGGTCTTGAAGATAGGTTGTTAACCTATGGTTTCATGCCCTAGGTGACTGTTTCAAACCATAAAGAGCTTTGTTCAATTTGCATACATGATTTACTTTGCTTGGATCTTCATAGCCAAGAGGTTGAGCCATGTAAACCTCGTCTAAAATCCACCCATTGAGAAAAGCATTTTTTACATCTAGTTGATACATATTCCAATTTCTAGATGTAGCTACACTTACCAATACCCTAATGGTTGGCATCTTAGCCATAGGTGAAAAAGTTTTTTCATAATCTATTCCTTGGGTTTGTGCAAAACCCTTAGCCACAAGCCTAGATTTATACCTGTTTATAGATCCATCTGAGTTCCTTTTGATTTTGTAAATCCACCTAGAACCAATTACCTTCATTGATGCTTTCTTAGGTACTAGCTCCCATGTGTCATTCTCTAGGAGTGCTTCTATTTCTTCATCCATAGCCTCCTTCCATTCTGCTTTGGTACATGCTTCTTCGTATGAAGAAGGCTCTTCAAGTGATGAATCCTTAACAAGATAAATAGAATTCTTAGTGACTAATGAAGTATCATACCCATATCGGATTGGCTTCTTCCTCTCTCTTTGTGATCTTCTTACGACTTGGTTGGATGACTCAGGTATTTCCTCCAACCTTCATCTTGATCTTTCCTTACTATTTTCTTTATCTTTAGTCTTTCCTTTATCTGTATATAGGGCAGAAGAATTGTTACCTCTTGATGGTTCACCATTTTTTTGAGCTTGGCCTCATGGGTGAAGAGTTGTCCCATGAGAGTGGTAAGATCAGGGATTTGCATATCCATATAGAGATCCATAGCAATTGTGAAACATTCCCACTTATCATTTGCCTTGATTCCATTGATTATTTGTCTCACTATTTGCTCCTCTTTAATCTCCTCTCCTATGCTTGCCAATTGATCAGCCACATCCATTACCTTGGGTCACATACTCTAAAACATTCTGCTTAGGTTGTTTCCTTTCAGTAGTAAACTCAATTCATAATTGATTTTTCCTAGCTCTTGTATTGGAGGAAAAATACAAAGATAGAGTATCCCAAGTCTCTTAGGATGTTTTGAAATTCCTAATATGAGGAAGAAGGAAGTCAGAATTTGAGTTAAGTAGATATGACCCGGCTAAAGCATCTTTGGCACACCATGAGTTGAGTCTTTCTAGCTCCTCTCTTGTAGGTTATCCCTTGCTTCTGAATATGGGCATCTCCTCATCTCCTGATATGTATCCATAGAGACCCCTTCTTTGTAGATAGGTCTTTATCCTCAAGGACCGTGCTGCATAATTATTCCTATCCAATTTATCAATGAAAGAAGAGAAACCATGTCCCATTTTACCTCAACTTGCTCTGATACCACTGTTGGAAGAGATGGATGGATACCTCAAGGAAGTGAGGTGATACTGCTAAAATCCACTTTGTACCTACCCTAATAAACTTCAGAGTTTGATAGTAGGCCCTTTTAGCTTGCAAATGAAACCAAGAAAGTACCTACGTACTTTGGAGTTGATGCTTGAAACAATTGAATCAAAACAGACTACTTCAAGAATAGCTAGTGTCACAAAACTTGCTATTTTGGTCTATACACATACTGGTTCTTTTGCTCAATGATCATAGTACCGTATCAATGGATAAGATTCCATTTGAGGGAATTCAATTAGCTTAGATAGTTAATGATTGCAAGTAGAATTATCTAAAATGACAAATTATGCCTTGCGAAATAAGTTTAGCAATCCAAAGCTTACCCTTGATTTTTTAGGGACTAACGAGTAGATGACCAGTGAGCACTTTAATGACAATTTCTCCTAGATGGCTAAACCAAATGATTTTCAATTTTGATAGCACAAAGTGGACTTCAAGTTGGTTCCAAAAAGCTATAGATCATGCAAAATGTTTGAGAATTCACTCAGATATGACCAGAGAAAGCTCATTGTTCTAAGTGATCATAGCAGAGAAGTAGACATAGATGATCAATCAACTATATGTATTATAAAACATGATTGTACAAGATCATTGGCATAGTAGTCATGCTCAATGATGGTGAACTGAGTGGAATATGGTGTGAGCCACTCAATTTCAACAAATGATCAATGAAAAAGCTCTCAATGAGGCCACATTCCTCGTAGGATTTACACAAGCCTTTTTATAAGAAGTTCTTCCAAGTTTGAGTTTGAATTTAAACTTGGCTCCATCTAAAAAGTGACTCCAATAATTTAGGAGTTATTCTCGCAAATTTGATTGGTATCTCATACTCCTCCTAACTCCAAGAGGTATAAGGTTGGACAAGATTCTCTCAAGGTATAAACCTTTTACAATGGTAAATGATCAAGTAATTATTAGCTATGGTTCATATGAATCATCAAATGCTTCCGCATATAGTCTTCCATGCTAAGCCAAATGTGAAGGGTTGGACATTTGCACCAACAATATAAGGAGGATTTAGATCTTCAAATAACATTTTGAACCACATTAATTCACATGTCAATATTACAAGCACATGATACTCAGCTTTTGTAGATGAAAGCACCACCGTTGGTTGTTTCTTCGAACTCCAAGATACAAACCGATTTTGAATCATCAATGTGAAGCTACTCATGTTGTGCTAATCATCTTTATTCCTTGCCTAATCTGCATCACTAAAAGCTTTAATTTCTAGATTAGTAGCATGTGAGGAAAATAAGCCATCGTTCAAAGTGACTTTCAAAGAGAGTAGCACACACTTAGCCGCATTCCAATGTACATATGTAGGATTGTGCACGAACTATGAAAGTTCTTCAACTACATAACTGAAATCTGGTCATGTATTTATAGCATAAAACAATGATCTAATTAACAATCTTGACATGTCTAAATTTTCAAAATGAACTACACCATCATGGATAATCAATTTTACATTAGGCTCTAAGGGGTTTACAATTGCTTTGCATTTTTACAAACCAAACTTTTGAAGTAAATCAGATATGTGCTTCTTTTAGCTCAACCATATACCATGCTTATCATAAATAACTTCAATCCCCAATGCATAACGTAAAATCTTGAGATCTGAAATCTTAAATTTCCTACCAAGTTTCTTCTTAATTTCATTAATCTGGTCAATAACACTTCCTTTAATGATAAGATCATCAACATAAATGAAAATATACACACATTGATTTTTTATAAAATTCACATTAAAAGAAGGATATGCAATAGTTTTTTTGTATCCTTGAGCTTCCAAGTAGCTGACCAATCGATGATTCCAAGCTCTAGGTGCCTATTAAAAAAAAATTCTTTTGCTAAATTGCAAACAAAATTTGGATACTTTGCATCTTTAAATCCTTCTCATTTCTCCATATAAACATGGTCTTGTAATTGACTATTCAAAAAATCATTTTTAATATCAAGCTGAAATATATTCCTCCATTACTAGCTTCAACACTTAAAATAGTTTGTATAGTTATCATTCTTGCAATTGGACTAAATGTCTCTTCATAATCAATTCCATATGTTTGTGCAAAACCTTTTGCAACTAATTTTTCCCTGTATGTGGAAATAGAACCATCACTATTTCTTTTAATATAAAATACCCTTTTATTTCCAATGATCTTCATCTTATCATCTCATGGTACAAGCTAACATGTCTTGTTCTCACACAATGCATCTATCTCTTCTTGCATTTCATTGGACCAATTTACATTTGAATTTTCATCTTCGAAATATGTAGGTTCTTGTTCTTCAATACCTTTTGAAATAAAAGCTGAATGTGAAACACAATAAAACTCAATGTACCTTTGTGTGGGATTTCTTTCTCTTGAACTTCTGCTAAGTTCATGTTCATATTTTATCAAATCAGATATAGAACTTTCACCAATATCTACTTCATCACTTAACTCAACAATCTTTGCTTTATCTTTGTTTCCCTTTTGATGTAGGTGATAATCTTTCTTCATCACAAACATTCTCATCTTCTGACCTTACTCCTATAGTATCATG
The DNA here is from genome assembly GCA_020310875.1 of Ceratopteris richardii. NCBI lineage: Eukaryota > Viridiplantae > Streptophyta > Polypodiopsida > Polypodiales > Pteridaceae > Ceratopteris > Ceratopteris richardii. Next base: position 126,095,416 of record CM035437.1, read on the forward strand.
TAAACCATCCCCAATACTTCTTGCATCTCTTCTTGATCCTGCAAAATATGATCTATTTACCAAGGTAGAAACTCATAAAAGCATACATCACCACTAATAATCATTTCCTTCCTTATTGGATCATAGCACTTATATCCTTTTTTATTATCTCCATAACCCATGAAAAATGCATTTCTCTACTTTTGGCTCTAATTTACTTCTTCATTCATATTACGGAACCATAGAAAAACAAACAGATCCAAACACACGCAAGTGATCAATAATAGGTTTTCTACTATACCGAACCTCAAAAGGAGTTACATTATGTGTTGTAGGTGTTGGCACATGAGTCATCAAATGTACTACTATATTTATCACTTCAGCTTAACTTCAATGGCATATGCTTTTCATTTAGTATTGCTCTAGCTATTTTTCTAATAATGCTATTCCTTCTTTGAGCTGCTCCCTTCTGTTAAGGAGTATATCTTCAAGTCAATTCTCTTTTTATACCTTCATTCCAAAGAAAATCATTAAACATTCTTGAAAAATATTCACTACCACCATTAGATCTTAACTTTTTAATTACCTTTCCTATTTATTTTTTTTGTAATTTCTTTGAATTTGGACAAGCAATCAAAGGCATCACTCTTACGCTTAAGAAAATACACAAAATTCATTCCGCTAAAATCATCCACAAAAGTAAAATAATACGTACTATCTGCAACAACTAAATCGACATCCTCAACTATGCATGAAATTGAACCAAGTGCATCAATAATCTGCTTAGTTTTTAAAATATAATCATTTACGCAGTGTCGTATATCATTCAAATTATTTAACTCATTGTTGAGTTGAATATGTCTTGCCTTTGTTGTCATTGAGAATATGCTTTCTAACACTTTCCAAAATTGCTTACTTGTTTTCAAGTCTTGTATGTGTCCTATGATACTTGACTCAATAGTTTGCAATAATACAAATATTATCTTTTTATCATGCTCATTCCACCTTTGATATTCACGGATTTGTTATGCTGTTGAATTTTGTTCTCGAAAGTCAAGTTGAGGTTCTGTTCCACTAATTAATCTATGCATTTTCTTGCCCATAAGACATGCAGACATGCAAACACATCAAGCTTCATAATTGGTTATGTTCAACTTTTCTATTGGAATATTTTTGTCAACCATCATAAAAGCATGCACTTTCAAAGAATCACCTCATTCCTGCTACATCTTATGTATATACCACATGGATATCAACTATGATGTGTCAACTAGCTATAATACCAATGTTGAATATTGAAACTCTAAGAAGAAGCAATAAAAAACCATGAAGGGAAGCAAAAAATGGCATAAACTATGAAGATGACAGAGCACATAAGGAAAAATAGATAAAAAGAAGTGAAGTTCTCTATTTAAAAGAAAAAATGACTATATACTCACACTGATTGAGTATCAACTACTATGCAAAAAAATGTATTCCTAAGCTCTTTATATAGAGTTTTGGAAATGAATCTATACCAATGAATTGTTTCACAAAAGTAATAAAGGATAATTAAAGTTCTAAAGGAATGGCCTATAACTAAGAAGTTGTTAAACAACTTTGAATGGACTTTTTCACAAAATTAATGAATCCTAATTTAAAGCACTAAAAGAATGGACTATATCTAAAAATTAAAAAGATGCATACTAGTATGTATGTGTGTAGGAAGTAGGTATATATGCCTTGCCTATACCCTTCTACGTGTCTATGTCTGTGCGTACTACATCTTGTCCCATCATATCTTTTTTATAGTAAAAGAGCCTGTAAAAGTGGCAAAATGCTTGGGCAAGAACTTTTAACATGCCAAAGACATTTAACACAAAAAACTTGAAAATCTGAACGTAAAAACATCTAGCATGGCAATGACCTCTAGATCATCTCTACATGAATTGAACTTTATAAGTCAGCTTGGTAATGACTTGAAACACAAAGAAAATACTTGGAATTTCTGAGCACTTATGCTATACATGGATCATGCTCATTGATTTTGTATTCATTTGATCACATTATGTTCTTGTTAATAACAATTGTGAACACGTGAATAACAATGATCTCTATGTCTCTACATGAGTTCATCTTTCAAAGTCAGCTTCGAAATGACTTGAAACGCAAAAAGAACCTTTTGATGCTATACATGGATTTTTCTCATGGCTTTTATATTAATGTGATCACATTCTATTGTTTTTTATAACAACTTCGAAGATGTGAACAACGTGTTTACATGTTTAGAACTTTGCACATGATGGGATATCTATTGTTTAGAACTTTGCACATGATGGGATATCCAAAGTCTATATTGTTTCTTGTTTTTCGGCTTATTGGGAGAATAAAAAGATTTGATAGGGCATGCAACTATTTTTATGTGCCATTTTGAGGTGGAGGGGGGCGGGGAGGGGGCTTAGGGACATCCATCCTTAGTTCAATCGGCACTTCCAGTTTTTAAACTGAAATTTTTAGAATCTAATGTCTTTCAATCCACATCTATATCAGAGATACTAAGTTTGTGGGTGTAAGTTTGCATATTTGGTGTGTATTCAAAATGTTAACTTCTTGATTTGAGACCTCTAATCTTACTTTACTTGCATATCTTTACACCACACAAAACAATGATGAGGATATATGAATGTTGATGTATGAAATCAATATTAGAAAAGAGATTAAAAGTGCTTGCCGCTGCTAGTGATACATTGAGTGGAAGTTTGTTTGCATCTATGTAGAAAATAAGCTAGAGAGGTATGAGCTAAGCTATGAAATTTCTTCTATCTAACTCATGGAAATAGCCTCATCTAAATTTGGTGCTTTATTTGTGTTAGGGATTAAGAAAAATCTGTTATAAGTTTTTGCATTAGCCAAGATTGGCTTGGTTGTGAAATTTGTTCATGACAGATGTATAATCCATGATCTATCAAATGGTGATGTCATTATTGTTTCTAGCATTTTATGTCATGGGCTATATAAGCTCATAGACTATGAAAGATTTGTGAATGATTCAGCATGTGTAGTACATGATTCTTAGGCTATGTTAGATGCAAAGCTTTGGCATGCACGCTTTGGTCATCTGAATTTTGCTAGTTTGCTACGCCTCCAGAAATCTGAAATGGCTCTTTTCCCAAACCTGAGCAACCTGGTAAACATTTTTGTGAAGGCTATATTTTGGGCAAAATGCAGCATTCATCATTCCCAAAAGATGGTTCACTTCAGGCTACTTAGAAATCGCAGCTTGTACATAGTGATATCTGTGGTCCTATGCAGCCACCCTCTTTTGGAAACTATCTTTACTTTGTGACTTTCATTGATGATTTTTCCAGGCATGCATGGGTATATCCATTGAAAGCAAAGTCTGAAGTGTTTACCTGCTTCAAACACTTTTTGGTTTTGGCTGAAAATCTATGAGCATGTAAAATGGGCACCATCCGTTCTAATCGAGGGGGAGAATATATGTCTTCTGACTTTAATGCATTTTTGGCCAAATGTGGCATAAAACATCGGTGTACAGTGATGTATAGACCTCAACGGAATGGAGTTGCTCAACGGAAGAATAGGTCACTCATGGGGATGGCAAGGTGTATGGTCAAGAGTTAGGCTTTCCCACATAGTTTCTTGCTTGAGGCTATTATGTGTGCAGCATATGTACTTAACAGGTGTTACACAAGAGAATATTGCAGAACTTTTCACAAAGGCTCTGCCTATAGAGATTTCTGAAGCTTTCAGCAAAGCTCTGGGCTTACTTCCTTTTGTGGATTGATTCCACATAGCTTGGTGTTTCCTTATACATGCATGCCAGCTCCTTGTTGATCACATCACTCCTAGGGGGGATTTGTTCATATATTTAGGTAGTGATGTGTCTAAACACACTAGGAGTGTCAGGCCACATTTTTCCCTCTTTAGGATGTTCTTTTACCCCTGGCTTGTATATATGCCTATAACCCTAATGGGTCACTTATCTTGTACATTCTATTTGTAATACATTCAATATTGTATGTTGTGCTCCAAGCTTCTTCTTCTTCTTATTCCTTGTGTTGTTCATGTGATCTCGCAGAACTCAAACTCCAACAATAAAGTGCCTCAAACTCCAACAATAAAGTGCCTCAAACTCCAAAATAAAGTGGTAAGTGTATCCCAAGAATCCTTTGTTTTTTTGCAAGAGCAAATATGGGGGAGAATGGCATGTTTGACATACAAAGCTATCAATGCATGTGCATGAGCATGTCTACCATCCCAACCAAGTTTCTCTATAGTAGGTGCAGTAAGAAGCACAGCACGAATAGGAGTTTGAAGATTGAAATCTTCAACACCATCTACATCACCTTCGATAATCGTATTTGTGGGTGTAGTAGGATGTTTTTCAATACCCTACAAATATTCCATAGCCCTTTTGTACCAATACATGACACATCATATATGCCCATAATGGGTAATTAGTGCCATCCAACTTGTTCTCAATAATCAATGTACGGAATACATCATTGCTTTCAGCCATGGCCACTCACTAGAATACCCTCATGCTCAAAAATGATTGTATCTCAAAAAGTTGAACAAAACTATCCTATTGAGCTCTACTAAACTTGTAGCAAACTTTGAGGTGCTTGTATTCGAAAACCAAAACGTGTATCTATGTTTGGCACAAAAGGAAAAACTTGTTTGCACAAGCACTATGATAGTGTGTTTTGAGGTTGAAAGAAACTCATATCAAAATTTTGACTCCACATAGGAAAGATGTTTTGAACTTCTAATCACCCTAAGTACGTTCATCAGCTTTCGTGTGATTCTGAGACAATGACCGGAGGGCTCTTGAAGACACCCTAGATGAAGTGGTGACCCATTCTGATATCAATTGTTGGAATTTGAGGTGTGCTGAAGCATGTAAATAGCAGAAGGAAGAAGAGGAAGCTTGAAGCACAACACACAATACAAAATGTATTACCAAGTGAATGTACAAAGATAAGTGACATATTAGGGCTATAAACATATATAAAAGCAAGGGAAAAAACTTCCTAAAGAGGGTAAAAAGTATCCCAATGGTCCTAAGTCTATTCACACACATCACTATTGAAATATGCCAACATACCTCACAACACAGTTTCTTGACTTCACTTGAGCCCACCCCTACACAAAATACTATCACATAATAATGGGAGTTGGAAAGATCATTCAAGCTACTAGTTATGGTAGTTTCTTCAAATTTTTAGATGCTTTATATGTGTCATGGATCTAGAAAATATTATTGTCAGTTTTGTCAGTATCCATGATTGGTTTGGTTGTCAAATTTATTGATGGTAGAAGCACAGTTCATGATCTCACAAATGGTGATGTTATTATCGCTTCTGGAACTTTATTTTGTGTGTTATAATCTCATAGACAATGCAAAATCTATGAATGATTCAGCATGTGTATTCCAAGGTCCTCAGACTATCTTATATGCAAAGCTTGGGCATGCATGTTTTGGTCATCTGAGTTTCACTAGTTTGCTTTGCAGGTAGAAATATGAAATGGTATCCTCTCAAACCAAACTTGAGGTACTTGTAAAAAACTCTAGGAAGGCTATAAATTGGGAAAAATACAACCTTGCTCCTTCCTAAAAGATGGTTTTTTTCAACTTGTTCATAAATTGTAGCTTGTTCAGTGATATATGTGGTCCTACGCAGACACCTTCATTTGGGAACTACCTTTACTTTATAACTTCTATTCATCAATTTTATATGCATGCATGGGTGCATCCATTGAAAGCAAATTCCAATATGTTTATGTGATTTAAATAGTTCTTGGTTATGGATGAAAATCTATGAGCATTTCAATTGGGCACCCTTCATTTTGATAGAGAAGGGGAATACATGACTTCTGATTTTAATGCATTTTTGGTTGAGCATGGGATAAACCATCAGTTCATAGTTCCATATACATGTCAACAAAATGGATTTGTGACAAGAAAAAACATATCTTTTATGTAAATGGCAAGATGAATGGTCAAAAGTCGTGCTTTACCACATAACTTCTGGCTTGAGGTTGTTGTACGTGCAACATATGTACTTAACAGTTGTCCCACCAAAGCAATACAATCGATCACTCCATATGAGGCTTAGCATGGTTGCAAGACATTTGTTGCTCATCTATGTGTCATTTTGGTTTTCTAGAATATGCATTTGTGCCTAAACAACGATGCAAAAGATTGGATGATAAAGTAGTTAAATGTATTTTTTTCATATAGGTTTGAGAGCAAAGGCTATTGATTGTATCATCCACAAAATAAATGCATTCTTATGAAGTTCCTTCCTCAGTCTAGGGCTTTGCTATGTGTGCTAAAATAGATGTTAGGATAGATCTTGAAACTACCCGAGTGAAGTAATATGCAAACATTTCTTCAGGTAGTCCATAGATTTATGCCTGGTCCTCAAACACATCTAGGTATTCAATCCATTCAAAGGTTAGAACTAATGTTATTTTTGGGGAACATGCAATTCAGCCCTTAATTTCATGTACCAAGGAGACAACAATCAGCTCTAAAGATGTGCATGACACTTTGCACCTCTTTTTATAGGTGGACATTCAATTGTTGCCCCAAATGATGAAAATTCTCAACCTTTAAAATTTTCAAATCATGATGCAAATCATTTGATTTCTAATGCAGATTTACATGGTGCACTTCTTAATAAGAGTGCTAGCATAGAGGAGGAAAAATTTATCCCTTAATGGTTGGTGTAGATCTTGAGATAGTCTTTGATAATAATCCTATTGAAAGAAGTTGGAGAAGCTTCAAGACTTGGAAAGTTGAGTTGCCAAGTTGACTCGACACACATGAGAGAATGACCAAGAACTCACCAGCCAACGATCTATTAGGCTTAAGAATGAGGGCTCTCTACTAGGCAAGTCTAAACATGTGTCAATTGTACTAGTTTCCCTGAGTGGCAATCAAAAACATGTATTTCCATGAGTCGGAGAACACATATAGCATCATAGCAGGAACCTGGCATTCTACTCATTAACGTCATTGGAAAGGAGATTTAAGAAAATTATAGTTTGAAACATATTCAAGTGTCTTTCACATGCTTCATTTCTATCTTAACACATTTCAAACATGCATACATAAGGCCACAATACAAGACCTGTCATAAGGAACATTACTTCTAGAACAAAGAAAACATTATATTTTATATTTGTATAAACCTAGAGGACTTTTTTTCCCAAAATTCGTACTCTTTCTTTTGTTCTTTCTTGATTAGAGGAAACTCAAACAAGAGTGATTCTTATGAATCATGACCAACAAAACGCATAAAAAGAGTGAGTCTTATGCAGCATAACCACACTATGTCATTTCATAGATGTTACATAACCCTTGTATAGTATTCATCTATTTTCATTCTATTGTTTCTATCATCTTCATATTTTTTTTCAAATTCATTTTTCTCATAAAAAATTGAATGCAAGCGTTTTTTCAAACCTACTCAATAGTCTTTATGTTCCTATTTACATAGAATTTATTTCGTTTATCTGATTCTTATGGGTTTTGTTATGGTTTGTTAATGCTTATAATTATAACTATGCAAGTGTATGGTTATGGTCAATTTATAGTGGTCATATAACTATGATCAAATTAATGGTTATGATTATGAAGATTATGTTTTAATGATTATTCTTATAGATCTGATTGTGTTCACGAAACTTTGTTCATGTTTTGTTTGGATGACTATGGGTATACTTGGATGATTTTGAATTTAATTATGTGGGCTTTGTTACAATAATTATGGTTAGTTTATTAATTTATAAGTTATTGAAATGCTTAAACTTTGATCATTCACATCTATGGTTATGATTATGGCTTTTTATGTATACTTCTATGGTTATGGATTTAAATATTTAGGAATCGTTTTGGTAATGGTTATAGAAATATATTAATTTTTTCCTATGGTTATGCTTATCCTATGATATGTTATACAAATGGTTATGGATGTGACATTCTGAGAAAAACTATGTTTATGGTTATTTTTTTGAAAGGAAGCTCTTGGTAATTCTCTTGGTTATGTTTTTGTAGGCCATGTGCATGTTTCTTATCTTGCATCTCATGGTTATGGATATGATCTTTTTTGGGTTTTTGGCAATCAAGGAGCACTAATGCGTGTTGGCAGTCTAGGAAATGGCCCAGGTGGACTTACACATCAAGGAAGCTCAAGGCAAGTGAGTCAAAGATAGGATTCACAAATAGAAGAGCAAGGAGGAATAATCAGACAAGGGATTCAACGATGATGACAATGGAGTCAACAATGATCTGGCAATTAGTCCTATCAATCTTAAGAAGAAAAATCCCTTTAAAATAGTGATTCTTATCACTACATTTTGCTATAACTTCCATTTTTCTATAGATAAAACTCCACTTTATCCAAGCCAAGGAGTCCTTGAGCTTCAGGAGTGTTAGATCCACCCATGTATCAGTTCTTAAATTTTTGGAGCTCATTTGAGCCCCAAAATCAGCTTAGGAATCTATCTTTTAACTAGGCTGAACACAAGGTATGAACAGAGCCAAAGCTAGTCAAAACAAACTATAAAAAGAGCTAGAAGGCTCATTTTGGAGGTTGTCTTGTTGGCAAATGAAGTATTTCTAGAACCTTGTAAAGTCATTTTGGATAATTAAAGATTCAATGGTTCCCTTTCTTAATCTTACCTTGCATACACATGTGTGTCTGTGCATGTTAGTGTGCTTCTCACTCACTCACTTATGTATTCACTTTCTCATGGTCATCATATCACCCTCACATCTCCACAAATTGATAATTATGAGGTGGACCTCCTCACAATGGAGTTTACCATTGTGCTAGAGTGATACCAATTTGGTGCTATTACTAGGAGCAATCTTTGAGGACGAGCATGTGATGGTAAAACATAGAGATTTGACATTGCAATCATAGTTATATCTTTTGTTTTTTTATGTTCTTACATTCCTCATCATCATCCCTACTCATTCCCTACCTCCATTTCCGTCCTCGTGAAAAATCTACCTTTTTGGTCATACTACCACTTCCATTGCATTCCCTTAATTTCACTTGTGAGAGTGAGAAATAGAGGGTGATCTTGTGTGTTGTATTTTTGCATGTGTTTTGAGCTTTCTCGCAAGTACTGGCATCAGCAACAACAACAACAACAACAACAACAACAACAATGACAACAGGTACGGCATCTCTGTGCACACACCTTGGGGCAAAGCTCTTTGTCCATCATGATAGATTGAAATTTGGAGTAGTTGGTAAAACAAAATACACCACAAGAGAGTAGACACATGTACATTCCAAAAATTAAAATTTTCTTAGAAAAGAACTATTTTTTGTGTCCATCACGACAGACAAGTTTCTATCGTCGACAAACGATGGATAGGCCCCTAATGGCCACGTCTGTCCATCATGACGGACAGGCTCTCCATCATTATAGAGAGCTCTTTGGCAAGGCTAAAGTAAGCTCTTTGGCAGACAATTGGAGCTCTTTGGCAAGGCTAAAGTAAGCTAGAATTTGTGGCATGCTTGGGAGCAAGGATCTTGGGCATTGGAAACATTGATAAAAGCATCAAGCTCAAGGTTGGCAGCCTACAAACTCCCTCCATCAATTTTTTAGTTTAGGCTAAGCTCGATTAGCGAACTGGATTAACCTATGACTATGGAAAGCATGAAAGTACTCAAGACTTTTTAAATTATCAAGTCCAAGGATAACTTAAACTAGATCGAGGATAAACTAAGTGGAAAAGAACATAAATTGCACAAGTAGAACATCAATTGCAACAAATTCAAGTGCTCCCTACAATGTTATATTAAGACAAAACATACATTCACAAGAACCTAAAAGGAACAAGTGCTTGTTACTAAAGAACTGACAATGAGGTTGTACTCAGGAAATTAGGCTAATTAGCAAAGCATATGAACCTTAAGTCACGTAGACACCTAGGATGGGATAGAAAAAGCATCAAATCTTATGAAGATAGTGTCAATCACACTACTAGGTCATGGGCTCAATATCTTAGTGATTACCCATACGTATTGAGCTCAGAGATGAGTGATTCTAAAATGTCATTTAGCATGAAAAGATCCACAAGCAATTCAGGACTAGCCTACTTACAAAACCCCAAATGCCCCTACAAGATTCAATTAGAGTACATAAGAACCAATAGATTAGGAGCTCGCATTTATGAGGATGGCTTAAGGTGATCAGTATCATAACTTAAAAAGCCTGATCAACCCTTCAGAATTGAACACCCCATTGTAAAATTCAAAGAGGAATCTATAAGAAAATAACCAAGAATAACCAAGATCAGTAGCTAGAGTAGTGAGAAACAGAACACATTAATAGAAATATACACAAAAAATTTTCTCCATTTTTGTAAGTTTGACAGTAGCTTATCTCCACTACTCTGCCCTTCATTAACTTATGCACATAATGATACTCAATTTCTATGTGCTTCGTATGTGCATGAAAAATATGATTCTTGGCAATGGCTATGCAACTTTGGTTGTCGCACTTCAACCTTGCAGCCTCTTGTCCTTGAAATCTTATATGCCATAGGATCCTTCTCAACCATATTGCTTCACATGCAACCACACATGCTACCTTTTACTCAAATTCAGTAGATGATAGTGCTATTGTCAATTGCTTCTTACTGATCTAAGAAAGAATCCTTGAACCTAAAGAAAAGCAATATCCAAAGACTAATTTTCTGGAACCAATATCTCTTGCCCAATCTGAATTAGAGTATCCACTCAAAGATGATCCTTTACCGTAAAGAATATCATATTCAATGGTTCCTTTGATGTACTTGAGTATCCGTTTGCATGCCTTCCAATGAGTTAAACATTGCTTATTAGAGAACATGCTTACTACACCAACAACATAAGAGATATCCAATTTGCTATTACACAAGTGGATGAGACTTCCAACTAATCTTCTGTATCTTCCAATATCCACCAAAGGTGAAGTATCTCCAATAGATAATTTTGTGCTCGCCTCCATTGATGTAGAAATTTCCTTGCACTCCTCCATGTCAAATGCCTTCAACACCCACCTCACATACTTTTCTTGAAAAATAAAGATCTTCCCTGATTCATGCTAGACTTCAAGACCTAAGCAATAATGCATTAAGCCCAAATCCATCATTTCAAATTGTGAACTTGGGGCATTTTTCATTTTTTTTAAGAAGTGCATCCTCATTTTTGGTAATCACAAGGTCATCTACATAGAGCACAAGCACAATTGTCTTCCCTCCTATCTTTAGAACATACAAATTAGCATCAAAAGCACACCTTATGAATCCTATATCCAAAAGATACCTATCTATCCGCTGGTACCATGCTCCTGAGGCTTGTTTCAACCCATACAATGCCGTTTTTAGCTTACATAGTTTGGTCTCTAAATGGTGAGCCTCAAACCCTAGTGTTTGAGACACATATACCTCCTCCTTGAGGTCTCCATTTAGGAATGCTGATTTGACATCCATGTGCTATATGGCCCATCATTTATGCACAACCACTATGGGACGGAATTTTCAAAATCATAGAGCTACCTCACCCAACATGGCAATGGCTTTTCCACTTGAGTGAAAGCAAGTCGGTGACTTTTTGTTTCATTATCTAAGGATGATGCTTCCTTCTCTCCTGTAGAAGTACCAACTCTTGGGCCAGGTTCATAGTGGATTACTTATTTGTCTGGTGATAGAGTGAAAGATCTCTTTTCCTCTTCCATTGTGTGTGCATGCTCCTCCTTAAACACCACCTCACGACTCACTATGATCTTCTTTGCCTTTGGTTCATAAAGCTTGTAGGCGTTCTTCTCTTCTAAAAATGGGAAATACAAGGCTTTCTACCAATGTAGGCCTATTGTGGAGTCTTTCCATTAAGTGCCTTAGTGTAACTTTGATTTAGGATCTCTTTTCCTCTTCCACTGTGTGTGCATGCTCCTCTTTGAACACCACCTCACGACTCACTATGATCTTCTTTGCCTTTGGTTCATAAAGCTTGTAGGCGTTCTTCTCTTCTAAAAATGGGAAATACAAGGCTTTCTACCAATCTAGGCCTATTGTGGAGTCTTTCCATTACGTGCCTTAGTGTAACTTTGATTTAGGATGTAAATAGGAGTGTTGATAGCCTCCACCAAAAAATGATTAGGCAATCGTTTTCCCTTCAACATGCACCTTGCCATCTCCATGATGGTTCGATTCTGATTTCAACAACACCGTCTTCTTGAGGGTTGTGCACCACTGTGATTTCATGCTTGATTCCTTTGCCCTTGCAGAAATCATCAAACTCTGTTGACATGAACTCACCACCACCGTCCGTCCTGAACTTCTTCATCTTCTTCTCAGTTTCAATTTCAAAAAGTTGAAGCCATTCTTTAAACTTACCAAAATCTTGAGCTTTATCACAAAGAAAGTACACCCACATCTTCTTGCTATAGTCGTCGATGAGTAACATGAAGTAGGAAGATCCTCCCAAGGCTTGTGTAGGCATTCTTCCACACAAGTCATCATGCACAAACTCTAGAGGATTGCTTGCTCTAATCTTGCTTACTTGTGGAAATTTCATCCTCTATTGCTTGCCCATCATGCAAGCTTCACATGGCTCTTTCATCTATGCAATCCAAGGTAGGTGAGCAACCATACCTTTCCAGTGCATCTCTTTCAATATCGGGTACCCGATGTGGCAAAATCTCTCACGCCAAAGTTTACTTGTGCCCACACTTGTTGTGGTTGTAAGAGCAGACAACTCATACAGGATGTTCCTCCTTATTCTGTTCCCAACAACATTGTTGTTCCGGTCCAAAATCTCACCTAGTATCTTGTTGAAAGAAACCTGAGGACTTTAGTGAGTTATAGAACCCAAAGAAAGTGGATTTTGTTTGATTTGTGGAACATATAACACGTTTGAAGGCTCTCTAATGTCCTTGTTGTGGTTAATGAAAGACATCATACATTTGTGTTTAGCATGACATCTTTCATTGTTGCATGCCTTTACCATGATGGGTTCCTTTATAGGTTGTAGGGAACTATAAAGGTCTTTTTTGCTCATCATGTGATGAGAGTCACCATTGTCCATACCTATGATTCATTTGTAGCTAAATCTTTAGCTAAGGAACACATTTCCTCTACCATAAAAAAATCCTCAAGCTCAATTTCGGTAGTATTGGCAAACTCCTTGCCCTTACCATTTTCCAAAGATCCACTCTTTTCCCCTGCCTTCTTAATGTGATAGTCTTGGATTCTCTGTCATTCTTCTTACAGTGGAAACACTCTCCCTTGAACTTCTTCTTATAGTTCTTCTTTTTGTTCCCATCTTTTGAAGAATTGGGTTTGCCACCTTTGGCATTTACCACGAATCTAGCTTCTCCTTTGTCGTTATCATTCCTTGCCTTGATCCAAAGCTCCTCCTCCATGAGTAAGGCACTGACTTCTTCAAAGGTTAGTCGTTGTGGTCTGATCTAGGTTTTGAGGGCAGTTACCAAACTAGCAAACTTTGGTGGAAAAATTTGAAGACAACATCGAGCTAGCTCCTCACTTCACTTTGGTACACCTGCTCCCACCATTTGATCCTTTATATTCTTTATGCGAGTGATAAACACTTCGGTAGTCTCCCCATCAGCAAACCTCTCTGCTGCTAGGTGATTCTCCAAGTTTTGAATATGTGTCTGATTTCAAGTTTCATATTGATTTTCCAATATGTTCCATGTTTTGCACGCCATCATGGTGTGTTGAATAAGAGTCAAAACACTATCTGAAGTACTTGTAACTAGAGTATAGAGTGCATCTGCATTCCTATGCTTCCAAGCATATAAGAGATCACCATGGGGAGGAATCACTCGACCAGGATCATTTGAGTCAGGTGTTTCTTGGGGCTCATAGTCAATCCCAAGGATAGTCTTGAGCAGCTCATAAGATTCAAGGATAGAGGTGATATCAAACTTCCACAAGGTGTAATTAGTACCATCAAGTTTACCTTCTATAAAGGCTGGTGGTTGCATCCGTAATGTTTTCACGACTGGCATCATTACTACTCCGATTTGTGTTCCACATACTCCTATTTATGAACCATTTTGATTCTCAATAGTACATGATGACATACCACTTGACATCTTCTCTCTTAAGTTGTTTGAAGACTTCTGCAACTTTTGTGTTTTTTGCTTTTGCAACACTCAAAATCTTCTAAACTTTGATACCATGTAAGAAAATAACCAAGAATAATAATTCAATGGAATAAGACTCCTGCACTCCCACTGTGGAGCTTCAATGGCATTCTGGACAAACACTAGACAAAGGTCTTTATAGTGTGTATAGCCATGATTTTACCATAGTAATTTGGGCACTAATCCTATGATTTAGGCATGATCATTGGGATCGCTTGATGCTATGATCTAGGGATTCCATTTTTTATTTATGAAACTCAAATTTTTCCAAGAAAATGAGTCCTCAAGCTTGAGGAGTACTAGACACACCCATGTATCAATTTCCATGATTTTTAGAGCTCATCTGAGTCCCCAAATCAGCTTAGCAACCTAATTTCTAACTAGGCCACATACTAGTTCTGAACATAGTCAAAGTTAGTCAAAAAACTATAAAAAGATCTAGATGAGTCATTTGGAGGTTGTCTTGTTGGAGAATGAAGTATTTCTAGAATGTTGTACACTTGTTTTGGATAATTAAAGATTCCATTGTTCCCTCTCTTATTCTTGCCTTGCATATGTGTATGTGTGTATGCATGTGCATGTTAGTGTGATTCTCACTCACCCACTTGTGTAATTACTTGTGCATCGCCATCATACCACCCTCAGGCCTCCACAGATTGACAATTATGAGGTGGATCCCCTCACGTTGGTGCTTACCAATGTGCTAGAGTGATATGGGTCATCTTGGAGTTTGAGATCTATTGAAGCATACGAAGTGCACAAGGAAGAAGAAGAAACTTGGAGCACAACACAAATTTGAATATTTACCAAGTGAATATACAAAGATAAGTGAATCTTTAGGATTATAGGCATATATACAAGGGAGGGGAAAAAACTTCCTAAAGAGGACAAAAAGTGCCCCGACTCCCAGATGGTCCTAAGTATGTTCACTCACATCACTACCAAAATATATATGCAAGACTCCCCTAGGAGTGATGCCATGAACAAGGAGCTAACATTGATGTATAATCAAGTTCCAAGCTATGTGGAAAGAGATAAACCCACACAAAGAACAAGTACCATTCTTCATAATGGCATCATATCTTGATTGCAAAGCAGCCATACATTGTTTTGAATCTTGTGCTTCCTCAAAAGAAATATGCTCATTCTCATCACAAATAAGCATCAGAAATGGAATTCATTATCATTTGGAACTTCTAAAGGCTGAAAAAATGCCTCATTTGGACCAAGACTTAATTGTCCACATGTAAAACAAGGTAGCAAAGTGCTATACACATCTTTAGAGCTAATTGAAGTCTCTTTGGTACATGAAAGTTGTTGGTGTAAATCACAAGCCTACACATTTGGCTTGGAAGACATCATGAAGACTCCACATGCATGAAGAACCATAGGAACATATGCTAGTGGTTTATTACCACTTTACCTCATTGTAAAAGTCTAATTTGACTTAGAATCTTTTGTAATCACCTACCTAAGTGATTCGTGGAAAACTAGATCACTTGATTGAGAGAATATCTCCAAACTTTTAGATGCTTGATCATAGGAAGCCAAAGATTTGAATTTGAATTCAAATCCTAAG
Organism: Ceratopteris richardii; assembly: GCA_020310875.1. NCBI lineage: Eukaryota > Viridiplantae > Streptophyta > Polypodiopsida > Polypodiales > Pteridaceae > Ceratopteris > Ceratopteris richardii. The sequence continues at coordinate 126,111,155 of CM035437.1, forward strand.
TCATTTCCTATAAAATTGGATGTGAAAAAGTCGTGGGTAGATCACTCCATTCCCAAGGCTCATTCTGTTGATCTTGAGTGTGTGTAAGGACTATACCATAGCCTACACCTCTCTACACCATTTGGCAATGCTAGACATGCCAATGGGATTGTACACAATTGTTAATCAAATAGATACATTTACATCATTCATCTCTGTATTCACTGCTTGTCTACTCCAAAGTCTATTAACTTGTCAAGGGCATATCTCGGTCAATACTAATCCAAATTCAGTGATTCAAAGCTTGTTGGATTCAGCTCAAAGTCATCTACATGCTGACAAAGCTTGAAGTGATTTCATTCAGCCAATTCAGAGAAATCGTCGTCGAGGTGCTCACTGGTCTATCTCTGCTACAGTCCTAAAAAGTCGGGGGTATAGCTAATTTTGCTAAATCAATTTCTCTGAGTATAGTTTGTCATTTTACATCATTCCACTTGCAAATGTTAGTTTACTAAGATAATTGAATACCCCTAGAAGGATTTTATCAATTGCTACTGTGCTGGTCACACTGAGCAAAACATTGAGCAGGTGTCAAGACCAAAATAGAAGGTTTTCTTGACTTTGTGACTTCCAAAGTTATCTGTTTTGATTCAATCATTGCACACATCATTTCCAAAAGAAATAGGCTATTTCTTGGTGTCATTGGGAAGCTAAGGAAGTCTACTAAACAAGTCTGAAGCTAAAGAGGGCTTGTACAAAGCATGTTTTAGCAGTACCTACTCAATCTCTTGGATCATCCATCCATTTCTCCCAACAGTGGTATCAGAGAAAATAAGGTAAAATGGGAGATGGTTTTCCTTCATTTATTGACAAATTGGACAGGAACAACTATCAAGCATGGTCTCTAAGGATGAAGACCTACTTACAAGGAAGGAGTCTCTATGGATACATCTCAGGAGATGAGAAATTGCCCTCATTCAAAGCAAGAGGTTTGCCAACCAAGGAGGAGCAAGAAAAACTCAACACATGGTGTGAAAGGGAGGCATTGGCAAGGTCCTATTTACCCAACTCTATATCTGACTTTCTTTTACCTCATATCAGAAAGTGTAAGACTTCCCAAGAGACTTGGGAAACCTTGTCATCATATTTTTCCTCTAATACAAGGGCTAGGAAAAATCAGTTGTGGATTGAATTCACAACACTAAGGAAGCACCTAAGCAAGCTGTTTCAGAATTTGTGACCAAGATCAAAGATGTTGCAGATCAGTTAGCAATCATAGGAGAAGAAACTGAAGAAGAACAAATTGTAAGGCAGGTAATTAATGGAATCAAGGCTGATGACAAGTGGGAAAGCTTCACCACTGCAATGGATCTCTACATGGACATGCACACTCCAGATCTTACAACTCTCATGGGTCAACTATTCACACATGAAGCAAAGCTTACCAAGAGTGGAGATACTACCAAAGGTAACAACTCTTCTGCCCTATACACTGATAAGAAATCTAAGGATAAAGGCAAGAGTAAGAAGGTGGAAGATGAATGCTCTACCTCCCAAGCCAACTATGCAGGGAGAGGTAGATCTTCAAGAGGTAGGGGCAGAGGAGGTAAGCAAGGTAGGGGGAGACCCTATAACTCATCACCATGTAACATTTGTGGTTTGTCAAACCACACCACAGATGAGTGTTACAGGAATTACAAAAATCAGAGAGGAAGAGGCTACCAAAGAGGTGGATACTCTCAGTCTAGAGGAAGGTTCAACCATCACCAAGGCCACAACAACAATTATAACAACAACTACAACAACAATTACAATGGCAACTACCAAGGAGGATTCAGAAACAGAAAGGACTACAACAACTACACAGAGGAGCAGGATGACTCTCTCTTGATCATGAACATGACTTCAAAGTCAGGTACAAATGATGATCACCTATTTTATATTGATTCAGGGTGTTCAAATCATGTGGCTGGTAATGTGGCACTACTCTCTGATCTTGAGGAACCAAAAGGTAAACACCAAGTCCAAACAGGTGATGATACAAAGCATTCTGTAGTTAAAGTTGGAAATGTGAAAACTTGTGATGGTAATCAGAATTTGTTGAGCAGAGTACTTTATGTACCTACAATTACAAAGAACTTAATGAGTGTTGGTCAGATTGTAGAGAAAGGGTTGCAGGTCAGATTCAATCAGTATGGAGCATTTGTGGAGGACCCAAGACATGGATTCAAAAGGATAGCTAAAGGAGAAAAATCAGGTAGACTTTTCACTTTTGAGTTGGAAGATACAAAGAACATTGCATTATACAGTTATAAAGATCAAACACTTTCAGAGCTTGAGATTTGGCACAAGAGATTAGGGCACATAGGAGAAAGGACCTTGAAGCAAATGTGCAGGGACCAATGTGTGCTTGGGATACCTAATGTATCCAAGCAACATATGATTTACAAGTGTGGTGCTTGTCAATTTGGTAAGTCTCACAGGTTACCCTTCTCCAAGAAAGGATATATGCATGAAGACTATCTAGAGCTTGTACACACAGATGTATGGGGACCTAGCAAAGACCCCTCAGTCTCAGGTTCAAGGTACTATGTGTCTTTTAATGATGACTATAGCAGATGGACTGTATTATACTTTATGAAGCACAAGGATGAAGTATTTAATTGTTTTAAGAAATATCTTGCATTAGTTGAAAATCAGACAGGAAGGAATTTAAAGAGGCTAAGGTCAGATGGAGGAGGTGAGTACTTCTCCTATGAATTTGAGGACTTCTTGCAGGACAAAGGCATCAAAAGGGAAATAACCACAAGGTACTCTCTTGAACAGAATGGGGTAGCTGAAAGAAGAAATAGGTTAATAGTTGAGATAGCTAGATCTATGCTTAATGAGAAGAAATTACCCAACTATCTATGGGCAAAGAGTGTCCCTACTGCCACCTATCTCATAAACAGGTTACCATCAAAGTCACTTGATGGTATGACACCATATGAAGCATGGCATGGTAAGAGACCATCATTGGATCACTACAAAATTTTTGGATGTGTAGCATATGTACACATTCCTTCACAGGTAAGAGGAAAGCTAGATCCAAAGGCTGAAAAATGTATTTTCATTGGATATGATTTAAATAAAAAAGGTTACAGGTTTTATAACCCTACCAACAAGGGATTTATGGTAAGCAGAGATGTGATCTTTGATGAGAATGATTCTTGGTATGAGAATGAATGCAGGAAGGTCAAACTACCCTATGATTTGGAAGAGGAATTTCCAAAACTTACAAAGGAGGAACCAACTCAGAAAGAAGACTCAAGTTCAGATGATGAAGATACAATCAACCTTGAAGAGTTCAAGGCATGGAAGTCCAAAGGCAAAATGAAGATGAAGAAGCTTGAGGACATACCAGAATCTTCAACTCAATCGATCAGAAGGTCTCAAAGAGAGAGCAAAAAACCTATCAAATATGGGTATGATACATCTCTTGTTACTAAACATTCAATTTATCTTGCAAAGGATTTGCTAAATGAAGAACCAGGATCATATGAAGAAGCAATCACAAAATCAGAATGGAAGGAAGCTATGGATGAGGAGGTTGAAGCACTCAAGGAGAGTGATACATGGGAGTTAGTACCCAAGAAGGACTCCATGAAGGTAATAGGATCCAGATGGATCTATAAATTGAAAAGAAATTCTGATGGCACAATTAACAGGTACAAGGCCAGATTAGTAGCCAAGGGTTTTGCACAAACCCAAGGCATTGACTATGAAGAAACATTTTCTCCTGTGGCCAAGATGCCAACAATCAGAGTGTTGGTGAGTGTGGCTGCATCAAAGAATTGGAACATGTACCAATTGGATGTCAAGAATGCTTTCTTGAATGGATGGATTTCAGAAGAGGTTTATATGTCACAACCTCCTGGCTATGAAGACCCTAAGAAGGTAACTTATGTTTGCAAATTAAAGAAGGCTTTATATGGATTGAAGCAGGCACCTAGGGCGTGGAATTACAGGCTAACTACATACCTCCAAGACCAAGGTTTTGTCATGAGTAAGGCTGACACTTCTCTGTTCATTAAGAGAAGTAATTCAGAGGTAATCTATCTTTGTGTTTATGTTGATGACATCATCATTACAGGCAATGATGTAAATGGAATCAGAAGCATCAAAAGCCAGATGATGAAGGAATTCAAGATCAATGATCTTGGATTATTGAAGTATTTTTTGGGACTTGAATTAGTTTACACTAATTCAGGAATATACATTACTCAGAAGAAGTATGTGCAGGACATGTTGAAGAAATTTCACTTGTAGGATGCTAAAGCAGCAAGCACTCCAATGGAGGTGAACTTAAAGCTAAGTGCCCATGAAGGTGATGAAGTCCAAGACATTACAGGTTATCAAAGTATGGTAGGTAGCTTGAACTATGCTACCTTAACTAGAATTGACATTGCATATGGAGTTAGTGTGCTAAGTCAATTTATGCACAAGCCAAGGATACCTCACTTAGAGGCTGCCAAAAGAATCCTGAAGTATCTCAAGGGTACACAGAACCATGGTTTGTACTTTCCTTACACTTCAGATATTGACATAAAAGTTTATTCAGATGCAGATTGGGCAGGATGCAAGGATGATAGGAGAAGCACTTCAGGATACATTTCTTTTGTAGGTGACAAACCAATTTCATGGTCTGCAAAGAAGCAACCAACTGTTGCATTGTCTTCTACAGAAGTAGAGTATAGAGGGCTAGCTAATGCCACTCAAGAAGCAATTTGGATTAAGCTTTTGTATTCAGAATTGGGCTTATATACTAGGCCTCCAATTATCTTTGGAGATAATACAAGTTCTCTTCACCTTGCAGCTAATTATATCTATCATGCCAGGACCAAACACATAGAAGTTCATTATCATTATGTGATAGAGAACTTGTTAAGCAAGGACATTCAGCTGACCTATGTGTCAACCAACATGCAATGTGTAGATTTGCTGACTAAAGCTTTGGATGGGACCAAACTTTGCAGGTTCAAATCTATGATTGGATTGCAGGATGTACTTGAAGATTGAAGATGAAGACTTAAGCCAAAATGTTTGGCTTGAGGGGGAGCTGTTGGTGTAAATCACAAGCCTACACATTTGGCTTGGAAAACATCATGAAGACTCCACATGCATGAAGAACCATAGGAACATATGCTAGTGGTTTATTACCACTTTACCTCATTGTAAAAGTCTAATTTGACCTAGAATCTTTTGTAATCACCTACCTAAGTGATTCGTGGAAAAGTAGATCACTTGATTGAGATAATATCTCCAAACTTTTAGATGCTTGATCATAGGAAGCCAAATATTTGAATTTGAATTCAAATCCTAAGTCATTTCCTATAAAATTGGATGTGAAAAAGTCACGGGTAGATCACTCCATTCCTGAGGCTCATTCTGTTGAGCTTGAGTGTGTGTAAGGACTATACCATAGCCTACACCTCTCTACACCATTTGGCAATGCTAGACATGCCAATGGGATTGTACACAATTGTTAATCAATAGATACATTTACATCATTCATCTCTGTATTCACTGCTTGTCTACTCCAAAGTCTATTAACTTGTCAAGGTCATATCTCGGTCAATACTACTCCAAATTCATTGACTCAAAGCTTGTTGGATTCAGCTCAAAGTCCTCTACATGCTGACAAAACTTGAAGTGATTTCATTCAGCCAATTCAGAGAAATCGTCATCAAGGTGCTCACTGGTCTATCTCTGCTACAATCCTAAAAAGTCGAGGGTATAGCTAATTTTGCTAAATCAATTTCTCTGAGTATAGTTTGTCATTTTACATCATTCCACTTGAAAATGTTAGCTTACTAAGCTAATTGAATACCCCTAGAAGGAATTTTATCAATTGCTACTGTGCTGGTCACACTAAGCAAAACATTGAGCAGTAGTGTCAAGACCAAAATAGAAGGTTTTCTTGACTTTGTGACTTCCAAAGTTATCTGTTTTGATTCAATCATTGCACACATCATTTCCAAAGGACATAGGCTATTTCTTGGTGTCATTGGGAAGATTAGGAAGTCTACTAATCAAGTCTGAAGCTAAAGAGGGCTGGTACAAAGCAGGTTTTAGAAGTACCTACTCAATCTCTTGGATCATCCATCCATTTCTCCCAACAAAAGTAATGGATAAATTGCAACTTCCTTAAAAACAACATCATGGCTAACCAAGATGCATTTATTTTGTGGATGACACAGAGGATAGTCTTCGCTTTCAGAATTGTACTGAACAAAAACACATTTGACTACTTTATCATCCAATTTCTTGCATTGTTTTTTAGGCACTAATGTATATGCTAGACAACCAAAGACATGTAGATGAGCAATAGATTCCTTTGAGACATGCCAAGCCTCATATACAGTGATCAATTGTAGTGATTTGGTGGGAAAGCTTTTAAGTACATGTGTTGCACACATAAGAGCCTCAAGCGAGAAGCTATGTGGTAAAGCTTGACGTTTGACTATACAGCTCCCCATTTCCATAAGAGACCTATTCTTTCTTTCAAAAACTCCATTTTGTTGATATGTATTTGATAATTTACACTAAATTTTTATCCCACGATCAATACAAAATGCATCAAAATCCGAACACATGTATCCCTCCATCAGAATGGAGGATGCCCAATTTACATGTTAATAGATTTTTCTCCATAAAGAGGAACTTTTTGAAGCACATAAAGACTTAAGACTTTGCTTTCAATGGATACACACATGCATGCTTGGTGAATTCATCACTAAAACTCACAAAGTAAAGGTAACTCCAAAAAGAAGGTATTTGCATAGGAACACAGACATCACTATGAACAAGCTACAATTTATGAGCACCTCAAACTGAACCATCTTCTAGAAAGGAGGAAGGCTTTGTTTTGCCCATAATACAACATTCAAAGAAATATTTAAAAGATGCCTCAAGTTTGGGCAGAGGGTACACCATTTCATATTTATGTAGGCATAGCAAACTAGAAAATCTCAGATGACCAAAGTGTGCATACCAAACCTTCACATCTAAGATAGCCTGAAAATATTGAAGTGCATATTTTGAATCATTCACAGATTTGGCTTATTATATGAGCTTATAAAACCCACAATATAAGATGCAAGAAGCAATAATAACATCGTCATTTGAGAGATCATGAACTTAACATCTCTCATCAAGAAATTTGACAACCAAGACAATCTTGGCTAATGCTGAAATTGATTAAAAAAAAATCTTAATCCCTAGCACATATAAAACAATTGACAATGTGAAAGAACTACCTCAAGTAGTAGTCAAAATGATCTTACCAACTTCCATTATAGGATAAGAAAAGTGTTAGCACCTTTGATAGTATTCCATGTAGGTTCATGCTCAAGTGAACTCAATAAACTACACTATGAGGTAATATGTTTGGTTGCCCCACTGTCAAAGTTCGAAACATTTGAGTCTATTGTAGACATACACTACTCATGAGAAGATGTGTCACAGCTACAAACAGTAGTAAATTCCCATTCTTCATTCTAAATAAGATTAGTAGACTTTGTTTTAGGTGTAGAGGCCTCCACAACAACCATTCTAGCCTCTTTCTTATTTGCCTCTTTTGCAACGAGTTTAGGAAAAATCTTTATGACATGATCATTCCCCTTATAGTATTTGCAAGATTGTTTTAGCTTTTCTATTTTCCCCCGATCTTTTTCTTCCTTCTTCAGCTATGCATCATTAGTAAATTTTTGCTTACTAGTAGATGAGCTCCATTTACCTTTTCCATCATGACTAGATAAGAAAGCTTGATCTCCAACATGCATAATTGACATGTTCTCCCTAGACTGATCTTCTTGCAACAAAACAATCTAACTCCTCAAATGTTAAGGCATTTGGATTTCTTTCCATCATCAATCAAAGAGTAGAAGTATAACTTTGATATGAATTTGGAAGACCATTCAGAAAAATATACATAAGTGAACTATCTAGCAAGAGTTCATCAGTAGAAACCAATTGCTCCTTCAAATTTTTGACCCTTGTCAAAAAACTATCCATAGAATCTTCTGTTGGAGTTAGATGTCTGCAGAAGCACGTGAACAGCACAAGGAAGAAGAAGAAGCTTGGAGCACAACACACAATACTGAATGTATTACTAGAGAATGTACAAAGATAAGTAGCCCATTAGGGAAATAGGCGTATATACAAGCCAGGGGAAAAAACCTCCTAAAGAGGGAAAAAGTGCCTCGACAGTCCTAATGTGTTCACACACATCACTACCTAAATATATCAACAAATCCCCCCTAGGAGCGATGCGGTGAACAAGGAGCTGGCACTCATGTATAAAAAAGTGACACGTTATGTGGAATCAATCCACAAAAGGAAGTAAGCCCAAATCTTTGCAGAAAGCTTCAAACTTCTCCCTAAGCAGAGCCTTCGTGAAAAGGTCTCCAATGTTCTCCTGTGTGGGCACATAAGCCAAGCTGATCTCCCCAACAGAGAACCTCTCCCTAACATATTGATAATGCACCTCAATGTGCTTAGTGTGAGCATGGAACACAGGGTTCCTCACAATTGCCAATGCGCTCTAACTATTAGTGAAGATGGTGGTGGCAAAACACTAACCAACACCGAAATCAGCCATAAGGCGTCTGAGCCACACACACTCAATAGTCGTTGTGAAAGTTTTCTTATACTCAACCTCACAATTGGAAGTGGCCGTAGTAGGCTGCTTCTTGCTCAGCCAAGATATGCATGAGCTACCAAGCATGAAGCAAAAACCACTAGTGGAAACATGAGTGTCATAGCAACTAGCCCAATGAGAGTCAGGAAAAGCATGCAAATCTGGAAGTAGTGATCCCCCTTGGGATAAAACAAACCAAGTAGTCGGGTACCACTCATGTAGCAAAAGATTCAATTAACCACCTGCCAATGCTTGACTCCCTGGCAATGCATAAATCTCTTCATCTATGAGACAGCAAATTGAATATCCGGCAGAGTAATGCATAAGTAAATCCAGCATCCAATAGCCTGTTGATAGAGAACAACATCAAATGCATCTCTAGCATCATAAAGACTCAATTGTAAACCTGTTTCCATGGGAATGGCAATAGGTTTACAGCCTTCAAGGCCAAAACACTACAATAATGTGTCAGTATATTTCATTTGACACAAAGCCATTCCACCATCAACGTGCATAAAGTAAATGCCCAAATAGTGATGCAAATGCCCCAAATCAAACATCTCAAATGAGGCATGCAAATCAGCCTTAAAATCAGCAATATGCCTCTCATGAGGACAAGTAAGTAGCTTGTCATCAACATAAACCACAATCATCAGAAGTACATCATTAGCATGCTTAACATATAAGGTGTTTTCAGTTGGAATCTTCTCAAAACCATGTGCAATTAGATAGGCATGTATCTTTTCATACCAAGCATGTGGTGCTTGCTTTAAACCATATAATGCCTTCTTTAACCTACACACCTCGTTCTCATGCCCTTTTTGCACTAAGCCACAGGGCTGAAAAACATACACTTCTGCATGCAAGTCACCATTCAGAAATTTTGTTTTGATATCCAACTGATGTACATTCCAACCATGATGATCTGCAAGTGCACAAATGCTACGAACAGTAGTCATTCGGCAAGTAGTTGCAAAGGTCTCATCAAAATCAATGCCTCTTTCCTGCGCATAACCCTTTGCAACGAGCCTAGCCTTATACCTATCAACTGTTCCATCAGGTTTATGCTTCATCTTGTATACCTAGTTTGTGCCAATGGCCTTCTTGCTAGGAGGCAAGTCACATAAAGACCAAGTACCATTCTTCATTGTAGCATCATATTCAGATTGCATTGCGGTCATCCAATATTCATAATTTTGTCCTTTATCAAATGAAACAGGTTCAATCTCATCACAGACACTAGAGGCAGCCATAGCATAGCAATCTGATGCAAAAGAGGCAAGATGAGAGCCTGATCGAGTATGATATGACAAAGATGCATCTAATTTGTTGTCACGCAAAGCTTGCACCAACCATTTTGGCATAGTTTTTGCTTGTTCAATATCATCTCTCTCATCAACAAGTGCATCATGTAAATCTGCATCAAAAATCAAATGATCTGCATCATCACATGAAACCCACAAAGGTTGAGAAGTTGCCTCATTAGGACCAGCACTAGACTATCCACTTGTAAATCATATAATTTTCTCTGATGTTGATCAAGCACTAATGCATATTCCAAACAACCAAAAACACGTGGATGAATAACAGATGGCTTGCCATCATGCCAAGCCTCAAGTGGAGTGATATACTGCAGTGCTTTAGTGGGACACCTATTAGGTACATATGATGCACACATGATAGCCTCAAGCTAGAAACTATGTGGTAAAGCCTGATTCTTGACCATACACCTCGCCATCTCCATGAGTGACCTGTTCTTTCATTCAACAACTCCATTTTGTTGAGGTGTATATGGAACTATACACTGGTGTTTTATCCCACGTTTAGCCAGAAATGCATTAAAATCAGAAGACATATACCCCCCCCTCCCGATCACAACGGAGGGTTCCCATTTTACATGCTGACATATTTTCAACCAAAACCAAACACTGTTTGAAGCACATGAAGACTTTGGACTTTACCTTCAATGGATATACCTATGCTTTCTTGAAAAAATCATCGATGAAAGTCACGAAGTAAACATAATTTTCAAAAGAAGCTGTCTGCATAGGATCACATGCATCACTATGTACAAGTTGCATTTTTTAGTAACCCAAAATGAACCATGTTTTGGAAAGGAGGAATGTTGTATTTTGCCCAAAATACATCCTTCACAAACATGTTTTTTAGGTGCCTCGAGTTTGGGCAAAGAGGATACCATTTCAAATTTCTGCATGCATAGCAAACTAGCAAAATTCAGATGATCAAAGTGTGCATGCCAAAGCTTTGCATCTGACATAGCCTAAGAATCATGTACTACACATGCCGAATCATTTACAGATCTTTCATAGTCTATGAGCTTATATAGCCCACGACATAAAATGCTAGAAGCAATAATCACGTCGCCATTTGACAGATCATGAACTGTACATCTGTCATCAACAAATTTCACAACCAAGCCAATCTTGGCTAATGCAAAAACTGATAATAGATTTTTCTTGATCCTTGGCATAAACAAAGCATCTGACAAAATGAAATAACTACCATCAGTAGTAGTCAAAATGATCTTACCAACTCCCATAACAGGATAAGAGGAGGTGTTGGCACATGTAACAGTATTCCCTATAGGGGCAGGCTCAAGAGAAGAAAAGAAACTATCATGCAAGGTAATAAGTTTGGTCATCCCACTGTCAAAGTACCAAACATCTAAGTCTACTGCAGACATGCGCTGCTCATGAGAAGATGGGTTGAAACTACAAACAGTAGTAAATGCCCATTCTTCTTCCTGCACAAGATTAGTAGACTCTGTTTTTTGGTGTAGAGGCCTCTGCAACAACCACTCTAACCTCTTTCTTCTTTGCCTCTTTAGCAACCAGTTTTGGACAGTTCTTTATGATATGATCATTTTCTTTATAGTACTTGCAAAACATTGATTTCTACTTTTCTGATTCTTTTTCAGCTTTGTCTTCCCTCTTTGATTGTGCAGAATTAGTAGATTTCTGCTTATTAGTTGGAGAGCCCCATTTTCCTTTGCCCTTCTGACTAGCTAGGAAAGCTTGATCTACAACATGCATAATGGACCTGTTCTACCTGGACTGATCTTCCAGCAACAGAACGGAGACTAACTCCTCAAATGACAAGGCATTTGCATTGCCTTTCATCATCAACTAAAGAGTAGAAGCAAAACTCTGATATGAATGGACCATTCAGAACGGTCTGCACAAGTGAGCTATCTAGTATAACCTCATCAGCAAAAATCAAATATTCGTTCAAGTCTTTGATCTTTGTTAGAAAATTGTCCATAGAATCACCTTCATTCATGTGCTCACTCTCCAACTGTTTTCGAAGGTAAGCAACACGAGCCTCATTCCTAGCTTGGTACAATGTGGTAAGCATATCCCAAGCATCCTTAGCTGTTTGGAAAGAGTTAATGTGAGGAATAATGGCACATTTGACAGACAAAGCTATCAATGCATGTGTTTGTGCATCTCTGCCAATCCCAACAAATTTGCTCTACAATAGGTGCAGTAGAAACCGCAGCATGAACAAGAATATGCAAAATATCATCATCTTCGATACCTTCTGCATCAACTTCAGTACCTACAGGTGTGATAGGACATTTTTCAACACCATACACAATGTTCCACAGTCCTTTTGTAACCAATACATGTCGCATCATATAAGCCCACAACGGGTAGTTGGTACCATCCAACTTATCCTCAACAACCAACATACGAAATACATCACTTCTTTTAGCCATGGCCAGTGACTAAAATACCTTAATGCAAAAAATTGATTGTATCTCAAAAAGTTGAACAGAATTTGTCTAGTATTGCATTGTATCTCAAAAAGTTGAACAGAATCGCCTAGACAAATTCTACTAAACTTGTAGTAGACTTCGAGATGCTTATATTGGTGAACTGAAACTAGTATATACCTTTTGCACAAAAAGACAAAATAGCCTGCACAAGCACTATGATAGTGCATTCAGAGGCCAAAACGAGCTCAAATCATGATTTCTGCACCACATAGCAAAGCCGTATTGATCTCTAAAACACCCTGAGTATGCTCACCAAAATCGTGTGATTCTGAGACTACAACCGAAGGAGTATCGACGATGCCCTAGATGAATTCGTGACCTGCTCTGATACCAATTGTTGGAGTTAGACGTCTACAGAAGCACCTGAATAGCACAAGGAAGAAGAAGAAGAAGCTTGGAGCACAACACACAATACTCAATGTATTACTAGATAATGTACAAAGATAAGTAGCCTAGTAGGGCAATAGGCATATATACAAGCTAGGGGAAAAAGACCTCCTAAAGAGGGAAAAAAGTGCCCTGGCGGTCCTAGTGTGTTCACACAAATCACTACCTATATATATCAACATCTCCTTCATTCATACACTTACTCTCCAACTATTTTTAGAGATAAATAACATTATCCTCATCTCTTACATGTTATAAAGTTGTAAGTCTATCAAAAGCATCATTTGTTGTCTTGCACGAGTGAATGCGAGGGGTAATGCCAAGTTTGATAGACAAATCTATCAATGCATGTGCATGCGCATGTGTGCCATCCCAAAAGAGTTGCTCTATAGTAGGTGCATAAGAGTCATAGCACAAACAAAAATTTGAATATCTCAGTATCTTCAACACCATCTACATCACCTTCAATAACTATATTTTTAGATGTACTATGATATTTTTCAACACCCTACATAATATTCCACAACCGTTTTGCCACCAATACATGACGCATCATATATGCCCAGAATGGGTAATTAGTACCATCCATTTTATCCTCAATAGCCAACATATGGAATACATCATTGCTTTCAGCCACGGCCAGTGACTTATAAATATCTTGATGCAAAAAAACGATTCTATCTCAAAAAGTTGAACAGAAACACCCTTTCAAGCTCTGCTAAACCTATAGGAGAATTTGAGGCACTTGTACTAGTGGACCGAAAAATGTATATATCTTTGACATAAAAGGACAAAATTTCTTGCAGAGTGGTTGTGATAGTGCATTCAGAGGCAAAAGTGAGCTCAAATCAAAATTTTGATACCATGCAGTTTTGAAATCCTAATTGCCTCAAGTACACTCACCAATTTTGTGGGATTTCCTGACTGTGACCAAAAGGTTCTCGACAATGCCCTAGATGAAGCGGCAACCTAATCTAATACCAATTGTTGGAGTTATAGGTTTGCCAAAGCACATGAATAGCAAAAGGAATAGGAAGAAGCTTGGAGCACAATACAATATTGAATGTATTACCGAGTGGATATACAAAGATTAAGTGACCCATGAGGGTTATTGATGTATATACAGCCGAGGGGGAAAAAATTCCTAACAAGGAAAAAGAGTGTCCCCATGGTCTTAAGTGTGTTCACACACATCACTACTGTAACATACAATAGTTCATACCTATGTTTATGATTATGGTCGTTGTTCCATAAATTTTCTATATATTAGTTAATCCAAACGTAAAGTTTTATTGATGGTTGTGGTTGTGGTCATGCTTTTCCATTTCCATGTAATTTGCAGATTCAAATGTTTATATGTAGAGCTATATTCAGGATTGTACACATGCTTATCAATTATCTAGTTGTGTTATATATGTTAAAGCATTATATGTTCTTACCTCAAATTTTACAAGATAGATTTGATGAATAGGGGGTTGAAATTTTTCGATTTTCTACACAAAATGTTCCTACATGAATATGCATTGAAGCACACACAAGCGATTTCCTTATTTCTTTTTGGTTTTTAAGTATGAACGAATATAGCGATGAAAGTATGGACACTTTTGATGAATGTAGTAATTTTGTGTAAGCAAAGTCTTTGGCACACTTTTGATGCTTTCTTTGATGACCATTTCTATTCCATGACAACGCTGCACATCGTTATTTGATCAATCCACTATAATATGTTATAGAAAATTTTGATAGTGTGTTCGGAGGCTAAAATGAGCTCACATCAAAATTTTGATGCTATGCAAATTTGAAATCCTAATTTCCTCAACTATGCTTGCCAATTTTATGCGATTTTGCCACTATGACCAAAGGGGTCTCGACAATGCCCTAGATGAAGCATTGACCTTCTCTAATACCAATTGTTGAAGTTCTAGGTTTGCAAAAGCACATGAACAACAAATGGAACACAAAGAAGCTTGGTGCACAACACAGTATTGAATGTATTACCAAGTGAATATACAAAGATAAGTGACCTAGTAGAGTTATTTGCGTATATACAAGCCAAGGGAAAAAAGCCTCCTAAAAAGGGAAAAGAGTACCCCAACGGTCCTAAGTGTGTTCACACACATCACTACTGAAATATGCAATAGGTCATACGTATGTTTATGATTATGGTTATTGTTTCACACATTTTCTATATATTAGTTAATCCAAAAGTAAAGTTTTATTGATGGATGTGGTTGTGGTCAAGATTTTCCATTTCCATGTAATTTGCAGATTCAAATGTTTATATCTAGATCTATATTCAGGATTGTACACATGTTTATCAATTATCTAGTTGTTTTATATATGTTAAAACATTATATGTTCTTACCTCAAATCTGACAAGATTGATTTGAAGAATGGGGCGTTGAATTTCTCGATTTTCTACATAACCGTTCCTATATGAATATGCATTGAAGCACACACAAGCGATTTTCTTCTTTCTTTTTAGGTTTTTAAGTATGAACGAATATAGTGATGAAAGTATGGACGCTTTTGATGAATGTAGTAATTATGTGTAAGCAAAGTCTTTGACACACTTTTGATGCTTTCGTTGATGGCCACCTCGATTCCATGACATCGCTACACATCGCAATGGTGAAATCGATGTCTCTCATTGTGAGCACCACCGTTATTTGATCAATCTACTAAAATATACTATTTACTAATCAAATTAGGAAAAATTTCGATGTAATTACTACTATAAAAGTTACAATACAGACATAGATAAATCTTTTACCCACAGAAAAACATTATGACAAAACATTGTAGGTTAGAGCCTCTTTTACCCACAAAAATATCATGGCAAAACATTGTAGTTATAACACAGACATAGATAAATCTTTTACCCACAAAAAATAATTTATTACAAAACATTGTAGGTTAGCATATGCGCTTAAAGTTTGAGAAGCATACAGAGCCTCTGTTCATACGATTGTACAAAAAATTGTACATGTATTATGAAGAACCATAAAAAATACCACTCTACAAGAATATCAAACGGCCATTTCAATCATGAAGGGCTGGCTTGATTATTTATTCCTTTCACTACGAAAAGCATGTTAAACCCCTTCAAAGAGTGGGCTTGATTTTATTCGTTTAGAAATAAATGAAAAAATAAATGTCCAGAAAGGATCTTTTACACTGTGAGAATGGGTGGCATGGCAGGTGTATGTGTTGGTAAAACGGGAGCATTTGTGTCAGGAAAACAGTCAAAGCCTTGAAGGGGCTCAATTTCACCATTTGGAGACACAGACATCGGGTATAACATCAAATGTCCTGGCATGTCAACAGGTTGATCTCGAGTATACATATCCCATAAATGTTGAGACCGAGCGCGAACTCGTGACACGCACTCTATGCTTTCTGGGTGCAGATAATCGTCGTGCAGCTCGCCAAGGTGCTCATACCAAAGCGACAGGCGGAATCCATGAACTGAACCTAGTGGCTTCTCCCCACAAGATCCACCAGCTATATTATGCGGCTGATAGGCTCCAATGGCGATTTCTGAGTCGCGCGCACCGTCCATGGATCTTTGATTACAATTTGCCGAGCCGACAATAATGTACTCATCATCAACTACAATAAGATTAAGAAAGTTGTTGTAATTTCATATTCTTTATGTTGAATACATATGTCTTTGATTCTATAGCATTCGGATTCAGAAAGAATCGCTTATCATGAACACTCGAATAATGAAAGAAAGAAATTCAATTAATAATGATGTTTACGATGACTTAGTCTTAATGATATCATTAGATGATGTTTACGATGTTACTGATGTTTACGATGACTTAATGATGTTTACGCTGACTTAAACTTAATTATAGCCAGAGTTAATGATGTTTACGATGACTCAAACTTAATGATGTTTACGATGACCTAATGATGTTTACGATGTTTACGATGACTTAATGATGTTTACGGTGTTTAATGATGTTAATGATATTAATGATGACTTAAACTTAATTATAGCCAGAGTTTCTCTTCAACATCAAATCAGCTATCGTGAATAGCAGTGCAAGTAGGATTTTTTTTCGCAACAACAAAATAACATCAGAAAACATCCCATCTCCCGTTTGTATAAGCGCAGGCGATGCTGCATGTTCCATTGTCAACACATAAAGGAAAGGCAACTAGACACAAGTGATTGATATGCAGAATTCTAATCTAATGATATTGTCTCGATTTGTGAAGGGTAATTAACACTGCTTCTAATCAAATCCCCCTCCATTGTGCTTACACAGGCACCCACACAGATATGCAAACACACAAACATATACACGCGCACACACATGAGACACACGCGCAACCCTGCGTGATTTACTGTTATCTTGGCATACATGATTATGTAGGGTTGACGAATGCTCTTGATTTTGTTCAACGCAAGGAGCTTGAAATTTACCTATCATAGTTTTTGCATGGACGTAAATCATGAAACGGCGATGGTGTTGGGCATTGGCGTGATGGGAGCTCCCATGCGGGCGAGAATGTGCAGAGTGTTCCTTTTGCTCAGGCGATGAAGCTTCGCGGTTGCCAAGGCAGAAGAAGTTCAAGTAATCAGTGGGCTTCGCCTGTCCCTCTAGTCCACAGTCCTTAATTGCCCTCGCGATCCGCCGATACATCATCTCCATTGTCAACTTCTGCCATCGCAATATTTCCTGCACACTTCCACTGTTCGGTGCCCCCTCCGGCCACATCGGCACCACGATGAATGCAGAGAACCTCTCTCCTTGCTCAATCTTCCGAACAATCTTCATCATGAGCTCCGTCGGCACGAGCTGAATCGCTCCCGCATTGTTGTGTGTGCTCCATCCAGTCCCGCCACCGATGAAGTATTGATTCTCCATATAGACGAAGTTACGTGCTCGTCTGATGGCAGATATATAGGCATCCTGGATGCTACGTTCGATCGTATGCTCCTTGCCGGAGACCAAACCCATGTATGCCGCGATGTCGTGTTCCCTTGGGAATCCCACCACGCATCCCTCATCAATGGAACGGAAAATCTGGCCATTCCATGCTTCTTTATCGTCCTCTTCGATGGGCTTGACCGGAGGCCACAGCTCTGGGATGTCCTTGATATTCTTTAGAGCCCTTTTAGTGCCTGACAAAATGCACAATAGACAGTCATTTCTTCTTTGAACTCCATACACACAGCCATACATATTTGATACATACACCTAAGTACACAGACTATGCCAATATACACCGAAGTACACAGATCATGCCAACATACACCTAAGTACACAGGCAATGCCAATCACATTATGCAAACCACCCTAAGCTCCGTATGTCCAACGGTATAGATATGCACATTTCATACAAAGAGAACAAAGATTTACCTTTAGCTTGGCGGCGCCACCTTTGCTCAAAGTTGTATAGAACATCCCATGCGCAAGGGCCTTCTATCCGTGCATGCACATCATGCCATGGCTCTCGAGGCCCGATGTCCTTCTCTGATGATCCTTCAATGCTTGGCTGATGGAAATCATCTTTGTGCATTGAAGTTCCGAGTGTACGAAACAGCGAGTGGGATTGTGTGTCGTATCGCCCGTCACATAGGTCGATTCCTCCCAAGAATGCAACCAGCTTCCTCCGCTTGGTATCGCAGGTCATATGATCGCCCACGTTACCGCGCTCTTCACATGATGGCCCCTATAGTCGCCAACTGTTCATGTGAGTAAACAAATCAAAAGCACCGTGTACGACAATACAATCCACTCATATGAACTCCATATGCATAAAAGGACTTATCTGAACGGAAAGGAAGTCAAATCTTTATCTGTTTATCAGGGCATACTAGGTGAAGAGAGTTCTTTCTGTTCGAGCCTGCGTAATTTAGTGGTTAGTGGTTTGATGCCTTGACTCTCTCGAAAAAGTCTTGAGTTCAAGTGTTAGCTGGACATATGATGGTGTCTTACTTTAAGAGGTCAGGTGTGTGAGTGTGTTTCTAATTCATTGTACTCTCAAAAAAAAAAAAAGAGAGATATTCTTTCTATACATTGTCTCCCTCAATTTCTCACTTAGCACGAAACTGTCACGTCTGCATCTCTAGTAATTTTCTAGTGCTTCTCCATCAAGCCGAAATACTTGAGTATTTCGGTGGACCCAGAATACTCGAGTCTTTTCATGGATCAATAAAAGATATCCATCTGACAGCACAAAGTGTGTTGCCAGCTGTGTAAATATATTACTGAATATTAAAAATTACTTTGTTGTTTGCTGATGCAAAAATATATATGGTTATCGCATCGAAGTATAACAAGTCCCATTGTGTAGCAGCGAACGCCATTAAGGAAGGATCCACAATACAAACTGAAATCACCTTTGTTTCTTTACAGTTATAGTAAGCTGTGAAAAGTTAGTGAACATGGATATTCTATAAAAAATCTATAGTGATTGTCCTATTTGGTAAATCAATCCACTTCTATTAACTCATATAGCGTGCATCATTTATCAGAATCACCTGAAGTTCCTCCAATTGATAATATTTGACTTACTTATAATGCACTGGTCATACTTCATAAAGATTCGTTCTACGTTCAAGATGTGCATAAGTTTCAGAAAAACTGTGATATTGAAGAACGAAAACCGAATATATGTCACTTCTGCTGCACAAATAGCTTTGATTTAATGTCAGTAAAAGGTTAACGATGCTAGTTGATTATTAGCTCGCTAGTATGTGCAAGCCTTCTAAGTCTTTAATGTATCATCATAATGTTTCGTTAAATGTTATAATTTCAAAAGAATGTAGTTGATTTTTATGAGATTTTTCTCTTTTACTGTCAGGTTATATGCAGGAGAAATTACGTAATTTCTGAAGATTTTTGAAGAGGAAAATTTTATGAGACTCTGCATCATGTAAGGAAAAATACTGAGGGAAGTTTCACAAAATAGATCATTAGTATATAACTGTTTAATTATACGCTGCGTTTTGTTCATTTTCCTGGTAGAACTGAAATTAAGTTGCAGATGAAAACAGGATGACAAACCTGAAAATTGTTGTCAATGCCATCGTCTTCTACATCCACCACTAATGTCTTTTGATGATGAGTGAACATGAGCTTTGTTTGTATACCTTCGACAAGGCTTGCTCCATCGTCTGGGTTCCGAGGGCACAAGACACATTGCACATTTGTACCTTTGAAGTAATCCTCTGTGTTTTCGTCGTGTGTGTGCATGATTCCTGGTGTTTTCATACCCAGCACGCTAATGGATGTCCTATCATCCCAGACAAGTAGGAGAACACGGACACCCTCCATGCTCTTTTTCTTTAGCAGCTCCCCAAGGGTGACACCTTCTGCCCCTGGGATCATCCTCTTCATGTCCCTTACAAGCGTGATCTTTGTGTACACCGACCAACCTGCGATATAAATAATATGCTTCGCCTGTACGATCGCTTTGTATATATCCTCCCAACATCTTGCAGGCTGATACAGTTGATTATTCGACAAGTGAATTGGGGGCATGAATCCGTCTTGCATATGGGCATCCTGATACAATCTGATCTTGTTTCCCTTCTCTTCTCTGAAGAAGCTGTAATGGACGCATCCCAACATCGGGTTCTTCAAACCACCACCCCATTTAACATAAGGATCATCTTCTACCTTTATGAATCTGAGACTCACCTTTATCTTTCCTCTTTTCTTAGTACAATCATCGCTGCTGCATATGTCAAACCAGTCATCGCATTCTTCCCCTGATAATAAGACTTCAGGAGGAATATGGACCTTTCCCACCACCATCGCCCCAAGTGGCAAGTCATCCTTCACATGAATTGTTAGGCCCTCGTTGGCCTTTAACTCATACGCACAAAACACGTGAAACGATTCGTTCCATATAGGGTTATATGGTGCGCGCTTCACTATGCGAGTCCTTGCTATTGTAGCAAATCCAAAGTCCAGCGTGACATAAAGCTTGCTCAATCCTTTCCCAACATGTAGAAACTCCCCGATCTCTTCAAGAATTTGTCGCTCGAAGCACGTACAAAGCTGTAAATGAAAGAATAAATAAAAATGCATATGAGTCAAAGACATGGACCTTGCGATTAGACACTAATCATTGAATCAAAACAACAATAAATTTAAGTGATAATCTGGGACTGGCTGAATCGCGAAACTGCAGTCTGCAATATGGTTGTAACTTTTCCGCGGGTATTATAGTTTACTTATGGAGAACTTACCTGTATCATCTGTGCACTGAAGCGCTTACATATGCTACACACGAATTAGCTTTGTTTTATTTCTGGTCAATACGGCGGAAACGCCGAAGATCCATGTAGTTCGAGGCATAAATGGGTATATGTGCAATTTGAACAGAAGACCTACTGATTACGGAGACTCACGGCCCATGTCTTTATGATAGTGCCTTGTCGGGTTAAATTGAGTTATGAAGAGCTTAATACACCTTGATCGGAAATGAACGGTAGTGCCATAATAACAAAATCTTTTTACTGCAGCGCAGCCATGGATAGTTCACTAATAAAGGTCTTCTATCCTTAATCAAAGTCATGTTAGGTCGGGAATAAGTACCTAGACGTACTGAATTCTAGTGCAACTTTATACGCAAATGAAAGATGAGAGAGAAAACTAAAGGATCAGCTCTTTCATTTTTTGTTAGAACTGAAATCTGAATTGCTTCCATGTGCGCAACGATGTCCTGACAGGGACTCGACTGAGAGTTTAAGATAAATACGTGGGAATAAACACGAACAGAAAAATACTGGGATTGCAATGAATGGGAAAATGAGTTTGAAAACAGCCAAATTTTAATTGCATCAAAGATTATAATCATGCAAGGGACACGAAAGACGGATGTATGTGATAAAGAACAGTAGATGGTTGATGCCATCTACACAGAAAGCGCGTAGCTACCTTTTGCAGGAAATGGTGGCTTTGACGATGTTCATTCTCAAGCGCTGCAGCTTCGGAGATGGTGGCAAGCAGTACCCCGTGGAACATATGAGTGTGATTGTCGAGAATGGCCATTCTCACAGGAAGATATCGATCAGAAGATCAAATGCGCCAGAAATGACTATTGAACCTGAATTTCCAAGGAGGTATATCTATCACGGACCAATTGATAGATAAATGAGATAGAGATATCTGTTCAATGATCAGATAAAGAAGATCAAATCTGTTATCCAAAGGTAATTAAAGGCAGAGATCTATTTCTGATCCAAGGTTGAGGGATGAAGCGTATGCTCACGTTAATATGAGATGACGAAGTACGATATCCTACTTAGAAGTAATGGAATAAATTATAGATTTTTTGTGAGAAAATATAAAAGGCGGCAAGTTAGCAAAACCTGGTGAATAGAGTAGTCAGGAAACATAAGCTCGCATTTATCTACATGGGAGGTCCTAAGAAGTAGGAACAAGGTCATCTGCTGTGGAACATAATCTTAGGCGCCAAAACTTGTGGGATGTTTTTCGGAAGTCCCATACGACGCGGCCTTTTGACGTGCTGCAAGTTCTGTCTTGAAATGTAAGGCAAGTGAACTATTATATGGTTGCACTTGCTTCCAAGACTTTCAGAACTTCCTTCACTCAATCGGCCGGAAGCTAGGCAGCGGTCGTTCAATTACTTCCATATACAACCATGTAGACGCCAATACGTAGATGCCCACCTCGAAAACGAACACGCAAACAATTGTTTTTCTATTAAAGTGGAACTCTTCAAAGATTCAAAAGCAACAGACGGCTAGCTTGAAACTGGCTGTACGAACTGAGCTTATCCGACGACTATAGAAGATCTAATTCCTTACGGACATCCACAGCTAGAGATCTAATTCCATGTCCAACAACTGAGTTCCTTATGATATATTTGTTGCAGGGAAATGTAAGTGGAAGAAAATAACTTTGTCAAATCTTAAATTGTTGATCTGCGTGCATATATTTTGATGGGCGACCTATTATATTACTCACTTTATATGAGCAATCAGCGAGTTAGAAAACAGTAAAAACGGTCGGTTCGATTCGTTTTTGCAAGTCATGGACTACAAAAGAAACAGCACTGCACAAAACTGTGTTTGTCGAACAATTGTAAGCATACGTCAATGCCTTGGATATACCTGAGTAGATGTCACTTATGATGGGCGATCTATTACATTACTTGCTACCATGGACTAACGTAGAGCTGATGGGTTTGATGCTTGTGGGCGGTTATGCAAGAACAGCGCTGTACAAAACTCCGTTTGCCAAACAATTGAAAGCATAGGTCCATGTCCAAGAAAATGCACACAGAACTCCGTTTGACAAACAAGTGTAACCATGGGTCCGTGTCTCGGAGATGTCTTGAGTATTACATTGAATACAACTGTCAATGTCTTGTAAACCATGGAAACATATGCTTCTACGATCCAGCTACCTGAGCAAAGGTGCTTTTTAGACATTGACATGAAAGATTCATCCACAGCGAAAACTCCCTCGTCATGGAGCAGTTGCGTTGAAGCTTCAACGTTGTCTCCAAAAGCTTCATTCCCATCTTTGACACCATCGTCAACTCCCTTAAGAAATGCTATGGGCCTCGACCTAATCCCACCGCAGGAGAAGCAAGATCACGTCAGAAAATTGATCAACAGTCCTTGCTTTGCGAGTACATGGAATACAGAATGCCCACCTTCTTTGACATGTCTTTCTCACCATCATCAACTCCCTTAAGAGACGCTATGGGCCTCAACCTAATCCCACCCGAAGAGGAGCAAGATCACGTCAGAGGATAGGACAGCGGTTCTTGCTTTTCCAGTACCTGGGATACAGAAACAGCAGACGCCGCCTACATTCTTTCACATTCTCTCTCTCTCTCTCTCTCTCTCTCTCTCTCTCTCTCTCTCTCTCTCTCTCCCCCTAGCTCTAAATATACTTCACCGACTCACGTGGGGGATTCAGCCCTCCAATGTCCCTCACCTAGAGGGGTGGCTTCCAGCTTTCGTAGCCTATATAAATATTTCCACAAGGGGATTCCATCATTCCAGCTCTCATATCATATCGAAACTATAATACTCACTTTTCTCATGGTAGAGGAGCTTGGAAAGAGAATCATTTGTGGGCGTCTTCAATAGTTGTGCGTTTGTATGTGTGTAGGAAGTAGGTGTACATGTGTTCCTGCTATGTAGATTGGAGTTGTAAGCATCCATCATTGTTATCCTCGTAATCGAGGGTGGCTATAGATAGTGTGTAGATAAAATATCCCTAGTCTATATAAGAAATAATCTAGAAGGGAGTGAGATTGGAAGTTATTGCTTAATATAATACAATAACACTAACAAAATATCCACACTTTACTACGAATAAAGAGAAATGGAAATCATTTCTCTAATAAAGGTAAAGCTCTTGATGCCCCCCCCTTCGTTACTCCCATGAATCTAATTAGTATGCCCTGCTTAAGAAAGATACATGTAACATTAAGGATTCTCCTCCCCACATGATTCTAAATGAAACAATCAACCTAAATTTGTTGATGTTAGTAACTTGTAGTCGGTTATCTCATAATGTAACAGGGAGAAAAGTCCTCTCTTGGCTCCCCCTAGAACAAAAGCCTATGTCAATCGACCCCCTAAATCACCATGATAATAAATTAAGAACAAGATGCACATGTGACGCTACTCTTCTATCTATGAATGGATCGCCAAGCAAGAAGAACTTGTGACATAGATAGTTGTCCCCTACCCCTTGAATTCATATCATATTGTTTAATTGTAAAGGGCTCTCTACTAGAGCTAAGTAAAGAATAACTAAGAAATGGATTAAGGTAATGGCTAAGGTAATGGCATGACTGGTCACATTATTTTCTGTCTTAAGATCAAGATGGAGGCCCTCCTTTAGTTTGGAACCTTTATCAAGTATTTGGTACCATGAGTGATACTATACTAGCCATTCCAAATGTTTTAGAGGTACTCCTATTGGTATTCCTCATTTTCCAAAGATCTTTGTTAGTAATCTTCATCTTGACCACAATCACACTTGAATTGGCTACCATTTAGCTGCCCCCTTAAACCTCAATTTGTTGTTGTGTATGCGCCTAATAGTTGTATGGAGAGATTAGACACGCGGAACTTATTTGTTAGACTTAATGGCCCCCTTCTTCCTTAATGAAGATTTCAACATGGTCACTAACTTAGCTGATGGATTGTATTTTAAGGGGCAAATCATTAATGCTGTTGAGGAGACTTATCGAATAACCTTGATAACTCCCACGACCTTTGTGATGTCTATAGCTCTATGATTCTCACCAACTTCAACAATCAGTCCTCCTCGAACAATCTTCATGCTATACTAGACATATGTTATGCTCGTAGTACCCACCCAACCTTTCTCTCCTTTAAGATGATGGATCTAGCCAATATCCTTGTTTTTTATCATGGACCTACTATTTTCTCTTTAGGCATTTCCAAAACTTCCTATAGAAGTGCCTAGTCCCATCTAAGCCATAAGTTGCTAGATTTTTCACACGATTAGACAACATATCAACGTATAGATGGATGTCATTCTTGATACCACACATCTATCCCCAAAGGTCAAGTGGTCCCATATAACTAGCTTTATTCAAGGCTACATGACTCGAATGAATCATGTTGTACATGCTCATAGGCTAAAAAGGAATAATTGTAAATAACAAGCCCAGAAGAAATCTTCTAGATTCTAATAATCTTCTCTTAGCTTTAGAGTTGAAAATACTATCCATGCCTCAGAGCTCCAACTTGTTAGAGAGCAAGTAGCAAAGTTCATGGTTTACAGAAGCACACAAATAGCAGAAGAAAGAAGAAGAAGTTTGGAGCATAACACAATACATAATATATTATCAAGTGTATGTATAAGGATGAGTAAGCAATTAGGGTTATAGAGGTATATACAAGGCATGGGAAAAAACCTCCTAAAGAGGGAAAAAAGTCCCTCGGTAGTGCTAAGTGTGTTCACACCCATTGTTAGCCAAATATATCAACAAATCCCATGGGAGTGATGCCATGAACAAGGATTTGGCACTCATGTATAAGAAAGTGTCAAGCTATGTGGAAAGAGCTCAAGTCACAAAAGGAAGTAAGACCAAAGCTTTGCAAAAAGCTATAAGCTTCTCCCCAAGCAAAGCCTTTGTGAAAATTTTTTTCAACATTATCTTGTGTGGGCACATAGCCGAATTCATCTCTCCAAATGAGAACCTCCCCCTCAAATAATGATAGTGCACCTCAATGTGCTTTGTGCGAGCATAGAACACAAGGTTCCTTGCAACTGCCAATGTGCTCTAACTATTCATAAAGATGGTGGTGGAATTAGAGTGAGCAATTGTCCCATATTAGCCAAAAGTCATCTAAACCACACACACTCAATAGTCGTTATGAAAGTTTCCCTATACTCAACCCCAGAACTAGAAATGGCCACAATAGGCTACTTCTTCTCAGCCAAGGTATGCATGAGCTATAAAGCATGAAGCAAAAACCATTGGTGGATACATGAGTTTGATGGTAAATAGCTCAGTTTCAATCAGAAGAAGAATGCAAATCTAGCAATAATGATCCCCCCTTGGGATAAAACAATCGAGGTAGTGGGGTACCACTCAAGTAGCGAAAGATGCGCTTAACCGCCTACCAATGTTTGACCCCTAGGCAATCCATAAATGTGAGGAGTGATGGACAATGCCTAGAGATGAGAGATTCTTGGCAAAAACTTGCTTCAAACTCACCTAAGTAACTTCAAAGAACCATAATAGACTCCTAAGCTTCCAGTATATGCATTTATATCACCATAGTAATTTGAAACATCACTATCAAAACTCTATGTCAAAACAAACAACATGTGTGTACAAAACACCAAGGCACTCAATATTTCATTCAATGCTCACAACCTAGTAAGAATTGAGTCGAGACCTTTTGTACACTTTAAAATGAATAACATCGTTGATAAACTGAATAAATTTTAAGTTATGTTAATAATCTTGTGAATGCAACTTCCACTAAGAAAATCCCAGACGAGAATCAGGTAAGAGACTCGTGAATGAAGCTTCTGATGGATCAAAAAATGATTTAAATGCATTTTCATGGATGCCAAAAGAAGTTGTGATTTGGTGCCTTCCTTTAGGCCCCTAGATCACAAGTTGAGGCTATGCGAAAATGGCTTGAAAGCAGCTTTCTACCTCTAAGCGTCATAGTCTAAGACAATGGGTTTACTTTTCTTAATCAAAACTAGCATGCTAATTTTGTCCTCACCCACGGACAATGGCTTTTTAGGAGCACTTCTATTTTCATTTTCAAATGGTTTCGAATTTTCAATCCCCTTAAGGACAAACTAATGTGAGTCCACATCTGAGTTTCTAGGTTTGTCCTTAGGATGGCACCACTATCGAAAAGATATTGGTTCACCAATAGGTAAAGTCCTTAAAACTAGGAAAATGCAACGGATTAACCCGAGGTGGAAACTAGACCTTCTTTTCAAAGCAATATAGGCGAAAATCTTGTTTATCAAATTTATCTTACTAATGAAGATGGTAAAATATATCACACACAAAAAATTTTATATAATAATTCGCCTAATTATTGCACCAAAAAGTATATGAAAGAATTTTCTTAATTGTTGCTTTATTTTCCATAAACCAAGACACTTTGTGTCAAGCTGCCGAAATATTATTTAGAAGATTAATTGTAATTAGGAAAGTCGCGCACTGAAAGGGTGTCACGCAAAAGCTTGTAATGTTTTCCTGGTTAATAGAAGAAATGTGTGGAAGAGATGATAGACGCGTCGCCAAACTGTCTTGTCTGGTCAATCGGCTGGAGTTGATTCTATCACACATTATTCAAACTGTGGTGTCGTCTGTGTTGGTAAAGATTCAGTATTGAATGAATAAGGTGCCGCGTTAACATTTAATTGTGTGATGAATGACGCGCGATCATAACAGTAATACTAAATACACAGTAGAAGTTCTGTGCATGTGGTTACGTTGATTGTTAAGAAGTTGTTTGCAATGGAAGTAGTAGTTGAATCTGTGGTATTGGGAAAATACATAAAGGGCCTCTGTATTACAAACCCCTGACCATCCCAAGAACCCATGTATAGATTGGTTAATAATTTAGATTAACCATAAAAGGTTAACACCGGCGTCGGCCATGGGGCATGGAGTAGCCAGTCGGCTCATAGACTAGGATTTGAGAAAGAATACGATGACATATGTCTATAACACATTCTGGAGAATCGTACCCGAAGTAAAGAAGGGATCAGCATCCCTGGAAAATTCCTAGCGCATTGGGAACACCTCCGGGTAGTAGTGGTGATGGACAATCGTCGAAAGGAAAGTGAGAAATCTGGGCTAGTGGGGTACCACCTCAGCATTTTCTTGTGCAAGGATTACACGGTATACCAGAAGTGCAACCAACCCCATCTGTAGAAAGTAAGGTTGGTGAAGTAAGCACTCGTTCCAGTGACAGTGTGGAAATTTTCGATAGCAGTTTGTGGAATTCCGGTGGAACTTCAGATAATTCCAGGGTCGACTGGCAGAATTTTGGTGAAAGCTCTACTTTGGCTTCTGATTTTGAGGGAACTAGTGTATTGTTGCATGAAAGTTTTGGTGAAAATCTCACTTCAGAAGTCCATTACGATGAATGGCAGTTGGGTGTAGGCATGAGGGAACGACTTGACAATATCAGATTACCGAAGAACGTGCAAGACGACGGGACAACACAGCAGCAATTAGGTTTAACTGTTTCAACTCATTCGGCAGTAACATTTCCTCTTGGTTTAAACAAGATGAGTGGTTCACAACAGCAACAGCACCAACAGCAACATCATCAGCAACAATAACAACAACAATAACAGCAGCAATAGAAGGCCATACCACCACGACCGGTACCTGTTGGAGTTACGTATACAAAATTTGGAGGATTTCCCAGTGATGATCCGGATGCACATGTGAGAACTTTTGAAATCAGTTATGTTGTACTGAACTATCCAGTGGATCCGGCATATAAGACTATAGTGTTCCAATCTACACTGGTTAATGAGGCTACTCGATGGTTAACTGAATACGATATTAATCATTTCAGTCAATACGATGATGTTAAGGATGCCTTCTTACAATGATTTCGGTTGAAGAAAAATGCGGTTGAGATCTTTGACTATCTGCAAAACAATAGACAAAAACCACACCAAAATGTGCAGGAGTATGCAACTTTATTTTGTATTCATCTATGACAACCGCGACCGGCACATGCTAACCTACCAGATGATGTGATTACCCAGTGGTTTATTAATGGATTAAACCCTCAACTCAAGCAAGTAATGATCATACGATGTGTGCATGGTATGACTCTGGATGCGGTCATAGCCATGGCATTACAGTTGGAACATAAAGTGGGCGGGTTCGCTGAAGATTTGGACTCGCTGAAGGAGACCAAGGGTATGAGTGAGGATCCATTGAAACAAGTGTATTGCACAAAATGTAAGAACGTGGGAAACACTGCTTCTGCTTGTGCACTAAATCAAATATACTGTGCTATTTGTAATACGGCAAGTCACTCCACCGAAACGTGTCCATATAATGCTAAAGTACATGTCAGGCCAACCGTGAATGCTATAATACAGGAGTAGGGACAACAAGTTGCCCACTATGTACCACAGCAATTGAGGAATACTTCCTACCAAAGTTGTAAAACCTATAGGGGAACGTGAACAAACAACTTTGGCTAGACCCGATGGAACTCTGGTCAATCAGGTGAAGGCACATCTCTTCCACCACCGAGATGCCATTTTTGTGGTGAGATTGGACATATCCGTAGATATTGTAAAGAGGCGGCCAAATATGATAAACGGAGAAAAGAACGACATCATCCAATGGCCAACATGGTATATATTTCAGCAGTGGATACTCAAGTGGCAGTAATTCAAACACCGATCCAGCAAGAAATTACAACCAACTGCTGAGATTTATGGGCCTGGCATTCGAGAGCAACAGAGAGTTTTTACCAAAGCCAGTGCATGGGCCAGTCAAGAACCAACAGTTTTTCCCGATCCAGTACCTATGGGCCAACAAACAACACCAAATGTACCATCAAAAGAATCGAGTTCGGTGAACGGGTCACCAAAGAGCCCACCAAATTCGGTATCGGGTACGTCAAATTTTGACTCTGTGTGGACTATTCTACCGCAAGCATCTATTATATTACCGTTGGGGCAATTGTTAGCCTTGGTTCCGGGTGTACAACAACAATTCCAGCAACAAGTTTATCCAAGATCTTTGTGTATACCTGCTACAACCACTATCAATCCAGAAACTGATCTACGGTGGACCATGTTGCTCCTTTAATTACAGTATGGTATAAAAACCACAAAATTACTCAAGTATTAATTGATGGAGGTTCCGGTGTGAATATTGCTACGGCCGCACTTTGTAAAAGATTACAATGGACTCAGATTGAACCTGTTCAGTTTTTTGTGAGAATGGCTGATCAATCAAGGGTCTATCCAGTGGGCTTGGTGCGAGATATACCCATTACTCTTCGGGGAGCAGTGTTCAAACTGACTTTTTTTGTTCTAGAATTACCTGACTAAAGTCTGGATTACAACTTACTGTTCGGGAGGCCCTGGCTGAAACAAGCCAAAGTGTTGTAGGACTGGTCTACACACGAACTTATTTTCAAAAGTAATCATGGGAAATATGTAGTACCGTTGGACGAGATGAAGCTGTGCAACCTTCATGCTCGACCCTATGTTGCCGAGCCTATGTATATGTTGGATGGACTTTCATATGATGAAGAAGAAGTTTTTCTCAATGCTAACCAGGATTTGCTCACCCTAGGTACAGTCGACTTACAAGCAGTTGTAGATAATTGGAACCCAGTCGTTTGTTCGATAGTTCAGGTTACAGAAGAAGGGGACCCAGTTATGGATCAAGCTTTGAATGCCCAAAGTTTCCACCACTTATTCCAGTCACCTGAGGATATATCCATGCCACGACAGTTTTATGTACCGGAAGATCAGCTTATCACTTGCAATTTTGGGAAATGAGGGTACACCCCGACCGGTCAAGCTTAAGGCTAGGTTACCGAAAACTTTTCAAAATGAGCTACTACAGTTGTTGATAGAGTTTCAAGATGTATTTGCATGGGACTATCGAGATATGAAAGGGTTGGACCCTCGCATCTATCAACACCGAGTGATCCTCAAGCCGGATGCGTGTCCAATCAAGCAACCCAATTATCGCATGAACCCCAATTATGCTGCTCAAGTGAAAGCATAATTGGATTGCTTGCTGAAAGTAGGTTTCATCGTCCCCATTGAGCATGCAGGATGGATTTCACCTATTGTTATCGTGCCAAAGAAAAATAAGCAGTTACGTATCTGTGTGGATTACCGAAAACTAAATGCGGTGACCATGACGGATCCCTTCCCACTTCCCTTTTTGGATACAATGCTCGATGATGTTGCCGGATGAGAAATGTATTCCTTTTTGGATGGTTACAGTGGCTATAATCAGGTGCACATGGCTGAAATGGATATACCAAAGACTGCGTTTATTACAAATTGGGGTGTATATGCATGTACGGTGATGTGGTTCAGTCTTCGCAATGCTCCTAGTACCTTCCAATGATGCATGCAAGAAATTTTTTCCCCCTACTTAACCACCTTTATGTGGGTGTATCTGGATGATTTTTTGTTATCGGGTGAGATATCGGTCTTTTCGGTTTGCTGTGGCAAGTTGCTTGGTCATATTATTTCACAGCAAGGCATTCAAGTGGATCTAGATAAAGTGCACACCGTGTTGCATGCACTTGCCCTACGACACCAAAGGAAGTTATGAGATTCTTGGGCCAGATACGCTGGCATGGGTGGCATCTGCGATGGCCCACACATTTAGCCATACCCTTGAATCGATTGATCACTAGCAATCCTCGATAGTTCATGTGGACTGAGGAGTGCCGAATTGCCTTTGATTGAGTGAAAACACTCTTAACCCAGGCTCTATACTGCAAGC
This sequence comes from Ceratopteris richardii, assembly GCA_020310875.1. Taxonomy (NCBI): domain Eukaryota; kingdom Viridiplantae; phylum Streptophyta; class Polypodiopsida; order Polypodiales; family Pteridaceae; genus Ceratopteris; species Ceratopteris richardii. The sequence goes on from CM035437.1 coordinate 126,142,990, forward strand.
ACCAAACTGGTAGCTTCCGTTCCATGTCTTTGTGGATGCATTGGACAATGCCATCGGTAGTGTGTTCATGCAACAACAGGATAAGTGGTTCCGTCCTGTCTATTATGATAGTCAACGATTAGCTGCTACTGAACGGAATGATTCCATCACTGAGCACGAATGTCTGGGTTTGGTTTATTCGGTGAAGAAATTCTGGCACTATTTGCTGGGATGCCAATTTACCTTTCATGTGGATCATGCTGCTCTGGTTTATCTTGTCCGCCAGCAACATTTAGGGGGCAGATTAGCCAAGTGGGTGTTGTTACTGCAAGAATTTGATTATGTGGTTGTACATCATCCAGGGTCAGCACATGCACTGGCTGATTCCTTATCTCGGCTTGATTCTGGTGAAGTTCTCGGTGGAATTGATGATACTACCCCTGCTATCTATGCGACTTATTTGGTCCAAGATGATTGTCAAGAGCTCCTAGTGGCACCTTTGTATTATGATACTCTTCTAACCTTTCTCACCAGTGGAAGCCCCTGACTAATACTTCTACTTCGGCTCGCCGTAAATTGGCAATGTATAGTCGACGGTTTTGGATCATTGTAGGACAATTGTATTACATGGATCCCTCTGGTGCACTATTATGGTGTATTCCACCCCATGAAGTTCCTTTGGTTATTGACATGGCCCATTCTACTCCTTTCGGTGGTTATTTTTGGGTCGATATTACTTATTGAAAATTTCTATATAGTGGTTTATGGTGGCCCACTATGCAACGTGATATTGCTGCGTATGTCAAAAAGTGTGATGCTTGCCAACGATCGGGACAGCCTTTACAACGGCATCATTTCCCATTGCAGCTTGTCGCTCCCCTTGAACCTTTTCAAAAGTGGGGCTTGGATTTCATTGGTCCCATTACACCTCCTGCTACGATTACTAATCATCGATATATACTTACTTGTACAGATTATGCTACTCGGTGGGCTGAAGCTTGGGCTTTATGGTGCGCAACTGTGTCAGTGGTGGTCAAATGTTTGATGACTGATGTTTTCCCTCGGTTCGATCTTCCCTTAGAGATTGTTTCGAATCAAGGCACACATTTTGTTAATTCCTTAATGCAAACACTTACCTGCACCCTGAAGATTGTTCATAAATTTAGTTCCCCATATTATCCTCGTGCCAATGGTCTTTTTGAAAGTACCAATAAAACGCTACTTAACATGCTCAAGAAACTAGTTCTGGAATGTCTGACGCATTGGGATCAGTTCTTCCTTCGGTTCTATGGGCTTACCGTACTACTTACAAAGTGGCTTTCAAATTGGCCTATGGGTTGGAGGCCATTGCACCCATGGTGTTTGTGGTACCTAGCCTCAGGGTGGCATTGGATCACAAGCTCTTGCCAGAGAAATCCTTTCCTTTCCGGTTGGATGTGTTGCGGTCCTTGGACGAACAATGTTTGGAAAGTCTTCTAATGCTGCAAGAAGTGCAACTGCGACAAGCCAAGACACATGATCGGTTTCTCCGCACTCCCATTTTTACCAAAGGATAATTAGTTCTGTTCTATAATGCTAAGTCTAATCATTCAGCGAGAAAGTTCAAACTTTGGTGGTTTGTTCCTTACCATATTAAAGCTCAGGTTGGACCTGCTACATTCCGGTTATCCACTTTAACTGGTACTCTTCTACCTAAATCTATAAATGGATCAAAACTTCATCCGTATTATGCCACGCCTTCCTCATCTTGATTATTTATTGCTAATTTTATTCTCCATCCGATCTATGTCACTGTTTTTGCCTGACTTCTCTTTCCCTTCTGCACTTTTGGTTGACCGACTGACCGTAAAATTCCCATTTTATTACCTAACCATAATTAGCTACCGCACTATGTGTCTAGTATTCTGTTAATGCATGCATGTCGACATTATGTCTGCATATTCCCAATAACTAGTGATGATTATGTTTTCTTCCCACGTTTCCATTCGGTGTTTTTACTTAATCTCATTGTTCTTCCTCTCTCCCGCTATTGTGTTTTTGTGCTCTGAGTGCTCTGTGTCCTTCTCTGCATTTGTGCTGTCTTGCTCGCCATGGAAACTTTAGCTAATATCGCTACCTTTCCTGCTGGCATCGCTCCTGAACTGCGCGATTTTTTGCGCATTCGCGGACTTTTAGCATTCACCGAATTTCAATGGCATTCGGTCGAATGTCACCCCTTCTTTGCACAGATCATCTCTTCCATAGCTGATACTCTCGCTACCGAAACTTTTTGGCCACTCGCCTGTCTTAACACGTGCATTGTCATCAACCTCAACACCATAGCTGAGGGTTTCCATCTCCCCCACGAAGGTAGTGTAGAGTGCCCCTCCTTCCTATGACTACCATGAAGCAGCTCTTTTCGCATCAATCCTCCAATGAATTCGCGATTCTAGGTCATCTTGAACTGGAGTGCTTAGCCCTACAGTTTTTGGTGGCTACACTCAACCTCCAAAAATGCACTTATGGTATTTCATGACCCTTTTACTCCATGATCAATGCCCCTTCACGAGAAGCGGTTAATTGGGCTCTCTTCTTCTTTTGGTGAATTCATCGCGAATGTCAGGTGGTTTCCAGACAGCTTGCGAATTGGGTGACATCCCTCGTACCCAATTACCTCATCTATTGACTTTCCTTCTCCCAGTGATTCAACAGGCGCAGCCTCCTCCAATGGACGCCCTTCTCTTTCATGAAGAATCTGTGCAGGTAATAGAGCTTGAAGACAATGACAACCTCTTATAGTTTTTCCGGGGGAAGCATTGCAAATTGAGTCCCTCCGAGAGTCAAGTTTAGCCATCCTCAACCGTCCAATTGCAAGATACTGCCTCCTTTGCAGACATTCTCTCTGCTCCACCATCCCCTAAGGATCAAGCCACTCTAGACACTATAATGGAAGACATCCATCTCGGTGATATGGTCGTGCAGCCACAGCCTCATTCATGGGAGCAAGCGCCCAACACTATCACGGAGGTTGTGCAACTCGCGGAGAAAGTGCCAAGTGAGGAAGTGATTGTGCAACCGGATATCCAGCCTATTACGGTAACAACTCTTGCCTTACCGACCCAAAAACCACCTCTACCCCTTTCTCCATCCAAAGTACCTTTGCCATCTAGCCCTCCTCCTTCACCATGACATTCGGTAGCTCTTGGCCATTCCCAACCCATCTCTTCCTTCCCTGATTATTTGCCTCCTTCTCCTTTCGCCATAATCTCGGCTAATCCCTCTCAACCTCTCTCCACCATTGTCCCTAACTCCTTGCCTCAATTAGCCCAAATTGGGAATTACCTCATCCACCTTTCCTAGCATCTCCCTCACGACTTACAAGTTACCCATCAATCCCTACGTACAGAGTATCAATCCAAGGTTGATCTCCTTGAAATGGACATTGTACCACTCCAGGAAGAGGTGTTAGCAGCAAAAGCATATGCAAGCTCATTATAGGAACAACTCCAAATACTCCAAGGACAGTTGATCAAGAAGGATGCCATCATTGTCGCTCGCGATGATGAGATCAAACACCTGACTCAGACAGTGACTGATACGGAGGATGCACTGAAGGCCTTGGGTGATTTCTTAGAAACAACGTGACTTCAACTCCTTACGGATGAATAGAAGGGTCAAGAGATGGCTAAGCAAGCCTTACAAGTAGAAACGGAATTAAAGAAAGTCACAGAAGAACTCTTCCAGAAAATCCGGTCAGTAGAAGAGGAAATAGGCCGAAATCTTAAGCTGAAGAAGGATGTTGAAGCCATCTAGAAAAAAAGGCAGGATTTTTTCAAAACAATGACGTTTCAATTGCAAGAGCTTGAAAGAAGGGAGAAACAACTGGGTATCCAACAAGAGTGATTATCTCGCATTGATGCAAAGATGGAAGAAATGAAATTACGCCGCGCTGGTGTGCTTGCTAATGATTTTTACCAATAAGAAGCCTTTTTGTAGACTCAAGCCGAAGTATTACTCTCTCAGGTTATTGCTTCCACCTGGTCAAACCTCAAATTTTGTAGGAGATGCTAGAATCCCTCAAGCAGAAAATCTCGCGTACTTTTAAGTTAGCTCGAACCATGTATATCCAAGGAATCATCGATGATTCTTAACTCTTGTAATTACACTACTAGATTCGAGTCCACTATGCGTGCCAGTGTCAAGCCACCAGAATATTATTTAGAAGATTAATTGTAATAGGAAATTCACGCACTGAAAGGGTGTCGTGCAAAACGATGTGTGGAAGAGACGACAGATGCGTCGTCGGACTGTCTTGTCTGGGCGATCAGCTGGAGTTGATTCTGTCGCAGATTTTTCAAACTATGGTGTCGTCTGTGTTGGTAGAGATACAGTATTGAATGAATAAGGTACTGCGTTAACATTTAATTGTGTGGTGAATGACGCGTGATTATAACAGTAATACTAAATACACAGTAGAAGTTCTACGCATGTGGTTATGTTGATTGTTAAGAAGTTGTTTGCACTGGAAGTAGTAGTTGAATATGTGGTAACAGTTAGAAGTTAATCAGTGACTGGGAAAATACATAAAGGGCCTCTGTATTACAGATCCCTGACCATCCCAAGAACCCACATATAGATTGGTTAATAATTTAGATTAACCATAAAAGATTAACATTTGCTAGGGATTTCCCTTACAATTCTACAATGGAAAGACCAAAGGCTTCATCATCCCAAGCAAAAGAGCAAAAAAAGCATTCAAAAGAACAACTACACAAAGGCTTTCGCCAGCAACATTTAGGGGGTAGATTAGCCAGGTGGGTGTTGTTACTGCAAGAATTTGATTATGTGGTTGTACATCGTCCAAGGACAACACATGCGATGGCTGATTTCTTATCTCAGCTTGATTTCGGTGAACTTCCCGGTGGAATTGATGATACTGCCCCTGCTATATATGCGATTGATTCGATCGAGGATGATTAACAGGAGCCCTCGGTGGCACCTTCGTATTATGATACTCTTCTTACCTTTCTCACCAGTGGAAGCCCCCCGAGTAATACTTCTACTTCGGCTCGTCGTAAATTGGCAATGTATAGTCGACAGTTTCGGATCATTGTAGGACAGTTGTATTACATGGATCCCTTTGGTGCACTATTACGGTGTATCCCACCCCATGAAGTTCCTTCGGTTATTGACATGGCCCATTCTACTTCTTTCAGTGGTCATTTTTCGTGATATTGCTACTTATGTCAAAAAGTGTGATGCTTTCCAATGATCAGGACAGCCTTTACAATGGCATCATTTCCCACTGCAGCCTGTCACTCCCCTTGAACCTTTTCAAAAGTGGGGCTTGGATTTCATTGGTCCCATTACACCTCCTGCTACGATTACTAATCATCGATATATACTTACTTGCACAGATTACGATACTTGTGGGTTGAAGCTTGGGTTTTACGGTCCGCAACTACGTCAGTGGTGGTCAAATGTTTGATGAGTGATGTTTTCCCTCGGTTTGGTCTTCCCTTAGAGATTGTTTCGGATCAGGGCACACATTTTGTTAATTCCTTCATGCAAAAACTTACCCGCACCCTAAAGATTGTTCATAAATTTAGTTCCCCGTATTATCCTTGTGCCAATGGTCTTGCTGAAAGTACCAATAAAACCCTACTTAACATGCTCAAGAAACTAGTTCTGGAATGTCCGATGCATTGGGATCAATTCCTTCCTTCGATTATATGGGCTTACTGTACTACTCCTGGTTAATAGAAGCAATGTGTGGAAGAGACGACAAACGCGTCGCCAGACTGTCTTGTCTGGGCAATCGGTTGGAGTTGATTCTATCACACATTATTCAAACTGTGGTGTCATTTGTGTTGGTAAAGATTCAGTATTGAATGAATAAGGTACCGCATTAACATTTAATTGTGTGGTGAATGATGCACAATTATAACAGTAATACTAAATACACAATAGAAGTTCTGTGCATGTGGTTCCGTTGATTGTTAAGAAGTTGTTTGCGCTGGAAGTAGTAGTTAAATTTGTGGTAATAGTTAGAAATTAATCAGTGACTGGGAAAATACATAAAGGGCCTCTGTATTACAGACCCCTGACCATCCCAAGAACCCACATATAGATTGGTTAATAATTTAGATTAACCATAAAAGATTAACATTTGCTAGGGGTTTCCCTTACAATTCTACAATGGAAAGAGTAAAGGCTTCATCATCCCAAGCAAAAGAGCAAAAAAAACATTCAAAAGAACAACTAAACAAAGGCTTTATTGTGATAAAGAGAAATGGAAATCATTCCTATTATAAAGGTAAAGCTCTTGATGCCCCCCCCTTCCCTACTCCCATGAGTCTAATTGGTATGTCCTACTTAAGGAAGATAGATGTAACATTAAGGATGTCTCCTCCCCACGATTCTAAATGAAACAATGAACCTAACTTTGTTAATGCTAGTGACTTGTAGTCAGTTATCTCATAATTTAACACGGAGAAAAGTAACTTCCTATATAAGTGGCTAGCCCCATCTAAACCATGATTTGCTATATTTTTCACACGCTTAGACAACATATCAACGTATAGATTGATGTCACTCTTGATATCACACATCTATCCCAAAGGTCAAGCGGTCGTATATATCTAGCTTTATTCATAGCTACATGACTTGAATGAATCATGTCGTACATGCTCATATGCTACAAAGGATTAAATCTAATTAGTATCAAGACCATAAGAAATCTTTTAAATTCTAATAATCTTCTCTTAGCTTTCGAGGATATGCCTCAGAGCTCCAACTTTCTAGAGACCAAGCTGCCACTATCAATTTATTTTGGAATGAACACTATGATAAAACTATGTTTAATACTCTTAAATCTAGTAAATTGGAAAAATTTATTGTTGGAGTTCAAGGTCTACAGAAGCACACAAACTGCACAAGGAAGAAGAAGAAGTTTGGAGCATAACACAATACAAAATGCATTATCAAGTGTATGTACAAGGATAAATGACCCATTAGGGTTATAGACATATATACAAGACGAGGGGGAAACCTCCTAAAGAGGGAAAAAAGTCCCTCAACTATCCTAAGTGTGTTCACACACATCATTATCAAAGTATATCAGCAAACCCCCCCTTGGAATGATGTCGTGAACAAGGAGATGGCATGCATGTATAAGAAAGTGTCAAGGTATGTGGAAAGAGATCAATTCACAAAAGAGCCTTTGTAAAAACGGCTTGCAACATCATCTTGTGTGGGTTCGTAATCCAAATTGATATTTGCATCAAAGAACCTCCCCCTCACATAATGATAGTGCACCTCAATGTGCTTTGTGGGAGCATATAAAACGGGGTTCATGGCAACTGCCAATTTGCTATGACTATTAGTGAAGATGGTGGTGGCATAAGTGTGAGTAACTATCCACAAATCAGCCAAAAGGCATCTACACCACACACAATCAATGGTTGCTATGAAATTTTCCCTATACTCAACCCCACAACTAGAAATGGCCACAATAGGCTACATCTTGCTCAACCAAGATATGGATGAGCTACGAAGCATGAAGGAAAAACAACTCGTGGACACATGAGTGTCATAGCAACCAACTCATGATCCCCCTTGGGATAAAACAATCAAGGTGGTCATGTACCACTCAAGTAGTGAAAGATGCGCTTAACTACCTGCCAATGATTGACACTTGGGCAATGCGTAAATGTGAGGAGTGATGGCTAATGCATAGAGATGAGAGGTTCTTTGAAACAATGTGGTGCAGATGAGCCCAAATTCAGAGAGCCTTAATAGGCTCCTAAGCTTCCAATATATGCATTTGGATCACCATAGTACTTTGAGACATCATTCTCAAAACTCTATGTCAAGATAGATAACATGTGTGTACGAAACAGTAAGGCACTCAATATTTCACTTAGAGCTCACGGGTTGGTATGAATTGACCCAAGCCCTTTTGCACACTTTCAAGTGAACTTTTTATTGAGTTACACCAAGTTATTTCATGAATTTAGGAGAACTATACTAAGCTCACTCCAGGTGAACATTGAGGAGGAGTGTTAGAGTAACTCAATGCCACACCTCTCATGATCTGATCGTTGCAACCTCGATTGAGTTTGGACTCTGGACAAAGTAGAGGAACTTGAAAACTTTGGTCAAATGAGGTCAAGGGAAGATCAAAGATGCTCAAGACTTAGGTACAGTTTGAAAAACCAGAATTCGAGAGACTGAAATTTTGAGAACTAGAGTTTGGAAGAGCGGCGGACTCTGATGTAGCTTTCTTGACCAAAGACTAAAGGACTTTGATGCAACTTTCGAGACCAATGATTGAGGACTTTGATGCAGCTCAGAGGACTCCCATGTCCTGACCGAAGATTAGGGAAACTTTGGAATAGCATTCTGGACTCAGGAGTACAAGAGGACTATGGTCAAAGTCCAAGATTAATGAGCACACTATGGGGTTCCTTGAACATGTGCCATGGCTCTATATTTGTGGATATGGGGTAGAGAACTATTTGTCTCTAATGCTATAAAGCTACACAATCAGTGCACTTGAGATCTGATAGACCAAACATTAACTGTAACAATGGTGCAATAGAAATCTTAGATACACCTACTTGGATAGGGTGATTTGGACGTCAAGCTATATAAGAGGTAGAGTTTACGATTCTGTGACATAGAGCAATCCATAGTTGCCTATAGCAACCTGTAGTCAAAAGACTAACTTACTATAATCCTTAGTACTCTATACTTGGTGTAGAGTGTTAGTTACAATCTAAGCTCCTTGTGTGGAGTGCATGGTAGGATGAAACTCTTTGTACTGTAAAATCTGAACATACATATCTATTTTGTTATCTATCTTCCCCATACTTATCTTTGATAGATTCTATGTTCTCATACATGTTGGGTGCTTTTGTTAATCTTTCTATTGCGCTATTGTGTGAGATTTTCTTACATATAGTCATAGTCAAATATTCTTTGACATTCTTTATGTTTTTTCCATTATTCATATTGGCCTTTAGTGGAATATTGTTACTTTTAATGCCTATGTTTAAATGGCAAACAACTATCAAACACTCTTGTATATGTATGCTCTAATAAAGCATACAGTGGCCTAGTAAGCCACACACTATATTGAGACCACCTATTGTGAAACTTAGATACAACGAATTTGAGTTCTCTACTTCTTTCTTTTGTACATTTTCTACATTTCTACATGTAAAGGTATATAAGAGGTCCGTGCCACCATTTGAAAAGATAGTCCATGCTGCATGGAGTCGAAAAGCTCCACTTTAGATAATCTAAAGAAAGACATATCTAAAACGTAGATTGGGATGGAAGGATTTTTAAACTTTCAATATCTTGACAGGCATAGGTGCATCCATGAATGTCATCCACTTTTCCATCACCAAACCTTTCTATGGATCTATATTTCTATGGAAATATGGATCCATAGAAAGGATCACAAGAAAGGTGCATCAAAGAGACCTAATTTTATTTTCTATTTGGAAAGGCCAACATCTTTGTCTACTTCCTAGTATAGGAGTAAAAAGATTTAATTGGATCCATGATTCTAGGATAGGACTAACTCTAGGAGTCTTTTTTAGACATGAACATCAAAAGAGGAATGCTTTCATTGCATGAAAAAAGTCTTTTTATTTTTTTATATGCAAAGCATGGTGATGAAAACTTGCATGATCATGAGAATTGCATTAGATTAAACATAAATGAAGCATGTTATTTTATAAGTTTTAGCTTGTCATACTAATAAGGCCCTATGTGAGATCCCTTCGTTTCCAAATTCTCACATTATGAGTATCCATATAAAAGAGGTGGAAGCAAAGAGGCTCAACAACAAGTTTAACATTGAAAACAACATGCTCTAAGACATCCTTGACACTAACACTATTAGGAAAAGGGGGGCGTAACGATGCCCCCATTGAAAAAAAATGGATTTCGTTGCTAATGCAACGCGAGCGTCGCATAAGCGACAAAACTCTATTTTATTAAAAAAAAGAAGCCTCGTCGCATAAGCGATGCAAACCATCACTTATGTGATGCTAATTATTACCATCCCAAATAGTGTTGCTATCTAGTGATGCTCCTACCGATGTTGGCAAAGTGAAGAGCATCGCGTAAGTGATGTGTGACATTTCAGAGCGTCACATAAGCGACACTCTGGAATGTTAAAAAAAAAAACGATTTCTCTTGGCACATTTGTGCCGGGATTGAGACGCAAGAGAGAGAGAGAGAGAGAGCATGCGCACACAACCAGAGAGCTAGCAAGAGAAGCAAGAAGCAAGAAAGTACGCTCACACACACACATACACACACAGATTTACACACAAATATACACATGCATACACACACATATACACACATATACACATAGACACACACACATAGACACACAAACACATAGACACACACACATACACACATAGATGCATGCATACACATACACACACATACACAGATTTACACACACATACACATGAATACACATATATATACACACATAGACACATCCTCACACACATACACCCCACACATGCACACATACACACACATTTAAACACACACACATAGATACACACATACACACGTAGACACACACATATACACATAGAGACACACACATACACACACACATACACACAGATTTACACACACACATACACATGCATACACACACATATACACACACATAGACACACACATAGACACACACACATAGACATACACATATACACACATAGACACACACACACATACACACACACATACACACACATACACACATAGACACACACACACATACACACATAGACACATAGACACACACACACACACACATACACACATGCACACACATACACAGATTTACACACACATACACATGCATACACACAAACATATATATGCACATAGACACATACACACACACACATACACCCACACATACACACACATTTACACACATAGACACACACACACACACACACATAGACACTCATGTACACACATAGATAGACATATACACACATAGACACACACACACACATAGACACATGACACACACATACACATGCATACACACACATATATACACACATAGACACACACATACACACATAGACACACACACACACACATTTGCATATACACACACATACACACACATACACACATAGACACACACATACACACATAGACACACACACACATACACACACATAGACACACATTTACACACACACGTACACACATAGACACACACACATACACACATAGACACACACACACACACACATACACACATAGACACACACACACATACACACATAGACACATACATACACATATATATGCACATAGACACATACACACATAGATACACACATAGACCCACACACATACACATATACACACATACATACACATACACACACACATACACATAGATTTACACACACACATACACATGCATACACACACACATATATACACACATACACACACATAGACACACACACATACATAGATAGACACACACACACACATAGACACATACACACATACATATATACGCACATTTCCATAGATACATACACATGCATACACACAAATATATACACATACACACGTATATGCACACATAGACACACACATACACACATAGATACACACACATACACACATAGACACATACACACACATACACACACACATACACATAGATTTACACACACACATACACATGCATACACACATATATATACACATACGCACATATATATAGACATAGACACACACATACACACACACATACATACATAGACACACACACACATAGACACATACACACACACATACACACACATACATACACTCATACACACACATGCATACATATGCATACATAATGCACATGCATATGCATACATACATGCTTACATGCATACACACACATACACACACATACACACATAGACACATACACACACATATACACAGATTTACACACACATACACATGCATACACACACACATATATATACACACATAAACACATACATACACACATAGACACACACACATACACACATAAACACGCACACATACACACACATACACACTTACACACAAATACACACACACACACATACACACATACGCACTTACACACACACATACACATGCATATAGACACATATATACAGATACACACATAGTCACACACATACACACACATGCACACATAGATGCACATAGACACACACATACACATACACACACATATATGCATACACACACCTAGAGACATACACACACATATATTCATACACACACATAGAGACACATACACACACATATACATACATGCATACATATGCATACATAATGCATATGCATACATACATACTTACATGCATACACACACATACATACACACACACATGCATACATTTGCATACATAATGCACATGCATATGCATACATACATGCTTACATGCATACACACACATACATATACACACAGATTTACACACACACATACACATGTATACACAGACACATATACACACACACATACACACATAGACACACACACACTTACACACACACATACACACACATATCCACACACATTTACACACACATACACATGCATATAGACACATATATATAGATACACACGTATATACACACATAGACACACACATAGAGACACATACACACACACATGCACATACATGCATACATACATACTTACATGCATACACACACATATACACACACATACACACATGCATACATTTGCATACATAATGCACATGCATATGCACACATACATGCTTACATGCATACACATAGATACACACACATACACACATATATACACAGCCACATATATACACACATGCATATACACACATACATATACATGCATACATATGTACACGTACATATATTGATTTGTGACCAATTTTGTTTTATATGTAAAGGTATTATGGATCCTAGTAGAGAGAGAAAGGTGAAACTCACTCATAAAAAGTTTTATGAGAGCAAGAGTTCCTCCTGATACCTTAGGGATCATCATGCATGAGTACTCAGAGATGCATGATGATGAGCTGGATTATATGATCCAGATGCTTAGCCAGCGATCAGAGGAGGGCTCTTCTGTGGCTCCACATGCAGGAAGAGATCTATATGCTCATAGGTATGTTTCTTTTTCACAAATTTTTTTAATGATATTATAACATATTTTTATTTATTTGTATCTATCTTTTTTCAGGACACCTATACCACCTCCAGATCATGAGAACAGAGCACAAGTGCCTATGAGGACATGCATAAGCATCTTAGGTTTGGAGTGCCATATAGAGCCAGAGGGGAATATAGTGTAAATAGGGAATGGATTGGAGTTCAAGAGAAGGATGGGAGCATTATGCGACTCTTACCTGCACCTTGTCCACTTGCAGTGGAAGTAAGTATAAGTTTTACATATAAATTGAAATAAATATCTTATGTTTTATTTACATGATTTTTTTAATCTTTTATAGTGAGCATGATGAGAGGGATAAAAAATATGTACTTAGTCCACTTGAGACAAAGTTTGGGACTGGATGGTCGCATAAGTGGTGTCTTAAAGAGATGTGAACACTTATGGCTCATCGTCGTGATAATGCATAGTATGCATTGCTTTTATTTGTTATATTTATATGTGTAACTATATATACACACACACATAATATACACATATATTTACATATATATTTATACACATATTTATATAAACACACACATATATACACAAACGTACATGCACATCAAGTCACATGCATACATGTGTATGCGTGTATGTATATATATGTGGATATGAGTATGTGTGTTTATGTATGTATGTATGTATATGAGAGAGAGAAAAGAGTGCGACTAGAGGTACAAATATACACATACACACAATATACATCCATACACACATGTACATGCACATTTACATGCAGTTACACACATATAATGAATAGACACATACACACACTCACATACACGTACACATACTCATATACAGATACACATACATAATCATATGTACACACACATAAACTCACATAATCATATTTACATACATATATACACATACACATGCATACACACACACACAACACATGCATACACACATATAGATACACATACATACACACACATGCATATGCACATATAGACACACACACGCACATACATACATACATACATACATACATACATACATACATACATACATACATACATATATATATATATATATATATATATATATATATATATATATATATATATATATATATATATATATATATATATATATATATATATATATATAGATGGAGAGTGTTAATCTCCAAAAGAACAAGCTATCCTTGATGTTAGAACACTTCTATATCAAGAATAACTCAAAATCTTGATCAATTTTGGAAGACCAATGCTAAACCATTTAGATTTTCACTAACTGTGAAGAGAGTCACCTACACAGAAAAGTCTACTGCACATAACTCACTCATTGTCTAACCAAATGTGTAAAGTTTCTAATGAAACTTTGTAGAAGGTGTTGGCTAATGATTATGCACCTTCTCCAAGTTAAAACATCTCAAAAGATTTAGTAAATCTTGAGATATGATCCACGCAATTCACCTATGTCTAAATTTGTACTTCTCTACAGCCGACTTTGGCACCTGCAACTTCTAATGCATAGTTATCTCAAACTACAACCCGTTTATTCAAATGCTTTTAGCCAAGCAACTTAAAGAATGAGTGCTTGCTTACTCAAAACTTTACAATGTGGAAGGCAAATTGACCAAAACATTAGCATTGAATTTGCACCTGTTGTAAACTTCACTTCTTCACATTTACACATGTAAATGTTCCTTCTCTCAATTCTCTCAGCATGATCACAATTAGGATCTGAAAACTTGTACAAAGGTCAGTCTACTATAGACTTAGACTTATACAAAAGCATTCCATAAAAGATTAAACACAAAAGGAGTACTTGGCAAAATATCGGGCGCAATTTTTTCTTGTACTTAGAAAACTTTACATCTAAATGATGAGAGAGATCTTCTTCACTTCTAAAGTGTCTAATGACTCTTACAACTTCTTATTAATCACATCTCATGCTCTCTCATACATGCCCTGACTTTCTACTTGTATAACAAACGTATAAGTGAGCTAATTACAAGGTTAATGTACATATGTATACAAATCTTCATTTTTTGAATATGCACTTCACTTGTTGATCTTTTCTTCATCTTTTGACTTCAACCTTTTGTTCAAAACATCAATTGATGGTTGACTTGCACCAACAGCTCCCCCTCAATCATCAATTGAGGTTTTCTCTATCTTCTTTATACCGGCCATGTCTTTGAATCTCTGTAGCTTTGGTCCATCCAAGCTTTTGGTTAGCATATCTGCAATCTGATCTTTTGTTGAAGTATATATTACTTCAATCTCTTTATCAATCACCTTCTCTCTTAGAAAGTGATACTGAATCTCAATATGTTTGGTCCTGGCATGAAAAGGGTTAGCAGCTAGATACAATGAACTCATGTTATCTCCATGAATAATGGATGTACTCTGAACAATGTCAAAACTCTTCATGAGAGTCTTTAACCATATGAATTCCTTTGCAGCTTCAACCATCCCTTTATACTCTGCCTCTGTAGATGACAAAGAAACTATATGTTGCTTCTTAGAACACCAAGAGATTAACTTATCTCCCACATACCACAAGTATCCATATGTTGATCTCCTATCATCAGGATTACCTACCCAATCTATATCACTATATATCTTAATGTTTGTATCTGTTGTAAAAACATAATACAAACCTTCCTTGATTGTGCCTTAATGTATCGCAACACTCTTTGTCCTGCAACCCAATGTTCTTTCCTAGGACATTGCATAAATTGAGATAACACTCCAACTACATATGACAAATCAGGCCTAGTTAAAGTAGCATAGATTAGATTACCAACCAAACTTTGATATAACTTCATATCCTTGAATTCTTCTCCTCCATGTCTGCTCAATTTGTGATTCACCTCCATTGGAGTAGGTGCTACCCTGCAATCTTCCATTTTAAACTTGATTAACAAGTTCTTCAAATACCTTTCTTGAGTCACATATACTCCATGTTGAGTATATGAGACCTCCATGCCCAAGAAATATGACAAGTCTCCTAAGTCACTAATCTTGAACTCTTTCTCCATTTGCTTCTTGAGACTTTGTATGCCCTTCTCATGTGTACCTGTAAGAATTATGTCATCAACATATATGCACATGTAAATGAACCCATCATCACTTGCTTTGACAAGCAAGCTACTATCTACTTTAGATACTTGGAAACCAAGTTCCTTTAAGAACTTCACAAGTCTCTAATTACATGCCCTTGGGGCTTGCTTCAAACCATACAAAGCTCTCTTGAGCTTACATACATAATATGTATACCTTTTATCTTTGAACCCTTCTAGTTGCTCCATGAAAACATCATCTGAAATGTAACCATTTAGAAAAGTAGTTTTCACATCTAATTGACATAATTTCCAACCTTTACATGCAACAATAGCTATGAGTGTCCTTATGGTTGTCATCTTTGGCACAGGACTATAGGTCTCATCATAATCTATACCATATGTCTGAGCATAGCTTTATATCTAGACACACTTCCATCTGCATACTTTTTTGTTTTGTAGACCCATTTGCATCCAATGATCTTCTGATTATTTGGTTTAGGAACCAGATCCCATGTCTCATTCTCCATCAATGCATCATATTCTTCCCACATAGGTTTCTCCCAATTTTCCTTACCTTTTGCCTCTTCATATGTAGAAGGGTCTTCCTCTGCTTTCACCATATAAGCATAATCTTTAGTAGTAAAAAAAGAAGTTTCATAGCTATACCTTATAGGCTGCCATTTATGCCTTAATGACCTTCTGAGTTCTCCACTTCTTGAAGTTTCTGGTTCATCACATTCTGGATCAAACCTTGGCCTTTCTTCAATTTCAATTTGTGCTTCATTGTTCTCTTCTTCATCACATATTTGAATCTTTGATTTACTTTTTTTTTATCCAAGATTTCTTCATCACCTGTGTCGGGAATCGAACTCACAACCTCCCGGTTAGGAGTACGATGGGCTAACCACTTGCCCCAAAATCCATGGTTGAGGATTACTTCCTAATCCTCTCTCTTAAGGCATGGTTCAACCATCTCCTACTAGGATTATGTGACATTCCTTCCCCCTTAAACTGAGCATTGTCCTCAATGCTCACTTGTGGACCTTCCTGAATCTCTTGGACCCATTTTCCATGCATAAGTGTTTCCATCAACCTCAAACTCCAGCGCATGGAACAAATTTGGACCTATCCCACCCTCTATGGGTGCCCAAATGTCCATGCGCCTTCATCCGAGACTAGTTTCACACTCACCACAGATAAGTGCTTCTTCCAAGTGCCCACGGGTGTACCCTATTTGGATGTACCCTGGCAGGATGTACCATGACTAGTGTACCCTGACATGGTGTACCCTGAGATGTGCCGCATCGCGCCGCCGTCTACCAAACCCAATCTCTCAACTAGGCTCTGATACCAATGTCGGGAATCGAATGCACAACCTCCCGGTTAGGAGTGCGATGGGCTAACCACTTGCCCCAAAAGCCATGGTTGAGGATTACTTCCTAATCCTCTCTCTTAAGGCATGGTTCAACCATATCCTACTAGGATTATGTGACAACCTGCATGAATATTAAGTGTACCTGTATACCAAGTACCTTTCTCATCAAATGTAACATCCTTAGACACAAGAAATTGATTTGTGGATGGACTCCACAACCTATGACCCATCTGCTTATCATCATATCCAATGAACACACACTTTTCAGCTTTAGGTTCCAATTTATTTCCTGCAAAGCTTTACATGGTAGCCTGTTAACCAAATATGTGGCTGTATTTACAACCTCAACCCACAAATAATTGGGACAATTTTTCTCCTTCATCATTGATCTTGCAAACTCAACAAGAGTTCTATTTCTTCTCTCTGCTACACCATTTTGTTGAGGAGAGTACCTGCAAGTAACTTCCCTTCTTATACCTGCATTCCATAAATAATCACTGAAATCATTAGAGAAGTACTCTCCCCCTCCATCTGACCTTAGTCTCTTCAACTTCTGACTTGTGATTCTTTCTGCATACACATGATAGTGTTTAAATGTATTGAATACCTCTTATTTATCTTTGATCACATAAATCACATAATATCTTGAACCATTAATACTGAAATCCTTTGATGGTCCCCACAGATCTATGTGTATCAACTCAAGCTTCTCTGAATACATAAATCCATGCTTATTGTATGATTGCTTATGAGCCTTACCTAGTTGACATGCCTCATATCTGTATGTCATGTGTTGACCTGCAACATTAGGCAATCCAAGCACTAAACCATTGTTAACCATATCTTTAATACCTCTTTCATTGAAATGTCCAAGCCTTTTATGCCAAAGATCTAACTCAGAGATCTTATGTCCTCCATAAGTGAACAAGGCATGACCAACATTGCCTTGAATCGTCAATGTGAATAAACTTACTTCTTTCTTCCCTGAAACAATTTGTTTATACCCATTGCTAGGGTCTTCCACAAAAACTCCATCATTAGTGAACCTTACTTCATAACCTTTTTCAGCAATTTTCCCTACACTTATCAGATTCTTTGGAATTGTAGGAACATACAAAACCTTACTCAAAAGAGTACTTCCATCCTTGGCTTTCACTGATCCAATTCACTTCACATTATGCTTTGTATTATCACCTGTTTGAACTACATGATTAGTTATCTTATTCTCCAAATCAACCAAAGCTATGTTACCACTTAGGTGATTGCTACACCCTGAGTCAATGTAGAAGACTCTTTGGTCTTCACTTTGTCTTTCACAAGTTGCATTCATAATCAAAGTTGAATCCTCCTTCTGATCTGAAGCATAATTGTAGTAGGTATTGTTGTAAGATTGACTTTGGAAACTGTTGTGGAAGGACTCCATAGCCTCCACAATTGAACAACTAAGAAGACTAACTAGCCAAGCTCACACTAGGAGAGAGAGATGTCTTTCCACCCAACCAACCCTTCCAATATATAGCTCCAAGTCCAAGGGGGTAAGTCCCTCTCAAGGGGACATGTGTACCTTCCATCACATGGGTCCCTAAGGTGATCACATGGTTTCCAAGCTTAGGATATCACATGAAATCACATGGCTTCTAAAAGAAGACCCTCCAAGCTCTCACGTACAAACCAAGTGGCTAGGAGAAGCTTCCAATCAAGCATAAGGTACTCAACCTTAGAGAATTAGCCCTAAGGTTCAAGACCCATCTAAAAGGGGTAAATAAACCATAAATCCAAAGGGTTTCACACCTAGAAACCCAAGGGTTCTACCCCTTAGACCCATGTAATTATACAACATTCTCCCCCCCTTAAAAGCATTTTTGTCCTCGGAAATGAGTGGAGATATATATCTTGGGGTTATTCCCCCATGCTCCATGATCAATCTCAAAGATCATGGCCTTCATCTCTCTAATTCGCCTCTTAATTCAGAAGGGTGATTTCTATCCTGAATGAATTTAAAAAGAGGAAATGTGTGGTCTAATTCCCTACCCCAATCATTCAAAGTTCCATCTAGTTTGCATATGAAAAAGAAGTGAGTCGAATGCAAAGTATGGAAAGAATGAAAAGGGTGGAAGAGAACATCCCTGCCTATTTCCTTGTTTAATCCATGTGCCATCTAGCTCTCCATAGCTTAAACATGTGAATTAGGTGGATATAAAGTGACTCAGCTAAATTACTACCTTGGTCCATTGCTTTGCACCACTTGTGCATGGACCTAGCAAAATAGATGAATGCTTCTTTAGGTTTCTTTATCAGATTCATCTCTCAAGTTAGAACCCAACTTGTTTTGAAAGGAAGATGAATATTTCATAATCCCTGCCCAAATCACCATTTTTTAGTGAAATGGGTGGATTTCCTTGTTTGCAATTCACCTCCAATAATTCTAAATAGAGGGGAATTTCATTATATAATCCCTACCTAACCAATAGAATGGTAAAGGTGGATTATATAACATCCTCTTTATCTTCAGAGAGAGCTTACCAAAAAGTAGATGCAATGTTCTTTCAAAACTTTACGTAGTTTTGAGAATCCACTTTTAAGGGTATAGAATCCATAAGGGTTAATCTAACTATTGTAGCCTTTGATTGAAACCTATTTTACCTTTTTTTTTTGTTGGAGGTTGAGCCGAAGCCTACTCCCCCGGACTTTAACTTTGAAATTGCAATTGTACAAGTGAATGGGCATAACACCCGCGGGAGCCCCCGTATCCCACAAAGCAGGGGTTAGACAAGGTTACAACTGAAAGACACATGGTTACAACTGGGTTTAACTGGCCTAAGCCATAACATGTCCAGCCCGGGACTTGAACCCTGGACCTCCGCCTCAAGAGGGCAAAGCTCAAGCAACTGTCCAGCCTTTGATTGAAACCTATTTTACTTGTTCTTCCAAAAAGATAAGATCTTTATAACTACGTCCCAAGATGGGAACTCATAATGTAAAAGATCGTGTTATCTTTAAGGTCATAAGTAAAAATAGATTATTCCAATCATTTCTTCACTGCTTAATCCTTACGGATCTTTAGTTGGATCTCAAACCTTAAAGGTCTTCTTGATCCTTCTAGAGTTCTCTCCGTTATATTCTAGATCTATTAAAGATGTCTTATGTTGACATCATCATTGGATCTTTCCTATTCTTCAGTTAACTTGATTTATCAAGTATCAAAAAGTTGATCTTTCTAAGCTTTCTTTCAAGCTTGATCTAAGATCATATTTATGATCTTTGAATTTCAAGTCATACTTTGGCATGAAGCTTTTAGAGCTTCATCCTTTGGAGTTTACCTTCAAACTCAAAAAAGTTGATCCTCTCCTTATCTCTAACTCTCTATAAGAGATAGATACTTTCATATCTCGTTAGAAGAATTTTTCTTCCCTTTGAGAGGATAATTGAAGAAGATGCCTAATCCTAGACATTGTCTTCCTGATGTATTCCATTGGATCATGAGTCCCTTTTTCTTCTGGCCATCAAGAAAAAGTACTCAACGGAATTCAATAATCACCATCCCATACCAGTGGGTTCCTCATCCAATCCACATAACTTTGTCTCTATACTTTCTCACCTTTTCTATCCTTATAAATGCCCTTCATACAATGGTACCAAATTTATAAGAGCAAGGACTAAGGTGCTTAGATTACACCACCTCTAATCTTACTTAAATATTTGGTTAACCATTTAATGTGGTGTGACTTATCTTATCAAACTTTAAGTTTGACTTGATCTTTGCCCTACTTGGGTCTTTTGGCTTTCTTTTCTTCTTTTGCCAAAATAAGAGATAAGACTAGGTCTTTCTCAAATAGATCCCTTCATTTTCAAAGTTTTACCCATGGGTTTTTACTTGGGGATCTAGTTATTATGCTTCATACAAAAAATCCAAATTCCTTAGGTCTACATTACTGGAATCCATAACATATGTTATGTTATCCCTATGAAGCATCAAGATCCTTGAAGGATTATGCTTTATAGCTCATCCAACTTCTTTTCCTAACCCATTTAGGATTCGTACAATCCTTATGGTGTAAGAAAGTGTTCTCTTGTATTTGAGGTTCTATGAGAATTCCCAAACCTTGAGAATTTCATCTAGGTTGGAAGGTGTAATGAAAGAAGTATGAAGTACTAGAATACAAGGAAGTACTTCAACTTTATGTATTTATTGCATATCTTTTTACCTTGCAATACCCTATTTGGTCTTTTCAAGGCATAAGATGCAAGTTCTTGGGGAGAGTTTTCGTCCTCGAAAACTACCTGAGAATAAATTGAAAATTGTGCTCTTTCAAAAATATATGAAAGAGTTTATTTTCAATCTTTTATTGTTCCCCTTGGTAAAAAGAACTATTCAGAGCTTCTTGCTTTCTCTTCTCCAAGCTTACAGAACAAATGTCCCAAAGTTCAAGTTGAGATTACCCACAAATTTGATGTCCCATACCACCGAATTTACTTCAGTGATAGTGTAAGCCTAGATGTCCCATACCATCCGGCTTACACTTCCACTTTAGTAAAGGTAACTTTAGCTTGAGTTTTGGGATCAACCCTTCTTCTAATCAAGTAAGATCTATTACTTCTTGGACTTGTAAGTATTATTTCCACTATAGAGCATATGTATTGCCTATGCTACAATGGACTTTTAACTTACCAAGTCTCAGTTCTAATTGCAACTTGACAAGAATTAATGTAAAAGATTGGTTTTTCAATGATCCCTTTGTTCAGATGTACTCTAAAAGATCATTTTATATCACCTGATAATAGAGCTAGTTTATACTCAACTAGATATTATCTCTTATGACATAATGAGTCATCTGAGAAAGAATAATTGACTTGCCAATCAAATCTCTATGATGAAGTAGATGGTAAGTCTCTATTTACCATTTAACCAGCCCTTTACTCTAAGGACATTGAAAAAAATGGTATTTCGGGTTTATTAAAACCCTTGGGTCTTACCTCCTCTTCATGTCTTGCATTTGCTTGGAAGAATAATGTAAAGCTCCAAATAGTTCTTTAGTTTTTTCAAAACAAAGAACTTTCTTGAACAAAAACACTAATACTTTCATCTTCCAAAACTAAGATTATGTTATACCATATCTTCTCTTCCTTAGAGCTTTGAGATCATAGTGCTCTAGGTTACCACCATTCTCTCGTGGTTAAGAAATATTTTGACCTATCAGTTAAGTCCTTGGCCGTGCTGATCAGGCATGGCATGGGTTTTTTATGGAGTTTGATGCTCCATAAGAGGGACTTTAAGCTTAAGGTATCTTGCCAATGTACTATTTCTTGGCTTATAATAATCCAATTATATAGAAGTGAATGGTAGTTTTTCTTATGGCCAAACAACTCTACTACCATTATTCCCACAATGGAAATTGTAACCATACTTAAGCTAGAATAAACCAAATCTCCCTCTTAACCTTAAAAATGTAATAGTGCATAGTGCTTACCATACATATACGCCTTTATTGGAAAACGTGTAGCATGCATAAGGTTCAGAAGTTGAACCTCTCCTTAAAGCATGCAAAAGTTCCAATGCAGAACTTTGTTCATTCAAAGGATGGTGCAAAACTTTCATGCATCTTTCTTTCTGTGCATATGAGTTGCCATAATGCATATGTCATAAACCATGACTATATTTATGCATATCGAATCTTTCTTTTCCAAACCCATGTTAACATAATGCATAGTGTAAATCCTTTCCATGACTAATTGTCTATGTGACCAAGTAAAACTGGGCCACTAGAATCTATGCATCCACTTCTGAATTCCTTTCTTTCACAACGTGCAGTGCATGCTTCATAGTTTGAAGGAAAAGAAAAGAGGGCACTTATCTGGAAATTAAGCTTCGTCCATCCCTTGACTTTGCTTGAATGTCCTCATAGTGATGAGGTAGGCTTGGGCCATCTCATCTCATTCATTGTTGAAATCTCTCTTGGGCACCGGATACTTACTTGTGTGCCCATATGTGTGCATCTTAAAATCATGCATGGAGTATCATGAAAATTGAGAAGAAACAACTCTTAATGAAAGACTTACTCAATCCTCATTGTTTCTTTCAATCCCAGTGAGGAACTTTTCAGAACTTATGGTTTCCCCATCATGCATTGCTTTTCAGTACTCATGCATTGATGTATGCATTCCCTTGGTGCAACCCCTATGCATAGCTAACGAATATTGTTCACATGTACCCCTTCATTCTTGGCAATTTATACTTCCTTGAGTACCCGAGTGTGCAAGTGCACCATGCCATAAAACAAAAACATGCATGGCCTTGATATTTAGGAAGAGACGCTTTCTCTATGCTCATACTCATCCACACGACTATTGAATAGGCAATTTAAAAGAAAGGAGCTCAGAAGATCTAGCTACACAGACTCGGCCATGCATGATCATATGTGCATGAGCTATTGTAGGCATGCATGTGGGCAGTCTATCATATGAAAAGGCCCATAAAATATGGAAATAAAAAGAATGAAAGAAAAATGTATAAACTTATCTTCTCAGATTTCTAATGCAGAGAAATAATGGGAAACTCCATGCATCCATCAAAAATTGTCGAATAGAAGCTAGAGGTGTGCTCCTCATCTCTCCCGCTTAGCTCGCTGCTGCGCCTCGCAGTAACAAAAGGTAGCGGAAGAAGAGGAACATTGCCGAAAAGTAGCACCTCTTCGTTCTCGATCCTTTCTTGCTGCAGATGAAGAAAATAAATACCAGGAAACAAACGTGGCCTTGTTCGCAGTCGATATTGGAGGCTCCCGTACTGAGAGAGGCAAACCATCCGAGATTCATGATGGTTGCAGTATCCATCGACAAGACGAAGATCTTTGAACGAAACTACGTCATGGTGGAAAATAGACGGAGTGTTTCTACCCATCTGGATGATGAGGTGAGATAGCAGAACGATCCTAGAACTGCATCAGTCTTCTATCACGTACTAACTGTAGAAGATGTGAGGAGTTGTCGACGTGCACAGAAAACCCAGTTAGACTTCACGCGCTGTTGTAATGGATACAACAACAAGCTTAAATCCAAACTGTTTGGGTTCGTTTCCCTTCAGGTGCACGTTCTGTAAAGATATGAGGGCTGAAAAAAAACTCCTAATACGGCATGAAGGGCGGAGCAGCAGTTGGGCAAATCCCATATGCGAGTGATATCATGCGTTCTGAGCTCTATAAAAGGAAGGGCTGTCGAGTTTTATTTTCTGAGTCCAGGAGAGAGAGCAGCGAGGAGCGCTAAGTTCAGTGGTCATTCTCACCGCCCGTCAAAATTGGGCCTAAATGAATGACGTCCACGCAAGCTCCTCATGGTCACGCGAGCTGCTCATGGCTATACGTGGGCCCTCTATAAGGTCGTGGTCATACAAAAAAGTTTTTTTAACCCCCTCCAAAAGGAGACACGGGGCACGGAGCGTCGTATATGCTGGACCCGGCTCCTCGTGGGTTGGGTTGGACCAACTAAAACTCCAGTTCCTCTTGAAATCGAACGCTGCTCTTATACCACTGTTGTGGAAGGACTCCATAGCCTCCACAACTGAACAACTAAGAAGACTAACTAGCCAAGCTCACACTAGGAGAGAGATGTCTTTCCACCCAACCAACCCCTCCAATATATAGCTCCAAGTCCAAGGGGGTAAGTCCCTCTCAAGGGGACATGTGTACCTTCCATCACATGGGTCCCTAAGGTGATCACATGGTTTCGAAGCTTAGGATATCACATGAAATCACATGGCTTCTAAAAGAAGACCCTCCAAGCTTCCAATCAAGCCTAAGGTACTCAACCTTAGAGAATTAGCCCTAAGGTTCAAGACCCATCTAAAGGGACCATAAATCCAAAGGGTTTTACACCTAGAAACCCAAGGGTTCTACCCCTTAGACCCATGTAATTATACAACAGAAACCTCTACTTGCATTTCTTCCAAAGTAACCTCTACTACCTCTACCTTTGAAATTCCTCTTTGGTTTCCGCCAGCTCTTCCTCTTGAATTAAAGTTCTGACTATATCCTCCATTATTCTCATTATTATGCCAACAATCATGAGCTAAATGATTTGTCTTACCACAAATCCAGCAAGCTTTGGCTCCATCTTTATTGCTTCTACCTCTTCCTCTACCTTTCCCACCTCCTCTTCCTCTTAGGAAGTTGGTTTGGCTAGTTGTACCTTCTTCTTCATTTACTTGTTGCTTGCCTTTGCTATTCTTCTTCTTATCCTTTGAATACATTGCTTGACCTGCACTCTTATCACCATCACCTTTGACATCCTGCTCAAAAGTTAGCATGTGTCCTAGCAATTGATTTAAATCAGGAGTAAAATGATCTAGTGACAATTCAATAGACAATATGAATGGCTTCCATTTCTCATCTCCTCTCAAACCTGTGAGGATTTGCCTTACCAATTTATCCTCCTCAATATCTTCATCAACTGCTCCTAATGCATCTGCAATGTCCTTCGTTCTTGTTACATAATCAGAAATGGATTGAGAGGCCTTCTTCTTGAATGTAGTGAACTATGCCCATAAGGATGCCTTCCTTGACTTTGTAGTATTTTGGAAATGCTCCTCCAAAGCACTCCATATGTCACTTGCACTTTCAAGACCTCTAATATGAGGTAGCAAGTAGTCATTGACTCCCATGTAGATAATGCTCCTTGCTTGAGAATCCTTCTTCATCCAAGTCTTCAAATCTGAGAGTTCATCCCTAGTTGGAACGCTAGGATCTGTGAATTGTGGTTTTTCTTCTTCAACTATGATGTAACCTATCAGGTATTTGCTCATGAGATGAGCTTCCATCCTCATTGACCAAGCTGGATAGTTTTCTCTATCCAATTTCTCTATCTGAAGAGAATCTCCCATCCTTTCTTTACTTGTGTATTAAATTCTTCAAGCTTTATGAGAAATAAGTGTACCTTTACTTCAAATGTAGTTCCTTTTGGTCTTCTTGATAAATTCAGGCCTCCTCTAGCTTTCACTTCAAACTTTCGCCTTTTGAATATTCAAAGGTTGATTTCTATATGTCTGCAACAGTCGGGGTCCTCCTTTGTTCTATTTTGATGATTTTTGCTCTGGTACCACTGATGGAGAGTGTTAATCTCCAAAAGAAACAAGATATCCTTGATGTTAGAGCACTTCTATATCAAGAATGACTCAAAATCTTGATCAATTTTGGAAGACCAATGCTAAAACATTTAGATTTGCACTAATTGTGAAGAGATTCACTACATAGAAAAATGTGCTGCACATAACTCACTCATTGTCTAACCAAATGTGTAAAGTTGTACAAGGTGTTGCCTAAAGATTGTGCACCTTCTCCAAGTTAAAACATCTCAAAAGATTCAATAAATCTTGAGATATGATCCAACAAATTCACCTATGTCTAAAACTGTACTTCTCTACAGTCGACTTTGACACTTGCAACTTCTAATGCATAGTTCTCTCAAATTACAACCCGTTTATTCAAATGCTTTTAGCCATAAGTAGCTTACCTTTCAACTTAAAGAATGAGTGCTTGGTTACTCAAAACTTTACACTCTGGAAGGAGAACTAACCAAAACATTAGCATCGAATTTGCACCTGTTGTAAACTTCACTTCTTCACATTTACACATGTAAATGTTCCAACTCTCAATTCTCTCAGCCTGATCACAATTAGGATCTGAAAAATTTTACAAAGGTCACTCTACTATAGACTTTAGACTTGTACAAAAGCATTCCACAAAAGATTAAACACAGAAGGAGTACTCAGCAAAATATCAGGCGCAATTTTTTCTCCTACTCAGAGAACTTTACATCTAAATGATGAGAGAGATCTTCTTCACTTCCAAAGTGTCTAATGACTCTTACAACTTCTAATTCATCACATCTCATGCTCTCTCATACATGCCCCGACTTTCTACTTGTATATATAGGCATATATGTATAAGCTCATGACCATAACAAAAGTATAAGTGAGCTAATTACAAGGTTAATGTACATATGTATACAAGTCTTCATTTTCTGAATATGCACTACCCTCAAGCTTCACTTGTTCGTCTTTTCTTCATCTTTTGACTTCAACCTTTTGTTCAAAATATCAATTGATGGTTGACTTGCACCAATACACACACACACACACACACACACACACACACACACACACACACACACATATATATATATATATATATATATATATATATATATATATATATATATATATATATATATATATATATATATATATATATATATATATATATATATATATATATATATATATATATATATATATATATATATATATATATATATATATATATATCCTAATTCGAAAACCCTAATTTGGAAACACTAATTTTAATATTAGGGTTTTACAAACCCTAATTTAGAAATCCTAATTCAGCCTTTTAGCCATATGATTGAAGTATATGTACAGATTGCATCTATTCCTCCGACCACCTACTAGAGAGATGTCTCTCCTCCCAACCTTATGCCTCTGTATATAGCTACTCGAATCAACGAGGATCATAATATATATATAGATACATACACATCATATAGATACACATACATAAATATAAAATGGAGTAGATACATTATGCATCACATATACATGCCTATATGTACACACATATACATATACATGCATACATATTTACATGTACACATTATTCATATACACATGCACATATATACATGTAACATCACATATACATGCCTACATGCACACATGTATACTTATACATGCATACACAATTAGAAACACACTTGCATATATTACACAAATGCATATGCATATATACACGTGTGCATACTAACACATGTATACATTTATCACACACATGCACGCACATACATATACATGAAATGTATATATGTGCATACTAACACATGTATACATATAATACACATGAATACACACACATATGCATACATACATGACAAAAATTTGCTCATCGAAGATAAAGCTATATATAAACTTTTAAGCATAGCCCCGAGCACACATATGTTTGCATGTATGGTGTATGTGGGTATGTGTATGTGTATATGTGTGTATATATGTGTATGTATTCTGATTCTTTTTTTTGCTTGAGATTAAAATAACAGGAGATATTGTATGGTGGAAAAAAATAAGAGGAGATCTAACATACCACCTGAGACGTGGTAGTTTTTTTGTAGATAGCTACGTCATCAGGAGTCATTTCCTCAGATGAAGGTATACAAATTAATTGTTTATATTTATAATTCTCATATGTTTTATTAATTTTTTATATTTAATTTATGTATTTCTTTTCTATTTAAATAAATAGCCTACTACAAAGAACATAGCTGAGTCGGACCACACATCTCACTTAGGCCAAATGGGCCATCATGGTTTTGTAGCTACATTTGTACGTATATGTGTTATTGTAAGTATATTTTTTATTTTAGTTTAAACGCAAGAAACTAATCTATTTTATTTGTTTCAATGCAGGAAAAGGATTATGGCCGATATCCTACAAAACATGAGATCGAGTATGCTACACATTTTGGATATCGGCGTTTGAGCGAGTATATGCGAGATCATCTGGATGCATTTGTGAGTATTATTAAGTTTCATATAATTATTTTATTTTTATGGATGTTTTAATTGTTTTACTTATTTATGTTTGCTATATGTATACAAGAGTATTATGGAGAGGTGGATATGGATGAAGTAGAGAGACAGACACAGGAGGGACGATCTCGATTGTCACAGAGTGCTCACACAGATACATCAAATTGTGCGGATGATCGTGACGACGATGATGATGATGATGATGATGATTAGGATTCTTGATTATGACATTGGATATGTATTTACATTGATATATATATATATATATATATATATATATATATATATATATATATATATATATATATATATATATATATATAATCAATCTATATATTGTTCATTTCAGTTATGTTTTGAACTGTGTGTATGGTATTAAGTAATGAAAAGTCTTATTCTATTTATTTTTATTATTGCTTATATTAAGTGTGCTTGTGTGTATATAAAATGTATATATGCACATGTAGATATATATCTATATTTGTGTAAGTGTGTCTATATGCATGTATATGTATGTATCTATGTATATATATGTGCAAGTATGTATGTGCATATGTATATGTGTATATGCATGTATCTGCATGTGCATGTGTAAGTGTATGTGTGTGTATGAGTATGTGCATGTGCATGTGTATGTGTGTATATGTATGTATGTATGTGCATGTATACATGTATACATGTAAGTGTATGTGTATATGTGTATTTGCATGTATATGTGTGTATATGTATCTATGTGCATGTGTATATGAGTATATGTATGTATGTGCATGTGTATGTTTGTGTATGTGCATATGTGTGTGTACGTATGTGCATGTATATGTGTGTAATATATGTGTGTATATGTGTGTATGTACATATGTATATGTGTATATGCATGTATGTGCATGTGCATGTGCATGTGTAAGTGTATATGTGTATGTGCATATGCATGTGCATGTGTATGTGTGTGTATATGTATGTATGTGCATGTGCATGTGTAAGTGTATATGTGTATGTATGTGTATGTGCATGTGCATGTCTATGTGTGTGTATATGTATGTATGTGCATGTGCATGTGCATGTGCATGTGTAAGTGTATATGCATATGTATGTGTATGTGCATGTGCATGTGTATGTGTGTCTATATGTATGTATGTGTATGTGCATGTGTAAGTGTATATGCGTATGTATGTGTATGTGCATGTGCATATGTATGTGTGTGTATATGTATGTATGTGCATGTATATGTGTAAGTGTATGTGTATATGTGTGTATGTGCATGTATATGTGTATATGTATGTATGTGCATGTGTGTGTATGTGCATATGTGTGTGTACGTATGTGCATGTATGTGTATATATGTGAATGTGTGTAATATATGTACGTATGTGCATGTGTATATGTATGAAACATGCATGTGCATGTGGATGCATTTCCATTTGCATCTATGTGTATATGTATGCATGTGAATGTGCATGCATGTGGATGTACATATACATGTATTTAAGTATGCCTTAATGTGTATATGCAATAATGCATGCATGCAAGTTTTTTTTATGTGGTTGTAGAAATGTTTGTGCATATGCATGTGTATGTGTGTGTGTATGTGTAAGTGTATGTGCACATGTATGTGTGTGTATATATGTGTGTGCATGTGCATGTGCATGTGTATATGTGTGAACGTGCATCTTCATGTATAAGTGTATATGTGCATATCAATAAGTGTCAGACTACTAACTAATGAAAATAACACAATTCAAATGATATACAAAGAATGGAAATTGTACTTACAATAGTTAGCCATATTTTTTGCTTGGTTAACTTCTTGAATAACCTTCAATAAAGAGAGAGAGAGAGAGAGAGAATTCAAAGAGAGAAAGAGGAAGAAAGAGAGAAACAGAGAGAGAGAGACAATAAGATAGAGATTAGACAAAACAACAATCCAGCAAGCAATTGTTTCAGCTCGTAAGCGCAACACAATTGTGAATGTTGGAGAGCTCTTTGATCAAATGCGTGTAGATGCCGATTGAAGAGCCTCCAACGTTTTTGTTTTTTTTTGTCAAAAATCCGTCGTGTAATTGATGCTAAAGCTTCATAAATCACTCTCCAAGTAGCATCGCATATGCGATGATAATTAGCATCCCTTATGTGATGCAAATTAGCGTCGCTTATGTGACGCTTTTTTTAATCATCGCTTTAGTGATGCTCCACGTAACCGTCACATTTTTTGCCATAGCACACGTCGATAAAAACGTTGATTTTTTCATCATTTAATCGACATTCCGCGCTCGATGCTTGTTGCGACTCTTTATGCAATTTCATAGCGATGAAATTGTGTCGTGTTAATCGTCATTGTGGTTTAACAATATACTGAACTCATCTAGGTGAAAATGGATTTTTACAAGCATTGTTCCAAAATTCATGAGCATCAAGGAAGTAGGCATTCTGCCATCAGACCACAAGATGCTTGAAATCACATGAGAAGAAGATTATGGTACCAAGAAAATATGATAGATGCACAAAAAAGACATATAGAGAAGTGGACCCCTAGATCCACAATGCAGAAACAATATCATGCTCACTTTCAATTGCCATGAAAATACAAGAAGTGACAACCAAAGCAAAGGAAGAAATATGGGAAGCAACAAGAAGATCCACACCACAAACACATCCAAATTCTCAAGAAAAATTCCCATGAAGAAAAATACGGGCTTGCAAATATTGGATAGAATCACAATACATATACCTATACATGTGGCTGAAAAAGTACAAACAATCAAGTCATGCAAGCTAAGGACAAGAGCTCAATAGTCCTCAATGAAGTCATAACTCCAAAGCCTTGACTTGCAAGACCACTCAACAATAAATTTTGAGGGCTCAAATCATTTAGATGCTAAGAACACATGGATCAAGAAGATCACTCCACCAATCAACAAACAATCAGAGAAAACACCAATGAAGGACTTATAGACTTGGAAGCCTCAACTTGTTCCAACCATGTAAATCCCAACATCAACATGCCTGCCATACAAGAGTCAATTGAATCAACTACATAATCTCTTTTTAACTCTTTTAAAGGAGATACACCTATCTAAGATACAATTTATAGGAACACTGTATTATTATTTATCTCAAGGACATCCACAATGAGTAACTGACCATCAACAATGCATCAACAAACTAGATGATACCTAGGCTTGCATCTTCAACTTTTTAGAATAGGATGCATCACCATTAACATGTCCTTGAGCAATCTACACATACTTGATCAAATCCCATTCACTACACCTTATTCCAGCAACAATGAAGACTAAGAATATTGTCGACATGTTGCCAAATGCTTCAAATTTTTTGTTGTTCCAAGTCTTTATTTGCTTGTCGTTCCAAGCCTTTTGATGATAGATGCACCAATAATAAAAATCAAATCCTTATTATGTAATTTTGATGTTTTTTTATTCCAATTCAAAGAGCGTTATACAACTTCTTCGAACATATCCTCTAA
The DNA here is from genome assembly GCA_020310875.1 of Ceratopteris richardii. Classification (NCBI taxonomy): domain Eukaryota; kingdom Viridiplantae; phylum Streptophyta; class Polypodiopsida; order Polypodiales; family Pteridaceae; genus Ceratopteris; species Ceratopteris richardii. The sequence continues at coordinate 126,175,689 of CM035437.1, forward strand.
GTAATCAATGAAGGAATCCTATGGTATAAACCTCAACATTGACAAACCCCTTGACTTCCTTCCAAAGCATGTGAGTTTTGAATTGCACCTAGATTATGTATGATAATAAGGCTACATTATAAGGTATTGCATAGACACATGCTTTTCAAGTTTATGCATAACATAATATTAAATATCCAACATCTAATCATGGAGTAGCGACTCTTCTTACTCATGTGCACATTATTTGATGTTACCATGGAATTCAGATGAAGATATCTCACAATAGTATCTAGTTGTGTAAGAGCTTTAAACTTTCTTCGACCACTTGAGGTCATTAGTACAACAAGTGTCACCATGGTGATCAATCTGACTAATCGAGTCTGACATGAAGTAGACATAGAACAACTTTCAAGCTCCTACTCTCAAGGTTCTTCCACTTCATCACAACAATCAATCACAACATGAAGTAGACATAGAACAACTTTCAAGCTCCTACTCTCAAGGTTCTTCCACTTCATCACAACAATCAATCACAACATGAAGTAGACATAGAACAACTTTCAAGCTCCTACTCTCAAGGTTCTTCCACTTCATCACAACAATCAATCACAAGGCACACCTCTGGTAGACAAAACAAGGTCTATCATGGATGTTAGGAAATAGGGAGGAAAGTTGATTGAAGGAAGCAATACAAAGAGTTCAAATAAGTGAAGAAAGAGCCAAAGAAGAGGAAAAGCAAAGAGGCAACCAAGGAAAGGAGGACAACAAGCAACCATGAAGATTTGAGGATGAAGGACCCACAAAATTTCATTCTATTTCAACATAGGAGTATCCTCATTTTGTATTTCCAAAGGGAATAAGCTCTATTTGTAAAGGTTGAGGAGTCCTCAAGCTTTTGTAGCACTTGTATATTGTTTTAAGATTTTATCAAAATTTTTGGCTTATCTCTTATTTTATTTATCCCAAGTTTCATTCAACGTTACGTTTTTCTTCCATTTTCTTTATTTATTTCTCGTGTACCTATGCGCACAGCTGTACATAGTATCGCTTGACCAAAGCTTGGATAACTCTTGTCGGAGCCGCGTAACCTAGTGGTTTGATGCCTTGAGTCTACGGGAGGAAGTCCTCAGTTCAAATCTTAGCTAGACATAAGCTGGGTGCCTCTATCTTACGAAGTCGAATGTGTGAGTGTGTTTCCAATTCATTGTACTCTAAAAAAAAAGCTTGGATATCTCACCTTATTGATCTTCCTTGTAAGGAGTAATCCAAAGAACCTCATTTGTTTACTCAGAATCAAGAGCTTGTTAATGGCTTGTGGTGGTTGATGAATTGTATATATTCTCATAGTTATCATCAGAATTAAATATCGTCGAGAAATGGCAGTGTCGTGTCGTGGTAGAATCGACGCTCCATGCGTTCATCATCAGCTTTCTTCACCGAAAATATCAGGAAGCCTCGCACTCGCAAGCTCATTTTCTCCTCCTCCCCTCAAAAAACGCTTTTGCAGACCTCTGCATTGCAGCGATCCCTCTAAACCGGCACCACTGTCTGGTCCTGAACAGTCTGAAGAAGGTACACGGACCGAAGTTCTAGGAAGCGAAGAAGGCAAGGAGGCGCAAAGTTCCGAGTCCAGCGGAGTCGAAGTGTTCCTCGGAAAGATTTTCCGCGGCCGCCTATGGTTCTTGGTCCTCGTCATCCTGCTCACTGTCTTCGGTGGCGGATATGGCTACCTTATCTTCACATTTGCGGACGTTGCTGATGTGCCAATTTTGGGAGTAACGCGCGGATTTTGAATCCGACGAATGGAATTTCTCTGTCGAATGTCTGGCACTTTCGTATGAGCTATGCATTCGTTGTCTTCCTAGCGCTTGTTGTACATTTATACTTATTCAGGTCTTGAATTTCTATTTGTTTACGGGTACGCTGTGGTAACATCGATACTCTATTGGCCATTACTCTTGCTGATGTCCACTGTACGTTTTGATTAGGTTGTACAATCTGTGACATATTTCACAATGCGGATTTTGGAACCACAAGTTTCCTGCTCATCTCTACTTCAACCCCGTGACTGCGTCTGTGATCTAAATGCATGCTTGTGCTTTACGGCATATAATTTACTTGCGTAGTTTCAACTCATCATTTACTGTCATATACACGTTCGATTTTGAAACTGGTCAGAAGTCGCATATATGCTTTATACACATTGCTACAAATATCCAAGTTTCCTTGGGAAAGAAGGAAAGAATAATGTAAAAGAACAAAGGGATTTCAATGTAAGTAGCCTTTGAATTGCCCAGTTTCTGCTTCACCTGTGGAACAATGGATAGCTATTCAGCATGCATATATATGTAGTGAATCGTGATACAACCATAGGTTTGTGTATGTGGTAGATATTTGTCAGTAGGAGTCCGCATTGATTGCTTGTTTTAGGCTGGCCAATTTGCACTAAAAACAAGCATGGTGATGCCTTAGTATTTAGTCAGTGTTATGTATAATTGAGCTGATGGCTACATTCTCATCTGGATGCATAGAGTAATTCATGATTAATGATTACATTAGTGGGGAGATGACATAAGTGGGATGTCATCGTATTTGGCAGATGCTATGCATAGTGGAGCTCATGGCAATATAGTCTTGTGTTTGATTACCATGAGCGTGTAGTTGTACTCTGTTATTTGTGGGTGAATTTAGGGTCTTTCCTGGATTCATCTTGGCAGATATGAAATAGCAAATATCCATGTGAGAGTTCTTCGAGTGTTCAACAAACTACAAATATCTTAGTGTTTGGCCAGTGAAATGCGGACTTAGCTTTTGGCTGCATGATCTTGTATGTGTCTATGATCAGCTTATAAAATACTCAGTCTATTGATGGATTTGTAATCTTCTTGGATCAATCCAGGTATGTGCATGCTTAGTGACATTCAGACTTAAATAATTATTGCTTACAGCTTAGCGGGAAATATGTGAACTGCGATAGATATGGCCAGCTTATAATGTGCTCTATTGATGGATTTTGTATCCTCTTGGATCAATCGATGTATATGCACACTACATGACATATAGACTCAAATGATTATGGCTAAAACTCAACAATTCACTGTAAAATCTGCAGGCTTCAATAGACTGAAATGATGTTACATTTTGTGTTTTTGTGCTGGCCCACTCTTTCATCAGAGTCTAGGCTTTGCAAGAATGCACACATTTACTTCTGTCTGTGTAAGAGCACGTACTAATTTCTACTCTTGAGCCATTAGATTTGTATGGACTAATATTGTAAGGATGTTACAGGGTTGAAAATACGTTTTGCAAGAAAAAGCTCCTATTTTTCTAGTGTTCTACTAGCATTAGTACTTAACTTTAAAGAGTATTTCATTCTTACAGAGATTGTGTAAACATATGGAAATAGTACTGTTCGAGAGGGTACAATGCATTAATATTGGAGAACCTTTATGCAGCAAAGTTCCTTCAACTTTGATATGGATCCCTATGTTTTCAGAAAAAATGATTTCCTTTTACCCTTACTGAAAACTGTGCATCATTAATATGGTCTTGTTTCATTCTTTTTTTTGACTGCTGTGCATCATTAATGTGGACTTGCTTCACTTCTTTTTTCCGGAATAGGATATGTGTATGCATACATCAATATGGAGAGTAATCAGCCTCATTGAGTTGTGCAAGGACTCTTATCTTGAATTTCAGGGGTGATGTAGCTTCCATAAAAAGTGGTAAATGTGCACTTAAATTCAAATTAAAACGAGCACATGTGGTTGGTAAGTTCTTCAAGGGCTCCTAATCTTCACCTTAGGAAGTGGCTATGGGTTGGTTGGAATTTCTCATTTTCATGCATTAAGATAGCCCCTTGAATGGAAAGTGTCACACATTAGGGTGGATCCAGTAGTCCGAATGCATCACCATACTGGAAGATGGTCAGCTCTTGAAAGTAGCCATTTTTTGGTCTGACAAAGATGGTTATGCACTACTCTTTAGCTGCTTTTGATTTGAGTGCAGCGAATGAAGGGGAAAAATATGAAGCAAAAAGTTAACATATGTTACTGGTCTCATTTGAACCCAATCTTATTTAGACTGTGTCGATCAATGTCGCATGTATGTTCTGCTTCTTTGAATTTTGAAATTATGTTGCAAACATGCAGCCTGTTTCGTAAGCCTTATCCATTTTCTTTTTGAGATTTGATCTTTCGCTATGATCATGCATCATATTTGGGCCATAAGACAAGACAAACATTTTTTTATGTCTCTTAATGATTTTCTTCTGTGGAATACATGTATTTTTTTCAAGTCTAATGTGCTCTATAATCATGCCGATGTGCTTGAACATTGCAGTGTTTCAAACTTCGACCAGTCTTCCTACACGTGAGTTTCTGCTGGATACAAATAAAAATCTTCTTATTATGAGATTAGCGTGTTATAATTATGCAGCCTTTATGGAGTATGGTAAATTATCAATGACTTACTAACTCTGTTCCTGGCAGTGATGCTTGTTGTAGTGTTTCTTCTTCTACAAATTGTAATGTTTTCAGAGACATTGTTTTGTGTGTGGCACTTCTAATTTTACTACATATCAATATGCATTTGCGATTGTGATGAATCTGCAACAATTCTATGGATATTATTTCCCAGGTTTTATTAATTTATGGTGTTGGAGCATAATGATTGTACTGAGAAAGGAATATAGTGTGAAAGTGATGATGCCTTTGATTGATATGCGTGGTGGGATTTTGGCTGCAACCCTTAGCATGGGGAGCTCAAATCTGTTTTGAAGTGTAACGCTATAATTGTGTATTATAATAATGTATAAGCCTTTGCGTAGGCAAGCCTTTTGTTTCTGTTAACATGAGAAATATGTCTAGTGAACCTCACCATTGAACATTTTGGCTAAGTATCATTGGCCATTGAAAAGGCAGAGAAGCAAGGTGCTTATGCACAACAGAGCGAAGCAGGAAGAGAAATAGACATGGCCATACACAGACAGAGAGATAGAGAGAGAGAATAGAGAGAGAAAGGGTCTTTTGTACACACAAATAGGACATGAAAGTGTCCCTTAATTCATTGAAGGAGGAGGATACACATGTACAAGGGGGAATGCCTATAGGAGTTAATGATTGGTCAAAGAAGTAGGTGTTGATGCACATGGTCTTCTGACAAAAGGGTCACCTGACAAATTTCAGAAGGTCTGTCAGTCTTTTTACCAATTCCAAAAGTGGTTACAATCGTCAGAGGAGGTTACAATTCCCTCTTTTTTTCCTAGCATAGGAAAACAAGTTACATTGTTGAATGCCACATTGGGCATGCCTCATTGGGATTTCTGGGTATTTTGAGTTTGGATTGAGGATTGTCAAAAAGATCAACCATATTAATAATTAGGTATGCATCACTTTGTCCACCTTGAATTCCATCCTCAATGATAGACTCATTGGTTGATTGAATACATGTATGCTTGCATTTGGCTTGTCCGTTGGCACTTGGAAAATAAAAGGATAAACTATGTGAAGGTCTTACCATAGGCTTGATTATGGCCTAGGTAATTTTTGATCCCTTCCGTTATGATCAAACCTTATTTACAAGTAAGCTAGCTCAAACCTAGATACCTAGGAGTTATTACAGAGGTATAAAAGCTTTTTCAGTTCTCTCTTCGCAACTGGTTGATAAGATGTGAATGCACATTGATCAAAGGGTTCAAATTTACATATTTTTTATCATAGAGAAAATACCATGATAATGAATAAGTACTAATTTTAACATAATCCCTTTATCACAATAGGGCTCGTGAGGTACATCTGAAGCCCAAGAGGTCAATTGACTTTTCTCTTCATTCTTTTTTGGCAAACGATGTGTGTGCGCTCTCGCACGTCATTCATGCTTTTGGATCACAATCCCTCTCTTTAATCTATAGGAGAAGAAACTTTGGATGAGAGGATTTACCTTGGAGACGGATGGCAGTGCCAATTAGAAAGATGGCAGCAAGGACTGCACTAAAAACACTACCCACACGGCTCAAACAATTCTGCAGCTGGAGCTGTGGATCTCTCGCAGAATCAGGCCATCTAGAACATTGAGTGCGACTTTGTTCTTCCTTGCTTTAAGGATTTGGGATTTGGGTCGGCCGATGTCCTATTTGTGCATAAGTGTTGATGCACATGGCCTTCTTGTAAAAGGGTCACTTGGCAAAATTCAGAAGGTGTGTCAGTCTTTTTGGCAATTCCAAAAGCGGTTACAATCGTCAGAGGAGGTTACAACCATGTCAATCTATTCCATCAAATTGGATGTGGAGGGAGGATTGGGAACAATAAAAAAGGCTTGAGATCAAAGTTGAAAGTTTCTTTCCATTTTTTACCAGCTTAAGTGCTGAAAAGAGTAGGTGAAACATGAAGCCATCCACAGTTGAGTCAGTGACACTAGGATCAGCGAGGGCGACAAGGGAACTTAAAAATTTTAGCAATGTAGGAACTAAGAGGTCTGTCACATTCCCTGGAAGCAGACTACACTGAAGTGCCTCTGGGAGGAAAGATGACTCGGTGTATAATATTGTGTATTCCAGCCTGTAGGTATTGTAGACCATGTTCTCCTTCCGCATGGTGTTCTCACTGTGCCAAACTTAATACCGGTCATGGAGTTGTGTCATGTCATGTCATGTACTATTGCATCCATTGTGGTTATGTAGATTAGATATCTGCTCATAATATATCCACACGAAGGAAAACATCATCAATCAAGCTCGAAACTTTTAGACTAGTAGTCTAGCAATAGCAGTACCCATGAGCCATTCATGATGTGTTCATTCAAAGCACTATAGCTCCAACCATGGGAGTGCATGGTTAAATGATGCAATGTTTTTTCATACTTTCAATGTTAAAAATCGTTGACCTTGCAGTATCTTTGGTATATTGGTTTTCAATTTAGATTTCTGAATTTTGCAACACATTATATGGTTGTGATATGGTATCAGAGGCCAAGTGACTTTGAAAGTCGCTGTGTACATAATGCAAGCTCACACCAATATTAGCAGCTCATCTATGAAGTATACTACCAATTTGGCAACTAGCTCTAGTAGTGCAACTTTTGAAGGAAGTGCAACAATAAATGCAGCTACGTTAGGAGTGCAGATGCTACAAATTTATCCACCAACCTTCTCTAAAGGGAATTTTGGTTGTACAAACTACACATAATGGAAGTTTAAGTAAGCAACAATTTGTGGACTACTATGAGCTTTTAAAGATGGTCTTGGCATGGGCCTTGATCCAAAGAACCTTGTAGCCTCCTAAGGGCATGGAATCTAGAAATGCAGATGTACTTTGTCCCTTGGGTAGAAGTTGCATTAATAGTTTCCTTACTGTGATTCAACATGCTATTCCTCAAAAGCTTGGAACATATTCAAATTTCAATATGAATTGTGAAATTCAATGAGGATGTAGATTTCGAAGGACAACTAATTGTTGAGAAATTTGTTGAAGGAGAAACAATAAAAGCATTTACAATGTAGAAAAAATAGACGTTATCATACATATGATTGCAAAGTCTACCTAAGCCATCTAGTAATCATAAATGGTCCAAAATTTTTGTTGGGTTTCCTATCAGACATCAAACTGAATATCATAGCGAGTTATGCATAAGTAAATCAAGCACCCAACAACCTATTGATAGAGATAGACATCAAACACATCTCCAACATCATGAAGACTCAACCGTAAACCTATGTCCATGGGAATGATAATAGGTTTACAATCTTCAAGGCCAAATCATTATGATAATGTGTCAATATATTTTGTTTGACACAAATATATTCCCCCATTAACTTGCATTATTTAATGCCCAAATAGTGATGCAAGTGCCCCAAATATCATGTCTCAAAAGAGGCAAGCAAATCAGCCTTAAATTCACCAATATGCTTCTTAGGACCACGGAGTAGCATATTATCAACATATACAACAATGATAAGAAGTACATCATCATGTGCTAGCAAGTAGGCATATATATTTTAGTACCAAGCACTTGGTGCTTTCTTCAATCCATACAATGCCTTTTCCAACCCGCACACTTTGTTTTCATGCCCTTTTTGCACAAAGCCATGGAAATAAAATACATACGCTTGTTCATGTAAGTTGCCATTAAAAAATGAAGTTTTAATGTCCAATTGATTTACATTCCAATCATGATGAGTTGAAAGTGCATAAATGCTACAAATGGTGTCCATTTGGCATGTGGGAGCAAAGGTGTTATGAAAATCAATGCCCTTCTCTTGAGCATAACCATTGACAATAAGCCTCACCTTATATCTATCAATTGTTCCATCAAGCTTACATTTTACCTTGTGTTGGCCTACAAGTAATGAGGAGATAGAGCAATCAAGCACAAGAGAGCAGTCCAACACAATCCGGCAATAAGGCCTAATCATTTTTTTATATATAAATTATTTCAAGCAAAAGTGATTTTCATCACTACTCCAATATTGTAAATACTGTTTTTGGTAGATTAGACTCCATTTTGTTCAAGCTAAGGAGTCCTCAAGCTTGAGGAGTACTAGAACTACCTAATTAGGCTGGACACTAGGTCTGGACGGGGCCAAAACTAGTCAAGAAACTATAAAAAGAGCTCGAGAGCTCATTTTTTAGGGTAGCTTGTTAGAGATTTGAGCTTTTGTAAGAGACTTCTTGAGTAATAGAAAGCACCCCATTGTTTTTCTCTTTGTTCTTGCCTTGTGTGTGCGCGTATGTGTATGTGTGTGCATGCTAGTGTGCTTCTCACTCATGCACTTGTGCCATCACTTTCTCATGGTCGTCGTACCAGTCCTCACGTCTCCATGGATTGACATTTATGAGGTGGATCTCCTCACGTTGGTACTTACCATTGTACTAGAGTGACACCAAATTTGGCACCGTTGTTGAGTAGAGAGCTTCGAGGATGAGCATATGATGGTAAGACGTAGAGTTATGATGTTGAAGTCATATGTAATTTCTTTATTTTTCACTTTTTTCTTACTTTCTTCTTCTTCATCATCATCACCATCATCATCACCATCATCATCCTCACCATCTCCATCTTTGCTAAATTTTTAGTTTTTTGGTCATATTCCCTTCCCCACTTCATTCCCCTCATTTCACTTGTGAGAGAGAGCAAGCTAGAGCTTGTGTGCATTCTGTTTTGTGTGTTTTTGAACATTTCTTGCAGGTTTTGGTTGTATCATCATCTTCAACAACTTGCATAGGTATGATAAACCTCTGCACAGGTCCCGAGACAATGACCTCTGTCTGTCGTGATGGACGGAGAAAGTTTGTATTTCCTGTCTTCATGCATGGCACGATAAACCACACCACAAGAACATCCTAAATCACTAGAAACATCACAAAAATTTGCTTTTTTTTTTGTCCATCACAATAGACAAAATCCCACAACACAGAGTAGACACCTGTCTATCGTGACAGACACCCGTCTATCGTGATAGACACCTGTCTATCATGACAGACACCCATCTATCACGACAGACACCTGTCTATTACGATAGATAACACCCCACAATAGATGATAGACATCGTCTATCGTGATAGACACCCGTCTATCACGACAAACACTCGTCTATCATGATAGACAGGACCCCACGACAGATGATAGACATCGTCTATCACGACAAACACCTATCTATCGCAACAGACAAGACCTCACGATAGATGCTACACACTCGTCTATCGTGACAGACACCCGTCTATTGCGATAGACACCCGTCTATCATGATAGACCAAAACCATGATAGACACCATCTATCATGATAGATACCCATCTATGCGATAAACACCCATCTATCACGACAGACAGGACCCCATGATAGACGATAGACGATAGACACCGTCTATCGTGACAAACAACTTTCTATCACGACAAACACCCTTCTATCGCGATAGACAACCGATTTTGGCAAAAATTAAGGTTATATTTTTTTGAAATTTGAGGTTAATTTTGGGCATATTTACAAAGTCTTTCACCTACACAATTACGGAGGCCATAGAAAAATACACTAATATCCTGAGACATCCTATTTGCCTGTTTTACCCCCAAGAATCTTAAACTGTCATAACATTTTCATACGAAATCCGTTTTTTGAGCTCTAGAATGCATTGGAAAGCTTGCTTCAAATCCCACTTGATCTCAATATATTTTTCTTAAGAATAATGTGTTCATTTCCAGATAGGGTAATTTGAATTTGACCCTCAATGGGATTAGGGAAACCAAGGGAGTTCTAGAGAATTTTTATTAATATTAAAGGGAAAAAAAGGATCTTTAAAAGTGTTTGAATCAAATTTTCTCTCAATTGAAGTTAAAAGATTGAGCTAAACTTGGAACTTTTACATGATCGTTAAGAGCTCAGAGCTCTTGGAGAGACCAAAGCAAGGTGCTAGTGTGTGTAGCTTGGGAACACATGTCCTGGACATAAAAGTGCAAAAAGAAGAAGCGACTTGAGTTTAGAAGATCTCCGAACCCCCTCAGTCCAGGCTAAGTGCGATTAGTGGTTTTGATTGATTAGAGGCACGATAGGAACACTCAAGTTCTAAGAGCCGTTAAATTCTCAAGTCTAAGAGTAGGATAATTGCAGTCAAGAGACAACTTAAGGGCAAAGAAGTTAATTTGATTGGACGAAGAACATCAATTACGAGAAACCTAAGTGCTCTTGACGACGCATATTTAAAGACGAGGAAATACATCCTAAAAAAATTCTAAAGGAGCAAGTAATTGATATCAAGGAATCAACAACGTGATTGCACAAGGGTCATTGGGCTAATCATTTGGGCATATGAACCTTAGATCAGGCAGACACCTAGGGAGAGACCGACAAAGTATCAGATCATCTGAGGCTAGTGTCAACCATACAGCTAGGTCCTGGGTCCAATAGCTTAGTGATTATCCCTACATACTCAGTTCGAAAACGAGTGATTCAGAGATGTCCTTTAATATGGAACAATCGATAGCTAGTGCAAGCACAATATATTTGTAGACACCAGAAGGTCCCTATTGGACACAATTGGAGTATATTCAGACCAGCTGATTAGGTGTGCGCATCTATGAGGATGGTCTGAGGCGATCAATTATCCAACTCAAAAATCCCGATCAACCCTTCGGACTTGAACACCAAATGGTTAAATTCGAAGAGGGTTCGTATATTGATAAGCAAGGAACCATGTATGTGGTTACAAACTCATCGGATAGGATAGACGAGTTCGAAAATGTCATTCTCGAGAATGAGATAGGAGAACTAGAGCAAGGGGACCTAAGACGAGAACCCAAGACTTCTTGTTTCAACCACTGCATCAAGGTCAGTTCAGGAATATAGACCAATTGCTAAAAGCATTTATTACCAAATTCTCCAAAAGTGGCATCAAACACAATACCTCATCGCTGATACATAGCTTCAAGCAAACACCTCAAGATATGGTTAGACTTGTAGGAAGATGATTTAGACAATACTTAGAGAGATGCCCTATTCTAGAGTTACCTACACCAACCAAACAAGTGGCATTATTCCTAGATGGTTTGTTAAGTACCAAATTGAGATATTATGTGTACTTGAAGGACCCTAGATCCATAGAAGAGTGTGTATGTGTGTGCATAAACATTGAGGATAATCTAGGGGAGGAATTAGCGCTTTCAAAAATCTATAAAGATTTAGATAGTTCTACTAGCCTCACTTTCAAACCTTCTACATCTATAGAGGAGCTTGCATAGAAAGTAGCTTAGAAATTAGGAGTGTCTAGCAAACAGACACCTAGCTTTGCCCCAGTGAAACGATGCTATACCTGTGGAGGAGACCATATGGCTAATGTATGCCCAATCATGGCTCAACTCCAAGTGAACCCAAACAGCCAATATTGTACCATAGAAAGGAGGTATACTAACCACACTACATAAGATTGCCCATATAATAAGCAAGCGGTTAGGCAAAATTATCCACAACTATATCCACAACAGGGGAGATTCTAGAACCAATACCCACCGCAACAATATGGTAGGCCCCAGCAACCCTACCAACCACCCTATCAAGCACAATAAAGACCCCGACCAGTATTAGTAGAACAACCTCCACCTCCAGCCAATGTGATCCCAATGAAGTATGCAGCAATTGAAGAAAATATGAATAGAGCCTTAGTGCCAGCATCACCCTTGATTTTAGAAAGTGACCCAAATAATCACAGTTTTGACTCGGCTTAAATGGATAGTCCACCGGCCTATTATATAGAGTCACCTGAGCATAGTGAAAGTTACCCTTATGAAATTCCTAGCGAACCTAGTTGGGAGTCAGAATACGCTAACGTCATGTATGCAACTCCTAACTCTAGGCCCCAATCTAGATAGATCAGACCCTCAGCATCTAGAGGACCATGCTATAGATGCCAGGGAGATCACTTCATTCATGAATGCCTTATACCTACATCCATGCAACCCTAATTATTGACAATTCAAGGTTTTTGTCAAGATTGTGGGAAGGAGCATCTTCTATGAGACTGTCCTAAGAACCTAAACAATGGACCAAAGATCACTCCTATTAACATTACTAGGTTGGTAGTTGATTCTATTAGAAGTGTGACTTCCACTAGCCTAGTGCAATTAGTCACTAGAGCTCAGGCATTACATCAAGGCCAAGGCACAGATCTAGAAAAGAATCTAGAGGTCAATGAAATTGAGAGTATAACTAAGAAAAGGACAAGAGCTTGGAAGGATAGATGTGAACGAATGAAAAGACATTGGTCAAAGAAGATGAGCGAACTAGAGGAAAGCCTAAGAGAAACAAAGGCTAAAATAATTGAACTCACATCTCAAACGCACTCTCGCACATCACCATCACCACCATCCCCATCACCTCCTAATCCACCACCTTCTAATCCACCTCATGTAATCCTACCTCCACCTAGAGTAGGATGAGTCTTAGTAGATCCCACTCCGAAAGACTTAGACATGATGCTTAAAGCATATCATGCCAAAATCCAAGAAGGGCCAAATGTGATAGAACATGAAAAGTGTTACCCTAGAGCTAACCTAGAGATTGAACGAATCAAGCTTTGTGCGAAGATGGTAGAATTGGTTCAAACCATGTTTGAAGCTAGTCGCCTCTTCAATTACTCTAGTTTAGATAAGACTCACTTACATTTTGATGGACTATTAGAAAGATTAGAGAGGTTAATTGCAAAATCTAGAAAGGAAGCCACTCAATTCAGGGAAGCAAAGTTTACTTGTATGAAAGCACCCACTATCATGGTAAGAAATAAAGACTCAGTCATACCTAGGAATACAGAAGTAGTAAAGAATGCTAAAGTGCAATGCAATCTCACTTTAGAGGAGCTACTCAGGGTTAAACCTCAACTGTGAAACACATAGACAATCAAGTGCCAAAAGTAGCAAAAAATCATTCCCAGGTAGGATCACATAGAATAATGCCAAAAATACCCTTGGATAAGATAGGAGACATGAGCAAAAGAGAAGACGGAAATACCTATCTCCTTATCACTCATCAGGGTTACAAAAGCAAGGCTACCTTGGACTCAAGCGCAGGAGTTGCAATTGCTACCACTTCCTTGTGGAAGCATTGTGGCAAACTAGCACTCAAGCCAACAAGAATGAAATTGCAGATGGCCGATGGTCACATCGAGAGACCTTTAGGATTGCTAGAAGGGATAACTCTCACTAATTGTGGTGTAGAGTTCGAGCATACTTTTGCCATATGGAACTTTAGCAAAACCCAAGCCTATGGGATGATTTTGGGAAGACCATTCAGAGACAGTTGCAAGTGGTAGACAATTGGGGAACCAATTCCTTGTATCTACAACACTTAGGTGTGACAACCAAAGTCAATCTCAAAGATTATTCTTATAGAGACATGCCCCCTCTACAATGGAATCCCATCCATAGAACCACAGATGATACGGAGTGAGTGCATTCCATAAGATCTGGATCCTCATGGATGCATGAAGACACTCACTTGTGCATGTTCAAAGCTGCAGTGGAAGAAGAGAAAAGAGAAAACACGAGAGAGGTATGTGCAAAGGAAACTCCTAGATCAAATAGAGACCCAGCCTATGAACCTATAGTATTTTTTGATGAAGAGTTTGAGCCTCATGGGTGGGCAAAAATCCTAGGGACAATGGATGTAGCCATCAATGAAGAACAATGGACACCACACTGTGATGAAGATGGCTATGTGTAGTTGAGTGGTGAGTAGCACCTCCTTTAATGTCAATCCTAGAAGACATGAGGATGGTATGAAGACCTCGAGCAAGTGATGTGCACAAGTGGTGATGGACAAGCACACAAACATGCACACACATACACACACATGCGCACACAAGTAAGAACAAAGAGTGAGACAATGGAAGCTTTGATTAAGATCAAAAGACAATTACAAAAGCGCTTCTTAGTTCAAACTACAATTTGTTCTCCTAAAAAATGAGCTTTGTAGCTCCTTTTATAGTTTTTGATTAGCTAGTGGCCCTGTCCAGACCTAGTGTCCGGCCTAGTTAAAAATTAGGTTCCTAGGCTATTTTGGAGGCTCAAATGAGCTTTAAAAATTATGAAAATTGGTACATAATTACTTCTAGTACTCTTCAAGCTCAAGGACTCCTCAGCTTCAACAAAACGGAGTCCAATCTACCAAAAACAATATTTACAATGTTCATGTAGTGATGAAAATCACTATTAAAAGGGAGTTATCTCGAAAATTGAATGGCCTATTTGCCGGATCTTCGTTGACTGCTTTGCCTGCTTGGCCCTTCTCTTTGCTCTGATTCCTTATGTTGGCTCCCTTGTCTTGAGATGCCCTGACTGTTGCCAACACTTCCCCATCTCTCACGTCTATCGTCTCTGACAGACCCTTGTTGAGACGAATATTTGATGTAATATTCGACCACATCTGTGGCCAAGTGATGCTCTTCTAGCCTCAGTCCTTTGGCTAGATCTGTGAGTAAGGCATCCCAATCTACTGGCCCAGGTACCTCCGGATGTAGCAGACACAACTTGTCTAAGTGTAGGGCCTGCTCCACAACAAATAAGTGTAACAGATGAGAGGGTCTGGGAATGAATATTTCTAAGTGATACTCCCAGAACCGTGTGATAAACATTTCTTCAAATGTCTGTTTGAAGCATGCTAGGAGATATTTGACACGAGCATGCCATGCATATACAACATTGACGGATGGGGTGGTGCTCATATCATAGACTAGATCGAGGTTGCCTTCATTGATGACTAGGACTGAGAGGTGAGGTTCTTTAACATTTTTTAATGTACATAATGTGACAAGCATGAGTTCAAATATTTTGAGGCACATCTATGCCATTACATCTGGTACGTTCTTGCACCTAATGCCCCAATGCCTAATGGTGGAAATCATATATGCTACCATTGCTGGACCATGCGACGGTGCCAGATATACATAGTTGAGGCATTTGTCGCATCCTTTGACATTTTTTACTGTTTTAGCGGACTCAGGCCATGATCGTCATCGAAAGAAAGGACAATAGAAAGGGTTATACTTAATATACAAGGGCATGTTGTTCCATGTGCGCACCATCTCCGGGTAGGTTTCTAGTAACTGTATCCTCCATGTAGGCTGGAAGATGTTGCCCTCTGTGGCACTCTCAGGAATGTCATCCGAGGCAAACTCGGTTGCAAAGGTTGGCTCCTTCATGGTGCAGTGCTTGATCTTTGCATTATAATCTGTCATTAACACACAAACTGGTACATACTGATCATCGGAAGTGCCAATCCATCGATGATGAGATAAGTTCTTGTAGTCAGATTTGATTACAATGTCTTCTAGATGAGACATGGATTGTATCTGAACTACCACTGTCATCATGAGTGGGGCCGACCTTATCTAACTTCTGCAGCCATTCCGGAGCTTCAATCTCGAATGTATCGATCCCTTCCTCTATTTGTTGGCCTCCAAGTGCAGGCATGGCTACGTAAGGGTCCTCAAATGTCTCTTCAATTTCAATCGAAACTAGCTCTTCAAGCTCTGGCTCCACCATGGGAGACGGTTGCGGTTCATATTGTAGAAGTTTACCCTGCAAAGCAGCCACTTGTGCTTTCAATTCGGTTACCTCTTCAGATGGGGTGGTTGTAGGTGCTGCTTCCTTCTGTTGTTCTCTTTGACTGGCCAATCGTGTTCTTAGTTCATCACGCTCTTTTTCTAATGCGTCATATGCCTCTAGGAGGTCTGCATGTGTGTACCCAATATTTTCTACATGGTGGCGGAAGGGAGGGCTTTGAACCGATCTGGGTCGATCTCTTGAGGTGAGCCTTCCATTGCCGCTTCTAGATTTTCTCAATTTGTTTTTGGAGTCTTTTGTTCTCTTCTAATGTTGCGGACATGTGCTTTCTTAGTAATGCGAGATTGCGACATAGCTTGTGATTGTTTGCCTATTGGGCGCGTAACATTTCCTCGAGGTGTTGTTGCACTTGTTTATCTGGTTCAGGGGGGTTGACCAAAAATTTTTCATACTGTTTTTGTAAGGTATCATAGCTATGTTGTAGTTCCACCTTGTCCTTCTCCATGGCCGTGATTCGTTCTTGTAATGTCTCATGGTCCTTGAACAAGTTTGTATGTTGTGCATCTAAATGCGGATAATTCTGTTGTAACTGAGAAACACATTGATATAAGGTGTTGAACACATTACTTATAGGGGTGGGTGTTAGGAAGGTTTGGAATGCAAGGGGATAGGGAAGAGGGAAAGGGGTGGTGAATGTTGTGGTAGAAAATGGGGATCTTGGTGGCAGGGGAATGGGAGATTGTGGAAATATGGGGGGAGGGAGTGGTCTAGTTGTGGGGGATATGTCCATTTGGTCGTGGGTGGATGCAGTCATGGGAGTTACCATATACAAGGGGATGGTAGGTGTGGTGACTATGGTGAAAGTGTACAATGGTGTGCCTAATGGTGTTTGTGGGCCTCCTAGATGCATGACAAGGGAAATGGGATTCCCTGTAACCATGGTCAGAGCCTTATAGCTCGTGGTGATAGTTACAACAGTAGTGGTGTCAGATCGTGAGAGTTGTGAGGGTTGACCTATATTGTGTGCTTCACTAAGAGTGGTGGAGACCATGGCGGTGATAGTAGAGACAATGGTGGTTGTGGTACGAGGTGAGGGGGGTGGAGTCAGAGGGGAGGGTGGTAAGGGTGGGGATGGGGGTGCCCTTGACGTGTGGGGGTCTTTGATGTGTTGAGTGGTGTGTGTTGTGGTAGTGCTTGTAGAAGTGGTGTCATGTGGTTCTGAAACTACAATGTGTATGTGCTTTCCTGATCTTGGTGGTATTTTCCCACGTCTTCATTCGAATATCTGAGAGTGGGCAAGGGTGGTGTGAATAGCTTCAGGTACTCACAATGCATCAACAAGCATGTCGAGGGAAGCCATGAACTGGTCATCCACACCTCCTTCTTCAAGTATCTAGTTAATTAGGGCTTTCCCAGATGCCAAAGATAGTCTATGTTGTTCCTGAACCACGTTCATAGTATCGTACAATCTTTTTATTTGTATCGTGTATGTTGGGGCTCCCGCGAGTTCCGGTATAACGTGTTGCACATATTCATGCTCTTCTTCATCATGTGGCCCTTCCTTCTGTTCATCTTGTTCTTCTTCTTCAGTCTCTTCCTCATCTTCATCTACTTCGACAACGATAGGTTTTGTTGGGTCAGGATGGTTTGTGGTGGTCAGTTGTTCACTTAACTGCTCTACTTCTATTTCCAAGTTAACTTCATTGAGCATTCTGGCTACTTCTTCATCAATCAAATCCTCAAGTGTGAAGCCTTGAGGGAACTCTAGATCGGCGGGGATCGGTGGAAAGATAAGATTTGGCCCCTCTGCAATGTGCCTTGGTAATCGGATGGTAAAGGGTCGTACTCATCTTTGGGGTGTTGGAGTCATATCTGGTGTCAGTGTAGCACCCCTAACCTATGCACATGGCACTTGAACAGTTCCTCTCATTTTCTTTGATGGGGTCCTGTGGATGATGCCCTTCATTGGAATTCCTGTGCCCTAGTCCTAATGAGTGCCCTTTGGATTGGCACATCGTATGAAAGGCACTAGTGCACAATTCTAGTAAGTGCACAACACCCATATAGCATGGACTTCTGTTTCTTATACCAGCGCTAATGTACTCTCTGTTGGCTATGAGCATGGGCCGTCTGCTTCCTCTGCTTTCGATACTCCTTTGGTTGCCTTGTCTCAAGAACTTTTGGCAAAGAAGGGAGTTCCATCAGATCCTTAGCTTCTTTGTGGAGAACATCATCCCTCTGCATCATAGAGTTTTGGACAAGAATAGCATCTTCATTTTCATGTGTTCTCCTCGAAGGACAAGGAGTTGGTGCCTTTCCTATTTCCTTGAGTGCTTCATTTTCTAACTCAATTGTAATGCGATTTTGATTTACCCAGACCTGAAGAAGTCCACTTCTTATGTTCAAGTTGACTGCATGATCGTAGATCCAGTCTTGACCCAAGGCAAGAGGCTCAATGAGATCCTCGTCTTGACACACTCGCACCTTAACTATCATGAGAACATCTTGAATGTAGATGGGAAGCTCCACCTCGCCCATGCAAGGGGTTTCCACTCCTGCCAATCCTATGAGATAAACTTTTATAGGATGAACTTTTAATTGCAATGCTTAACAGTAAGAAAGTCTAACAGCACTAGTGGTTGCCCTTGAGTCAATCAATGCTCTCACAGTCCTTGTGCTTTCTTCTTGTCTTATCTCTAGGGTCACAAAAGGACGTCAGCCAACTATTCTACCTTGTCTTCTCAATTTCATTCTTCGGATGCGTTCTAAAGCTTCTGCTTGTGCTTCCTTGCAAATTCGTTTTTCTTCTTCCTTACATTTCTTGGTAGTGTTGAGTCGATTAAGCATTTCCTCAGTGAGGGGTTCTTGATATAGTTTGACTCTACATCCACTGATGTAACTAGGGAGGATATCACCTTCTAGATTATCTAGTTGAACTGTTCCACTAGTTGAGATCCTATTTATGATCATAGGTCCATAGTCATGCTTCTCTAGCTTTCTTGCATCAAGATGTACACCAAAACTAAGTCTCCTGCTTTCAAGCCTTTATCCTTCACATGGGCATTGAAGTATGCCTTTTGTCTTTTCTTTGCTGCATAAATCCCTACTGTTGCTCTCAATCTTGTTTCACCTAACCGTTCAAGATCAAAGATCCTCGAAGAGAGTTCATGACATGTCCACTCATGCTCATGTGCTACTTTTAGTGTAGGTATCAAGAAGTCCAATAGTAGCACTGTATTTTGGCCAAATACCATATGAAAGGGTGTGGCTTGGAGTACCGTTTTATAGGCAACTCCATATGCCCAA
Source organism: Ceratopteris richardii (assembly GCA_020310875.1). Lineage (NCBI taxonomy): Eukaryota > Viridiplantae > Streptophyta > Polypodiopsida > Polypodiales > Pteridaceae > Ceratopteris > Ceratopteris richardii. The sequence continues at coordinate 126,195,018 of CM035437.1, forward strand.
ACAGCATGGTGTAGCTGTTTGTCCCAATCAGAGCGTTTATTATTCACTAATTTGGTCAACACATTGCATAGAATCTTATTGGTGCTTTCGGCTTGCCCATTAGCTTGTGGATGATAGGGGGCAAACTTCTTGTGTATCACCAAGAACTCTTGGAGAAGGTTTTCAATGACTTCATTCAAGAAGTGAGTGCCTCTATCACTTACTAGCTCTATCGGTAGCCCATATCTAGTGAACACGTTCTCAAATAAGAACTTAGTTTTCGTTTGGGCATGGTTCTTTGTTGTGCCTTTCACTTCTACCCACTTGGTTAGATAGTCTGTGGAGACAATGATGTATTTAGCATGTGAACCCTTAGCTGGGGGATTAATAGGACCTACAAAGTCTATGCCCCACTTAGAGAATGCACGTCCATCCATCATAGGTTTCAATGGCATCTAATCTTTACTTATCGGATACTGAGTTCGCTGGCAAACCTCACACCGCTTCACATAGGTATGTGCATCCATGTGAAGAGTGGGCCACCACAATCCTGTGAATAGGATTTCCTTGATCACATGATTTGGTCCAAAGTGTCCGCCTGCTACCCCTTGATGAGCAGTTTCTAATATCTTAAGATATTCACTCTCGTGGATACACAATCTTAGGTAACCATCTTTACCACGCTTATATAAAATATCTCCAATGAGTGAGTAGTCTAGTGCCTCCTGTTCTAAGCTCCTTTGTCTAGCCAAATTCATCTCTTGAGGGAATGTTTTTGTCCTAAAAAAGGCTACTAGTGGTTCACTCCAATCTAGCACTAAAGACACTTGATAAAGAGTGGCATGTTCCACTGGGGGTCTAGTGCTGCAGGTTGGGCATTCTTTGCATAACTTGTGCACATCTGCTTCCATTGTTGGCCAATATACCCCTAACCTTTGTAGAGTTTTAAGGGTTCTATGTTGCGAATGGTGTTGCTTTAGTGCACCTACATGTGCTAATTGCAACCATTTGGTGTGCTCATCTTCGTCTACACAACAACCTAATATGCCTTGATTGATGTGCTTGTACATGTTTCCTGCCATGATATGGTACTTTTGGGCTTTTACTACCTCCTTACCTTGAGTGTTTATTACTGGGTGTTTAGGCCCATATGTCAATACTGGCACTAATGTCTTGGCCCACTGTGGTACAACTTCCAAATTAAACAAGTAAGCATCAGGAAGATCATCTGATACTCCTTGTGGGGCCTCTCCGGATGTGAGCCTCGAGAGATGATCTGCTCTCAAGTGAGTCTTGCCTTTCCTCACCACTACCTCAAAGTCATATTCCATTAGCAAGAGGAACCATCTTACTAATCTACCTGTATTGCATGGCTTGTTTACCAAGTACAATAGAGCTTGATGATCAGTAAAAACTTTAAACTTATTTGCAAGCAAATAGTGTCAAAAGTTTTTTACTGTATACACCATGCATTATCCTTCTCTTTTGGTTGTGGTATAGTTCCGTTCAGCCGCATTCAACTATCTACTAGCATAGGCTATTGGGAGATCCATATTACCTTCACCAATAGGTTGTGCAAGTACACATCCAATGGCATAATTGGATGCATCCACATGGACATGGAATGGCTTGTTCCAATCGGGTGTAGTCAAGATTGGTGCAAAACACAATCTTCTCTTGAGCTCATTAAAGGAATCCTCACATTCTTCAGTCCACTCAAAGTTAGTCAAAAGGGAGTATAGAGGCTTTGCAGTGATCGCATACATATGAATGAATCGGTGATAGTATCCACAATGCCCCATGAAAGCCTGTACCTCCTTAACATTCTTGGGCCTAGGTAGCTTTGCAATAGCTCTCACTTTCTCCTTGCTCGTGGATATGCCATTCTTTGACACTATGTGTCCTAGAATCTTGCCTTTGCTGACCATAAAAACACACTTTTTTGGGTTCAAGCAAACTTGGTATTCTCTACATTTGTCAAAGATAGCTCTCAACTTTGGGATATGTGTTTGTCTTATGTTGGAATGAGCACCGAGATCATCAACATAAACTTCCAAATTTTTCCTCAAGAATTCTTTAAACACGTGGCACATCAGCCTTTCAAAGGTGGCTAGCGCATTGGTAAGACCAAATGGCATTAATCGAAATGCGAATATGCCCCACTCTATAGCAAAAGCTATCTTATGATGATCTTCTAGAGCTATGGCCACTTGATTGTAGCCAGAGAAGCCATCAAGGAAGCTGTAGACTTCCTTGCCTACCACTCTTTCTAAGAGATGTTCAGTGATAGGAAGTGGCTAACTGTCTCTAATAGTGGCTATGTTAACTTTCTTCAAATTAATACTTTCCATTCGTCTTGGGCACCACTACGATGGGGGATACCCACTCAGTGTGCTAAATTTCATAGATGAATCCAGCTTCAACCAAACAATCTATCTGTGCCTTGATTTTGGCAGCATAGGTATCGTTGTATGTGTATGGCTTCTGCTTAGAGGGTTTGACATCTGAGGTCATGGGAATCATATGTGAGCATATGTCAAGGTCAACACCTTTCAAGTCCTTGTAACTTCAAGTGAATACATCTCTGTATTCTCTTAGCAAAGCTATCAACTCTTGCTCCTCTTCCTCCATCAGGTCATGTCCAATGTATGTGCATTTTTCTTCTCCTTCTTCTATGGTTACAACAATTTTCTTGGTGGTTTCTTTGTTATCATAGGCCTCTCCTACTTGTGCATCACATTTACGCATTCTCATCATGACCCTCCTATCTTCTATCTCGTACTTCTTAAAGTTTTTCGAGACATCAAACAAGGATTCTTCCTCCTCTTGTGTGACTTCTCTCTTCTTCCTCTTCTTGCCTTCATTCTTAGTGGTTACCTGTGTGGCTAATCTCACATCATTTGTAAGTTCTTCATGTCTCTCATGGTGAGCTTCTACTTCGTAGAAATATTCCTCATCTGATGCAAAAGTTGGGTCCATAATGATTGACTCTAGATCGGAGTCACTTGCGTCCTCAAATGCATCAGTGCTAGGTTCACATTCTTCAATAACCGAATCACACATGATTGGCTCTATTGTGAAGATTGAAATGTCATAGCCATCCTCGTCACAGTGGTGTGTCCATTGTTCTTCATTGATGGCTACATCCATTGTTGCTAAAATTTCCGCCCAACCATGAGGTTCAAATTCTTCGTTAGGAAATATTATAGGAGCATAGGCTGGGTTTTGAATTGATCTATGAGTTTCCTTTGCACCTACCTCTTTGGATTTTTCTCTCTTCTCTTCTTCTATGGCTACTTTGCACATCCGCAAGTGGGTGTCTTCATGCATCCACGAGGATCCTCATCCTGTGGAATGCACTGACTCCGTATCATCTTTAGCTCTATGGATGGGATTCCATTGAATAGGGTACGTCTCTATGAGAGTAATCCTTGTGATTGACTTTGGTTGTAACACCTAAGTGTTGCAAATACAAAGAATTGGTTCCCCAATCTTGTACCACTTGAAACTGCTGTATAAATGGTCTTCCCAAAATCATCTCATAGGCCTGATTCTTGCTAAAGTCACATATGGAAAAAGTATGCTCGAACTCGATACCACATGTAGTGAGAGTTATTTCTTCTAGCAGTCCTAAGGGTCTTTCTATGTGACCATCAACCATTTGCAATTTCATTCTCATTGGCCTCAGTGCTGGCTTGCCCCAATGCTTCCATAGGGAAGTGGTAGCAATTGCTACTCCTGCACCCGAGTCCAAAATTGCCTTGGTGGTGTAACCTTGATGGGTAATTGGAAGATAGCTGTTTCCTTGTTCTCCTTCGCTCATGTCTGCTATCTTGTCCAAGGGTATTTCTGGCACAATTTTATGAGATCCTACTTGGGAATGAGGTTTATCTATTTCGGGCACTTGGTTGGATACATGTTTCCACAATTCTGGCTTAACCTTGAGTATCTCTTCTAAAGTGAGATTGCAGTGCACTTTAGTGTCTTTCACTACCTCTATGTTCCTAGGTATGACTGAGTCTTCGTTTCTTATCATGATCGTGGGTGCTCTCATACAAGTAGACTTCACTTCCCATGGGCCTGTGAAATGGGGTAGTTCCTATAAGGAATTAGACTCCAAGTCTAATCTCTCATGAGATTAGGCACTCTCCTGCTCTCCGTAAATAGAAGGAATGTCTTGTGGGAATTGATTGTGCAAGTCATCTACGAGTTCAATGGGAGGAGGAGCTTCACTTTCTTTAGCCCATTTCTCTTCTTGAATCTCTCTTAAAAATTCAGGGGAGTATCGATTCATAGAAGATGTGTCTGGTTCTGTGGAGTTAGGTACATAAGCTTCCTGGGGAGGAGAGCTTATCCTTTCACTTTCCTTGTCCTTTCCTTGAGAGGAAGGGTCCTTTTCAGATTTTGCAATTAGCCTCTCGGATCGGTCTAATAGTCCATCAAAGTGCAAATGAGTCCTGGCTTAACTAGAGAAGTTAAAGAAAGAGGCGGCTGGCTTCAAACATGGTTTGAGCCAATTCCATCATCTTAGCACAAATTTTAGTTCGTTCGAGTTCCACTTCGGTTGTAGGGTAACACTTTTCATGATCCATTACGTTTGACCCTTCTTGGATTCTAGCCTGATATGCTTTAAGCATCATGTCTAGGTCCTTGAGAGTGGGATCTGCTAGGACTGATCCTACTCTAGGTGGTGGTGGAATTGTGTGAGGTGGGTTGAAAGGTGGTGGATTGGAGGAAGATGGGAATGGTGGTGGTGGAGTAGTGTGAGGGTGAGTTTGAGATGTGAGTTCAAGTACCTTGGCTTTCATTTCTCTCAAGCTTTCCTCAAGTTCTCTCATCTTCTTTGCCCATTTCCTTTTCATTCTCTCTCGACTATCCTTCCAAGTTCTTGACCTTTTCTTAGCTAGGCTCTCAATCTCACTAACCTTGGAACTCTTTTCCTGGCCTAAGCCTTGGTTCTGTTGTAATGCCTTAGCTCTAGTGACCACTTTCACTGGGGGAGTGGAAGTTACACTTCTTGTAGAGTCTACCACTAACCCAATAACATTGATAGGAGTGATTTTTGGCATATTGGTGGGGTTTTTAGGACAACCTCGTAGCAAGTACTCCTTCCCACAATCTGAATAGAAACCTTGAATTATCACTCGTTGGGTTTGTGTAGGTGTAGGCATAGGACAATCACGAATGAGGTGATCTCCCTGACATCGATAGCACGGTCCTCTAGGAAATGGGGGTCTTATTGGCCTAGGTTGAGGTCTAGATTTGGGGTTCACGTACATGAGATTTGCATACTCTGGCTCCCAACTAGGTTCACTCGGGTCTTCATAATAATATGACTCATTATGCTCAGGTGACTGCATGTAGTAAGCCTGTGTGCTATCAATATGAGTAGAGTCAAAACTATGATCACTTGGGGCATTTTTTGAAAGTAATGGAGTTACTGGCACTAAGGCTCTATTTAGACTTTCTTCTACAACTACGTACTTTACTGGAATCACATTGGCTAGAGGAGGGGGCTGCTGCGCTAGAACTGGTTGAGGTCTTTCCTACCCTTGATAGGGTGGTTGATAGGGTTGTTGTGGCCTACCATACTGCTATTGTGGGTACTGATTCTGGTATCTCCCTCTTTGTGGATAATTCTGCCTAATCGCTTTCTTATTATATGGATAGTCTTGTGCAGTATGGTTAGTGTATTTCCGCTCTATGGTGCAGTATTGGTTGCTAGGGTTTGCTTGGGGTTGAGCCATAATGGGACATACATTTGCCATATGGTCACCTCCACAAGTATAACATCTTTTCACTGGGGCAAATCTTGGTATTTTTTTGCTTGAGACTCCTAATTTTTGGGCCACCTTCTCTCCTAGTTCCTCAATAGATATGGATTGTCTGGAAGTGAGGCTAGTAGAGCTATCTGAATCTTTGTAGATTTTTGAAAGCTCTAATTCCTCCCTAGATTATCCTCAATGTCTATGCACATGCGTCCACACTCTTCTATGGTTCTAGGGTCCTTCAAGTACACATAAGATCTCAAATTGGTACTCAACAATCCATCTAAGAATAAAGCCACTTGTTTGGTTGGAGTGGGTAACTCTGGGACAAGACATCTCTCTAGGTATTGCCTAAATCTTCTTCTTGCAAGTCTGACTGTCTCTTGAGGTGTCTGCTTGAAGCTATGTATCAGTGAGGAGGTGCTGTGTCTGATGCCACTCTTAGAAAACTCAATGATGAACACCTCTAGAAGTTGGTCTATGTTCCTGAACTGCCTCTCATGTAGTGGTTGGAACCATGTAAGGGCTGTGTTCTTGAGAGTTAGACCAAATGCATTGTACTGCGTGAAGAGGTCATCCACTTACTCTGCACTGAAGACTTGCCTAAATTCTGCCACATGATCATACGGATCACCTGGGCCATCGAAGCAATTCTTCATGGACTTAACTAGTTGTGTAGGCCTCAAGGTCCTAGTGTGTTCTCTAGGCCTTGGTAGAGGGAATTCATTTGTATTTCTTTGATTTCTTGGGTCTCTATGTCTCTCATTTTCCATTCTATCAGCCTTCGTTCTCCTTTTTTCTCTTCCCAGTGGGTTAGCAAAGCTTACTTCCGGCCTATCTCTACTCCTCTCCCTTTGAGCTCCATGAGCTTGGGATGTCCCAGCTCCTTGGTGACCGTAAGTGATGTTAGATTTTGGTTGGGAAAAAACACATTCACCCTTCCAAGTGTAGGCATGCCTACCATGCTCTATGACCACAAAGATCCTCTCTAACATATTGTCTAAATAGTTCACTTTTCTTGGGCTATCCGAATCTTTAAACTCATAGATTGTGATCATTCCTGCTTCATTAGGCTGGTCAGTCTTATACCTCCAAAAAACCTCGTCAGCCTCTCGGTTTAAGAGCAGATCTATGCTCTTATTGTCTTGGGGAACCCATTCTGGAGTGATGATTCTAGTCAAGACTGATTTTCCTCGGGAAGTTCTGGGCTCTCTTCCTAAGTTCCCTTGCTCTATGTCACCTATGTCTGCCTCTGCAATCACATTACCAAATTCATCTGCTCTATTCGGTTGGTTGGTGACTACATACATTGTTCCTTCCTTATCTAGGTATGCACCGTTCTCAAATTTGACGATTGGATGTTCTAGTCCAATGGGTTGATTAGGGTTTTTAATCTAGACAACAGATCTTCTTGGACCGTCCTCATAGATGCAAGCACCTAATCGATTGGTCGTGATGTATTCAAGTTGAGTTTTGTACGAGCCTTCGGGTTTTTCTAAGTAAGCCATGCCTGAACTTCCTATGGGTCTCTCCATACCATAAGACATCTCTGATTCACTAGTTTCAGAGCTAGGGTAGTGCGGATAATCGCTCAAATGTTGGGCCCAAGACCTAGCAGTGTGATTGACACTAGCCTCTGAAGACCTAAGGCTTTGTCTATCTCTCCCTAGATGTAATCCTGATCTAAGGTTCATATGCCTGATTGAACAACCCCAGCTTAACCCCAAGTACAACCTCATTGCAGATCAATGTGTATCAGTCACTTGGTTCTTTTTTAGTTGGTTATTGTGTTTGTGCTCTTGTCTGATATCATGTCCTCAGGAATACTTGAGTGAATTTCCGCACTTTAGTTGATCGCACCACGTTAAATTCTTTCCTTTAAGGTTATCGATCACAAAGAGGTTATAATTCTGCTTGAACTTGAGTGTTTAAGTAGTCTTCAACTTGATAGATGCCTATCGTCACCCTGACTTACTTCTAACATGACTCGCACTTAACCTAAGCTAGGAATTGATAGAGTGAGTTGAGAATGATCCAGCCTCAATTGCTTATCCCTTGCTCTTGGATGCTCAAGAACCCTAATCCAAAGCTTGCAGAATACCATTGCTTAGGGCACCCTCTATCGCTCTCAATGGACCTGTAACAGTCCCACAGTTATCTCAAGATTTATTAAGTTTAATTGACTCAATAGACCATGCCTATTCATGCACTTTCAAAGATCCAATTTTTGCTTTGCTTGAATGAAAATTCCCTTAGAGGAAGTTATGACAGTTCAGGGCTCTAGGGTTAAAGCAGGGTTAAAATAGGCTAACAAGCAAACAGGATCTTTTCGATTATTTTCTTGGGGGCCTCACTATGCACCAATTGCTTGAAATGTATGCCCAAAATTGCCAAAATTTGAACACGAAAAAACCCCAAGAATTTGGTAAAAAATGACTCTCAATCGTGATCGATAAGCCTGTCAATCGTGATGGACAAAGCTGTCCATCGTGGCCTATCAATCACAATTGATAGAGTCAATCACGACTGATGGTGTCAAGTGTGAGGGCTATCAATAACGATCGATGGTGTCAATCACGATCGATGGTGTCAATCACGATCGACACTTTTTCCACAATTTCCAGCGTGATTTCAGTCAATCGTGGGTGTGTCCATCACGATGGACACATGGACACACGATTTATTGTGTCAATCATGAAATTTCAATCGGTTGTGATTGACGGTGTCAATCGCGACTGACAGAGTCTTACATGACAATCCATCATGGTTGTCAATCGTGATCGATGGGTTGGTCATGATTGACAGGGTCTGTCAGTCGGCTGTGTCGATCGTCACTGTCGATCGCGATCAATGGTGTCGATCGCAATTGACAAAGGTGTCGGTCATGGCTGTCGATCACGATTGACAGTGTCAATCACGATGACAGAGAATTAAGGAATTTTTTGACTGTGATTAATGATCTAGAATGTGCTAATCATGTATTTTGTGGTGGTGTACTTTGTTTTACCAAAATTCAAACTTATTTTTGTCAATCACAATCGATAGAGGTCAATGCCTCAGAACCTACACAGATAGTTTTCTCACGTGCTGGAGCTACTGCAGCTGCAATGGAAGCTGGTACTTGCAAGCACACTCAGAGAAACGCAGAAAACAAGTGCACATACAAGCTCTCTCTCACTCTCGCTCTCAAGTGAAAATGAGGAAATGAATGGAGACGGAGGTATATGGTCGCAGTGGTGAAGATGAATGGATATGGTGTTTAGAAGTGAAGAGGAATGTAAAAACAAGTAAAAGAAAATTCTTACCTACTCTTCCAATGTCTCTACTCTACATCTTACCATCACGCGCTCGTCCTCAAAGCTCAATCCCCGGCAACAACCCCAATCCTTTAATGTCCATCTGGGCAGACATGAGGATGGTATGAAGACCTCGAGCAAGTGATGTGCACAAGTGGTGATGGAGAAGCACACAAGCATGCACACACATACACACACACGTGCACACAAGTAAGAACAAAGAGTGAGACAATGGAAGGTTTGATTAAGATCAAAAGACAATTACAAAATCTCTTCTTAGTTCAAACTATAGTTTTCTCCTAAAAAATGAGCTCTCTAGCTCTTTTTATAGTTTTCGAGAGTTGATTGATTTATTAAGAGAATATAGAGACATGTTTGGATGGAGTTATAAGGACTTAAAAGGAGTAGACCCTGACATATTCTCACATACAATTCCCATGACCTTAAAAGCCAAACCCTCTAAGCAGAAGCCATACACCTATAACGATAATTATGCTGCCAAGATCAAGGAAGAGATAGATTGGTTGATAGAAGCTAGATTTATCTATGAAATTGAGCACACCGAATGGGTATCCCCCATTGTAGTGGTGCCTAAAAAGATGGCAAGTTACGAGTTTGCATTAACTTGAAGAAAGTTAATGCAGCCACTATTAGAGATAGCTACCCACTTCCTATCACTCAACATCCATTGGAAAGAGTAGTATGCAAGGAAGTATACAGCTTCGTTGATGGATTCTCTGGCTACAATCAAGTGGCCATTGCCCCAAAAGACCAGCATAAGATGGGTTTTGCCGAGTAGGGCATATTCGTTTTTCGAGTAATGCCATTTGGTCTTACAAATGCATCAGCTACCTTTCAAAGGTTGATGTGTCATGTGTTTAAAGAGTTCTTGCATAAAAACTTGGAAGTCTATGTTGATGACCTATGTGCTCATTCCAACATTAGACAAACTCATATACCTAATCTCAGACAAATCTTTGACAAATGTAGAGAATATCAAGTCTTCTTGAACCCAGAAAAGTGTGTTTTTATGTCAGGCAAGGCAAGATTCTAGGAAACATAGTATCAAAGAATGGAATCTCCACAGATGAGGATAAAGTTAGAGCTATAGCAGACCTACCTAGGCCAAATAATGTCAAGGAAGTACAAGCTTTCATGGGACATTGTGGATATTATCAACGTTTCATTCATATGTATGCAATCATTGCAAAGCCTTTGTATGCCCTTTTGAGTAACTTTAAGTGGACGCACAAATGTGAAAACTCCTTTAATGAGCTTAAGCGACGACTATGTTCAACACCAATCTTGACTACACTAGATTGGAGCAAGCCATTCCATGTTCATGAGGATGCATCCGATTATGCTATTGGTTGTGTACTCGCACAACCTACTTGTGAAGGTTGTATGGATCTTCCCATTGCTTATGCTAGTAGAAAATTGAATGTGGCTAAACAAAATTATACTTTTTTTTTTACATACCATCAAGCACTATTATATCTAGTGAACAAACCATGCAATACTAGATGGGTGTAAGCTCATAGTCAATGGAGAGTGCAAAGCAAGAGGACTCAAACTATGAAGCACATCTGAATATGCAAGGGTGAACAAGCCTCTGCTATGATGACAGAACCCCAAAGATGCAACAGAAAAACTACTCAGACGAAGACTACAATAAAGGAGTATGCCAAGAATCAATCGAGCTAGACTATTTCTATTTGGATACCAAAGTAGTTGATGAAGGCTGATCCCAATGCATGCCAAATTTGGGTGCCTAAGTCTTGCTTACTAGCTCAAATAGCGACACATAGATTCATAAGCTCAAATCACCACCCATAAACACTCACATCATACACTTCATGACAAACATTTGGAATCAACAGCTCCATACTTGAGATCACAGCTAGGACTGTATGGAAATGGGTACCCAAAAAGTCCCAAATCTGAGACTATCTATTCATGCACCATGTAAAGGTCATCACTACCAAAAGATGTAATCCCATGCTAAAAGTTTGGAGAATTAAACCTTGTATCAAACCCCCTGACCCAATGTTGTAAATCAATCAGCACCGAAGTAGATGCATTCTGAGTACAGTGCATATCCAAAGTATGCATCAAGGAAAAAAGTCACTAACCTACTAATGGACACTCACAGATGCAAGAGCCACCTCAGTCACTAACTTTCTAACCATTTGGGGTATTATGTTGGTATTGTAAAGGAGACAAAATATCATCATTTTTTCATTACAATACTAATAGGATCTCTTTTTTGGATAGATTAAAAAAAAACAATACTACTAGCATCATGGCTAACACAATGAGCACTAGTTCGTGGGCAAGGACAAGTCAAACCGGAGTTGGTATGGAAAACTTGCATATTGAAGTGCCACTGACCAAGTGACCTATAGAGCTCTGCCACCTCCAACAAATCCCGATTCTCGATCCATCTACAAGACTTACAGAGAAGGTTAGTGGTCATTCTCATTGGTTCAATGGGATGCCACAATAGCTAGGAGATGTAGCATACATATGGGAGTCCAAGTGTGAATTTGGCAACATGTGGGCACAGTTTCAATTTTCTTTCAAAAGAATTCGAGACTCTCCAGAACACCTCAGAACTACAAGTAATTTGTTCATGTGCAGGGTTAGCTCAAGGCCTCTATACCAAAGCCAGACTTCCAATGCTTCTATTATTTAATGTCCACCATATAGGGTAACGGTGTGAAAGATTGAACAGATACCTTTGTAATTCCCTCTCTATCATGCAACAATGAGCTGAAGAACTTTGAACTTGCCCTAGAATTGGTAAGAGATGCACTTGACATGCACAACATGCATGTAACCTTAGAGAAAGATGCTTTGATACCTAACAACATGAAGAATAGGAATCTATTGAAGCTTAAGGATATGGCAGCATTGACACCTAATGTTTCCATTCCTTTTCGTCTTTGCATGCAACACTTTGCATTTCTAGGACAAGATAGATTCACTCAGCCACACAAAAGAATATGGTTCAGTCTTTATCTAGCAGAGACATGCTCATTAACTATTAAGCTTCCTATGTGGATTATGGAGCAGTTGTATGAAGCTAATAAAAGGTGGTTTAGAAAAGCAGTCTTGAATGGATGTTGTGCCATCACTCGTATAATATATAGGTGTTTATCATATGATGTGCCCATTGAGAATGCACTAACATGGTCACAATTACAGCTGTTTAAAGGACGCTGCACTTCAACTCACCAATCCAAGCAAATGAGGGGCACTCTTCTATGTGTCCAACCACGCGAAGTCCTTACCACTCCACAGATATCACGAATGGGAGAAGGTACAATTCCTTTATTTACCATCTGCATCTCTAGATGAGACTCAAAAGGAACTACACAAGTTGGACCATCGGCTCTATTTGCATTGCTAGAGTTTGAATTCGGATCCACTAGAGAGGTCAAAGGGATGAGTATGTTAGATTTTGAGGCATTTTGCAGACCACTCAACTATCAGATGTTGAATTCTTTTCAAACAAAGAAGGTTCTGGCACATCAACAGAAAGAATGGGACAATCAAGAGAATCACGCCATGTGCACTAGGAGGATGATCAATAGAGGACTATTTCTCAACAATTAGAACAACCAAAAGGTGAAGAAGAAGAAGAAGAAGATAACATAGCCTAGCATATACTACAAAACTCGGCAGATATACCAAATCATGGAAAGAGTGAGAGCACAATAGTTACTTTTTGAATAAAGCAACAGAGTGCTCATGGCCCAGCTCTTGGAAGAGGCTGGTGTTGACTCTGAATTCAGTGAAACTCTACTATTGCTCTTAGAAACCTATGTTGTAGTTGAAGCTATAAGATCCACACTACAGAGGCCTCCCACCCAATACAATCATTGTAGATTCCAAACATGACGCACTCCTAGGTGACTCATCACAACATCTGAATTCCAATATAGACCATATTTTGTAATTTTCCCTGACTATAATGCAAAAATTAAGAGATTCATGAGGAAGACACCCACATTCACGACACAATTGCAGCCAGACGACTTATCACTCACAACACACAAAAGTAATATTTATCAACTGACCTAGTGGAGAACTCTCTTGAAACTTACCCAAAAATGTTGCACACTTGGATCAATGCAACATTACATCTTCTTTACAATCCATGCTATGGAACAGTTTGAAGGCATAGGTCATGGAAAGTATTTAACATCAAAGTAAAAAATAATGAACAATGCAAGGAGTGGCTCAACTATGCATACATCATGCCATCGCAGGGACCACCTTCTATTGCTTATATGATGGCCACTATACGCCACTAGATCACTCGGTTGAAGCCAATGCCAGATGTAGGAGTGCAAATGATGCTCGAAATTCTTGATATGATGCAGATTTTTCTCAACACTTTTCGAAATACACAGGCACCACAAGTAGCTCTACCGGGCTTTACAAATGGAAATTATGATTTGATGTATGACATGAGCACAACCCCAAGCATTAGAGTAGCTTATGCCTGGCACGCCTGCATCAAATACCTCCCAGCCTGTTACAAACAAATGTTTGAAGATATGTTCATGATAGGGTTTTGGGAGTATCACTCTGAAGTGTTTGCACCAAGACCAACACACATGCTTCAGTTATTTGCATGTGAGCAGGCTATGTATTCAGAGTATTACACGATGCCATAGGCAAATATCCAAAGTGCCATCAATTGGGATGCATTGCAAGCCGATCTAGCAAAAGGATTAAGGATCCGAGAACATGACTTCACCACCAATGTCATCCAATATTACATCGACCACCTTATAGAACAGGGGTCTATCAAGGGTGATAGATGCTAGAGAGGGGGGAATGTTGGCTCATGGCCCATGTTCTTGATTACACATATATGGAATTCTTTGATTTCTCTCATGGTCCCATGTATGTGGTATGCATTTCATTACATGGGGTGCTCCATTCTGGCATCTAACTTCAAAGATGACAAGAGATATTGGCACTACAAGTGCACTAGAAATGTTACCCCCTCTAACCTAAGTATCTAAAGTTTGTTGTTGATATTGTCTAGAACAGTTCCGATATTTATTTTTGTTGGAAATTCATGTGAGATACTCAATTGTGCCTGCATCTAATGATTATATAGAGGAGGAACTCAAGGTTTCAATTCTATTCTTAGAGGTGGAGTGTTATAAGCTATTTATAGTACTAGAGTAAGCAACAATTTGAGATGAAAGATGATATGACGTTTGAGAATATTGAGATGAAGTTGATGGAAGTGCCAACCCTAGTGATTTTCAAAAGACTAAAAATATTTAGCACATGCAATCTTTTTAATAATCGCTTTAGCCATCTCTTCAAAGCAAGGAATTGATGTCGAGCTTTGGGCTTTCTTTATTTGAGGGTTTTATAAATTTCTTAGATGGAAAATCTCACATAGGATCACTCAAGAACTCTAGGGAAAATAGATAAAATAGGATCTCCTTGTGGCCATTACAACCTCCCATACTTGCAAACGTTCACTAGAAAATTCCTAGCCCACACAAAAAGATCAACTTTCAAAAAGGTAAACTTATAATCAATATGTGGTTTCCTGATCCCTAGAGTCCAGAAAATTGATAGCAAAGCTAAACATTATCTTAGATTACACTTCTTGGGGTCAAAATAGGATAACAATTTCTTCAAGAGATCTATGAGTTAGAGTTTGAGGTCTGCAAAAGCATAGAAATAGTAGTTCCTCTTGGAGCACAACTCAATACTAAATGTATTACCAAGTGAATTTACAAAGATAATTCACCTATAGGGTTATATGCGTATATACAAGCCAAGGGAAAAAATTCCTAAAGAGGGAAAAAAATGTATCAAAGATTCTAAGTGTGTTCACACACATCACTACCAAAATATACCAACAAATCCCCCTTGGGACTGATGTTGTGAACAAGGAGTTGGCACTCATGTATAAGGAAGTGCCAAAATATGTGAAAAGAGATCAATCCACAAAAGGAAGTAAGCCCAAAGCTTTGCAAAAAGCTTCAAATATCTCCTTAGGTAGAACCTTTGTGAAAAGGTCTGCAATATTATCATGTGTGTGCACATATGCCAAACTTATATCCCCAGTAGAGAACCTCTCCCTAACATAATGATGGTGCACCTCAATGTGCTTTGTGCAAGCATGGAACATAGGGTTCCTCACAATTTCCAATGCACTCTCACTGTGGACAACGCCCAAATAAGAAAAAAGGTGTCTGAGCCACACACACTCAAGAGTCATTGTGAAATCTCACCTATACTCAACCTCACAACTAGAAGTGGCCATAGTAGGTTGCTTCTTGCTCAACCAAGATAAGCATGAAGCAAAAACCACTAGTGGACACATGAGTCATAGAAACTAGCCGAGTTTGAGTCACAAAAAGCATGCATATTTGGTGGTAATGATCCCCCTTGGGATAAAACAATCCAAGTAGTCGAGTACTAATCAAGTAGCGAAAGATGTGCTTAACTACCTACCAATGCTTGACACCTGGGTAATGCATAAGCCTAATCATATGAGAGACAACAAATTGAATGTCAAGCCAAGTTATGGATAAGTAAATCAAGCTTCCAAGAGCTTGCTGATAGAGAACAACATCAAATGCATCTCTAGCATCATGAAGAATCAGCCGTAAGCCTATTTCCATGGGAGTGGCAATAGGTTTGCAACCTTCAAGGTCAATACATTGCATGCCATCAACATATACAACAACGAACAAAAGTACATCACCTACATGCTTAACATATAAGGTCACCTCAGTTGAACTGCTCTCAAAACCATGTGCTAGCAAGTAGGGATGTATCTTTTCATACCAAGCATGTGGTGCTTGCTTCAAACCACATAAATTCCTATTTCAAGCTTCACACTTTTTTCATGCCCTTTTTTCACAAAACCATGGGGTTGAAATACATACACTTCCTCATGTAAGTCACCATTCAGAAATGCAATTTTAATGTCCAACTGATCTACATTCCAACCATGATGAGGAGTAAGTTTATAGATGCTATGACGATGGTCATTTGGCATGTGGAAGCAAATCTCTCATCAAAATCAATACCTCTCTCTTAAGCATAACCTTTTGGAGCAAGCCTAGCCTTATAGTTGTTAATTGTTCCATGAGGCTTATGTTTTAGCTTGTATACACATTTAGTGCCAATGGCATTTTACCTTGGAGGCAAATCACATAAAGACCAAGTACTACTCTTCATAATAACATCATATTTTGATTGCATAACAGTCATCCATGTTTTTGAATTATGTGCTTCATCAAAATAAATATTCTCATTCTTATCACAAAGACTAGAGATAGCCATTGCATAACAATCTGATACAAAGGAAGCATCATAAGAGCATGAACAAGTATGATTTCTATCTCTCAAAGTCTACACCAGCTATTTAGGCATAGTTTTAGCCTCTTCTATGATAACCCTCTATGTAACTAATTCATATGGCCTTAGGAATTGTGTCAATTGAGACTACACCTCAATCACCCCACAAGTGCATATACTGGTGGATTAATACACATTTAATTATCAATCCATGAAAATAGACATATCAAGTGTATGAAGACATGTGCAGACATGATGGTAAGTGAAGTGACAATGTTACAATGCATGTAACTCAGTTCAGCTACCTCTCCTACTCATTAATCCTTTGAACTTGCACGACGTGATACTTGCAACAACAATAAGCACAAATTCAAACTTTTCTCTTAGCTCCAAACTCCAAATATGGTGAATACCAAATTTCTTTCAAAATTCTCGACGAGACACATCTAATGGTAGTATTTTCAGCCGAATCTGACAAATATGTTTCAAGTTATGAGCAAAATAGGGATCTACGGGAAACCCTTCTTCAGCTCAATGACTCACTAAGCTTCACACATGCACTATAGTCATGAAAACAAGAGAGAATCGGGTAGACAACACTGTTGGACACACATTTCAAGCATCAAACACACATGCAAGATCTTGGAGAAGAAGATACACAACAAAGAAGAGGAAAATTCAAAAATTCAACTCGATTCCTCAAAATGGCAAAAAGTATTTACAAAGAGTCATCCTGTGATATTTATATATGTGCTCTAAAATTGCTCCTTTCACACAAGAGATCGGCACTTTTATTGAAAAATGCTACATTCCTACTATGTTTACAAGGGTTATGTTACAAGAACTAGGATTTATGCATCTAGAGGACTCCTCTAATGCATTTACATGACTCATGATGTCTTTGAAGAAGAAAAATTAAGCCTAAATTTGAAAATTTTTATGGGCCTACTTTTTCTTGCTTCTTTCCTCTGCAACACTCTCCCCTCTTTGTCTCTGTCATCCTTTGATAGGCTTTGCTTCGCTTTGTGTCTGTAGTAGATTTGGTTCCTTACTTCACTACATGCCAATAGCGATGTATGAAGACTTTAGAATCATTAGAGACTTTGTCACCTTATCCGAATCTTCGATCCCAAGCTTCTGTTTGCCTCTTGACATTCCTTTTATCCACACCTGTGCTATTACTTCTAGTTGCCATGTGTGCACTCTTCGGTACACATTGCATCTCTTATAGTCGGGCATTTGTTTCAAAGATCCTATCCTTAAATCTGCTTTTACATCCTTTGGAACCTGATGCATTCTCTTTAGTCTGTTTATTTCGTTCCACTGCATGCACCCAATGGTCAAGGAAGCCTTTAGGACTTCCAGACAATTGGTTGCCTTATCCGAGCCTCACTCCTATGCTTCCATCTTCCCCTTGGTATTCCTTATATTCACATATCAGGTTTTCTGTATTGATTTGGGTTTCCACGCACGCACTAGTTGGGAAATATTGCATCTATTTCTATCTGGTTGATGCTTCAAAGGTCCTATGTTTAATGTTTGTTTACACACTTTGGGACCTCCTTCTTTCACATTGCAACCTGATGTGTGCCCCTATGGGGCTTTGAGCAGAGGGTGAGTTACCTTTATTGAACAAATTTTCTTTTTTATTTTCTTCTTCTTCATTTCTTGCTTGATTCTCCCTCCAAACGTCCCTCCTCCTGAACTTTGTCATCCTCAACAGGCTTTGCATGGCAACAAGAGTATGTTTGAATGGCCATTTGCTCTCTTTGATTTACTAGATTTGCCTCACATATCATTAGTTCCTTCCATTGTGTTGACTTTACCCCATCATTTGGTGCCTATCTATGATCTGCAAAGAAACTTAACTCATAGGCCACCAAGCAAGCATTTAGATTGGAGGATAATTTGACAAAAATCTCAGAGTCCATTTCAAAAAATCCTGTGAAAAATGCTTCCTCGAAGGTCTGCATATAAGGAGTCAGTAAAAATACTAATCGTGAATATATGGCCATTATCATAATCTACTAGGCATTGCTGAGTGTGTACCTATGTCACGAGGTCTTAGGGACTTGTGTCGAAGAGACTTAATCTCATTTGCCCCACAAGTGCGTATAGTGGTGGATTGACACACGCTTAATTATCAATCCGAGGAACCACATGAACCAAGTGTATGAGGACGTGTGCACACATGATGGAAAGTGAAGTGGCTCAGCTATAATGCATCTGAAAGGACTAACCTACCTCTCCAACTCACTCAATCTCTGGAAATGTCTACCATGATACCACTTACAATTGTAAATACAAATTCGAATGTTTCTCCTAGCTTCGAACTCCGAATATGGCCAATATTGGTTCCTTTTGAAGCTCTCGATGAGACGCATCTATTGGAGTTATTTTCACTTGAATTTGACAACTCCTCTTCAAGTTATGGCCAAAACAGTGAATGATGGGAAACACCTACACTCACCCCACAACTCGTATTGGTTCATACACACACTACAATCGTTCAAAAGTGATGGGAAGGGATAGACAACAATCCTACACACACATTCCAAGCTTCACACACACAAGATCATAGAGAAGATGAAAATCAGCAGGAAAGAAGCAAATTCGAAATTTCAGCTCTCCTTCTTCACAACGGCAAAAAAGTCCTTACAAAGAGTCACAAAGTGACTTATATACATGTGCCCTAAAAATGGTCCTTTCACACAAGTGACCGGCACTTTATTGCGTAATCTCTAACTTTCTACTATTTTACAAGAAGTATATTACAATCATTTGGCGCTTATGCATCTAGAGGACTCCTCTAGTGCAATTACATAGCTTTGAGGGAATTTTCTAGGATTTTGAAGAAGAAATTTATGCCCATTAATTTGAAAATTTTGGGGCTCCTCTTTTGTGCCTCTTTTCTCTGCAACACTCTCCCCCTCTTTGTCTCTGTCGTCCCTTGATAGGCTTTGCTTTTCATCTGTAGCTTGTCTATGGCTCCTGAATACACGCACCCAGTGGTCGAAGAAGCAATAGGGATTCTCAGGCAATTTGTTACTTTATCCGAGATTAGTCCTTCGCTTCTATAAGCCCCTTGGTATTCCTTATATCACAAGTCTGGGTTGCTGTATTAAGTCGGGTTGCCACGCACGCCATCAGTGGCTAAGAATGTGATATTCTTAGTCACCCTCTTCAACTTCTCAGCCTCTGCCTCTTTCTAACTTTTGGTCTTCTAATATGTCTTTGTCTTCACACATCTGACCTGATTGTATTAATTGGAGCCTGTTACCTTTTCACCGTTGCACACCTTACTTTGCACGCCTTTACTCTCTTCTAGGTCAGCATTATGTTTCAAAGACCATGTTCTTAAATCTTCTTTGTCATCCTCTAGGACCTGATTTATTTCTTTCCATTGCACGCATCTAGTGGATGAGGAGATAGTTAAGACCTTCAAACAATTGGTTATCTTATCCGATGAAGAATCTTTTGTGCACTTTCTCCCTTCTAAAGAGCTTGATGTCGTGCTTATCCTGTTCCCTTCTTTCCACTGCATGCACCTGGTGGATGAGGAAGCTGTGTGCAACCTCCCATGAAATGTCCTGGTTGTTATCTTTCTTTATTTCCAATCCTCAGGACCTAGTTCTTTGGTGTTGTTGCCTAATGTGTGCCCTACAAGGCTTTGAGTAGAGGGTTGTTCTCTTTTTTATGAGCTTTGTTTTTCACTGAGCTGTTTTATTCTTTGATCTCCTTCTTCTTCTCTTTTTGATCGATTCCCCTTCCACACGTCCCTCCTCCTGAACTCTGTCATCCCCAACAGGCTTTTTGTGGCGACGTGAGTATGTTTGTATGACTTTCTGCTCTTGCTGATTAAGTAAATTAGCTTGACATAACATCAACTCTTTCCATTGAGTTGACTTCACCCCGTCATCTGATGCCTGTCTATGATCGGCAAAGAAACTTAATTCATAGGCCACCAGTCTTGCATTGAGGTTCGAAGATATTTTTGCAAAAATCTCTGAATCCATTTAAAAAAACCCTATAAAAAATGCCTCTTCAAACGTCTCCATATATGTACTTGGCAAAAACATGAGTCTTGAGTATACGGCCATGAGTGTTAAGTGGCTAGGTATAGTCGATAAATAAAAAACGAGGGCATCTGATCCCTGGTTAATGCCGATGAAATTCAAAAATGTATACTACACATGTTGGAATACCTTTATTACTGTCAATAACATACTCAAAATTTTGTTAGTCATTTTGATTGCTAAATTTGGTACAACTGCGTATCTGGCAATCCAAAACTTGATTGTTTTTACCATGTATTCTTCGGTTGGTAAGTAATTATGAGGTGGACTTGGCAGTAATGGATAATTTAGGCATTGACTATTTATGCTTCCCTGGCACTGTCCTTCCCAAAATTGCATCCAGGAGCACCTTTTGGGTACTGGGAAAAAAGATGGATTGACTTGAAGTATATATGGTGCCGATTCCCAATGTACCCATAGTGTAGGATTCTTTTCCAAAAATTTCCGCCTCCAGATAGGATCTGCTTTGTCAAATTCCTCTTGTGTATAGGTAAATGTTTGCATGCTGAATTGTAGGTTGCTATCTGGCTCTTGATTTGTTGTGATCTTTATGTACTGTCGTGTTTGTTCCTTGAGTAATCCATACAGCACATTGAAAGGTTTCATTACCTGTTCTAGATTTTTACTCTCAATCTTTGCTTCTTTCATGACTTTGATCACTTGTTCTTCAAATTCTTCAATAAGCTGGGACACCAATAGTGCCCGCTCATGTCGGCTTAGTTCTGCAATAGCCCGAGTATGTCTCTCAGTGTTGGACTCCGTTTCCTCCCTTATTGGTGAATGATGTAGGGGGGGAGAAAGAGGACGTACCTCAGTCTCCTCAGTAGCCGATGTGGAGTGTGGAACTATTGGTGTCCCCTCATTTGCCTGTTGTGCCAATTGAGCTTTCAATGTTGCTATTAATTCTTCCTTTGTTTTGATTTCTTCGGTAGCTCTCATACTCATTTCCTTGTTCTTGAGGAGCTCCTCTCCTATGGCAGGAGTTGATCGCATCTTCATTGCAGTGTTCAACGTACTGATTTTTTGCCATCTTCTATTTCTTTCTAAGTTCGCGGTGTCGTTCATGTATCTTGTTTCCCAATCTGCTATGATAGCTTGCTCTTTTTTCAGTTGATCTTCATATTGTGCTATCCGTTCCTCCAATGCTTTTGTGTTGTTCTCTGTCACTTCAGGAGCTTCTATTGGTTGGTTGCATAAAAGGGTTGTCATCAGCTCGTTGTTCCTATTCCGCAGGTTATCGACTTCATCCATGTATACCTTGATTTGAGATTCAAGGATTTTACTTCTAGTAATCATTCACACTTTCTCTGCTTTGCAAGCCTCATATTTGCTTTGTAGTGTTTTCAGTTGTTCTTGCAGCTTCTCGTTTTCCGTTTCTAGTGTGGCACATTGATGCTTGGCCTCATTGGTTTCTGACTCTTTCTCTTATATTATCTTTTGCGCTTGAATTAATTTGGCACATAAATTCTCACCGATTTCTTGGAACTGATTCTTCTCCCTCATTGCCTTGTCATAATCTGCATCAGCCTCAAGCATTAGCTGTTGAGTATCCATAGCAGTTTGTATCATTTGCTGTACTACTGGCTTGAGTTGAGCTACATCCATGTTCAACCAAGTTTTGGGGATGCTTGGTTCTTCCCCAGTTCGTACGTCTTTTCCTTGCTCCACATGTATCATCTCGTTATGCAGTTGCCTTATTTGGAGCTGTACTTCATTGTCCATTCATGTTGTTGGGCTATTGTTGAAGATACAACATATATTTCTTGGATCCACTCTATCTTCGTCATCATTTGTACCTTTTTCTACCTTTCATTTAGTTAATAAAGCACTCTTGTATAGGTGTGTGTGAGTGCCACACTAGAGAATAAGTGGGATTCATTCTCCTTTCAGTTTAGAAATCCCACATAGCATGCTTTTTTGCCATTTTGTATATAAAGAGGTCTCCACCTCTTCTTTTGGGAGAGCTTTTTTAGAAATAATGAGATAATGCTAGTTTGTAGTTAGACTCTTACTCTTTTGTCATCATGATGTGTGTGCGTGCTTGTTCTCTTCTTGCCTAACGCTTGTGACACATTGATGTATGATTACGTCGCTATTATGCTTGTGATTACGATTATGTGCATCATTCGTGATGCTTATGTTGTGTCTTCTTGTTAATAATGTTGTTAATCATATGTTGACGAAGCGCCATTACGTCTGCTGAGTGCTTCTACGCAAACATTTGGATCTCATGAGATACTTCCTGGTTTGACAAGTATGAGTTGTGATGCTACAACGTCAACAACTATTCTCAAGGTAGGCACTAAAAAATCAATTGGCAAGATTGCATTTTGTCCATACACCAGGTTAAATGGTGTAGTTCCAATGGTTGTCTTGTAAGCGACACGGAAGGCCCAAATTGCATGATGCAATTTTTTGTCCCAATCTAACCTCCCACTATTGACTATCTTTGTCAATATTGTGCACAACACCTTATTGGAGTTTTCCACTTGCCCGTTGGCTTGAGGATGATAAGGGGCTAATTTTTTATGAATTACTAAGAACTCATTCATTAAGGACTCTATTACATCATTAATGAAATGCATTCCTCGACCACTCACTATCTCTATGGGTAGTCCAAAGCGAGTAAAGATATGCTCAAAAAGAAACTTAGCAGTAGTTTGAGCATCATTTTTTCTAGTTGTCTTTGCCTCTACCCATTTAGTCAGGTAATTAGTTGCTACTATTATGTATTCAGCGTGTGATCCCTTGGCTAGTGGATTAATGGGTCCTATGAAATCGATACCCCATTTGGAAAATGGTCTCATGCAAACCATGGGTCTTAATGGCATGTCATCTCATCTAATTGGATATTTAGCTTTTTGGCATGTCTCGCAACTTTGTACATAGGTGTCTGCATCCATATGTAGAGTTGGCCACCACAAGCCTATAAAAAGGATCATTTTTACAGTTCTTTCAGCTGAGAAATGTCCTCCTGCGGTACCTGCATGTGCCATTGTTAATATGGGTAAGTACTCTCCTTCATGCACACATAGTCGTAGTTGATTATCCTTCCCTCTCTTGAATAATTGTCTTCCCATGATGACATAGTCCTTACTCATTTCTTCCAAGGATCGTTTCCTTGCTAAACTGATTCTGTCTTCATGCCTTCGTGTCTTTAGGAATTTCACTAACGTCTTACTCTAGTTGGGTGCTATTGTAGAGAAAGGTAAAGATGTATGATCATCTGGAGTGGTTTCCTGACATTCCGTGCAACTATTGACATATTCATGGACATCCTTAGGCATGGTAGGCCAATAGACTCCTAATCGTCTCAATTCTCTTAGAGTTCCATGAGTTTCTTTGTGCATTCTCCATTTTTTTATGTGCACTTGTTCGATCAAGTTCTTTTGTTCATCTTCTTCCACACATCTAGACAATACACCGTTGGATTCCTTATGATACACACTCCCTACTACAATGTGTAAGTTATGCGATTGTAGAATTTCCTTCCTACTCTCCCTATTAATTGAGTGTTGTGGTCTATGAGTGAGTATCGGAATTAGCTTTTCTGCCCACTTAGGACACACTTCCAAATTGAACAAGTAAGTATCTGGTAAATCATCGAGTGTGCTCCGCTCGGTGGTTCTCCATGTGTTAATCTAGAGAGATGATCTGCCCTTACATGGGTGTTACCTTTCTTTACAATTACTTCAAAATCGAACTCCATTAATAACAGAAACCATCTCACTAGTCTTCCCGTGTTACAAGGCTTATTGACCAAGTACAACAAGGCTTGATTATCTATGAAGAACTTGAACTTGTTAGCTAATAGGTAGTGTTTGAATTTCTTAACCGCGTACACCATCCCTAATCCTTCTCGCTTCGTAGCTGTATAGCTTCTTTCAGCTTGATTCAATTGTCTGCTTGTATAGGCAATAGGATGATCCAATTTTCCTTCGTCTGTCAATTGAGCTAAAATGCATCCTATTGCATAATTGGAAGCATCCACATGAATATGGAAGGGCTTGTTCCAATTGAGTGTTTTCAAAATTGGAGTTGTGCTAAGTTGCTTTTTTAGCTCATTGAATGTTTTCTTGCATTCATTCGTCTAGGTGAATTGAGACAGCAATCCATACAATGGCTTTGCAATTATGGCGTACCTGTGGATAAATCGGCGATAGTATCCACAATGACACATAAAATGCTTGCACTTCTTTTGCATTTTTTGGTCTTGGAGGTTCTAGAATTACTTTGATCTTCTCCTCATCAGTAGATATTCCATTCCTAGATACGATGTGTCCTAGGATCTTTCCTTGTCTTAGCATTAAAAATGCACTTTTCAAGATTCAAACATACTCTATCATGTTGACATTTTTCAAATACGCAATTCCGGAATGTGTTCCTGCCTCCGATCTGAGTATGTACATAGGTCATCCACATATACTTCAATACTCTTCCATAGGAATTCTTTGAAAACGTGACACATCAACCTTTGGAAGGTAGCAGAGGCATTAGTAAGTCCAAAAGGCATCACTCTGAAAGCATAGATGCGGTCTTATGTTGGTCCTCAGTAGCAATAGCAACTTGGTTGTATCTAGAGAATCCGTCCAAGAAGCTATAAACTTCTTTGC
The DNA here is from genome assembly GCA_020310875.1 of Ceratopteris richardii. NCBI lineage: Eukaryota > Viridiplantae > Streptophyta > Polypodiopsida > Polypodiales > Pteridaceae > Ceratopteris > Ceratopteris richardii. The sequence continues at coordinate 126,220,100 of CM035437.1, forward strand.
CTGCAACTCTTTCCAAGAGGTGATCAGTAATAGGTAATGGGTAGCTATCACGAATCATGGCTGCGTTGACTTTCTTTAGATTAATGCACACTCTCAATTTTTCGTTCTTTTTGGGCACAACTACTAATGGTGACACCCATTCGGTATGCTCTATCTCGTAAATGAATCCGACAGCTAATAGTTTGTCTATTTCTTCTTTAATTTTTGCTACATAGGCATCATTGTAAGTATAAGGGTGTTGCTTCGATGGGTTTGCATCAGGTGTCATTGGGATTCGATAAGAACAAATGGAGGGTTCCACACCTTTAGCATCCTTGTAGGTCCAAGCAAACACATCTCGATAGTCTCGAATCAATCTTATCAATTCTCCCTCCTCCTCAGGTGACACATCCTTTCCTATGTATGTACATCTTTCTTCTCCATTTTCTATGGTCACTATGATTTTTTTTGTCTGTTCCTTGTTGTCATATGCTTCTCCTTCTCTAGCCTCTCTCTTAGGCATCTGAATGGCTATTTTCCTTTCTTCTACTTCGTATCTTTTGAAGTGTTCTGGGACTTCAAATAAATCCGGGGTTGGTTCGATCTTACTCGTGGTTTCCTCATGGTTCGGTACTATAGGGGCTGCTTCTATTGTTAACACTTTGGGTGTTCCACACTTGTCCTCGACTCTAATGACCTCTAAGTATCGATCCTCTGAGTCAAACTCCAGTTCCATCTCTATGCTCTCGTATTCCTCCTTCCATTCTTTTTCTAATACTTCTCCTGCTTCTACCTCCTAAAGGACTACCATATAAGAACTTACGCCATAGCCTTCTTCGTCTACACATTCATTCATGGTCAATACTTCTTCATTCACACATACATCCAAGGTTGCTAGGATTTCCATCCAACCGTGTGGTTCGAATGCTTCATCAGGAAAAACTTGAGGCATGTACATTGGGTCCTCTATGGGTCGATAATTTTGATGTCCTAAGGGCCATAGCTGAAGTTTTTTATCCTCTCCCTTTGCTTCTTTACACATCTATAATTGGGCATCCTTGTGCATCCATGATTGATCACTTGATCTTGCGCTATGGATAGACAAATCATCTTCTTCCTTGTGAATGGGGTTCCATTGTAATGGGGGTACATCCCTGTATGCAAAGGTATGCAAATTATCTTGGTAGTCTTTCCTTGATGTTGAAGGTATAATGAGTCTCTTCCCCAATCTTGTACAACCTTGAGTTGTCTCATGAAAGGTTTTCCTAATATCATTTCATAATTATTTGCCTTTCCAAATTGACATATCGCTAATGTATGCTCAAACTCGACTCCGCAGGTGGTCAACCTAATTTTTTCCAATATTCCCAAGGGTTTCTCGACATGGCCATCTGCTAATTGAAGCTTCATACGAGTTGGTCGTAGGGCTGGCTTTCCCCATTTCTCCCAAATCTCTTTGGTGGTGATACCTATTCCTGCTTTTGTGTCTAGTATGGCCTTGGTCATGTATCCATTGTACGTGACAGGTAAGCATGTGTTGCCCTCATCTCCTTCACTAAATTCTCCAACCTTATCCACCGGGATTTGTATAGTAGATAGGTTTTCAGTTTCCTTGCTTCCCTTTTTGTTCTTCTCCTACTCTAACTTCAATTGTATCGCCAATTGTTTCCATAATTGTAGTTTGACACGAAGTAATTCTTCCACAGTGAATCGACATTGTACTTTGGTCCTTTTGAGTTCTGCTAGATTGTGTGAGGTCTTGTCTGAAGGCTCCTTTTCTTTTCCTCATATTGTGGGAGCATGGAAGATTATGGACTCTTTCTCATATTCCCCCATGTAGTTTGGCAGGGTAGAAATGTTGTGTGCTTCCTCTCTATTTTGGTCTAGCCTAGAAACTTCTTCATATATTTCTTCCATGTTTGGCATTGGTTGATAGTCTTCCATATCTAATTCCTCAAAAGGCGGTTTTGCAACTCCATTCTTTTTCCATTGATCTTCTCGAATTCTAGTCCATAACTCCTTTGGCCAATCAGCCTCCAAATCAGGGACTGTGGACATGGATTTGTCTTGGGCATTAAGTAGTTCTTCCTTATCATCCCTCTCTTTTGGTTTCTGGTCCTTGGTATTAATACAATCATTGTATTGATTCTTAGATATTCTCGTCTCAGGAAGGGTTGGGATAGTCTTCTCTAGGGTGGCCTGAGCTACCTCTATGCATTTTCTACATATTGCTAGCCTCTCCTTTTCTAACTCCCCTTGTGGGTAAAGCTTTTCATGCTGCTCTATATTTAGTCCATTCACGATTCTAGCTTGATAAGCTTTTAGCCACATGTCTAAATCCTCTGGTCTTGGGTCTGCTAGAATTGATCCTGACTTATCAGGTTTTAGTGTCTGCGGTGTAATAGGAATTTCCTCCTGAGTTTCAGGTTCTCTAGTTTTCTTATTGCCTCTTGTGCCCTTCTTGTCTTCTTTATTTTTATTTTTTATCCATTTTTCCTTGAGTTTTTTCCTCCTATCCTTCCACTTTTGGCTCTTTGTTGCTGGGGTATTCTCAAGTGGGTCCTCCGAGTCTTCCACTACTTGTACTTTGGGTTCTAGGGTTTTACTCTTTTCTTGCTCTGAGTCTACTCGTTTTCTTTCTTGTCCTTTAATTTGTGCTCGTGTGATGGCCTTTAATGGTACTGTGTATTCCTTGTCACTTCCTGACGATTCAATTACTTCGATCACATTAATAGGTGCAGTCTCATGAGTCTTATTGGGATTTTTTGGGCAATCTCTAATGAGATGTTCCTTTCCACAATCATTGCAATACCCTTCCCACGTCCTAGGGGGTGGTGGGTTGTATGGCTAAGTGCATTCTCTTATAAAGTGATCTCCTCCACATCTATAGCACCGTCCTTTTGGCATGGGTGGTCTCATGGGTGCTAGTGCTTTGGGTGCGGTGTACATTAGTGTTGCCAACTCTGGTCCATAGACATTGTCATATCCCTCATATCCATAGTATTGCGGGTCATAAGCTTGCTTGTACTCCATCATACTAGTGTCATAGGGATAGCAATCTCCTTGGGTTTGCTCGTATCCTGGATTCGTTGCTTCTGTACCTGCTAATGGTGATGATGGTACTATGGCTCTCTCCAAATTTTCCTCTGGTTGAGCATATTTAACTGGTACTACGTTTGGTGGAAATGGCGGTTGTTGTCCTAACACTGGCTGAGGTTGTGCATATTGTCCTTGCTCATATGGCCTAGGTGTCACTTGTGGTCCTCAATGGGGATTGTATCTTGGGATCTCCCTTCCTGGCTTTCTAGGTGGGTATCCATATGGTCTATACTGAAGTTGGTTTGAGGGTCGTGTCTTCCTGTTAAATGGACAATTCTCAGTGGTATGATTAGTGTATTTTTGTTCTGTATGGCAATACAAAGCGGTTCCCTGATGTGGCTACCTATTGTAAGGGTAGGCTTGAGGCAATCTTGTTCCTCCTCTTACGCACATGTGAGTAGGATGGTCTCCTCCACATAGGCTGCATCTTCGTAACATGGGTATTCTCATTGGTGGATGTTGGTAGTTCTGCTGTTTGTGAACTCCTAACTTCTTGGCTACCAGCTCCGCTAACTCCTTGACATCACTAGAGTTGGATGTTATTGTACTTCTAGTGTCGTCTGATTTTGTAGGACTGGGTGTACTTTTGAGATCATCCGCTAGGTTATCCTCTAGGTCAATACACTCTTGAAGGCATTCACTCAACATCTGCAGCCTCTTCACATAGACTAAAGTTCTCAAGGTCCCGTTCATCAGCCCCTCCAAGAATAATGATATCATTTTTTGTTGCGTGGGTCTTTTTGTTACTGGACATCTATCAACATATTGATTGAATCTCCGGGCCGCAGTTTTCACAGTTTCATTTGGGTTTTGTTTGAAGCCATGGATTAAAGATGAAGAGTTGTGTTTAATCCCTCTCTTAGCGAATTCCCCAATGAAATCCTGAAAGAATTGCTCAATATCTCCAAATCAATTGGGATCCAATGGCTGGAACCAGGTCAAAGCCGCTCCTGTGAGAGTAAGTCCAAAGGACTCATACTGCACAAAGAAATCATCCACCTGTTTAGCTCGTAGAACTTGTTTAAATTCAGCTATGTGATCGTAAGGTTCTCTTATCCCATCATAATGGTTTCTCATACACTTAGCCACTTGAATTGGTCTTAGTCTTCTTATGGGTTCTAGTTGTCTAGGCGTTACCAAAATTGCTGGTCTAATTCGGGGCATTCCAGGCTACACTCCTAGAGGTGGTCTTGGCATTACTGGTGGCCAAGGGTGGTTGCCTAATACTGAGTGAGTTTGATTGTGTGCTTGCAGCCCTGGCATTGTAAATTGCGCGTGGGTTCAGTTAGGAACACTTCGTTGACTCATCTATCTTGACATTGTATTCTCTGGCTCTTGTTGAGTCCCAAAAGGATTATGGGAGCTAGTTGCCTGCTCTCGTAGAGGGAATATTGGCAACCCCATATACTTCAATTGAGCCCTATCAATGGCATCAACTGGCCAGTATCTTCTTTGGTTCTTGTCTAGGTATGTGACTCTAGACTCCTCTTCTGGATCTTTTAACTCATAGAAGATCATGGACTTTCCTCCTGTCCTCATGTGGGTGAGTCAATTTGTAACAATATGTATGATCCATGGATCAAGTAGACCTCTAATAGGTAATCATCTTGTATCAAATCTCCTCTCAAGACTCGAGTCACTACTGATTTACCTCTAGGTGTAGTTACTAACTCTTAAGGGTCCGGACTTCTTGAGATTCCATCTCCTTCCAATCCCCCTCTCTCGTTGATCCGGTCTGGGTGTTCTGTTACCACATAGATGTATTGTTATTTGGGTTGCCCACAATTTCCTCATGCAATGGCACCCTCTAGCCCTCATCAAAATACCTTTTTTCTTGTATTTAGGAGATGTCCATATGAACACTCTCCTAAGCCCCTTTTTTGATATTTCCTTTAGACTATGGTATTGAAGCCTTATCAATAAAGCCCTTTTTTGCACACATCCATATTCCCCACGTAGAAAACTCCCACGCCTACATTTGTCTTGAAGTGGGTGGTTGTTAGAGAATATCTACAAAGATTTAGAGAGATATGAGCATGTGCTCCTTTTTTACTAGTCAAAAAGAGCACATGGGAGAATGTGCTTAGCCTATAAATATAGGCTCATTTCTTGTAAATGGGAGAATGTGCTTAGCCTTCTTGCTTCCATGCAAGGTGGTGTGGGTCTTGGCTCCCAAGGGCATACTACAACAACAAATTTGGCACCGTTGCCGGGGAGAACGGCCTTTCATCACTTGGAGAGCTCAAGAGCATGTGGTAAGATATTGATTTGCAGCTTTTTGCATATACTCTTAGGTTATGTGTGTTGCCATGGCATTTTTCACCTTTCCATTGGACCATTAGCTCCTCATTTTCTTGTTTTGAGTAGGATAGGTTAGTTCAGTTTTGTTTGTGGCACAAGAACCCCTAACCCTCTTCTCTCTCTCTCACTCTCTCATATACACACTCCCACACACACATTGGGCATCATTTTCCACCTCTGCCACCCCTTTTTTAGTGATGGCCTTGGGTAGAGGGATGAGGAGTACCTCCTATTTGGCCCCATCCTTCTGTTCAATTTTCAAAAAAAAATTCCCACAAAAAGAGAAGCTCTAGAAGTTTGGAGTTTTAAAATCTTACGAACCCACTCCCTCCATTCGAATTTGCCAAAAATTTTTGGAATACTCTTTGTCTAACAAATGCATTCACAAAATTGCAAGTGGGGAACAAGGGAGGGTTCAAATGCATTTACTCTCTCTCCTTGGATGCCATTTGCGTGGCCATTTCGTATTGATTTTTGGGTTTTTGAAAGACCAACTGTCATGAAGTAAATGTGAGCAATGGAGCATGCCTCCACTCGCGTGAGGAGGACGTACGCATCTAATGGGAGATACACGAGCATTCATGCTCTGAATATCCTCCCTCCCCCAATCCTTATTGCACTGGGGTGAGCTCCAAACGAGCTCCCTCTTGCCTCTTCCTCTGTCGGGGTTGAGCTCCAGGCGAGCTCCCCCTTTGTTCAACCTTCCTCTGTTGAGGTTGAGTTCTAGGTCCCCCTGCTGTGCATGTTGTTCTCGAAGTAATCTGCAAAGGCCAATCTTGGGCAGATTTTCATCCCCATTGGCTCCTCCTGTTGGGCTGACGCTTTTCCTACTCTGCACTCTTGGCTATGGCGGAGGTTCACTCTACAGTGCTTCTCTCAGTTGTCCCTGTTTGACATTCATATCAATCAACACCCCTATCGGGTTGGGTACGGTGCCCGTGGGTCGTGCTCCATCAGGCTCCCCCTTTTCCACTCTCTGTCAGGATTATGCTCGCAGGTCTCCCCATTTCCTTTTACCATCGGGCTTGAGCTCAGCAAAGCTCCCCATCGTCACTTGCTTTCGTTGCGTGTTGTTGTGGTTATGGCAGACCGTCAACCTCTACATGTTTCTTTTTGGGGTTTCCTTTGTGGATGTGCTGCTAAAGAACTCTAGGAGGATTGGGTGCACCTTCGAAGTTGCAATCTGGCTTAGATCTGCTGGCTTTCGTTCTTACTCCATGCTTAAACTGCTGGATATCAGATCGAGTGTGTGCATCCCCGCTTACCCTCTTCATGAAAAATCGAAGGCGGTTGGGCTCCCTCTGCTCGTTTCTCAATTTTATGTGCCTTCGCACCTGTGTCATGGCACCAGTTGCCCCGATGCTGTTCAGTCGAGATTTTGTTGGTTGGGGTGCTGAAACCATCAGTTCCCCTCTGCTTGAGTTTGGGTTTTGTGGCCTGCCGCCCTCAGTAAAGGAGGTCTGTGTTTATAGTTTCCATGCTGGGAAAAATCTCTCGAAGTTGCAGACCAGGTCATGGCTAAGATCGTGTGATGGGTGGCAACATGCTTATGCCAACACATCTTTGGTCCAATACTTGTGCATTTTGGCTCATTTGACTCTGTTGCCCTCTTTCTATGAGCAACAAGAAAAGGGCTTCCTTGATCTTCTTTGTTTTTCTAAGTTGAAGCACGGGTTTTACATACTTTCATATAGTAGGGCAATATTTTGGTGTATAATGTTAATGCCTATTGGTCGGGGTGCAATGAAATCTGTATGGCAGGTCTATGTCTATGAAGTTCTGTGTTGTCAAAATACTACCCGGTAAACCTATAGGTGATCCTAAGTTGTAAACCTAAAATAAACATCTCTCCATGGGAGAGATTTGTCTTTAATGCTCCCTGTGCATCTCATTAAAATGCCAACCGTGTAATCGGGCTAAGGTAGCATGAAAATTGTCTACAGACCTATTTCAGTTGTCAATGTTATTTCTCTAGAGTTTTGGGAGCTCAAAGGAGTTTCTACCATCAGAGCTAATTGAAGGACTCTACTTGACCTGCTCTTTGTTGGAAAGATAGATGCAGATGCATCATGAGTGGTCTTTTGTACTCGGTTTCCGGATGACATACATGTATGTTCTTTATTTATAAATGGTCATGTGGAACTGATGCATATATGTATCTTGGATACTCTGTTTTTCACTTTTCTATCTCACTAAAAATTGGCAGCACAATTGAATGTTTGGCATGCTTAATAAGGGGGAGTCAAATTCATGTTCATGGGGCTTGGGAATTGCACATTTTTCTATCTTTTGTAGTTTTTATGATCTGCCCCCATGGTTTATCATAGGAATGCTTCACCGTGTAGAGCACTCACCCGTTCATGCTTGCAATATATAAATCAAACCGTCTACTCTTTTTGCTACTCCTTGCAATCAGAAACTGTATAAGGCGGGCCATTGATGGTGTGGTGTTTTGTCGCACTCAATTAGATAGAATACCTCGGTCCCTCTCTTTTAATCAAATAGGACTTTTCAGTCCTTGTATTGGTTGTTGGAACAAAACTACGAGAAAGGCTAGTGACCGAAGTAAAATCAATGACTTTGTTTCTGCACTGGAATAAGTTTTGACCAAGGACATATGAAGTGTTGCTCATTGCATGAATCTTGTTGATACTTCATGTTGAGTGCTCCACCTCCATAACGAGTTGGTAGGCTTAAGTGGCTTGAGGTGCGCAAGTTCTCCCACGATGCTTGTATTGTTCTCCATTTGACCAAGGTTGTTATGGGATTGTTTGAGTATCTGTGATTTGTAAAATGTATGTTGTAACTGCCCAGGACTTCTAGGACGCTCAGCTCTGAGTATTTTGAATATAATTCGCCTGAGGTACATGATGGAGACATTGCAAGGTCTGCACTACTCACAGAGCATCAAGGTGGTTCATTTGATCACCTAAGTTGGTGGAGTTGGCTTATCAAAATTTGAATGTCTTTTTAAACTGATCCTTCTTTACACAAATTCTTTACATGGTTCTTCCACACGAACATCTATGCTTACTGCTATTCAGAGGGTGTATATGTCCACTTTTTATACCTCTTGATCAAAACCATAAGAGATTGTGAGTCAAAAAGATCATGTAGAAGACAGATAATTATAAGTTCTTGCTAGGTATTTTCTTTTTAGAGTATAGAAACATGAAAATTTTCAAGAGGACTTCTCTATAGGAGCAAATCTTGTAGAATTGTGGCCCAGTGGTTTCTTGCTCAATCTGATTGTTCTCTTGTCTTTAATCAACAATGATTAACTATTTTTTCAGACATTGGGGTGTGCAGATTGGTGGCTCCCATATTCTAGCTTTTTGGTTTCAAGTGCCATCTGTGTTCTGCTAAATCATGGAGTTTTCATGTTTTGGTGCCCTACCAAGGAGTGATACACATGTTGGATATGGAGACTGTTGACTCCTTTAAACCACCTAATATCTGTACATTTATCATATATATGATCTTCCTTGATGAAAAACTTGCAGGTTTGAAAGAATGAGGATGGTGCTTCCTGGCCTTGTGAAGTTTCTACTTCATGTTTGTCATAATCATTGGAAATGAATAAATTGCTTATGTGTTTGTGTGATACAAAGGTCACAATGGTATGAATGTTGCTTGATGTTCTGTATCCATTAACCCACTAACAGGAAGGAGGTATAGTACTACACAACTCTTGCTACATGCAAATGCATCTCTCTTGATTCTACTCTTTATTAATGCAAGTAGCTATCTCTAGTAAAATTCCTAGGTTGGGTGCATAATGCTTATACCTCAAAATGTTCTTCATGATTTGAGCACGTATTTTTTAAAGGATATTTGCGGGTGAACATGCACATAGGGGGTTGAAATTCTTAGACCTGAACTAAATTAAGTGTGAAGTCATAAATGAGTGATTGTTTTTGCTAGGGAAGTAACTCTCTAGTTCCACATTCCTCACTCAAGGCTTAAATTCATTACAGGCCAACACACTTAGAACTTCAGCATTGATCCTTCTTACCTCCTATGGATGATTTGCTACTATGCTTTGCAGAAATAGTGTTGGATAAGTTGTTTGAATCTCATGAATGCTTGTAAAATGATAGGACTCATAATGTTGCACCTATTGTCTATTCATTTTATGAGCACATAACACTCATGTTAAATTGCAAGCTTGATTGACTAGGAGCATAGTATAAATGTTGGCAGGACCTTAGGCTACATTCATCTCATGCTTTACATCGCAAAATGTCACACACTCACTTGGAAATAACAGATTTTGGCAACACTGGGATATAAGAGATAGGCACTATTAATCCTTACTGGGCTACTTCTTTTCTGATTCAGATTACTTGTTGTGTATGTTTAAATTTCAGGTATTGGAGCTCCTAGAGAAGGCACATTGGATGGAAGCTGGGCTGACTGCCCCCCAAGGGGATTGTGTCGCTCAGCATTGCAGGCGTGAAAGACTTGAAGACTTACAAAATTGGATGGAGGCTGGGCTGACTGCCCCCAAGGGGATTGTGTCGCTCAGCATTGCTGGGATGAAGATTTGAAGGCCGACGACTTGCCGATTCAAAGATTTGCAGCCTTGCAAAATTCAGATTGAAGTGCTGCATATTTAAAGACTTGAAGACTCACACTTGCACCAGTTCAACAATGAATGCTTCTCATTTCTTAGCTTTGTCGAGGACGACAAAGTCTAGGAGGAGGAGGGTATTGTTATTTGGGTTGCCCACAATTTCCTCATGCAATGGCACCCTCTAGCCCTCATCAAAATACCTTTTTTCTTGTATTTAGGAGATGCCCATATGAACACTCTCCTAAGCCCCTTTTTTTATATTTCCTTTAGACTATGGTATTGAAGCCTTATCAATAAAGCCCCTTTTTGCACACATCCATATTCCCCACGTAGAAAACTCCCATGCCTACATTTGTCTTGAAGTGGGTGGTTGTTAGAGAATATCTACAAAGATTTAGAGAGATATGAGCATGTGCTCCTTTTTTACTAGTCACAAAAGAGCACATGGGAGAATGTGCTTAGCCTATAAATATAGGCTCATTTCTTGTAAAAAGGGAGCTTTTGGTCGTGCTCTCATGTAAAATCCTTTCAATGGAAGAATTCTCTTTTCTCTTAAGACTTTGTGCATATATGTATTTAGTCTTGGAGTGTGAGAGAGTGAGGTGTGTGAGAGAGTGAGGTGTGTGTGCATGCTAGCTTTTCCTATGTGTGTAAGTAGAGTGTTGCAACTTTTTTGTATTTTACATATGTGACTAGGATCCTTGACTCCCATTGCTCCATATTTTCAAGCATGTGGCATAGCTGTGGGCTGATGGCCAATGGCTTGAACATGAAGGAGGATGGGGTGGATGAAAGGAGAGTCATTGTTGAGCCTTCCTTCTTGCTTCGATGCAAGGTGGTGTGGGTCTTGGCTCCCAAGGGCATATTACAACAACAAGATGTGACCTAACTTGTCCACGTACACTCCTCCTTCATACTTGACTGCTAGTCTAGGCACTATTACTGAACCAGTGGAATTCACCATCCTGGCTACTCACCTGTTTAAATTATCTAGGTAGATGGGGAGCTCTTGGGAATTAGTGGACACATATTGCAAAGAGGTACGGTATTCCCCCTCTACCCTGGACATGAAGTTTCTCCTAGGGACAGAACCTTGCATGTCTTCTAAAGCCATTGGTATCTCTTCTTCTAAGTCACTAGAGGTGTTGGAATAGATAGAATGATTACTTGCCTGAGTTGTACTTCCTACCAATGAAATAACACTCCTCCGGCTACCTAGCACCCATTCTGATCTCAAGTTCATTCACTCCCTTGGGGCTATCTTGGTTCCCCACTAGTCCATAAGTGGCTTCTCAATTACCTCTAATTCTGCCCTCAATTGGCTTGAAATGTTCTAGGTGATACCACCTTGGCGATACCACTCTAGGCGATATGGTCTTAACATGATACGATACCAAAACTTGAGACGACACGATACCAAGAATTATCACGCTACGATACCTCTTCAAGTGACGATACGATACTAGGATAGGCGGTGACACGATACCAGATTCCTAGCAATACGATACCACGTTTTGCACGATATGATACTAGTGCTCTACACGATACGATACCAACATTTTCCCATGATATGATACTAGATGGCTTAGGTGATACGATACCACCTGAGTGCACGATACGATACCTGTACATTGCAGGATACGGTACTAGATGGCTCAGGCGATACAATACCACCTAAATGCATGATATGATACCTGTGCATTGCACGATTCAGTACTAGCAACTCTCGCGATACGATACTAGTGCAAGTGTCGATACGATACCGAAACCTTGCACCATACGATACTGGTATTTAGGATGATACGATACTGGAATGTCTCACAATACGATACTATGGAGTTCAAACGATACCAGTATAGTGCGCGATACGATACCGCTCAGTCGATGATATGATACTGTGACCGGGACAATACGATACCAAGTGGACCGTGATATGATACCTCTAGTTGATCGCAATCACGATATCAACTTGATGATACGATACCAAAAATGGTATCACGATACCTCAAGTGGTATGCAACGATACGATACCAGGCGAGTATCGTGATACTAGGGAATCTTGGTATCGCAATACCAAAACTCAACCGATCGTGATACTATAGCCAAAATCGCTCAAATCACAAAAATTTTTGCACACATGTGTTTAATTCTCACCCCTCTTCACTCTTGACCCTTTGTCTCCCTCCAAAAATCTCCCAAAACTCTCTGTCCCACCCCACGATACTAGAAACATCTTTAATCACGTGTAAATGTGTTTCTAAAGAGGTTTGGATACTGAAATCTTGTTGTAGCTTACCTTTAGGGATGCCTTGCTTAGGATGTGAGCTCACAAAGTAGTTTTTTTTCTTGCAAGGCACGATACCACACTGGTGACACCAATCGCTGGACACGATACTAGTTCTAGTGCTTGTGTCAAATGAACTAATTTTTTTTTGTTTTTATAGTTGGTGATGCCTGAACCCTACTCTACACTAATTTTGGCTATTGTTTGAGATTTTTTTCTTGGTGATTCCAACTTCCTCCTACTCCACTTCTGTCTTTGACCTAACCCTAACTCTTCCTTCTCTCCCTCACTCCTAACCCTAAACCTAAAAACTCATCACACAGACCTCAGGGATGTGAAGTAACAAGTGTTGAAGTGTCTGACTACTTGCCACTGACAGAATTCACTTCTACAAGTACGATTTCTTCACTCTAGAGCTATAACCATCACAAGGCACCTTGGTTGAGTTTGTTCCCAGGCAACGGTGCCAAAAACATGTGTACCTAAGTCACGAGGTCTTAGAGACTTGTGTCAAAGAGACTAAATCTCATTTGCCTCACAAGTGCGTATAGTGGTGGATTGACACACGCTTAATTATCAATCCGAGGAACCACATGGACCAAGTGTATGAGGAAGTGTGCACACATGATGGAAAGTGAAGTGGCTCAGCTATAATGCATCTGAAAACACTAACCTACCTCTCCAACTCACTCAATCTCTGGAAATGTCTACTGCGATACCACTTACAGCAGTAAATACAAATTCGAATGTTTCTCCCAGCTCCAAACTCCGAATATGGCCAATAGCAGGTTCGTTTTGAAGCTCTCAACGACACGCATTTATTGGATTTGTATTTTCACTCGAATCTCACAATCCCTCTTCAAGTTATGGCCAAAATAGTGAATGGTGGGAAACACTTACACTCACCCCACAACTCGTATTGGTTCACACACACACTACGGTCATTCAAAAGTGATGGGAAGGGATAGACAACAGTCCTACACACACATTCCAAGCTTCACACACACACACACACAAAAGATCATAGAGAAGATGAAAATCAGCAGGAAAGAAGCAAATTCGAAATTTCAGCTCTCCTTCTTCACAATGGCAAAAAAGTCCTTACAAAGAGTCACAAAGTGACTTATATACATGTGCCCTAAAAATGGTCCTTTCACACGTGATCGGCACTTTATTGGCTAATCTCTAATTTTCTACTATTTTACAAGAAGTATATTACAATGATTTGGGATTATGCATCTAGAGGACTCCTCTAGTGCAATTACATAGCTTTGAGGGAATTTTCTAGGATTTTGAAGAAGAAATTTATACCCATTAATTTGAAAAATTTTGGGGCTCCTCTTTTGTGCCTCTTTTCTCTACAACACGGAGATATCAAAAATTAAGGCTTCTATGCCTTGATTAATGTTGATAAAGTTCAAAAATGTGTATTGAGCATACTTGAAAACTTTCAAAACTGTTAGTAGCATGCTCAACACTTTAATCGTCATTTTTATTGCTAGATCTAGAACAGTGGCATCTTTTGAAAGCCAAAACTCTATAGGTCATACCATATATTCTTCTATAGGCAAGTAATTATGAGGTGGACTTGGCAATAGTGGATAGTTAAGCCATTGATTATTATTATTCCCTAATGCTTCCCTTCCCAAAATTGCATCTAGGATCTTCTTCGTGGCATCGAGCAAAAAGATGGATTTACCTACAATAAGTATGGTGCAGATTCCCAATGCACCCTCATAGTTGGATTTTTCTCCAAAATCCTGCATCTCCATTTGGGGTCAGCCTTATCAAATTCTTCTTGCATGTAAGAAAATGTTAAAATGCGCAGTTACACTACAGGCATTTTAAAGTTCTTTCGGGTTCTTGGGAGTGGTCGGGATCTGATAAATCAGAGGCCCTATAACTTAATTTTCCCAATTAACTTACTCGATCAACAATTCGTTAATGTTCAAGACTCTGATTAATACAGATTACTGTCAAAACTCTGGTTAGACTTTAACAGTACGTAACACCGGAATATTCATTCCCATCGCACAGACTTATTATCCGTATTTAACCTTACTGTGTTAATCACAACTTAATGTAATTAAACAAAGGCAAGAACAAGAAAACTCAGATCTCAGAAATGCTGCACTACGACGACGTCTCCACAGGCCGCAATCGCCCAGACAGACCGTCTGATGATCCCGTTTGTCGTTACCAGAGCGTCACCGCAATGTCTTTTCATTGACTGATAAACAGATACATCACTTCGCAACGACCTTTCGGTTCGTGCGGTATAGGAAAAATGTGAAATTACAATATGCCAATCCGGCGACTTGCATTGGCACGCACGGTGGACTTGAACCCGCAACGAAAACAAAATTTAGGGCTCATCTACGATACCCTGTATATACATGGTGTGAGCTAATTTAAAAGTTCTGGAAATCTTCTGCTTCAAAGAATCCAGCATTAGTTTTAAGGTTTCTGGTTCGACTAACTGTGCATCAGTATGAACAGAGCTTGCGGCAATCACTTGACTCATTAAAAGATCAGCCTATGTCTGCAAAAAGGCCTCTTGCAGGTAGAAATCATTTGCAAGGGTGGCATCGCGACTCAATTTCATATCTTCGATCTGTTTATCTATTCTAGATAAATGCTCTGCTTGATAACCGAGCTTCTTTTCTCTTCTCTCCAATTCTTCAGACTGAAACTGCATGGTTTTTTAGTAGGCTTCGATTTCCTTCTGCACTCCTTCAAATTCCTTCTTCAATTTGAGATATCTGCCAAGCTCTTCCTGCAACTCCTGATCACGCTTGAACAGGGTTTCGGTAGTCTTATGCAGCTTTGCTTCAGCTTTAAGTACATTGCTGGCCAGAGACTGAGAGGCTTCTTCTAATATGTTGTATGCTTCCCGCATGCTATGCAGTTCATTGCCGATGGCAGTCATGGCATCTGTTTTATCAGTGATTTCTTGCTTCAACGTGCTGATTTCTATATCCTTTTGACACAACAAAGCATCTTTCTGTGCTAGCTGATCTTGAAGTTGTTGAATGTGTAAGTGTAGACCATGATTTTCTGCCTTAACTACATCGACTTCTTCCTGTAGGGGAGTAATATCTGCTTCTAAGATATCAACTTTATGCTGCAATTCTTGACGAATATTATCAGTGACCATTCGAAGTTGCATCGGTAGCTGCTGTGAGAATTGGATGAGCAATCGACCCATGGACTCTAATTCAGTAAACATGGGAACCGGAAGAGGAGGAGGAGGAAGTGGCTGGGATGAAGAGGCTGATAAGAGGTGAGGGGAGGATGGTGGAGAATAATTAGGCGAAGAGGATGAAGAATCGGGTGCTTCAGAGACAATAGGTTGAACAGGTACAATGGGCTGGACCGGAGGCATTGGTGGAGGAGTGGGTATAAGAGTGTTGGATACCAACACTATGCCGGGATTCTGCTGCGTAGTCGCTTCAATTCGGTTAATTGTCATTTCCACCAAAGCGATCACTTCATTAACAATGTCAGCGACAATGGCTTGCACATCTGCTTAGGTCTGCTACTGAGAATCCTCCCAAGAAGAACTTGCTTCGGAATCAGCAGTAGACACGCCTTGTTCCTATTGCCGGAGGGGAGAAGAGTGGTCGAAAGAATCAAGGTGGATCGAAGTTGCGGTGTCATGGAAGATCTCTTCTTCATGGGCTGCGGTGGAACCTTGCACTTGACTTTCAGATGGGCTTATGCGACGGTGTTTCCGGCGAAGGAGTTGAAACAAATCGGCATCATCATCCTCGTCTTCATCTTCAAGCATCCTAGTGGATTCTTCATGCAATAAGAACGGTGCATTGGTGGAGGTTGCACGGCTTGAATGGTGGGAAAAAGGAATGTAAGGATGTGGGGAAGACGTGATCGTGGAAGATCACCTTTGTTAACTTGCTTAATAACCGTAACGCATTCACAGTGAATGCACCGGAAATAGAATGAAGCGAAATTAACAGGCTCATGAGAGGCCATGTCAATAATCGAGTAAAATGGGCGTGAGTACGTTTCTGTAAATTAAGGATAGCAACTAGAAATTGTAAGGCGGTACGTTCAGGATCAGGGCGACACAAAATGGCATACTCATTCGATGAGTGTCGTGGGAACAATTCAACCATAGTGGCTATCGGAAGGAGAGGACCATTCTCCAATCCTTCCATAGGAAGACGGAAAGCTACAGCGAATGACGCTAACGTGATTACTATGCGAGACGGTAAATAGGTAATCGGCCAACTCTGCTCCGTAGCAGGTGTGGCGGCGATGGAAGCAATAATCTGCGTGTAAAAAGGGTGACACTCCACTGAATGCCAACGCAATTCAATGAAGTTTGACAGGCCGCGGATATGCAAGAACTCACTCACATCCTGAGGGAGTCTGTCACGAAAGGTAGCGAAATTGGCTAACGCTTCCATGATGCGCACGTGAAGTCACAAGAACATGAATACTAAGCAAACACAGAAAACACAGTGCACAGAACACACAGACACAATAGCGATTAACAGTGAAAAGAAGAAGATTAAGTAGACACTTGGTAACGGGAGGCGAATGAAAACCCTAATCATCGTGCGGTATGGAAATGATAACCTTCATAATTACGGCGTGCATGCATGAGCAGAATCAATAACATAGGGCAGCTTAATCATATTTAGGTAGCAAAACAAGGAGGTTTATGATTTATAGTCAGCCAAAATACGGAAATAAAAAGAAAATAAGTGACACGCGGAATAACGAGGGACACGTCAGCGGTGATAAAGTGGTTGGTGATATGGGCATAGCTTTGAACCATTAATCACTTTAGAAGAGGAATTCCGATCAAGCTAGTCAACCGAAAAGTAGCTGGTCCCACTTGCTCACTAATTTGGTAAGGACCAAACCACCGTAATTTAAATTTTCTAGCAGAACGATTTGATTTAGCATTATAAAACAGCACAAATTGGCCCACCGTAAAAACTAGAGTCTGGAGAAAGCGATCATGAATCCGGGCTTGCCGCAACTGAACTTCTTGAAGAGTCAGAAAACTTTCCCAGTGATGTTCATCCAAGGCTCTGAGTGTGTCCAACCGAAATGGCAAAGAGTCTTCGGGTAACAGATTCTGAGTTATGGCCACGCGTAAGCTTGGCACGACAATCTCCATCGGCACGATTGCTTCCAACCCATAAGCAAGCTTGAAAGAGGTCATTCTGGTTGCAACTTTGTATGTAGTCCGGTATGCCCATAACACTGCAGGTAGTAACTGATCCCATCTTTCTGGAGATTCCACGATCAATTTACGAAGCATACTCAACAACGTCTTGTTGGTACTTTCAGCTAAACCATTAGCACGAGGATAGTACGGTGAACTGAATTTATGCAGAATTTGAAAAGTATGCATTAGTACTCGCATTAAATTGTTAGCAAAATGGGTTCCTTGGTCTGTCACAAGTTCCAGAGGTAATCCATAATGCGGGAAAACGTCCTTCATCAAGCATTTTGTTACCAAAACAGCTGTGGCGGACCGTAAGGCCCAAGCTTATGCCCATCTGGTAGCATAATCTGTACATGTCAGAATGTAACAATTATTGCTAAGGGCCGCTGGTGGTGTGATTGGTCCAATAAAATCAAGACCCCACTTCTGAAAAGGTTCCAAAGGTAAGACAGGTTGCAGAGGAAAGAAGTGGCGTTGTAATGGCTGTCTAGATCGCTGACAAGTGTCACACTGTTGCACAAATAGAGTCACATCTTTGTACATAGTAGGCCACCAAAGGCCACTTTGCAAAATTTTCCAGTGAGTAAGATCTGCTGCAAAATGTCCACCAGAGGGTATTGAATGTGCCATAGCAATAACCGAGTCTACTTCATGTGGGGGAATACAGCAAAGTAAGACACCCGTATGATCCATATAATACAACTGTCCTACAATCAACCAGAATCTACGACTGGAAACTGCAATTTTCCGGCGCATAGCAGATTCTGAAGGTGTATGAGGAGGAAGACATCCATCAGTCAGAAAAGTTAACAACATATCATAGTAGGTAGACGGTACAGGAGGTTCTGCCGATTCGTCATGAGCCGTTTCAGTAATGTAAATTGCTGGTGTGGTGTCATCAACACCCATCGGAGCTTCACCGGAATCCAACCGACAGAGAAAATCTGCTAATGCATGTGTGGTGCCGAGTCGATGAATCACTTCATAATCAAACTCCTGCAACAATAAAACCCAACGAGCCAAGCGACCACCTAAATGTTGCTGCCGGACCAGATATACAAGTGCGGCATGATCCACGTGAAAGGTGAATTTTTGGCCTAGCAAATAATGCCGGAATTTCTTCACGGAATACACCAACCCAAGACATTCTCTTTCGGTAACTGAATAATTCCTTTCCACATAAGCGAGTCGGCGACTTGCGTAGTAGACAGACCGAAACCATTTATCCGTTTGCTGCATTAAAACACTACCAATGGCTATATCCGATGCATCTACAAAGACATGGAATGAGCGGTTCCAATCAAGAGGTTGCAAAATTGGAGCCTGCGTCAATAATCCTTTTAGACGATCGAATGCAGTTTGGCATTCCGGAGTCCATTCGAACTGTCGTGGAGTACTAGTCATTAGCCGATTAAGTGGTGTTGCTAAATGGGCTAACCACCGTAGATGCCTACCATGCCACCGGATTTGACCCAGGAAGCGCATAACTTCTTTCAGCATTGTAGGGACAAGTGCTTCCAACACAGCTGCAACTTTGTCTGGATCGACTTGGATACCTTGTGCAGATATAATATGTCCAAGGAGTTTACCACAAGAAACCGCAAAAACAGATTTTTTTCGAGTTCAGGCAGAGTCGATATTCACGGCATTTCTCAAAGCAGCACCGTAAATGATACAGGTGTGCCGCAATCTTGCCAAATAAGGAAAATTCATCTAGATAGACTTGCATAAAAGTATTCATGTAGGGTGAAAAGACTTCCTGCATGCAGCGTTGAAATGTGCTGGGAGCATTCCTTAAGCCAAACCACATGACTGTACAAGCATACACACCCCAATTCGTAATGAAGGCTATTTTAGGTATGTCCTGCTCGGCCATGCACACCTGGTTATAACCACTATAACCATCGAGAAATGAATACATCTCATGCCCGGCCTGTCTAGCATTGTGTCAAGAAAGGGGAGAGGAAATGGATCAGGTACCGTGGCCGCATTCAATTTCCGGTAATCCACATAGATTCATAGCTGCTTATTTTTCTTCGGAACAATCACGATCGGAGATATCCATTCAGCATGTTCGATTGGTACAATGAATCCCACCTTCAATAACCGATCGAGTTCTGCCTTGACCTGTGTTGCATAATTGGGATTCATTCGGTAACTGGATTGTTTAATTGGCTTCGTCTCTGGTTTGAGCACGACCCGACGTTGATAGATCCGTGGATCAAGACCCTTCATATCGTGATAGTCCCAGGCAAAAACATCAGAAAACTCACATAGGAGCCAGATCAAATCTTCTTGGAATGCCTCGGACAGTCTTGCTTTAATCTTAACAGCTCGCGGGTTAACTTCATCACCCAAATTATAGGTTATTAACTGGTCTTCCGGGACATAAAATTGACGAGGTTTCCCCAAGTCGTCAGCTGACTGTAAAAGTTGATGTAGAGTGGCTCCATCCATAGTACCATAATCATCTGCATCTGTATCTCCGGTCACAGGAACAACCGTACAGGCTGCCGGGCTCCAGTTGTCTGCTACAGCTTGAAGATCTATAGTACCTAAGGAAATCAAATCTTTATTGTTCTTCAGAAACGCCTCTTCTTCATCGTCAGATAAACCATCCAACATGTAGACCGGCTCCGCTACATATGGTCTGGCATGAAGCTCACAAGGCTGAATGGCATCCAGTTTAACAATATATTTATGGTGATTATCTTTGAAAGTCAATTCCTGCGCGGACCAATCCTGTATAACTTTGGAATGAGAACTCAAAAGTACCACGGAAAGTCGACTCCTGACGCATACAGTTGGACAAGAACTTAAAGAAACTTAAAAAGAACCAAGCAATTAAAAGAACAAAGAACCAGTGATGATCAAAGAAGTGCCGCTAAGTAAATTCATGAACCTTAGATCGGGCAAACACATAGGTAAGTCAGACCGACGAATCCTTAGATCATCAGAAGCAAGTGTAGGAAGTACTGCACAATCGTGGGCACAACAGCTGAATAGTAATTACCCCTACGAGTTGAGCTCAGATACGAGTCAATCGGAAATGGCTTTTAGCACGGAAAGACCAAAAGGAGGGTCAAATATAGCATATTTAGAAAGACCCGAAGGACCCTATAGGACTCAATTAGAATTTCTCCGAACCAACCGATTAGGTGCTCGCATCTATGAGGATGGTTTGCAAAGACAAGTGGTGCAAATGCACAACCCTGATCAACCCATTGGATTGGAACGTCCAGTGGTGAAATTTGAGAGAGACGCGTACATAGACAAGGAAGGAACGATGTACATCTTAAGTACTCAGCCAAACAATACCAATGAGTTTGGCGTAATTCAGTTAGAGGTGGAAGCGAAAGCCCAAGGAAAAGAACCATTAGAAGAACCTAGGACACCTAGAGGGAAATCTATACTGACAAGAGTACTAATCCCAGAGTGGATCCCTCAGGACAACAAAAGCATAGAGCTGTTTGTAAGTAAAGAAACAGATGAAGCATTTTGGACCCAGATACACCTGGAAAGGTTGTATACCTGGATGAAACTTCAGAAAGAGTATTTGTGGTGCCAGACCATGCTAGAAACACATACACATGGAGAGGCGAGATGGTATTCCCTCCATCACGAACAAATGTAAATGCGAGCCAACAAGGGGCAGGGACATCCTCAGCCCATGGTAATCAAAGAGAGAAAAACAAAGATATACCTGAAGTAAGTTTCAATCATCCCATAGGGAGAGATAGAACAACCACGGACACTAATAGAGCGGATAGACAAAGGGAACATGGAATACTAGGTGGTAGAGATGATTTTCCTCTACCTAGACCACGTGAACACGCAAGAATATTAAGACCCACTCAGTTAGTGAAGTCCATGAAAAACTACTTTGATGGGACGGGCGATCCCTATGATCATGTTGCAGAATTTAAGCAAGTGCTCAGAGCAGAGCAAGTAGAAGACATGTTCACGCAATACAATGCATTTGGACTAACGTTAAAGAATACAGCTTTAACTTGGTTCCAACCATTGCAACAAAGGCAATTTAGGGATATTCATCACTTTTTAGAGTCAATTCATCACTGAATTCTCTAAAAGTGGGATCAGACATGATACGTCTTCGTTGATTCATAGCTTCAAACAGACCCCTCAGAAAATAGTTAGACTTGCAGGGCGTAGGTTGAGACAATATGTTGAAAGATGTCCTATGCAAGAGCTACCCTCACAAGCCAAACAAGTGTCATTGTTTCTAGACGGCATGGTGAGCTCTAAACTACGCTCCTATGTATACCTGAAGGAACCCAGAACACTAGAGCAGTGTGTAAGAATTTGCATAGACATTGAGGACAACTTACGAGACGAGTTGGAACTCTCAAAGGTCTACAAGGACTCGGATTGTTCATCTCTAGCATCCACAAAATTGTCTAACTCGATAGAGGACCTAGCAAAAAAAGTGGCCCAGAAACTAGGAGTTTCTAGTAAACAGATGCCCAAGTTAACAACTAACGTACGTTGTTACACCTATGGTGGAAATCATTTGGCAAATGTGTGCCCCAATGCAACACAACCTCAAGCCAACCCTAGTGGCCAATATTGCACTATTGAGAGAAGATACACAAATCACACGGCTCAGGACTGTCCATATAACAAACAGGCAGTGAGGCAGAACTACCCGCAAGCATACCTGCAGCCAGGTAGGTATCAAGGCCAATACAATACTCAGCCTCATTACTATAGGCCTCCTCAAAATTATCCATATCAGGCCCAACAGAGACCACAACCTGTTTTAGCTCAGCAGCCACCCCCACCAGCCAATGTCATCTCAGTTAAATACGCTGCTGTAGAAGAAAACCTCAATCGGGCTTTAGTTCCCGTTTCACCCCTAATTACTGACAGTGATCCGAACTCTAACAGTTTTGACTCTACTCATGTAGACAGTCCACCCGCGTATTACTCAGAGTCACCAGAACACGTGGAGACATATCATTACGATAGTCCACCAGTGGAACCGAGTTGGGAGCCCGACTATGCTAATATGATGTACACAAACCCGAATCCGTGGCCCCAATTGAGACAACAGAGACCACAGGGCCCTAGAGGACCATGCTTTAGGTGCCAAGGAGATCATTTCATAAAGGATTGTCCACATCCTCTAATAGTAGGACAGTCACAGTACTATAACATACAAGGCTTTTGTGCCGATTGTGGTAAAGAGCACATCATAAAAGATTGTCCTAAGAACCCTGCTAATGCTTCAAATGTGACACCGATCAACGTTATAGGTATTGTGCACAATGCTGCTGGATCCAACCCTACATACGTGCCTATCCAAGCTATAACAAGAGCCCAGGCGCTCCTACAGAATCAACAGCTTAGTCAAGAGAAAATAGCCGGAACTAGTGAAGTTGGAGAATCTAGCAGTAAAAAGAAAAAATCTTGGAAAGATTCTAGAGAAAGGATTAAGAGAAAATGGAGTAAAAGGATAACTAAGTTGGAAGGAAGTTTGAAGGAATCTAGAGCCAAAATTCTAGAATTGACTTCACAGGAATTGAATCAAGAGAACCCAGCTCAGAAATTAGGATCAGTTTTAACGGAACCCATACCAGAAAATCTAGACATGATGTTTCGCGCGGAATTCAAGCACTTCTTCTTGAACTGTCACTTTAGAATTTTCAGAAGCCATTTGCACTTATAATGTAATGGAAAAGCAGTACTGGAGAGAAGCCAATTGAGCATGTTTTCTGTGGAGTTTATCCACCACAGACTAGCCAACAAGAGAACACTTGTTGTGGTAAGTAAGATACTTGGTTTGATTTTTATGTTTTTTCCTTAATTATATTACTGAAAGAAAACAATTGATTAGTTGATAGCCAAAGCTCTTAATTTACAACATATGATCATTCCTATGATAGTACAAGCTAGATCCTAATCCTGTACTGGAAATGTGTGCCACTACTTTCATTGAAGAAGTTGGGTGTCGAATGTGTGGCCTTGTAATATGGCCCTACTATGCATACTTTGGATGCAATAGACTCTTCATGAGTGCAAGTATGGTCTCTTGGATTATGATGCTGATTTGTTGTTGCTTCTTCAGTCTCCAAATAAACATTGTATTGTGTTCTTGTGGCAATTGCTTCTGCTACATTATCCTTCCTTTATTCTTGAATGTAGTCTTTGACCTTCTCCTGTTCTTGGATTGGGATTTCCATGTTGTAGTCTTTTTGGGTTTTCCTCTATCTTTGATGATAGTTTCTTTTGCTTTATTCTTCTGGTGTGATATTTCCTTAAGTTTTTCTATCTCTTGATTTGCACTTCTCTGAACCACTTTCGGGATCCATATATGTTGTGACTTCTGAGCTTCCACCAATGGCTTTGGAAGCCATACACATAAAATCCTTGGTTTATTCCCTAGAAACTTCAGATAGTGGTTATTCTATTATGTTTCTGATGATCTCTCGATCCATTTCTTCTTTGAACTCTCATGCTATGGCAATTTATCCTTCCATACCCATTGTAATCATGTGTTCATTCGTGGTTGTATTCTAGTGGTCACTATCCATGTCAAATTTTCCCATATAGGGTTGGTGGGGTCAGAAAAAATGTCCTTACTTTTTCTCTCAAGCTCATTTCCTACATAAGAATTGGTTATGGGATTATGTAATACATCACCAGGCATGGAAAAGTCTGGATTAGGACACTCCTAACTCATGCAAATACTTGAATTTCCTTCCCTATCCTCCTCTGGGTCTATTTAACCTAGGTATGATGGTGCTAATGTTTCTAGATTGTCTAGCATTAGTGCCTGAACAACATGGTAGAAAATTGGATGATAAAGCAATAAAATGTATTTTTGTTGGGTATAGTTCTGAAAGCAAAGGCTATCATCTGCATCATCCGTAGACTAAACGCATTCTGATTAGCCGTAATGTTGTTTTTGTGGAAGATGCTATTCAGCCCTTACTTTCATGTACTAAGGAGACATTTGTTAGCTCGAAAGACATGTATGATACTTTGGTGCCTCTTTATATAGGCGGACAGTCTAGTGTTGGTCCTAAAGAGGCAATTTCTCAACCTTTGCATGTTTCACGTGATGATGCGGATCATTCCACTTCTAATGCAGATTTACATGATGCACTTGTTGATGAGAGAGTTGATATTGAGCAGGCAAAAACTATGCCCAATTGGATGGTGCACACTTTGTGTGACAGCAAATTAGATGCACCTCTGTCATATTGTACTCATTCAGGCTCTCATAGTGCCTCTTTCACATCAGATTGTTATTCTGAACATTGGATGGCTACAATGCAATCTAAATATGATGCTATCAGGAAAAATGGTACTTGGACGTTATGTGACTTGCCTCTTGGCAAGAAGGCCATTGGCACTAAGTGGGTATACAAGTTGAAGCATCAAACTAATGGAACAATTGACAAGTATAAGGTTAGGCTTGTTGCAAAGGATTATGCACAGGAAAGAGGCATTGATTTTGATGAAACCTTTGCTTCTACTTTCCGAATTACTAATGTTCGTAGCATCTATGCACTTGCATCTCATCATGGTTGAAATGTACATCATTTTGAGATTAAAACAACATTTGTGAATGGTGACTTGCATGAAGAGGTGTATGTTTTTTAGCCCCATGGCTTTGTGCAAAAAGGGCATGAAAACCAGGTGTGCAAGTTAAAGAAGGCATTATATGGTTTAAAGCAAGCACCATGTGCTTGGTATAAAAAGATACATGCTTATCTGATTGCACATGGTTTTGAGAACAGTCCAACTGAAAGCACCTTATGTTAAGTGTCCTAATGATGTGCTTCTGATCATTGTGGTGTATGTTGATGACATTCTACTCACTGGTCCTCATGATACGCATATTGCTGATTTTAAGGCTAATTTGCATGCCTCATTTGAGGTGTCTGATTTGGGGCATTTGCATCATTATTTGGGCATTCATTTTATGCAAGTTGATGGTGGAATGGCTTTGTGTCAAATGAAATATATTGACACATTATTGCAACATTTTGGCCTTGACGACTGTAAGCATATTGCCACTCCTATGGAGACAAGTTTACGATTGAGTCTTCATGATGTTGGAGATGCATTTGATATTGTTCTAGGAATGCACTCAACAAGAAATATGGGCTTGCTATGCCACCACCTCGTAGCAGCCAAAGAGGAGAATCAATAACTGGAAGAACAAAATAAAGACAACTTGGAAGTATCTACTGACACACCTGGCATGCTGATCAATCCCAAAAGATTGCAAGCCATGATGCTAGACACTATAAAGGTTATCTTGGAGGATTAAACCATGATAATTGAAGCACATGATCAACTCACTACAGAATATGACATGATGAAGAATACTCAAGTGGTAGTACCCACACCGATCCAATAAGAGTAATCCATAACTAAGCATGTTATATCTACTGAAGTTTTCGAAGAGCTTGAAAATTTGCAAAAAACAAGTCACCACCTTACACGCAAAAATTGAAGCACATGCCATTCTTGAAAGATCAGCATCACCCCTTGATATTCTTGAGCTTAAGCATGTGCAGTACATGATTCTCAGGCTACGTCAGATGTAAAGCTTTGGCATGCATGTTTTGGTCATCTGAATTTTGCTAGTTTGCTACGCCTATAGAAATCTGATATTGTGTCCTCTTTGCCCAAACTTGAGGCATCTTGTAAACATGTACGTAAAGTCTATATTTTGGGCAAAATGCAACATTCCTCTTTCCCAAAAGATGGTTCAATTTGAGCTATTCATAAATTGCAGCTTGTTCAGAGTGATGTATGTGGTCCTATGCAGACACCTTGTTTTGGGAACTATGTTTACTTCATGACTTTCGTCGATTATTTTTCTAGGCATGCATGGGTATACCCATTGAAAGCAAAGTCCGAAGTGTTTATGTGCTTCAAACAGATTTTGGTTTTGGTTGAAAATCTGTCAGCATGTAAAATGGGCACCCTCTGTTCTGATCGAGGGGGGGAATATGCCTTCTGATTTTAATGCATTTCTGGTTGAACATGGGATAAAACATCATTATATAGTGTCGTACACACCTCAACACAATGGAGTTGTTGAACAAAAGAACAAGTCACTCATGGAGATGGTGAGGTGTATGGTCAAGAGCCAGCCGTTACCACATAGTTTTTGGCTTGAGAATGTTATGTGTGTAGCATATGTACTTAACAGGTGTCCCATTAAAGCATTGCATTCTATCACTCCATATAAGGCTTGGCATGGTTGCAAGCCACCTATTGGTCACCTACGTGTTTTTGGTTGTCTGGCATATGCATTAGTGCCTGAATAACAATGCAGTAAATTGGATGATAAAGGAGTGAAATGCATTTTTGTTGGGTATAGTTATGAAAGCAAAGGCTATCATCTATATCATCCACATACTAAACACATTTTGGTTGGACATGATGTTGTTTTTCTGGAAGATGTTATTCAGCCATTACTTTCATGTGCTAAGGAGACATCAGTTAGCTCCAAAGACGTGTATGAAACTTTGTTGCCTCTTTTTATAGGTGGAGATTTTAGTGCTAGTCTTAATGAGGCAACTTCTTAGCCTTTACATGTTTCATGTGATGATGCAGATCATTCCATTTCTGATGCAGATTTACATGATGCACTTGTTGATGAGAGAGCTGATATCAAGGAGGCAAAAACTATGCCAAAATGGTTGGTGCAGACTTTGTGTGACAATAAATTGGATGCACCTCTATCATATTGTAGTCCTTCTAGCTCTCATAGTGCTTCTTTTGCATCAGATTGCTATGTTATGGCTGCCTCTAGTCTTTGTGATGAGAATGAGCCTATTTCATTTGATGAAGCACAAAATTCAAAAAATTGGATGGCTGCTATGGAATTTGAATATGATGTTATAATGAACAATGGTACGTTGTCTTTATGTGACTTGCCTCCTGGCAAGAAGGCCATTGGCACTAAGTGGGTATACAAGTTGAAGCATAAGCCTGATGGAAGATTTGATAGGTTTAAGGCTAGGCTTGTTGCGAAGGGTTATGTTCATGAAACAGGCATTGATTTTGATGAGACATTTTCTCCTATTTGCCAAATGGCTATTGTTTGTAGCATCTGTGCACTTGCAACTCATCGTGGTTGGAATGTACATTAGTTGGACATCAAAATTGCATTTCTGAATGGTGACTTGCATGTAGAAGTGTATGTTTTTCAGCCCCGTGGCTTTGTGCAGAAAGGGCATGAAAACAAAGTGTGCACATTGAAAAGGGAATTATATGGTTTGAAACAAGCAGCACGTGCTTGGTATGAAAAGATACATGCCTATTTGATTGCACATGGTTTTGAGAACAATCCAAATGAAAGAACCTTATATGTTAAGCATGCAAATGATGTGCTTCTTATCATTGTTGTCTATGTTGATGACATGCTGCTCATTGGTCCTCATGAGAAGCATATTGCTGATTTTAAGGCTAATTTTCATGCCTCATTTGAGATGTCAGATTTGGGGCATTTGCATCATTATTTGGGCATTCAATTTACACAAATTGATGGTGAAATATATTTGTGTCAAACCAAAATATTTTTCTTGGTTGCTGAAATTCATTGTTATATGCTCCGAAGTCGATTTGCACTATTAAAAGTGCATGTGTAGTGCAACACAAAAAACCAAAACTTGAGAAGGATTTGAACCTGCTCCGATATCACTCTTGGGTGTGTGTGTGTGTGTGTGTTTCTGTGTGTGTGTATAAGTGTGAGAGACACACAAGAAGCACACACAAGGAGCACAAATGTAGCAAGGCACATGGAGAAGACAGATGGTTGGAATAGCTCTCTCTATTGATAGTGTTCACTACTGAAGTAAGAGATGAATAATATCCCTAAGTACAACGTACCACCACATATGAGTGAATCATGTATGTGGTAAGATGGGGAAAAAACCTCTAACCAACACTAGAGTAAAAAGTGTCCATGTATAGGGAAGGGTTCACATCAAAGCTACTCAAGGAACACATAAGTGTAACAATCTCTCAATAGAAGAGGAAGAAGATGGAGACCTTATGGACTTGCCAAAATATACAAGAAAATATGAGAGAGATTAAGTAGTGAAGAAGGAAAATTCCATTAGGTTTCGTATGTCCCAAATATAAAAGAGTACATTGTGCATGGGAATACTAAAAATACCCAGGTAAAATGTACATTAATTTTAGAGGAATTATTGCATGCAAATCCACAATTATGGAAAAAAATGGCCAAAATTTTGGATCCAAACTTTTAGAGCCTAAGCCTAAATCAGATATTTTGAGTGTGAAGCAAGTGTGAGTCAACAAGGTAGGAGAATATAGTGAAGACGATGAGGGCAATACTTGCCTACCTATCACATTCAACATGCACATTACAAAAGCAATTTTAGACAAAGGATTAGGCATAGCAATAGCCACCAAATCCTCATAGAAAAAGTGGGGAAAACATTCAGTGCATACCACTCATGTGACAATACAATTTACTCATAGACATATACAATGACCCATTGGTTTGCTAGAGAACGTGAAGTTGAATACTTATGGAGTTGATTTCAATCATACTCTAGCTATTTGTGACTTCATACAAGAAAGAAAATATGAGATGACTCTAAGAAAACCTTTCATGGTTCAACTAAAGTGGTGCAAGATTGGGGAAGCAATGTGCTTTACTAGCAACACCTATGAATATCAACTAGAATTAATATTCTTACATTCGAGCATAGAGACATCCCTTCCATCGAGTGGAACAATGTACAAAAAGACACAAATGATTTTGTCCCATAAAATCATCAAAATATGAAACTTGGATGGAAATTTATGGGTTTCTAGACAAGCTCCAAGAGAAGAGCAATGATTAGCATGAAGAGACCCTACGAACATAGTGATTCAAGAGATATCTATAGAAGATCCAACTTATATTCCACAATTGTTTCAATGACAAGGAATTTAAACCTCATGAGTGGATGCAAATCTTAGCCACCATGGGCATTTCTGTTAATGAGAACACTTTAACATACCACTATGATGCAAAAGGTTATGGCCTTAATGGATTGTTCATGTTAATGGTTCTAGAAGAAATTGAGGAAAGAGAACCATTACTGGTTCAAGATGAGAGTCCTGATGACAAAGACTTAGTTTTGGTTCATATGGAATCTAAGTTTAATTTGGAAAAGAAATTCTTGAAAGGAATCAATGTTGATGATTGTTTAGGTACCCAGTAACTTATATGTATCCCTTGTACAAAGTTGAGGAACTCAATGAGGAACGTATGACTATGATAGAGAGGAAGTCGTATGAATTTTTTCCTTCTAAACAATTGTTGACAGCAACCAGAGAGGTGACGGCATTACAAGACAAGGAAGACAATGCAAACAGTCAAAGTATAAGGACAGTCAAGCAGGACCAAGTAGGAAACGTAGTCAAAGAAGATCGAACAACTAGGCCTATCCAAACTTTTAAAAAATAATCTTTTTCAAATTGATTTTCATCACTACACTAACATTGTAGATATTGTTTTTGGTAGATTAGACTCCATTTTAATAAAGCCATGGAGCCCTCGATTCTTGAGGAGTATTAGGAGCACCTACGTATCAATTTTCATAATTTCTAGACTCTGTTTGAGCCCTCAAATAAGCCCTAGAACAATTTTTAACTAGGTTGGACACTAGGTCTAGACAGGGCCAAAGCTAGTCAAAAACTATAAAAAGAGCTAGAGATCTCATTTTTTAGGTTAGCTTGTTAGAGATTTGAGCTTTTGTAAGAGACGTCTTGGTTCTTCTCTTTGTTCTTGCCTTGTATATGCGTGTGTATGTGTGTATGTGTGTATGTGTGTATGTGTGTATGTGTGTATGTGTGTATGTGTGTATGTGTGTATGTGTGCATGTTATTGTGCTCCTCACTCATCACTTGTGCCATCACTTGCTCTTGGTCATCATACCAGTCCTCATGTCTCCACAGATTGACATTCATGAGGTGGATCTCCTCACGATGGTACTTGCCATTGTGCCAGAGTGAGGAGATCCACCTCATGAATGTCAATCTGTGGAGACATGAGGACTGGTATGATGACCAAGAGCAAGTGATGGCACAAGTGTGTGAGTGAGAAGCACACTAACATGCACACACACACGCACACACAAGGCAAGAACAAAGAGAGGAACAATAGAGTGCTTTATTTTACTCAAGAAGTCTCTTACAAAAGCTCAAATCTCTCACAAGCTAACCTCAAAAATGAGCTCTCTAGCTCTTTTTATAGTTTTTTACTAGCTTTGGCCCTGTCCATACCTAGTGTTTGGCCTATTTAAAAATTGGGTTCCATGGCTTATTTGAGGGCTCAAACGGAGTCTAAAAATTATGAAAATTGATATGTAGCTACTTCTAATACTCCTCAAGCTTGAGGGCTGCTCAGCTTGAAGAAAATGGAGTCTAATCTACCAAAAATGGTATTATTTACAATGTTGGTGTAGTGATGAAAATCACTTTTGAAAAATATTTATCTTTAAAAAATTGGATAAGCCTAGTTGCTAGATCTTCTTAGACTACTTTGCCTACTTGGTCCTGATTGATTGTCCCTCTCCTCTCTCTCTTTGCATTGGCTCCCTTGTCTTGTAATGCCCTGACTTCCCTCGCTGCTGCCAACAACCCCCTCTCTCGCGTGTGTCATCCTTGACAGACCCTTGTTGTAGGGAGTGTTTGATGTAATATTCAATGACATCAGTGGCACGGTGATGTCTTTGTATGTGCAATCCTCTTGCCAAATCTGTAATCATTTGATCCCAATCGACTGGACTTGGAACATTTGGATGTGGCAAGCATAATTGATCTACATGTATGGCCTGTTCTATAGCAAAGAGATGCAA
This sequence comes from Ceratopteris richardii, assembly GCA_020310875.1. Taxonomy (NCBI): domain Eukaryota; kingdom Viridiplantae; phylum Streptophyta; class Polypodiopsida; order Polypodiales; family Pteridaceae; genus Ceratopteris; species Ceratopteris richardii. The sequence continues at coordinate 126,251,407 of CM035437.1, forward strand.
CAAGTGTGTCGATCTGGGAATGAAAATTTCTGAGTGGTATTCCATGAACCCTATAGAGAAAATTTCTTGAAATGTCTGCTTGTAACAAGCATGTAAGTACTTGATGCATGCATGCCATGCAAAAATTATGTTGATGGAGGGGGTTTGGCTCATGTCGTATACCAAATCACAGTTCGCTTCAAAAAATCTAGGGGCTGAAATATATGGATCTTGGATTTTGCAAAAAGTCTTGAATACTATCATCATTAGCTTGAAAATCTTCATACACATTTGTGCAGCAATGGCCAGTACATTCTTTTGTCATGTCGACCAGTGGCGTATGGTGGATATCATATAGGCCACGGTGGATAGAACTTTGGGTGGACCAAAATATGTATAGTTAATCAACCAGAACACCCTTTGCTATTGCAGACTTTGATTGTGAATGCTTGTCAAGATCTGCGATGGACAACAAGACAATAGCATGGGTTATATTTAATATATAGTGGCTGAAGTATTTTGATGGCAATGCACCACAGCACGCTCTCCTTCTCGAGAGCTCCACGATGATATGCTCGAACTAGAAAATCCAGCTCCAGAGGCCGCACATAGTACTTCGCACAGATGCTACAAAATACACAGAAAACACAATACACAGGGAGCACGAAGAGAGACTTCTTAGGTCTTACAAAATGCAGTCAAACTTACAGTCTGTGACTGACTAGGCCGCTATATGTTTTATTAAAGAACATATAGAAGGAAGTGTCCGGTGGCCATTTGGCCTTTCACATGGACACTAACGGTAACAATCTCCCACTAAAGGCCAACATGGCCAAAGTAACTATGGGAGAAAAATAAAGAATGATAAAGAATACCGATGGGCATGTTACACAGTATACAAGTGACTGTGTAAGATCAAGAATCAAGTAACCCCCATCAACTGACAACAGTATCGAAAGCTATCCTATGGTAGAGCTTTCGTCAAAGCATCTACAGCATTATCTCGAGTGTGAACCTTCTCAAGAATAATGCACTCAGTGGCTAAGCAATCTCTAATGAAGTGATACCTGACCTCAATGTGCTTGGTCTTTGCATGATAGACCGGATTCTTAGCCAAAGCAATGGCACTCTGACTATCACTGAGCAAGCGAGGTACATGCTGAGGTAAACCCATATCACAAGCAAGATGAGAAAGCCACAATCCTTCCTTACATGCCTCATTGAAACATACTCTGCTTCTGTGGTGGAAATAGCTGTACAATCTTGAAGACGAGATCTCCAAGAGATAGCACCTCCAGCAAAACAAAAAATGTACCATGATGTAGACTTACGATTGTCTACACAACCATCATAATCAAAATCTGTGTAACCAATAATGGATGCTTTGCCTCTACCTAAGCATAGACACTTGTCCTTAGTGCCACTCAGATATCTCAAAATCATCTTGATCGCTTCCCAATGTTTCTTGCCAAGATTAGACATATATCTACTCACAACTCCCATTGTAAATGCAATGTCTAGTCTCGTAGCTACCATAGCGTACATGAGACTACCAATAGCAGACTGATAGGGAATTTTGGTCATGAATTCCTTTTTGTCATCTAATTTGGGGCAATCATCCTTGCTCAAGTTCAGATATGTGGGTAAATGTGTACTCAATGCCTTTCCACATTGCATATTGAACCAGTGAAGTACTTTGGATATGTACTCACTTTGAAACAAGTATATGCATCTTTTACTCCTATCACGAGTAATGCGCATGCCAAGAATATGTTTGGCATCCCCCAAATCCTTCATATCAAATGTCTGACTCAACTTCTTTTTGAGAACTGACAAATCATAAGAGGACTTCCCAGCAATCAACATATCATCAACATAAAGTATCAAGCATATCAAGCTGCCATCTGAGCATCTCTTTGTGTAGAGACAATAATCCTCATTGCTTCGAGAATAGCCTTGAGATTTCATAAAAGCATCAAACTTTTGGTACCATTGTCTAGGGGACTGTTTAAGTCCATACAAGCTCTTCTTAAGCTTACAAACTAGACTTTCCTTGCCATGAACTACATAACCCTCTGGTTGTTCCATATAGATCTCATCTGTAAGATCTCCATGCAAGAAAGCAGTTTTCACATCCATTTGGACTAGATCTAAGTCCTCCATTGCAATGAATCCAAGCAACGTGCACAGGGTAGTCATCTTGACCACTGGAGAGAAGATTTCCTCGAAATCAACACCATGTTGTTGCTTAAAACCCTTTGCAATGAGTCGTGATTTATACTTTGGAGAAGCACTATCTTATGTGAATTTTAGCTTATATACAAATTTACATGGTAAAGCTTTCCTGCCCTTTGGCAAAGTTACTAAATCCCAAGTACCATTCTTGTGAATAGAATCAAACTCACTCTTCATGGCACGCTCCCACTTGACATGATCATTTGTCTGCATAGCCTCTTTGTAGCAAGAAGGCTCACCGGCATCTGTTAGCATAATAAAATCTAAACCTGGAACATATCTATCAGGTGGATGTGAGACACGTGCAGAACATCTCAATGGTTGTTGAACAGGAACATGTGCAGACTGATCTGAATGGACAATCTCGTGAACATCCCTATGTGCAACATTTTTATGCATGCTAACCAGAGGACTAGTATCCTCAAACACCACTCTTCTCACTTCAACCTCCTTAATGGGTTGTTTATGCATCTTAGACTCATTGAAAATGACATCACTACTTCTTATCACTATCCATGTTTCAGGATCCCATAAGCGATATCCAAATTTTCATTCTCGACCATATCCAAGGAAAATGCATTTCTTTGACTTATGGTCCAACTTTTATTTGAGATTCTTGGTTATATGAACATATGCTTCACACCCAAAGACTTGAAGATGATCATAATATGGTGGCTTCCCTGTCCACAACTCTTGTGCCACTTTCAAACCTTTTGCAGTACTAGGTGAAAGGTTAATCACATGAACTGCAGTCAATACTGCTTCTGCCCAAAAGCCTTGTGAGAGATTTGCATGATGCAACATAGAGACTACTCTATATTGAATAGTTCTATTCATCCTCTCAGCTACACCATTCTGTATAAGGGTATAAGGAGTTGTAAACTCTCTATGAATCCCTCTAGACTGACAAAAAAGGCTGAATTCATGTGAGGTATATTCACCCCCATTATCTAAATGTAAAGCCTTAAGCTTAGTTCCTTTTTCAGTCTCAACTTAAGCAAGCCATTTTCTGAAAGTAGGGAATACCTCATCCTTTGATTTGATAGGATATACCCAAACTTTTCTAGTAGCATCATCTATGAAAGTGACAAAGTAGAGAGAACCACCTAAGGACCTAGTGGGCATAGGACCACACACATTTGTATGAACAAGATCTAAAGGCTGAATTTAAGAGTCAATGTGCTTTCTATGCACATTTCCGGTTTGCTTTCCATATTGACAATGCTCACAAAATGAAAAATCGGAGAAAGATAACACATGTAAGTAGCCAGAACGAGAAAGATTTTCCATTCCACTACGAGATATATGGCCCAAATGATCATGCCAAATACAAGCCATAGGCTGTTTAGTAACAGCTAACAAGTGTTCTTTTTGTGATACAAATAAAGGATAAAGTGAGCCAACTTTGCTTCCTTTTGCAATAACCATATTGCCCTTTGATATGCGAAAGGACTGAGCATAGAAGACCACCTTGTAACCAAGGTAATCAAGTTGACCAACTGACAAACTGCGTGATAACTGAGGTACATGGCGTACATTATGCATAGTAAATTTTGAACCATCAATGAACTGCACAACCACATCTCCAATCCCCACAACATCACATTGGTAAGAGTCACCAAGTCTCACGGTACCAAGAGACTTTGCTGCATAATTAAAGAACCATTCTCTGTGTGGTGTCACATGGAAAGAAGCACCAGAATCTAGCATCCATGTGTGGGAAAGAGAATCAGCCATAAGCACCTCAGATGGCACAGTACTATCAAGTGTTAACACATCAGCATCATCAGAAATAGCATTAATTTCTTCAATCTTCACAGTCAAAGTACATGGTGTAGGTAACTGTTTAACATGCCCATCAACGTTCTGTCCTTTACCCTTAGCATTCTTTAATGCATAACAGTCTTTCTTCATATGTCCTTTCTTATGACAATAATGGCATTCGATATCCCTCTTCCTTGATTTACTTCTACTCTTATTCCATTGACCATTCTTTTCCTTGTTCTTGCTCCTGCCACATTGCTGATTCTTTCCTTGGTAAGAATCACAAACATTATATGCATCTCCACTCTGAGTTCCAACCATAGATTTTCTACGAATCTCCTCACTCAAGAGTGCTCCACATATGTCATCATAGACGAGTTTACCACTAGGTGCACTATTGCTAATGGCTGTTCAAAAAGTATCCCATGATGATGGCAGGCTGCATAACAGCAATACTGCTTTCATTTTGTTATTCGTATCCATTTTTTGAGCGTGTAACTGGGAGAATATAGCATCAAACTCATTTAGATGAGGAGCAACACTATTAGCGTCATTCATGCGAAGGTCAAATAATTTTCTCATCAGATACACTTTATTTGATGTCGTCTCTTTTTCATATGTATTGCATATTTTCTTCCAAAGCTCCTCTGCACTTTCACAGTCTAATACTATAAAGTAAACATTATCTGCCAGGTGCAAGCAAATGGTAGACCTGGCCATTTCATCTAACTCATCCCAATCATCTTCATCCATGTCAGCAAGCTTCTTTGAAATCCCATTTACTTGCTTCCATTGCCTCCTTTGAATCAGCACATCTTTAATTTGATTCTTCCATAGAGCAAAGTTTGTGCCATCAAATTTTCGGATCTCAAAATGGTCTTTGCCCTGCAAGTTATAGCTCCTCCTCGGAACACTGGCACTAGACCCTGATCCACCAGATGTGCTTGAGACCTCTGATGCCATGATGGTAGAGAACTGAATAGAATGATAATGGAGCTAGAAGAGTCCAAACACCAACGAATAACTGTATCAAAGAGTAAATCGACCACTGTATAGTTGACTAAACCAAGAATCTGGAAAAATTTTGCCAGAGTATCCTCTGCAAAATGAGCATATGACCAGTGTCAAAATATCATAAAACTGCAAGTACTGACATGTTTGCCTGCATAGTGAATCACTGACTCCACTACATATAATCAGTTACCCAATAGAAGCCAACTAGGCTTATCGAGCACCTATGAACAACTATCATACATCTCCTATGGCAAGGCTGGGTAAGTCTTCCACTTGCATCACCGAAGAGACCCTAACATCTGGGTGTCTCCCAGTTAAGAAAACCTCACCACGACCCTCTTTTTCAAATGTAAAAGGCTTTATGCAAAAACGTAACCGCTATATCAATGACCACATGGACGTACATAAGCGGTATCCACAGAAGCATACATGGTGTGTATGTGCTCAATATATGCAGTAAAATGATACTAAAAAGCCTTGGAGAAGGCCTTGGGGAGGGGGGGTGCTCGCTTCGCTTGTACAAAAGGATCAAAACTTTTTGCATCGAACTTCTCTGATACCAGTGAAGTATTTTGATGGTGATGCACCACAGTGCGCTCTTCTTCTCGAGAGCTCCACGATGATATGCTCGGACCAGAAAACTGAGCTTCAGAGGCCACACACAGTACTTCGCACAGATGCTTTAGAATACACAGAAAACACAGTACACAGGGAGCACAAAGACAGACTTCTTAGGTCTTACAAAATGCGATCAAACTTAGAGTCTATGACTGACTAGGCCACTATATGTTTTATTAAAGAACATATACAAGGAAGTGTCCGATGGCCATTTGGCCTTTCACATGGACACTAACGGTAACAGTGGCATGTTTGACCATGTGTGCATCATTTCAAGGTAGTATGTTAAGATTCATGTATGCCAATTGGGTTGAAAAATAGAGCCTGCATGTGCCTCTTCTAGTAGATCCTCTGGCTTGAATTGAGTAGCGAATGTTGGTTCTTTCCATGTATGTCTCTTAATCTCTACATTATAATCTGCTAACAAGGCAAAGTATGGCATGTACTGCATCTCGGATGTGGTAATGAGTTGTTGATGAGAGAGGTTTTGAAAATAGGAGGACTTAAAGATTGGAGAGAGACTTGATTTGTATGGCTACTCTATCTTCATGGGTTTGTCCTATCTGCTCTACCCTCTTTAGCCAATTTGGTGCTTCTATCTCAAAGGTGTCTCAGCCCTCGACAGTGACATGCCCTCCACATACTGGCATAGGCTCATACAGTTCTTCAAAACTTTCTTCGACTGGAATTTCCACCATTGTGTCAGGTTCTGGGTCTTCAATTGGAGAGGGTGATGGTACGAGTCTTGCTTGTAGTTCTTCCACTTGTTTCCTGAGGGCTTCCACTTCCATTGTAGGTTGAGGGGGAATGGCAGGCTCTGGTTTAGATGTGTTGATAGTGGTGAACTGCTTCTTGAGGTCTGCACATTCTGACTCCACCTTTTCATATGACTCTAAAAAGTTAGCATGTTCCTTGAATAGGATCCTTATGTCTTCTGAGGGAACAGCTCGATACTTTGTAAGACTAATCTTTGCACCTGGGATCCCTTCCATAGCAGCTTCAAGGTCATCTTGGTTTTGTTGTTGCAGCCGCTTGTTCTCTTCCAATGTTGCAAACATGTGCTTCCTAAGAAGCCCTAGATTTCTTTCGAGTTTTGCATTGGTGAGATGTTGCTAGTGTAGCATTGTCTCAAAGTCTTTGACAGCTTGATCATCCACATTTGATGTCTTGGCCTCCAGTTCTATATGAGCTTGTTGTAAGGTGAGGTATTTTGCCTAGAATGCTCCATTGTCAACTTCCAAAGTTGTGACTCTTGCTTGCAATCTTTGCCATTTTGCATGGAAGGCAACATTTTGATCTTCTAGTCTTTGGTAATCTTGTTGTAGTTGTGATATGCAATTAATGATTGTATTGAATGTATTATGTATAGTATGAGATGCAAGGGAGATGGGGTGGAGTGTAGGGGGAATGGGAATGGGGATGGTAATGGTGGATGTTGTGTCAAACAAAGAGGTGGGTGCAAGTGAAGTTGGTGGTAGGGGGATGGGGGATGGTGGAATCATGGGGGGAGGGGGAGGTGTGATGGCTGGTGAAATGTCCATAGGGTCAGATAATGTGGTACGTGAGGGAGCTACCATATAAGTGGGGATGGTAGATGAAGTGATCGTGGTGTGTGTGTACAGTGAAGTGGAAGTGGGTATTTGTGCTCCTAACATGTGCGGAGTTGGGACACGAATGAAACTTTCCATGAAAGACACATAATGGGGTAGGGCAATGGTCACAATGGAAGTGTAGGGAAAGATGGAGGAGGCAAATGGGAAGTATGGATTAGGGGGAAGAGGCATGTGGGAATAGGGGATTGCAGGGATACCTAAACTACCTTCGGTGGGTCTTGGATGTCCTACTATTCTAGGTATCATGGGGTGTCCAATGATGGGCTCGACTGACAAAAATGGGGAAGTGAAAAGAGGGTTGGTAATAGAAGAAAAGAATGTGGCCTAAGAGGTTGGTTCATAGAAGGAAAAGGAAGCTGATGAGGTTGGGGTTTGGGGAATGGTTGTTATTACTACAGCAGTTTCCTCAATGGTCGATGGTGGAGGTGGGGGTGATGGAGGAGATGGAGGGTGCTGGTGTGAGATTGGTGATGTTTGTACAAATGTTTTCACAGTAAGATCGATGGTGGTTGTTGGGGTGGTTGTTGGTTCTATGGTTGCTTCTAGTTCTATTATGGGTATCTGTTGGAGTAAATCACAAGCCTACACATTTGGCTTGAAAGATATCTTGAAGACTCTACATATGTGAAGAAACATAGGAACCATTGCTAGTGGTTAATTACCACTTTATCTCATTGTAAAAGTCAAATTGACTTAAAATCTTTTGTAATCACCTACCAAATTGCATCGTGGAAAAAGTAGCTCAGTTGATTGAAGGAATATCTCCTAATATGTAGGAGCTTGATCATAGGGATCCAAAATTTGAATTTGAATTCAAATCTTTACTCATTACATATAAAAGTGAACATGAAAAGTCGCGGGTGAGAGAGATCACTCCCGAGCCTCATTCTACTGATTTCTGAGTGTGTGTGAGGTCTACTTTCTAGCCCACACCTCTCTATACCATTAGGCAATGTTGTTCATGCCAATGGGATTGTATACAAGTGTTTATTAATAGATACATTTACATCATTCATCTTTGAGTTCTCTGTTAGTCTACTCAAAAGTCTGTCAACTTGTCAAGGGCATATCTCGGTCAATTCTTCACCAAATTCAGTGATTCAAATCTTATTGGATTCAACTCAAAGTCATCTACATGCTATCAAAGTTTGAAGTGATTCTATTTAGCCATTTCAGAGAAATCTGCATCGAGGTGAACTCTGGTCATTTTCTACTACAGTCCTAAAAAGTCAGGGGTATAGCTAAACTTGCTAAATTGATTTCTCTTAGCATAGTTTATCTTTTTACATCATTCCACTTGCAAATGGTAGCTTACTAAGCTAATTAAATACGCCTAGAAGGAATTTTATCGATTTCTATTGTGCTGGTCACACTGAGCAAAACATTCAGCAGGTGTCAAGACATAAATAGAAGGTTTTCTTGAGTTAGTGAACTTCAAAGTTATCTGTTTTGGATCAATCATTACACACATCACTTCCAAAGGACATAGGGCATTTTTTGGGGTTATTGGAAATCTAAGAAGGTCTACTTATCAACTCTGAAGCAAAAGAGGGCTGGTACAAAGCAGGTTTAGCAGTACCTACTCAGTCTCTTGGAGCATCCATCCATCTATCCCAACAGTGGTATCAGAGCAAACTAAGGTAAAATGGGAGATGGTTTTCCTTCATTTATTGACAAATTGGACAGGAACAACTATCAAGCATGGCCTTTAAGGATGAAGACCTACTTACACGGAAGGAGTCTCTATGGATACATCTCAGGAGATGAGGAATTGCCCTCATTCAAAGCAAGAGGATTGCCAGCCAAGGAAGAACAAGAAAAGCTCAACACATGGTGTGCTAAGGATGCATTGGCAAGGTCTTATTTACTCAACTCTATATTTGATTTTCTTTTGCCACATATTAGAAATTGTAAGACATCCCAAGAGACTTGGGAAACCTTGTCATCATATGTTTCCTCCAACACAAGGGCTAGGAAAAATCAGTTGTGGATTGAATTGACAACACTAAGGAAGCAACCTAAGCAAGCTGTTTCAGAATTTGTGACCAAGATCAAAGATGTTGCAGATCAGCTAGCAAGCATAGGAGAAGAGATTGAAGAAGAACAAATTGTAAGGCAAGTGATCAATGGAATCAAGGCTGATGACAAATGGGAAGCTTCACCACTGCAATGGATCTCTACATGGACATGCACACTCCAGATCTTACAACTCTCATGGGACAACTATTTACACATGAAGCAAAGCTCACCAAGAATGGAGATACACCCAAAGGTAATAACTCTTCTGCCCTATACACTGATAAGAAGTCTAAGGATAAAGGCAAGAGTAAGAAGGTGGAAGATGAAGGCTCTACCTCCCAAGCCAACTATGCAGGGAGAGGTAGATCTTCAAGAGGAAGGGGCAGAGGAGGTAAGCAAGGTAGGCGGACACCCTATAACTCATCACCATGCAACATTTGTGGTCTATCAAATCATACTACATATGAGTGTTTCAGGAATTACAAAAATCAGAGAGGAAGAGGCTACCAAAGAGGTGGATACTCACAGTCAAGAGGAAGGTTCAACCATCACCAAGGGTACAACAACAATTACAATGGCAACTACCAAGGAGGATTCAAAACCAGAAAGGACTACAACAACTACACAGAAGAGCAAGATGACTCTCTTCTGATCATGAACATGACTTCAAAGTCAAGTACAAATGATGACCACCTATTCTACATTGACTCAGGGTGCTCAAATCATGTGGCTGGCAATGTGGCACTACTCTCTGATCTTGAGGAACCAAAAGGTAGGCATCAAGTCCAAACAGGTGATGATACAAAGCATTCAGTAGTTAAAGTTGGAAATGTTAAGACTTGTGATGGTAATCAGAATTTGTTGAGGAGGGTACTCTATGTACCAACCATTACCAAAAATTTGATGAGTGTTGGTCAGATTGTGGAGAAAGGTTTGCAGGTCAGATTCAACCAATATGGAGCATATGTGGAGGATCCAAGGCATGGGTTCAAGAGGATTGCAAAAGGAGAAAAATCAGGTAGACTTTTCACTTTTGAGTTGGAAGATACAAAGAATATTGCACTATAAAGTTATAAGGATCAAACACTTTCAGAGCTTGAGATTTGGCAAAAAAGATTAGGGCATATAGGAGAAAGAACCTTGAAGCAAATATGCAGGGACCAATGTGTGCTTGGGATACCTAATGTATCCAAGCAACATATGATTTACAAGTGTGGTGCTTGTCAATTTGGTAAGTCTCACAGGTTACCCTTCTCTAAGAAAGGATATATGCATGAAGACTACCTAGAGCTCGTACACACAGATGTTTGGGGACCGAGCAAAGACCCCTCAATCTCAGGATCAAGGTACTATGTGTCTTTCATTGATGATTATAGCAGATGGACTGTATTATACTTCATGAAACACAAGGATGAGGTATTTAATTGCTTTAAAAAATATCTTGCATTAGTTGAAAATCAGACAGGAAGGAATTTGAAGAGGCTAAGGTCAGATGGAGGAGGTGAGTACTTCTCCAATGAGTGTGAAGACTTCTTGCAGGACAGAGGCATCAAAAGAGAAATAACCACAAGGTATTCTCTTGAACAGAATGGGGTAGCTGAAAGAAGAAATAGGTTAATTGTTGAGACAGCTAGATCTATGCTTAATGAGAAGAAGTTACCTAACTATCTATGGGCAGAGAGTGTTTCTACTGCGACTTACCTCATAAACAGGTTACCATCTAAGTCTCTTGATGGCATGACACCCTATGAAGCATGGCATGGTAAGAGACCATCATTAGATCACTGCAAAATATTTGGATGTGTAGCATATGTGCACATTCCTTCTCAGATAAGAGGTAAGCTAGACCCAAAGGCTGAAAAATGCATTTTCATTGGGTATGATTTGAATCAAAAAGGTTACAGGTGTTATAATCCTACCAATAAGGGTTTTATGGTAAGCAGAGATGTGATCTTTGATGAAAATGATTCTTGGTATGAGAATGAATGCAAGAAGGTTAAACTACCCTATGATTTGGAAGAGGAATTTCCAAAACTTACAAAGGAGGAACCTACTCAGAATGAAGACTCAAGTTCAGATGATGAAGACACTATCAACCTTGAAGAATTCAAGGCATGGAAGTCCAAAGGCAAAATGAAGATGAAGAAGCTTGAAGACATACCTGAATCTTCAGCTCAACCATTTAGAAGATCTCAAAGAGAAAGCAAAAAACCTATCAGATACGGGTATGATACATCTCTTGTTACTAAACATTCAGTTTATCTTGCCAAATATTTGTCAAATGAAGAACCAAGATCATATGAAGAAGCAATAACCAAATCAGAATGGAAAGAAGCTATGGATGAGGAGATTGAAGCACTCAAGGAGAGTGACACATGGGAGTTAGTACCCAAGAAGGATTCTATGAAGGTAATAGGATCCAGATGGATCTATAAGTTGAAAAGAAATTCTGATGGAACAATTAATAGGTACAAAGCCAAATTGGTAGCCAAGGGTTTTGCACAAACCCAAGGCATTGACTATGAAGAGACATTTTCTCATGTGGCCAAGATGCCGACAATCAGAGTGTTGGTAAGTGTGGCTGCATCAAAGAATTGGAACATGTACCAATTGGATGTCAAGAATGCCTTCTTGAATGGATGGATTTCAGAGGAAGTATATATGTCACAACCTCCTGGCTATGAAGACCCTAACAAAGTACCATATGTTTGCAAGTTAAAAAAGGCTTTATATGGATTGAAGCAGGCACCTAGGGCATGGAATTATAGGCTAACTACATACCTCCAAGACCAAGGTTTTGTCATGAGCAAGGCAGATACTTCTCTGTTCATTAAGAGAAGTAATTCAGAAGTAATATATCTCTGTGTTTATGTTGATGACATCATCATTACAGGTAATGATGAATGGAATCAGGTATATCAAAAGCCAGATGATGAAGGAGTTCAAGATCAATGACCTTGGTTTATTGAAGTATTTTTTGGGGCTTGATTTAGTCTACACTAGTTCAAGGATATACATTACTCAGAAAAAGTACATGCAGGATATGTTGAAGAAGTTTCACTTGCAGGATGCTAAAGTAGCAAGCACTCCAATGAAGGTAAACCTAAAACTAAGTGCCCATGAAGGTGATGAAGTCAAAGACATTACAGGTTATCAAAGTATGGTGGGTAGCTTGAACTATGCTACTCTTACAAGAATTGATATTGCATATGGAGTAAGTGTGCTAAGTCAATTTATGCACAAGCCAAGGATACCTCACTTAGAGGCTGCCAAGAGAATCTTGAAGTATCTCAAGGGTACACAGAACCATGGTTTGTATTTTCCTTACACTTCAGATATTGATATAAAAATTTATTCAGATGCAGATTGGGCAGGATGCAAGGATGATAGGAGAAGCACTTCTGGATATATTTCTTTTGCAGGTGACAAACCAATTTCATGGTCTTCAAAGAAGCAACCTACTGTTGCTTTGTCTTCCACAGAGGCAGAGTATAGAGGACTAGCTAATGCCACACAAGAAGCAATTTGGATTAAGCTTTTGTATACAGAATTGGGATTGTATACTAGGTCACCAATTATCTTTGGAGATAATACAAGTTCTCTTCACCTTGCAGCTAATCCTATCTATCATGCTAGGACCAAACACATAGAGGTCCATTATCATTATGTGAGAGAGAAGTTGATAAGCAAGGACATTCAACTTACCTATGTATCAACCAACATGCAATGTGCAGATTTGTTGACTAAAGCTTTGGATGGAACCAAACTTTGCAGGTTCAAATCCATGATTGGATTGCAGGATATACTTGAAGATTGAAGATGAAGACTTAAGCCAAAATGTTTGGCTTGAGGGGGAGCTATTGGAGTAAATCAAAAGCCTACACATTTGGCTTGAAAGATATCTTAAAGACTCTACATATGTGAAGAAACATAGGAACCATTGCTAATGGTTAATTACCACTTTATCTCATTGTAAAAGTCAAATTGACTTAGAATCTTTTGTAATCACCTACCAAATTGAGTCGTGGAAAAAGTAGCTCATTTGATTGAAGGAATATCTCCTAATATGTAGGAGCTTGATCATAGGGAGCCAAAATTTGAATTTGAATTCAAATCTTTACTCATTACATATAAAAGTGAACATGAAAAGTCGCGGGTGAGAGAGATCACTCCCGAGCCTCATTCTACTGATTTCTGAGTGTGTGTGAGGTCTACTTTCTAGCCCACACCTCTCTATACCATTAGGCAATGTTGTTCATGCCAATGGGATTGTATACAAGTGTTTATTAATAGATACATTTACATCATTCATCTTTGAGTTCTCTGTTAGTCTACTCAAAAGTCTGTCAACTTGTCAAGGGCATATCTCGGTCAATTCTTCACCAAATTCAGTGATTCAAAGCTTATTGGATTCAGCTCAAAGTCATCTACATGCTGTAAAAATATGAAGTGATTCTATTTAGCCATTTCAGAGAAATTTGCGTCGAGGTGAACTCTGGTCATTTTCTGCTACAGTCCTAAAAAGTCGAGGGTATAGCTAAACTTACTAAATTGATTTCTCTTAGCATAGTTTATCTTTTTACATCATTCCACTTGCAAATGGTAGCTTACTAAGCTAATTAAATACCCCTAGAAGGAATTTTATCGATTTCTATTGTGCTGGTCACACTGAGCAAAACATTCAGCAAGTATCGAGACATAAATAGAAGGTTTTCTTGAGTTAGTGAACTTCAAAGTTATCTGTTTTGGTTCAATCATTACACAGATCACTTGCAAAGGACATAGGGCATTTTTTGGGGTTATTGGAAAGCTAAGAAGGTCTACTTATCAACTCTAAAGCAAAAGAGGGCTGGTACAAAGCAAGTTTAGCAGTACCTACTCAGTCTCTTGGAGCATCCATCCATCTATCCCAACAGTATCCGTATGTTTTTGCCTGCACAAGGCCTTGTTTGCACTCTGCATTTGTCATATCAGATTGATTGTCAGGCTGTGGTGTGCATAGCGTCTTGAACTCCCAATAACTATGTTAGCAGTTTGAGTGTATTAATGAAGTGAGGATCCACTCCTTCATCTACAAGCATCTATTCTATCAAGGCTTGGCTTGATGCAAATGGAATTCTATGCCTCTCTTGCACCACCTTAATTATGTCGTATAACCTTTGTAACTGGGCAGTGTACGTCGGAGCACCTGCAAGTGTAGGCATATCTTGTTCCTCTTCCTCATGTCTTCCATGGAGTTCATTATCGTCTTCTTCAAACTCTTCGTCCTTATCATCATCTTCATCTTCTTCTTCATCCTCATCGACTATAGTAACATGTACTTGAGATGTGGTTGCTTGTAGTTGAGAGCTTCCCACCTATTGTTCCTCAATTGACTCAAGATTCACTTCTCTTAGAATCTGCTCAAAATCCTCATTGGTGAGATCTTCCAAATGCACCCCTCCTGAGAATTCAAGATCTATGGGAACTAGCAAAAATATCAAGTTGGGACCTTCAATGTTATGTCTTGCGAGGCGTAGTGTAAATGGTCGTACCCTTCGTTGTGGGAGAGTGGCATCTAGGGTTAAGGTGGTTTCTCATGGTTGAGCACATGGTACTTGTACTGCCCCTCACATCTTTTTGATGGTGGTCTTGTGGATGTTCAGACTTTGAGCTATTGTACGCTATTCCACATTAGTGCCCCTTGAATTGGGATGTCATAAGCCAAACACCTATAAATGATCCTAGTCAATGCACAACTTCCATGCAAGATTGACTTGCGTGGTCATTGCTTGTGTGCCAAGTGTATCTGATCAATGATCGAGTGAGGTAGATTAATGGTTAGGTTCTACATCTCTGCAACGTATAAACTAAACCAAATCTTCTTACGTGGCATTGTGAATCTATCTTGTGCAGGGAAGGTAAAGTGCTGCACGCACATTCTTAGGTGAACTGCAATATTAGGCATCATGACCACCATATCTTTGAGTTTAGTAAGGTTTTGATTCCTGATGTTATTTGGTACTAGCACCTCCTTCTCAGTGGGTATGTGCATTCCTTTCATATCCATAGCCTCTCGCACTAAGTTATTGGTTAACTTAAACCTCTTCAACTCATTTCTCCTTGTTAGATATGGGAGCACAAACGTGATCAAAGCTTGGGGGTGCTTGCTAGGAGTCAGGGTTGCATGAATTCAAGTCTAGACAGCTGAGCACTGAAATATCCATCCAATCCTACTTTCTGCCATACTGGGTGTAGTGCTTCTGCAAACTCTCGCATAAAGAAATGGTACTTGCCCCCCTTTCCATTGAATTCTAGCTCTGCCTCCCAATGGTACGAGCCTCCTGCTACTTCACTAAACCAATGAGAGGTTTTGCTTACAGGCATGGTATGGCAGCTCGAGGGGTCATGTATAGGTATAATCTGTATATTTTGCAATTTCTCCGGTCTTTCAATTGTCTCAAGCATGATGGATAGGCTCTCCATATCCACCACCTATTGACTTGTGCCTGCTTGAGAACTAGTTCCTGCTACGTCGGCCATGATATTGCTAGTACTATCTGATGCTTATCTGCTAGAAGAGGAAAATCACATTAGCATTGCATAGGAAACATGATAATACCGTGTTCCATCTACAATACCAGCATGTTGTTCATTGAGGTTAGAGGTTATTCAAGTGGTGTATTGTGTGTGAGTGATAGTTAGAAGGTCAGTAATGTCCTATAGGCATACTCTGGCTGTGCAATGTACTCAAATGCATCTATGTCTGTGCATGGTAGTTTACAGGGTTGGGTTGGGTGGTTTATTACAGACTTTAACTCTCCAAATTTTTTGTGTGAGATGGCATATTTTGGCTATGATGATCTTCTCATCTTTTTGACATTTGTCTTCTTGGATTCATTTTTGGCCAAATTTTTAGGGTTTTTAATTTTCAAGATTTTGGCAATTTTGGGCATACATTTCAAGGACTTGGTGCATAGTGAGGTCCCCCAAGGGAATAATTAGAAAGATCTTGTTTGCCTGATAGCTTGTTTTAACCTTGTTTTAACCCTAGAACCCTGAACTGTCATAACTTCTTCATATGAACTCCGTTTCTAGTGATTTTGGGCTTATTGGAAAGGTTGTTTCGAATCCCACACAAACCTCCACTGGTTTTTGTGAAGCTAATACATGGGGTATAGATAGGGTATTTTGAAGTTGAGCTTCTATAGGGGTGAGACAATTGAGGGACCTCTAAGGGAATTTTCATTAAAACAAGGCAAATTGGGTCTTTGAAGTGCATGAATGGGCATGGTCTATTGAGTCAATCAAAGTTAAATCTTGAGCTAACTATGGGAATGTTACAGGTCCATTGAGAGCAATAGAGGGAGACCAAAGCAAGGGTATTCTGCAAGCTTGAGAATGGGATTCTTGAGCACCCAAGAGCAAGGGATAAGCAAGGGTATTCTGCAAGCTTGAGAATGGGATTCTTGAGCACCCAAGAGCAAGGGAGACCAAAGCAAGGGTATTCTGCAAGCTTGAGAATGGGATTCTTGAGCACCCAAGAGCAAGGGATCTCTTTGTGATCGATAACTTAAAAGGAAAGAACTTAATATGGTACGATCAACTTAAAGTGCGGAAATTCACTCAAGTATTCCTGATGACGTGTTATCAGACAAGAGCATAAACACGATAACCCACTAAAAAAGAACCAAGTGACTGATATAAATTGATCTACAACGAGGTTGTACTTGGGATAAATTGGGGTTGTTCAATTAGGCATATGAACCTTAGATCAGGATGACATCTAGGGAGAGATAGACAAAGCCTTAGGTCTTCAGAGGCTAGTGTCAATCACACTGCTAGGTCTTGGGCCCAGGAGTTGAGCAATTACCCACACTACCTTAGCTCTGAAACTAGTGAGTCAGAGATGTCCTATGGTATGGAGAGACCCACAGGAAGTTCAGGTGTGGCTTACTTAGAGAAACCCGAAGGCCCTTACAAGATGCAACTAGAATATATCAGGACCAACCGATTAGGTGCTTGCATCTATGAGGATGAGCTAAGAAGATCTGTTGTCCATATTAAAAACCTAGATTAACCCATTGGACAAGAACACCCAGTCGTCAAATTTGAGAATGGTGCATACCTAGATAAGGAAGGAATAATGTACGTAGTCACCAACCAACCGGATAGAATAGATGAATTTGTTAATGTGATCCCAGAGGCAGACATAGGGGACATAGAGCAAGGGAACATAGGAAAAGAGCCCAAAACTCCTCGAGGCAAATCAATTTTGACTAGAATCATCACTCCAGAGTGGGTTCCCTAGAACAATAAGTTCATAGATCTACTCTTAAACTGAGAGACTAACGAGGCTTTTTGGAGATATAAGACTGACCAGCCTAGTGAAGCAGGAATGCTCACAATCTATCAGTTTAAAGATCCGGATAGCCCAGGCAAAGTGACTTATCTAGACAATACTTCATAGAGGTCTTTGTGGTCTCAGAGCATGGTAGGCATGGCCACACTTGGAAGGGTGAATTTGTTTTCCCCCAACCAATATCTAATGTATCTTATGGTCACCAAGGAGTTGGAACATCCCAAGTTCATGGAGCTCAAAGGGAGAGGAGTAGAGATAGGCCAGAGGTAAACTTTGCTAACTCAATAGGAAGAGAATGAACGAGAACGGAGCTGGATAGAATGGAAACCGAGAGACCTAGAGACCCAAGGAATCAAAGAAATACAGACAAATTCCCTTTGTCGAGGCCTAGGGAACACACTAGGACACTGAGGCCTACACAATTAGTTAAGTCCATGAAGAATTGTTTTGATGGCACAGGAGACCCATACGACCATGCGGCAGAATTTAGGCAAGTATTGAGGGTAGAGCAAGTGGATGACCTGTTCATGCAGTACTCAGGTTGACTGCATGATCGTAGATCTAGTCTTGACCCAAGACAAGAGGCTCGGTGAGATCCTCGTCTTGACACACTAGCACCTTAACTGTCATCCTTGCATTATTTCCTTGCCCTACATCTATGGTTACAAACGGTCCTCGGTCCACTATTCTATGGGAATGGACTCTTGGTGCATCACACATGGCCATGTAATATCTTGGAGCTTCATAAGCCTCCAATCTAGGATCATTTGTACCCTGTCTTCTTAATTTCACTCTTCGAATGTGTTCTAAAGCTTGAGTTTGTGCTTCTTTGTAAACTCGTGTTTCTTCTTCCTTACGTTTCTTGGTAGTGTTGAGTCGATTAAGCATTTCCTCAGTAAGGGGTTCTTGATATAGTTTTACTATGCATTTGCTGATGTAACTAGAGAGGACATCACCTTCTAGAGTAGCTAATTGAACTGCTCCACTAGTTGAGGTCCTATTTATGTTCATTGGTCCATAGCCACACTTCTCTAGCTTTCTTGCATGTTGTTTCACAGTGTACACCAAAACTAAGTCTCCTGCTTTCAAGCTTTTATCCCATAGCCACACTTCTCTAGCTTTCTTGCATGTTGTTTCCCGGTGTAGACCAAAACTAAGTCTCCTACTTTCAAGCTTTTATCCTTCACATGGGCATCGAAGTATGCCTTTTGTCTTTTCTTAGCTGCATAAATCCCTACGGCTGCTCTCAGTCTCATTTCACCTAATTGTTCAAGATCAAAAATTCTCGATGAGAGTTCGTGACCTGTCCACTCGTGCTCCTATGCTACTTTCAGTGTGGGTATCAAGAAGTCTAGTGGGAGCAGTGCATTTTGTCCAAACACCATCTGAAAGGGTGTGGCTTGAAGCATCATTTTATAGGCAATTTTGTATGCCCAAATAGCATGGTGCAGCTGTTTGTCCCAATCAAAGTGTTTATTATTCACTAATTTGGTCAGCACATTGCATAAAATCGTATTGGTGCTCTCTCAGCTTGCCCATTAGCTTGTGGATGATAGGGGGCAGACTTCTTGTGTATCACCAAGAACTCTTGGAGAAGATTTTCAATGACTTCATTCAAGAAGTGAGCACCTTTGTCACTTACTAGTTCTATCGGTAGCCCATATCTAGTGAACACATTCTCAAATAAGAATTTAGCTGTCGTTTGAGCATCGTTCTTTGTTGTGGATTTCACTTCTACCCACTTGGTTAGATAGTTTGTGGCCACAATGATGTATTCAGCATGTGAACCTTTAGTTGGGGATTAATAGGACCTACAAAGTCTATTCCTCCTTAGAGAATGCACGTCCAACCAGCATAGGTTTCAATGGCATCTCATCTTTAAGTATGGGATATTGAGTTTGTTGACAAACATCAGACCGCTTCACATAGGTATGTGCATCCATGTGAAGGGTTGGCCACCACAAACCTACAAATAGGATTGCCTTAATCACACGGTGTGGTCCAAAGTGTCCTCCTACTACACCCTGGTGAGCGGTTTCCAAGATCTTAAGTTATTCACTCTCATGGACACACCGTCTGAGGTAACCGTCTTTACCACGCTTGTATAAGTTATCTCCAATGAGTGAGTAGTCTAGTGCCTCCTGTTCTAAGCTCCTTTGTCTAGCTAATGTCATCTCTTGAGGGAATGTTTTTGTCCTCAGAAAAGCTACTAAGGTTTCGTGCCAATCTAGCACTAAGGACACCTGATAAAGAGTGGTGTGTTCCACTGGAGGTCTAGTGCCGCAGATTGGGCATTCCTTGCACATCCTATGGACATCTGCTTCTATTGTTGGCCAATATACCCCTAACCTTTGTAGAGTTTGAAGGGTTCTTTGTTTCGAATGGTGTTGTTGTAATGCACCCACATGTGCTAATTGCAACCACTTCGTGCACTCTTCCTCTTCCACACAACAAGATAATATTCCTTGATTTGTATGCTTGTACATACTCCCTGCCATGATGTGGTACTTTTGGGCTTTTACTACCTCCTTATCTTGAGTGTTTATTACGAGATGTTTAGGCCCATATGTCAATATTGACACTAATGTCTTGGCCCACTACGGTACAACTTCCAAATTAAACAAGTAAGCATCAGGAAGACCATCTGATACTCCTTGTGGGGCCTCTCCAGATGTGAGCCTCGAGAGATGATCTGCCCTCAAGTGAGTCTTGCCTTTCCTCACCACTAGCTCAAAGTCATATTCCATTAGTAAGAGGAACCATCTTACTAATCTACCTATATTGCATGGCTTGTTTACCAAATACAGTAGAGTGTGATGATCAATAAAGAATTTAAACTTATTTGCAAGCAAATAGTGTCTAAACTTTTTTACCGCATACACCATGCCTAATCCTTCTCTTTTGGTTGCGGTATAGTTTCGTTTAGCTGCATTCAATTGTCTGCTAGCATAGGTTATTGGGAGATCCATATTACCTTCGCCAGTTGGTTGTGCAAGTATGCACCCAATAGCATAATTGGATGCACCCACATGGACATGGAATGGCTTGCTCCAAAATGGGGTAGTCAAGATTGGTGTTGAACACAATCTTCTCTTCATCTCGTTAAAGGAGTTCTCACATTCGTCAGTCCACTCAATGTTAGTCAAGAGGGAGTACAGAGGCTTTGCAATGATCGCATACATATGAATGAAGTGTTGACAATATCCACAATGCCCTTACATGGTTTTAGCCCCTACACGAGAGGCAGTTCAAGAACATAGAACAACTTCTAGAAGCATTCATCATTGAGTTTTCTAAGAGTTGCATCAGATACAACACCTCTTCACTGATACATAGCTTCAAGCAGAAACCTCAAGAGATAGTGAGGCTCGCAGGAAAAAGATTTAGGCAATACCTAGAGAGGTGCCCAAGGCCAGAACCACCCACTCTAGCCAAACAAGTGGCTTTATTCCTAGATGGATTGTTGAGTACCAAATTGAGATCCTATGTGTACTTGCAGAACCCTAGAGCCATAGAAGAGTGTGTACGCATGTGCATACACATTGAGGATAACCTAGGGGAGGAACTAGAGCTTTCAAAAATATACAAAGGTTTAGATAGCTCTACTAGCTTCAATTCAAATCCATCCACATGTATTAAGGAACTTGTTGAGAAAGTAGCTCAGAAGTTAGGAGTCTCTAGCAAACAGATACCCAGATTTGCCCCAATTAAACGATGCTATACCTGTGGAGGAGACCATATGTCTAATGTGTGCCCTATGATGGCTCAACCCCAATTGAACCCTAACAGCCAATACTACACCATAGAAAGGAGATATACCAACCACTTGCACAAGACTGCCCCTATAACAAACAAACTGTCAAACAAAATTATCCTCAGCCATATCCACAACAGGGAAGATACCATAACCAGTACCCACCACAACAATATGGCACTCCCCAGCGACCCTTAAACCACCCTATCAAGGGCAGCAAAGACCTCAACTAGTTCTAGCGCAGCAGCCCCCTCTTCTAGCCAATGTGATTCCAATAAAGTATGCAGTTGCAGAAGAAAATCTGAATAGAGCCTTAGTGCCAGTAACACCATTGCTTTCAGAAAGTGGCCCAAGTGATCATAGTTTTGGCTCCACACATATTGATAGCTCAAAGGCTTATTACATGCAGTCACCTGAGCATAATGAGTCATATTATTATGAGGACCCGAGTGAACCTAGTTGGGAGCCAGAGTATGCAAATGTCATGTATGCAAACCCCAACTCTAGACCCCAACCTAGGTAGATAAGACCCCCATTTCCTAGAGGACCATGCTAACAATGTCAGGGAGATCACCTCATTCGTGATTGCCCTATGTTGCACCTACACCAACCCAATCTGTGACAATTCAAGGTTTCTATCCAAATTGTGGGAAGGAGCACCTGTTGTGAGATTGTCCTAAGAATCCCAACAACATGCCAAAAATCACTCCCATCAATGTTATTGGGTTAGTGGTAGACTCTACGAGAAGTGTTAATTCCACTGCCCCAGTGCAAGTGGTCACTAGAGCTCAGGCATTACAACAAAACCAAGGTTTATGCCAGGAAAGGAGTTTTGAGGTTAGTGAGATTGAGAGTCTAACTAAGAAAAGGTCAAAACCTTGGAGGGATAGTCGAGACAGAATGAAAAGGCAATGGGCAAAGAAGATGAGTGAACTTGAGGAAAGCTTGAGAGAATCGGAAGCCAAGATAATTGAACTCACATGTGTTAAAATGCACTTTTACATTATAGGCATTTTAAGTTCTACCGGGTTCTTGGGAGTGGTAGAGGTCTGATAAATCAGAGGCCCTGTAACTTGATTTTCCCAACTAACTTTTCTAAATCACAGTACGTTAACATTCAAAAAACTCTGTTTAATCCAAATTACTTATCAAATCTCTGGTTAGTCTTCTCATAGATTACTGTTCATACTCAGACTAATACTTTCTCAGTACGTAGCGCTGGAGTTATTCATTACCGTAACATAGACTTATAAGCCTTAACATAATGGACTGTGTTAATCACAAGTTAATGTAATTAAACAAATATGAAAACAGTAATACTCAGACTTCTCGAACACTGCACTACAGCGACTTCCCAGACCGCAATAGCCCAAACAGACAGTCTGGCGATACTGCTCGTCCCTCCTGGAGCGTCACCGTAATGCCTTTTTATTAGTTAATAAGTCGATACATTTCTTCACACGACCTTTCAGTTCGTGCGGAATATGAAACCTTTTGGTTCACGCGAGATAGGAAACTATAGGAATTAAAAATACAAAATGCCAATCCGGCGGCTCACACTAGCATGCACAGTGGACTTGAACCCGCAATGGAACAAAAGTTAGGGCTCATCTACTATACCCTGTATATACATAGTTCTGGCTAACTTAAAGGTTTTGTAAATCTTCTGTTTCAGCGAGTCTAACATCTTTTTTAGAATTTCTGGTTCTACGAGCTGAGCATCAGTTCTAACTGAACTTGCCACAATTACTTGAGTCATCAATATTTCAGCTTGTGTTTGCAAAAAGGCCTCTTGCAGGTAGAAATCATTTGACAGTGTTGCA
Source organism: Ceratopteris richardii (assembly GCA_020310875.1). Taxonomy (NCBI): domain Eukaryota; kingdom Viridiplantae; phylum Streptophyta; class Polypodiopsida; order Polypodiales; family Pteridaceae; genus Ceratopteris; species Ceratopteris richardii. The sequence continues at coordinate 126,274,567 of CM035437.1, forward strand.
TCGCGGCGCAATTTCATCTCATTGATCTGATCATCTACCCTTGAAAGCCTGTCAGCTTGAACACCTAATTGCTTTTCCCTTCTCTCTAGTTCATTGGCTTGATACTGGATTGTCTGATAATATGCATCTCGTTCTTTTCTTACCCCTACTATCTCCTTCTGCAATTGATTAGTTGATATCATCTAAGCTTTAAGAGTAGCATTTGCTTCAAATAAATTGGCATTTGCTCTCTGGAGTTCTTCATTAGTCCGTTTGGCTAAATCCACCATCTCTTGTCCTTTCTACACAATTTCATCTAATTGTACTCGCGTTTCTTCTAGTAAATTTCCAAGTGCTACACGAGCATCCTCTTTATCCTGTATTAATTGTTTCAACTGCAGAATTTCTGCATCACAAGCACTTAATAAATCATCTTTGGCTCTTAACTCAGCCAATGCAGCATCTCTTTGACTGATGAATGAATCATGTTCGGCAAGTCTATCCTGTAGCTGTTGAATCTATATATGCAAAGCATGGTTTTCAACGTTCACTACATCTACTTCCTCTTGCAATGGAGTAATATCCGCTTCTAATACATCTACTTTGTGTTGTAGTTCTTGTCGGAGATTGTCAGTAACTTCCTTCATCTGCATTGGTAGTTGCTGTGATAATTGGATCAACATCCGACCCATGGATGCTAACTCAGTAAACATGGGGACCGGAAGAGAAAGAGGAGGTAGTGGCTGGGATGACAAAGCTGACAAGAGGTGATGGGAAGATGGTGGAGAATAGTTAGGTGAAGAGGATGAAGTAGCAGTTTCTTCAGGAACAATCGGTGGAACAGGAATAATGGGTTGAATGGGGACAATGGGCTCGACCGGAGGCAATGGTGGAGGAGTGAGGATAAGACTGTTGGGCACCAAGATTATTCCGGTAGGTTGCTGCTTAGTCGCTGCAGTGCTGGCGATAATAGATTCCACCATAGTGATCACTTCATCGAGAATGCCCGCAATCATAATTTGCACATCTTCTTGATTCGAGTGCTGAGAATCCGCCCGAGAAGAGGTTTCCTTGGAATCAGCAGTGGCACACTGTGTTCCTGTTGCCGGATGGGAGAAGACTGGGTAGACAAATCAAGGTGAATTGAGGTGGCAGTGTCGTGGAAAATTTCTTCTTCATTTCGTTCTGTTTTATTTCCAGCAGGGGAACCTTGTTCTTGACTTTCAGAGGTGCTTATCCTTCTACGTTTCTAGCAAAGGAGTTGGAAGATATCTTCATCATCATCTTCTTCGTCTTCGAGCACTTGGGCAGATTCTTCGTGATACAAAATTGGAGCTCTTGGTGGGGGTTGCGCGGCTTGAATAGTTGGGAACAGAAAGGTAATGATATGTGGTAAACGCGAACGGGGAAGCTCTCCCTTGTTAACATGCTTAATAACCGTAACGCATTCACAGTGAATGCGGCGGAAATAGAACGAAGCTAAATTAACAGGCTCACGAGAAGCCATGTCAATCATCGAATAAAATGGTCGAGAGATGCCGTAAGTGCGTTTCTGTAAATTAAGAATAGCAACGAGAAATTATAAGGCGGTACGTTCAGGGTCAGGGCGACACAAAATGGCGTATTCATTCAAGGAGGATCGTGGGAATAATTCTACCAAAGTCGCAATAGGAAGGAGAGGACCATTCTCCACGCCTTCTATGGGCAAACGGGATGCTGCAGCGAATGTTGCTAAGGTGATGACGATGCGAGATGGTAAACATGTAATTGGCCAACTCTGCTCAGTAGCAGGAGTGGCGGCAATGGCTGCAATAATTTATGCATAATAAGGATGACACTCCACTGAATGCCAAGGCAATTCAGCGAAGTTCAACAAGCTGCGGAGACGCAAGAACTCACTCACGTCATGAGGGAGTCCATCACGGAAGGGGAACTCCGGTCAAGGTAGTCAACCAAAAAGTAGCTGGTCCCACTTGCTCATTAATCCGGTAAGGTCCGAACCATCGTAATTTAGATTTTCCAGCAGCACGATTTGATTTAGCATTATAAAAGAGCACAAGTTGTCCCACCGTAGACATAGGAGTCTTGAGGAAATGATCATGAGTCTGGGCTTGCCGCAACTGAACTTCTTGAAGAGTTAGAAAGCTTTCCCAACGATGTTCATCCAAGTTTCTAAGTGTTTCCAACCGACATGGCAAAGAGTCTTTGGGTAACAGCTTCTGAGTTATGGCCATGCGTAAGCTTGCCACAACAATCTCCATAGGTGCGATTGCTTCCATCCCATAAGCAAGCTTGAAAGGAGTTAGTCCGGTTGCAACTTTGTATGTAGTCCGGTATGCCCATAAGACTGAAGGTAGTAACTGATCCCATCTTTCTGGTGATTCTACAATCAATTTGCGAAGCATACTTAACAGCATCTTGTTGGTACTTTCAGCTAACCCGTTAGCACGAGGATAGTATGGGGAACTGAATTTATGCATGATTTCAAAATTATGCGTTAGTACTTGCATTAAATTGTTAGCAAAATGTGTTCCTTGATCTATCACAAGTTCCAAAGGTAATCCATAACGCGGAAAAACATCCTTCATCAGGCACTTTGCCACCGAAACAGCTGTAGCGGACCGTAAGGCCCAAGCTTCTGCCCACCTGGTAGCATAATCTGTACAGGTCAAGATGTAACGATTGTTGCTAAGGGTTGCTGGAGGTGTGATTGGTCCAATAAAATCAAGACCCTATTTCTGGAAAGGTTCCAAAGGTAATACAGGTTGTAGAGAAAAAAAATGGCATTGTAATGGCTGACCAGATCGCTGACAAGTGTCACACTGCTGCACAAACTGAACTACGTCTTTGTACATAGTAGGCCACTAAAGCCCACTTTGCAAAATCTTCCGATGAGTGAGATCTGCAGCAAAATGTCCACCGAAGGGTATTGAATGTGCCATAGTGATGACTGAATTTGCTTCATGTGGCGGAATGCAGCGAAGCAAGACACCCGTGTGATCCATATAGTATAACTGGCCTACCAGCAATCGGAATTTACGACTATAAACTGCAATCTTCTGTCGCATAGCAGGAGGTGTATGCAGAGGAAGACATCCATCAGTCAGAAAAGTTAACAACGTATCATAATATGAAGGCGGCATAGGATGTTTGGGACATTCATCAGGAGCTGCTTCAGCAGCGTAAATTGCTGGTGTGGTATCTTCAACGCCCACCGGAGCTTCGTTGGAATCCAACCGAGAGAGAAAGTCTACTAAGGCATGGGTTGTACCTGGTCGATGAATCACTTCGTAGTCGAACTCTTGTAGCAACAAGACCCAACGAGCTAAACGACCACCTAAATGTTGTTGTCTGACCAGATATACCAGTGCAGCATGATCCACATGAAAGGTGAATTTTCGGCCTAGCAAATAATGCCTGAATTTCTTTACAGAATATACCAATCCAAGACATTCTTGTTCAGTCACAGAATAATTCCTTTCTGCAGGAGCGAGTCGACGACTTGCACAGTAGACAGGCCGAAACCATTTGTCTGTTTGCTGCATTAAAACACTACCAATTGCTATATCTGATGCATCTACAAAGACATGGAAGGGGCGGTCCCAATCAGGAGGTTGCAAAATGGGAGCCTGTGTCAATAATCCTTTTAGACGATCGAATGTGGTTTGGCATTCAAGAGTCCATTCGAACTGTCGTGGCGTACTAGTCATTAGCCGATTTAGTGGGGTTGCTAAATGGGCGAGCCACCGTAGATGCCTGCCATGCCACCGGATTTGACCCAAGAAGTGCATAACCTCTTTCGGCGTTGTAGGAACAGGTGCTTCCAACACAGCTGCGACTTTATCTGGATCAACTTGGATACCTTGTGCCGATATGATATGTCCAAGGAGTTTACCACAAGACACCGCAAAAACAGATTTTGTCGGGTTTAGACAAAGTCGGTATTCACGGCATTTCTCAAAACAGCACCGTAAATGGTACAGGTGCGCCACAATCTTGCCGAATAAGGAGAAGTCATCTAAATAGACTTGCATAAAAGTGGTTAGGTAGGGTGAAAAAATTTCCTGCATACAGCGTTGAAATGTGTTGGGAGCATTCCGTAACCCAAACCACATGACCGTGCAAGCAAAAACACCCCAGTTTGTAATGAAAGTTGTTTTCGGTATGTCTTGTTCAGCCATTCTGACCTGGTTATAACCACTGTAGCTGTCCAAAAAGGAGTACATTTCATGCCCGGCCACTCTGTCAAGCATTGTGTCAAGGAAGGGGAGAGGAAACGGATCAGGTACCGTGGCCGCATTCAGTTTCCGGTAATCCACACAGATTCATAGCTGCTTATTTTTCTTAGGAACAATAACGATCGGAGATATCCATTCAGCGTGTTCTATTGGTACAATGAATCCCACCTTCAATAACCTATCGATCTCTGCTTTGACCTCTGCTACATAATTGGGATTCATACGGTAACTGGATTGTTTAATTGGCTTTGCTTCCGGCTTAAGCACGACTCAATGTTGATAGATGCGTGGATCAAGACCCTTCATATCCCGATAATCCCAAGCAAAAACATCAGAAAACTCTCGCGGGAGTCGGATCAAATCTTCTTGAAAGGCCTCGGGCAATCCTGCTTTAATTTTAACAGGACGGGGGTTGTTTTCATCACCCAAATTATAGGTCACTAATAGTCTTTTGGGACATAAAATTGGCAAGGTTTCCCCAAGTCGTCAGCTGATTGTAAAATTTGATGTAGAGTAGCTCCATCCATAGCAGCATTATCATCTGCATCTGTTCCTCTGGTCACAGGAACAACCGTATAGGCTGCCGGACTCCAGTTATCTGCAACAGCTTGAAGATCTATAGTGCCTAAGGAAATAAAATCTTTATTGTTCTGCAGAAACGCCTCTTCTTCATCATCAGATAAGCCATCCAACATGTGAACTGGCTCGGCTACATAGGGTCTAGCATGAAGTTCACAGGACTGAATGGCATCCAGTTTGACTGTTAGTATATGATCAATGTCTACCCCTCATGATTGTATGCACATTTTGTAAGGCCCCCTTTATGAGGAGAAGCCAAGCGTGCATTACCCAATTGATGGGAATCCCAACTTGCATGTTGGATGAAGGTCATATTGGACCATGTAAGGTATTATAAGGAAAGGGAGCTACCAGGGTCCCCAATTGTGGGGTCCGGGGCAGCGGTGAGCAGCCTCGGCTGGGGGGTCCAAGGGGGCCAGCGGGAATATTCCCTATCGGAGTCAGATATCATTTATATTTGTTAGGTCGGTTCAACCAGTCTAAGCCGTGTATGGCAATTATGTGGGCGGTGGCCGCCCACGCTCTACCGCCCATGTATAGCCGTCCATGGCAGGCCACCCATGATCCTATATATACATGACCTCTGCACTACCTAAGACACTGAGTTGAGCCAGCATACCTCTACCTTGTATCTCCCTATCTAGAGTTGTCTAGATCACCATTTAAGCTCTACCTTGGGAGCGCACGGGTGGACAACGCCATCATCTTTGTACTTGCTGCTAGTAGAAAATTGTTGAGATTCTCCTATATCTGTTATCTTCTCTGCTATTGCTCCTGTGTTATATTGCGTAACTATTGTCTTACATGGTATCAGAGCTGTAAGGTTCGAATAGCTTGAGAAGTATCATTATTTTAGCCTACTAGCAGACTAGAATATCAGTAGATTATTCGAGTGATTACATGATGGCTTCATCGTCGAACACTAGTCTTGGTGCTTCAGCTAATGTTAATGCTGCACCTATTCGAATTCGTCCACCTGCATTCACTGAAGGGAAGCTGGATGGAACCAACTATACACTCTGGAAGTTCAAAATTTCTGCAATTTTGGACTCCTATGAATTACTTGACACTGTCATGGGACCGATGGGATTGGATCCAGAGCCTATACCAGTTGAAGATCCAGCAAATTCAAGATTGATGATTCAGCCAGATCCAGATCTTCTACGAGCTTGGAAGAGGCGGAATGCTGATGCATTATGTGCGATTGTCACTAGTGTAAGTGATTCTGTGCTTACTTTAGTTCAACATACTACTAAAGCACATGAGGCTTGGGGCATATTGGCTCGACAATATGAGACCAAGAACCACACTAGGATACAGAATTTAGAAAATCAGTTGGCAAATGAAAAGCATTCTGATTTTGAAAAGGCTGAAGATTTTATCAAACAGATAAAGCATCTTCAAGATCAATTGGCTGCAGTTGGTGTTGTTATAACACCAGAAGAGCTGGCTCGAAGATCTGTACGTGTTCTTCCAGCAAAGTATGATGGATTAGTAACAGCCCTTAACACTCAGGTAAGGCCAACTCCTCTTACATTTGAAGAGTTTTGTGCCATGCTTTTAGAAGAAGAGATGCGGCTGAAGAATCGGCAAAGTACAACTGATGCTGCATTCTCAGCAAATGCAAAAGGTAAAGGCTCTTCAGAGGGATCAAAGAAGAAGCCAAAGAAGAAAAAGTTCACAAGAAGTTGCTTCTATTGTGAAAAGAAAGGCCATGCCATCAAGGATTGCAGAAAGAAGCAAGCTGATGAACGGAATGGGACTGTAAAATCATCATGGAAGAACAAAGAGTCTGCAAACAACACAGAGCTGGAACTTTGGGTAGCTATTGAAGAGGTATGTTCATCTGCTCAAGCTCGTGTTGATGAGCCATGGATTTTAGATAGTGGAGCTTCTCGCCATATGACTAGTAAAAAGGATTGGTATAGTTCCCTAGTGCCTCTACGGGAATCCATCAATGTAGTGGTGGGAAATGACTCCAAGTGTCCAGCTGAAGGAACTGGAACCATCTCTTTTATCACTTCTCTAGGTGTTGAGAAAAAGTTATCCGATGTTCTCTATGTACCTATACTCAAAAGAAATTTGTTGTCAGTTTCTGCAATAACAGATCGTGGACTCGAAGTTCACTTCAATAAGAGTGGTGCGGAAATCATGGATTCATCAGGTAATGTTGTAGGTAAAGGCACACGACGGGATAACTTGTATGAGTTAAGTGCTTTAACTGCTACAGAAGATAAAGATGTAAGCAGGTTATGGCACCAACGATTTGGGCATCTCGGATTTGCAGTTTTGAAGGAGATGCAACGAACAGGGATGGTTGCTCATTTGCCTGCATTTTCAGAGTTGCAGGAACCTTGTGAAGCTTGTATGATGGGCAAGCAACAACGAAAGGCGTTTCCAAGAGAGACCAGCAATCGATCTCAAGCTCCTCTAGAGTTGGTACATGCTGATCTCTGTGGTAAAATGTCTACACCTGCTTTAGGAGGATCTTTCTACTTCTTGCTATTAGTCGACGATTATAGTAGAAAGATGTGGGTTTATTTCATTCGAGAGAAGGCTGATGCTTTTGAAAAATTTAAAGCATGGCATAAGTATGTAGAAAATGAATCAGGAAGGAAACTGAAGAAATTTAGAACAGATAGAGGAGGTGAATTCTTGTCAACAGAATTCAACAATTACTGTAAGGAGCATGGTGTGAAAAGGCAACTTACTACAGCTCATACACCTCAACAAAATGGCGTTGTTGAGCGCAGCAACAGGACAGTAGTTGAAATGGCTCGTTGTATGTTAAAGGCTCAAGACATGCCTGATTCATTCTGGGCAGAAGCAGTCAATACAGCAGTCTACATCCTCAATCGAAGCTACACAAAAGCTCTGAAGGGGATGACTCCTCAAGAAGCATATTCTGGTAAAAAGCCTTCAGTTTTGCATTTCAGAATTTTTGGTTGTTTCTGTTATGCACATATTCCTGATTCAACAAGATCAAAGTTGGATTCGAAAAGCAAAAAGTGTGTCTTCCTAGGATATAGTGAAGAGTCTAAAGCATACAGGTTGTGGGATCCTGAGGCAAGGAAGATTTTTGTCAGCCGAGATGTGGTGTTTGATGAACGACCATACTTAGTAGAAGATAAAGGTAAATCTACTATCTCATCAAACGGAGAAATATCTCACCTTGTGCCTATCAAAAGACAGGTTAAAGTTGAGGACGAGGAAACATCTGATGGAGAAATTTCCTCAATAAAAAGCCAACCAGTTGTAGCTGCACAGCGTAAGCCACTACCGAAGTGGGCACAACAGCTCTTTGATGATCACAATCCACATGTAGATGTACCAGAATCATCATCGGATGGATTACGAAGATCAAAGAGAATAGAGGAGCAAAGAAGAGCCTCAGAACACATTGTTAACATGGCTCTAATGGCAGATATCATGGGTTCGATAAAGGAACCTACCACCATTGAAGAAGCCATTGATGATCTAGGTTGGAGAGCGGCAATGCAGTCTGAGTATGATAGTATACTCAAAAATGATACATGGGATCTAGTCGACTTGCCGCCAAAGAAGAAGGTAATAGGTACTAAATGGATTTGGAAAGCTAAGTATAAAGCTGATGGAACATTAGAAAAGTATAAGGCACAATTAGTTGCACAGGGTTTTTCACAGATTGAAGGATTTGATGTTCAAGAAACTTTTGCACCAACAGCACGCATGACAACTATTCGGACGGTACTTGCAGTAGCTGCACAAAAGTCTTGGCCTATTTTCCAGATGGATGTCAAACCTGCATTTTTGAATGGTCACCTCAAGGAGGAGGTATATGTATCTCAACCACCAGGTTTTGAGGTGCCCAATTCAGAAGATAAAGTTTGCAGGTTGAAGAAAGCTTTGTATGGACTTAAACAAGCTCCACGGGCTTGGTACCAACGGATAGATAATTTTTTCAAAAACATGGGTTTTGAAAGAAGTACTTCTGATGCTAACTTGTATGTAACAAAAAGGGATAGCAAGCTAGTTGTCGTCATTGTATATGTAGATGATTTGATCATTACAGGAGATCATCAGGAACTCATCAATCAAACTCGGATCAACTTGGGAACTGAGTTTGAAATGACAGACTTAGGTCTACTCCATTTTTGTCTGGGAATTGAAGTATGGCAAAGGAAGGATGGCATTTTCATCTCACAACAAAAATATTCCAAAGAAATTCTCAAGGCATTTGGAATGATGGAGTGCAAACCAACTAGCACACCTATGGAGGTAAATCATAAGCTATCTATGGATGATAACATGCCTGATGTAGATGCTAAGAAGTATAGGAAGCTCGTTGGAAGTCTTATTTTTCTATGCAACACTAGACCAGACATTTGCTATGATGTTGGAGTGTTAAGCAGGTTTTCCAACAAACCTAAGGAGAGTCACTGGAATGCTGGAATGCGAATTCTAAGGTACATTGCAGGAACCTTGGATTTTGGTATTTTGTATACCACAGGTGATACACTCCAAGGATATTGTGATTCAGATTGGGCTAGAGATTGTGATTCTAGAAAATCAGTTTCTGGATATTGTTTCTCACTTGGTTCAGGAATATTTTCTTGGGTAAGTAGGAAGCAACCAACTCTCGCACTCTCCTCCACTGAAGCAGAGTACAAAGCAGCTTGTTTTGCTTCTTGTGAGGCAGTCTGGTTAAGGAGAATTCTTGCAGATCTAGGCTTTCCATCAAATATGCCAACTGTACTCAAGTGTGATAATCAAAGTTGTATCGCTATTGCAAAGAACCCAGTATTTCATGCTCGCACCAAGCACATAGAAGTACAGTACCATTACATTCGTGAGCTAATTGAAGATGAAATTGTGGAGCTAGAATATTGTCCAACAGAGGCAAATTGTGCTGACATATTCACTAAAGCACTTGGAAGAGAGCAGCTCAACAGGCATCTTCAACAGATGGGCATAGGACCGAGACCTACTTGATTTATCATCGGTAAACATTGAGGGGGGTGTTAGTATATGATCAATGTCTACCCCTCATGATTGTATGCACATTTTGTAAGGCCCCCTTTATGAGGAGAAGCCAAGCGTGCATTACCCAATTGATGGGAATCCCAACTTGCATGTTGGATGAAGGTCATATTGGACCATGTAAGGTATTATAAGGAAAGGGAGTTACCAGGGTCCCCAATTGTGGGGTCCGGGGCAACGGTGAGCAGCCCCGGCTGGGGGGTCCAAGGGGGCCAGCGGGAATATTCCCTATCGGAGTCAGAAATCATTTATATTTGTTAGGTCGGTTCAACCAGTCTAAGCCGTGTATGGCAATTACGCGGGCGGTGGCCGCCCACGCTCTACCGCCCATGTATAGCCGTCCATGGCAGGCCACCCATGATCCTATATATACATGACTTCTGCACTACCTAAGACACTGAGTTGAGCCAGCATACCTCTACCTTGTATCTCCCTATCTAGAGTTGTCTAGATCACCATTTAAGCTCTACCTTGGGAGCGCACGGGTGGACAACGCCATCATCTTTGTACTTGCTGCTAGTAGAAAATTGTTGAGATTCTCCTATATCTGTTATCTTCTCTGCTATTGCTCCTGTGTTATATTGCGTAACTATTGTCTTACATTGACAACATATTTACGGTGGTTGTCTTTGAAAGTCAATTCCTGCGCTGACCAATCCTATATCACTTTGGCCTATTTCAACCATGGTCGACCGAACAGAAGATTATAGTCGAGGCTTGACTTTGGTAGTTCTAAGACTACGAAAGTCATTTTAAACGTGGTGCCCTGTAAAGTAATGGGGATATTCCTTACGAGTCCTACCGGATGAACTCGGGATTGATCTGCCATTCTGACAAAGAATTGAATGGGCTCGATTTGGGTCCACCCTAACTTCTGGCAGAGAGCTGCAGTTGCTATGTTCACACCGGAACCACCATCGATTAACACTTGCGTAATCTTATGATTTTTATGCCAGACAGTGATTAAAGGGACAGAATGATCCATCGTAGAGTCAGTTTTCGGTTGTATTGTTGCAGTCACCGGAGTACTGGGAGATTCCGGACTAACTGGTTGTTGAAATTGCTACCGAACTCTGGGCACCAAGGCGAATAGTTGCCCCAAAGGGAGCGTAATTGAAGCCTTCGAGAGAATATCCCATACCTGGTCTGTTGGAATTGCATTCTTCACTGGTTCCGATGATGATTCTCCTGTTACCGGAGTAGAGTCTTGTTCATGTGCTTTCCCATTTGGTAGGGGAACCTGTGTCACCGGAATTGGATTCGAGAACACGGTAGCCTCTTTGGCGGTCCATTGGCTGGCTTTGGTATACATTCGATGCTGTTCACGGATGCCCGGTTCAAACACCTCAGCTGCGGGTTGCAACTGCTTACCGGATCTTGTCTGAACCACTGCTGCTTGTGATTCCACTGGGGAGATATAGACCATGTTGGTCATCGGGTTTTGGCGCTCTTTCTTTCATTGGTCGTATTTGGCTGCATCCTTGCAGAATCTTCGGATGTGGCCAAGCTCACCACAAAAATGACATCGGGGTGGAGGCAGAGAAGTATTTTCCGGTGATGTACCTGCCTGCCAGCGATTTGTATTAAAGTTGGTATTCCATTGTCCTCGATAATTCCTGTAACCTTGCGACTGATTGTTTCGCATCTGTGATGGCACGTAGTGAGTTGCTGGCTGTCCTGGTTCCTGTATAATGGCATTTACCACTGCTCATCCCTGCACTTTGGCATTATACGCACAATTTTCGGTTGAGTGTCTGGTGGTATTGCAAATGGCACAATACATCTGATTAAGGGCACAGGTAGCACTGGTGTGCCCAGGGTTTTTGCACTTAGTACAATACATCTGTTTAGCCTGATCATCTATACCATGCTTACTGGCCTTCAGCCATTCCAAGTCTTCGGTGAATCCCCCAACCTTATGCTCTAGTTGCAGGGCCATCGCAATAACAACATTCAGTGTCATAGCTCCCACACAGCGGATGATCATGATTTTCCTTAGCTGTGGGATCAAACCGTTAATGAACCATTGGGTTATCACATCATCCGGCAGGTTGGCATGCGCCAAAGGTAGTTGTAAGTAGACAGTAAGAGCTTTCAAATGAGCTATCAAACATGTAATTTGGATATATAATGAGGGAGATACAAGCTCTGCAATCTCTGTATACAAAACTACAGCAGTGTAGAGATACACATATGACTCTCTTGGACTTCCCACAAGATCATGACTTTTCTCCTCTTTTTATAGCATGGGAAACTAATCTAAAACCTTCCTAATACATCTAAATTCGTGGTAGACACTTGGGTGGTGATTTTACATGACTCAAGTGCTCAAATAAGCAAAGTGTTGATGGACTTTGAGAACTAGCCACATCATACATTTTTCTAATTTCGCATCAAGTTTAGATCTCACCTCACTAGGTACATGTACATAACATACACAACCAAATACTTTCAAATGACTTACACTTGGTTTCCTTCCATGCCATACCTCATATGGTGTCAAATGATGAACTCCAACAGTCGGAACTGTATTCATAATGTAAACACTTGTGCTAACAGCTTCAGCCCAAAAATAATTAGGCAAACACATATCATTAAGCATGCTTCTAGATGCTTCTGCTATGATTCTGTTTCTTCTTTCTGCGACTCCATTTTGTTGTGGAGTATACCTACATGTAACTTCTCTTTTGATACCTTCATCATACGAAAAATCAGTAAAAGCTTGAGAGAAATACTCTCCCCCTCCATCAGATCTTAGCTTCTTAATATACCTTCCTGTTTGCTTTTCGACATATGATTTGGACTTCTTGAAACAATCAAAGACCTCACTCTTATGTTTAATGAAATACACAAATGTCATTCTACTATGATCATCAATGAATGATACATAGTACTTATTACCAACCAAGGATGCCTCTTTAGTAGGTCCCCACACATCTGTGTGTATGAGATCTAGCAAACCATCACTTACATAGCTTGAATGTTTGAAAGATTATCTATTCTGCTTACCCATTTGACATGCTTCACAAAGATGCACCATATGTTGCTTAGTAAGATCAGGTAATCCTTCAACAATCCTCTTCTTTGATAGCTCCTTTAACCTGTGTACATTCATGTGTCCAATCCTTTTGTGCCACAGATCAAGTTCTACTATCCTATGCATACCATAAGAGAAATAGTTTGTATGATTAGGGTTTACCTTGAATGTAAACAATCTACCTTGTTTTTTACCTTTGGCAATCAACCTCCTTTGCTTTGGATCCTCAATGAAGCAACCTGCATGATTAAATCTCACTTGTAGACCTTTTTCTACCATTTGACCAACCGACATCAAATTCTTAGTGATCGTTGGCACATAAAGTACATCCTTCAAGCAATTTGTCTTGCTCTTATCCTGCATAACAACATCTCCAACCTGCATAATCTTATGTGTTGTATCATCTCTTGTTTCAACATGACCTTTACATGATGGATTATGCATATTTGAAAACCATGAAGCGTCATGAGACATGTGATTAGAACAGCCACTATCTACATACCATACATTGCTATTGCAATTCATCTTAGTTTCTACATTCATCATAAGAAGAGAATCATAATCTTCACTTTTACCTTCAACCGCATAATTTCCTTGTTGTTTACCTCTTCTTGAATAGCCTCCTCTTCGATTACCACCTTGATTATTTTCATTTTGATAACAATATTTGGCATAGTGTCCATACCTTCCACATATATAGCAATTGTTGTTATCTTCACTCCTTTGTCTTTGATTGTAGTTGTAGTTGCCTCTCGTACCTCTCACGCTTGATCTTCCTCTTCCTCTTGTGTTGAAGAAGCCACTTGAAGTCCCTTGATCATCACTCCTTCTTCCTCGACCTCTATTTGAACCTTTTCTTCCTCTGTTTCCACCTCTTGATGATCCTACATAAAGAGCTTGTCCTTGAGATCCTTTTTGATTTGAAGTAGAGCCATTTAGATTCATCTCCTCCATGACCATGAGAGCAACAAGCTGATCAAAGTCTGGCAATTCTCCTCTAACATAAACTGAAGTAATGAATGGTTTCCATCTCTCATCATCCTTGAGTCCGTTGAGAGTATGTGCAACCAAGTCATCGTCCTCCACATGAGCTTGAATTGATCCTAGTTGATTTGCAATCTCTTTAACCTTCAACAAGTAATCATTGACCGATGTCCTTGTATCTTTCTTTATGTTATTCAACTCATTTTTGAGTTGAATCTTCCTTGCTCTTGTACCTGTAGCATACAACATTTCCAATGCAAGCCAAACATCTCTACTTGTGTCTAGATATTGTATGTGTCCTACCATTGAATCTTGAATATTTTGTGATAAAATGAATATAACCCTTTTGTCTCTCTCATTCCAAAGTCTAAACTCCCTCAATTGTTGTTGATTTGGGTCCTCTGGTAATGTGAGTTTGATATCTGTGTCGTCAATCAAACCATACAAGCCTCTACCTTGCAAGAATGTTGTGATTCTAAACTTCCATGCTTGATAATTGGTCTTATCAAGCTTCTCTATTTGTGCATGTTGGTCTCCCATAATACAAATGCTAAGCTTCCTCCTTTAAGCCTTCTTTCCAATGTGTGTGATGAGAAGAAATATAATATTTACCTTGTAAATGAGGTATGTGCACCTTTCTTTGCTTGGATGTTGCTTGAGATGCCTCCTTGCGATCTTCTTCTACCTTTGTGTAGTGTTGATGATGAACTGCTTCTTTGATAGCTTCAAATTCTTCATCAAGGTATGATAACCTTCTCCAAGCCTCCAAGTACTTGCTCTGATACCAATGTTGGAGTTTATTGATCTCCAAAGTACAGCTAGAAGTAGGTGAAACCCAACAGGACCTAGTTGACTTTTTCACAAACTTGTATGCACAGACCAGTTTTCTTGCAGAGAAAACTGCTCTTTACTCACTTAGAATTTTCCAAACCTATTTCACACACATAAACTAGACTCTAAGAGCTTTCCAACAAGCTATAGAACACCTCAAACGGATAAATACACAATGAGCTATGACCTCTGCAATATGCAGCTTTAATGGAGACCTTGAAATAGAGATGAACCCGAGGACACACATCACTTGCAGAGACTACTGCTCTTAACTCAAAACTCCAATGAATCTGAAACTTTCCAGTATACAAGTAGAATTTAAGAGATTTCTAACAAGCCAAAGAAAACATGATTTGGATACATACACAAGGAGATATGTTCTTTGCAAGTTTGAGGTTTAATGGAGACCTTCAGCAGGGGGTAAAACCAGAGAACACACACTACTTGCAGAGAGTACTGCTCTCAGCTCACAAATCCAATGATTATGAAAATTTACAAGAAGTATGTAGACAGTAAGAGCTTTCAAATGAGCTATCAAAAATGTAATTTGGATATATAATGAGGGAGATACAAGCTCTGCAATCTCTGCATACAAAACTACAGTAGTGTAGAGATACACATATGACTCTCTTGGACTTCCCACAAGATCACGACTTTTCTCCTCTTTTTATGGCATGGGAAACTAATCTAAAACCTTCCTAATACATCTAAATTCATGGTAGACACTTGGGTGGTGATTTTACATGACTCAAGTGCTCAAATAAGCAAAGTGTTGATGGACTTTGAGAACTAGCCACATCGACCTTCCACTAGGACACCACTGCAGCTCCCTTGTGACTCACTAATTTGACTCACCATGTTCTAGAAATCACGTGGTATTTTGGCTATATTTTATGAATAATATGAGCCTTCTTGAAGTATTTGAAGACTTCCCAAAGGTATTTACATAATTTGAAACTTGTACCCTACGTAAAACAAATGTTCGCAACAAATTGACCACTTGTGAGAGAAAGTATCATGAGCAAACCAGCAATCAGTATCGTTAGTGTGGTATCATGCCTAGCAAGCTAGAGAGTGATATTCAGAGCACAAAGTTTGGTTGAGGCATCCTAGAATGTAAGCTACAACAAGTTTTCGATATCAAAAAATTACTTCAGAAACACACTCACACATGATTAGAGTCATTTTTCGGTATCATGGGGAAGGACAGAGAGTTTTTTAGAGTTATTGAGTGATACAGAGGGCCAAGAGTGAAGAGCGGAGAGAAATAAACACCCTTGCACAAAAATTTCTGAGTTTAGAGCAAAATTGGCTAAAGTATCACGGTCGATTGAGTTTTGGTATCGCAATACCAAAATTCCCTAGTATTGCGATACTTGCCTGGTATCGTATCGTCCATACCCACTTGAGGTATTGTGATACCATTCTGGTATCGTATCTTCAAGTGCTGGTATCGCAATCACGTCTGTCCGATGGTATCGTATCACGGTCCACCACGGTATCATATCGTCCCAGTCAGGGTATCATATCGTCGACCGAGCGGTATCTTATCACCAAGAATTTTGGTATCGTATCATCACATGCTCTAATATTGTATCGTGCAAATAAGTGGATTCGTATTGCCCAAGTGGTATCCTATCATCCGACCCTTTAGTATCGTATCGTGAGCATTCCAATATCATATCGTTTAAATCCTTTGGTATCGTATCGTGCATGGAGCAGTATCATATCGTCGGTTGTTCAGGTATCATATCATGTAAATTCTGGTATCTTATCGTGAGGTTTTCCAATACCGTATCGTGTAAATTTTGGTATCGTATCATGAGGTCTTTGGTATCGTATTGCTGAAGACTTTTGGTATCGTATCATGAGGTCTTTGGTATCGTATCATCGAAGGTTTCTGGTATCGTATCTTGCCAAAACTCGTATCGTATCGTCTGTGTGGTATTGCCAAGAGTGGTATCACCTAGAACCAATTAAGCCATTTGAGGGAAAAATTGGAGGTGATTAAGGAGCTAATTAAGGGGAAGTAGGGAGTAAACCTAAGCCAAGACGGGTGAATGAACTTAAGATCAAGACAGGTGCTAAGTAGCCGGAGGAGTGTCATTTCATCAGTAGGAAGTGCAACCCAAGCAAGCCAACAATCGATCTATACGGCCACCTCTAGTGAGTCAGAAGAGGAGCTACCCATGGCTTCAGAAGACATGCATGGTTCTGCCCCTAGGGAGAACTTTATGTCAACTGTAGAGGGTGAATACCGCACCCCTCTGCAATATGTGTCCACCAATCCGCAAGGAATCCCTATTTACCCCGATGGTTTAAATAGGTCTGTTGCAAGGATGGTAAACTCTACTAAATCAGCAATAGTGCCCACACTCACAGTCAAGTATGAGGGAGGAGTGTACCTAGACAAATTAGGTCACATCTACATAGTGACAGAAAACCCAGATTGGATCAATGGGAGAGGAGAATTGGAGGGACAAGGAAACTCGGGGAGACCTGACCATGAAGAGTTAGTAACTACACCAAGAGGTAAGTCAGTGGTGACTCAAGACTTGAGAGGGGATTTGATACCTCAAGATGACTAATTGTTGGACATCTACTTAATCCATGAGTCAGAGCTACTATTACAAACCGATTCACCCAGACGAGGACAAGTAGTAAGCCCAATGACTTTCTATGAGTTGAAGGATCCCGAAGATGAGTCTAGAGTCACATACCTAGACCAGAACCAAAGAAGGTATTGGCTTGTAGATGATGTTGATAGATCTCAATTGAAGTATATGGGGTTTCCTGTATTCCCTCCTCGAGAGCAGATAACTACCTCCCACAATCCTTTTGGAATGCATCAATAGCCAGAGAATACAATGTCAGGACAAACGAGCCAACGAAGTGTTCCCATTCGAACTAATGTGCAATTCACAATGCCAGAAGCGCAGTCACACAACCAAACCCACCCAGGAATAGGCAACATGAATCGCCCACCCATTAGACCAAGACCACAGCCAGATGTGCAACGAGGAATACCCCCAATTAGACCAGCAGTTCCTGTGAGGCCCAAACCCCCATAACCTATAAGAAGGCTGAGACCAATTCAAGTTGCCAAATGCATGAGAAATCACTATGATGGAATGGGAGAACCATATGAGCACATAGCAGAGTTTAAACAAGTATTACGAGCCGAGCAAGTGATGACTTCTTTATTCAGTATGAATCATTTGGATTTACCCTCATAGGGACGGCTTTGACTTGGTTCCAACCATTGGATCCAAATCAATTTGGAAATATTGAGAAATTTTTCCAAGATTTCATTGGATAATTCACCAAGAGAGGGATTAAACACAACTCGTCATCCTTAATCCATAGCTTCAAACAGAACCCAAATGAAACTGTGAAAACAGTTGCCCGAAGATTTAATCAATATGTTGATAGATGTCCAACAACACAAAGACCCTCCCAGCAAAAAATGATATCACTATTCTTGGATGGATTGACTAATGGGAGATTGAGAACCATAGTTTATGTGAAACGTAGAACCAGTTAAATACACTCAACCAGAGGAAAACATGGAGAGAGCCATAGTACCAGCTACACCTTTAGCTAGTACAAAAGCAACAACTCAGGGATATGAGCAAACCCAAGGAGAATACTACCCCTATGGTTATGAGGGATATGACAACACCTATGGGCAAGAGTTTGCAACCCTAATGTACACCGCACCCAAGGCACCATCACCCATGAGACCACCCATTAGACCACCTGTGCCAAAAGGACCATGCTATAGATGTGGAGGAGACCACTTCATAAGAGAATGCACTCTGCCATATAACCCAGCACCTCCCAGGACTTGGGAAGGGTACTGCAATGAATGTGAAAAGGAACATCTATTTAGAGATTGTCCGAAGAATCCCAATAAGACTCATAATACAACACAAATCAATGTGATCGAAGTGATTGAATCATCAGTAAGTGATAAGGAGTACACAGTACCATTAAAAGCTATCACACGAGTGCAAGCCAAAGGACAAGAGAGAAAGAAAGTAGACTCTAAACAAGAAAAGGATAAAGCCCTAGAATCCAAAATACAGGTAGTGGAAGATTCTGAAGATCCACGAGAAGACCCAAAGTTGGAAGGACAGAAGGGAAAAACTTAAAAACAAATGGATGAAAAACAAAAGTAAGGAGGACAAGAAGAACGTGAAAGACGTTAGGAAACCTGAGAAATTGAAAATACAAGAGAATACACACACTTACGTCTCATACACAAGAACTAGACAAACTAGGATCAATCTTAGCAGACCCAAGACCAGATGACCTAGACATGTGGTTGAAAGCTTACCAAGCTAGAATCACGATTGGACCAAACATAGAGAAACATGAGAAACTCTACCTGCAAGGGGAGTTAGAAAAGGAGAGACTTGCGATATGCAGAAAGCTCATAGAGGTAGCTCAAGCCACTCTAGAAAAGGCTATCCTAGTCCTCCCAGAGACAAGAATATCTAAGAACCAATACGATGAGTGTTTTAAAGAAAAAGATCAGAAACCAAAACAGAAAGACAGTAAAGAAGAGCCCTCAGGGCAGTTCAACTTCGATAATCCATGAACTAGAAGCCGACTGACCAAGAGAGTTGCGGGCTAGGTTTCAGGAAGACCGATGGAAAAAGAATGGGAATTTAAGACCCAAATCCAAATTTGGATGAAGTATATGAAGAAGTTTCCATGTTAGACCAAAACTGGGAAGAAGTACACAACATTTCTACCCTACTGAACTATATGGGGGAATATGAGAAAGGATCAATAATTTTCCATGCTCCCATAGTGCGACACAAGGAGAATGAGTCTTCAAGTAAGACCTCTCACAATCTAGCAGAACACAAGAAGACCAAGATACAATGTCAGTTGACTGTGGAAGAATTACTACGAGCGAAACCGCAAATATGGAAACAGTTAGCAGGACAATTGAAATTAGAGAATGAGGAGAATAAAAAGGAAAATAAAGAAACTGAAGCCCCTTCTACTATACAAATCCTTGTGGATAAAGTCAGAGAATTTAGTGAGGGAGATGAAGGTAACACGTGCTTACCCATCACATATAATGGATACATGACTAAAGTCATTCTAGACACAGGAGCAGGCATAGGCATAGCCACCAAAGAAATTTGGGAGAAATGGGGAAAACCAACCCTGTGACAAACATGTATGAAGCTTCAATTAGCAGTTGGCCATGTAGAGAGACCCCTAGGAATGCTGGAGAAAATTCAGCTGACTACCTACGGAGTAGAATTTGAGCACACACTAGCTGCATGTCGATTTGGAAAAGTGAATAACTATGAGATGATTTTAGGATGACCATTCATGGGACAACTCAGGGTAGTACAAGACCGGGGAAGAGACGCTTTGTACCTACAACATCAAGGAACTACTACCAAGATCAACTTGCATACATTTTCATATAGAGGTGTAACCCCACTACAATGGAATCCCTTCACAAGGAAGATGATGACTTGTCAATTCATAGTGCAGGTTCAAGCGACCAATCATGGATGCACGAAGATGCTCAACTATGGATGTAAGGGAGCAAAGAGGGAAGAGAAAAAAACTCAAATATGGCCTATTGGACATCAAAATTACCGACCCATAGAGGATCCTATGTATATGCCTCAAATTTTTCGTGATGAAGCACAACCACACGGTTGGATGGAGATTCTAGCCACCTTGGATGTATGCATAAATGAAGAGGTACTAACCATGAACGAATGTGTGGACGAAGAAGGTTATGATGTAAGTTTTTACATGGTAGTCCTTCAAGAAGTAGAGATAGGAGAACTGTTAGAAAAAGGATGGAAGGAAGAGTATGAGAGCATAGAAATGGAACTAGAATTTGATTCAGAAGAGCAATATTTAGAAGCTATTCAGACCAATGAAACAAAAGGAACACCAAAGGTGTTAGTAATAGAAGTGACCCAGATAGGACTAAACAAGGAAGAAATGTTAGATAAGGCTGAACAAACCCCATACTTGTTTGAAGTCCCAGAGCACTTCAAAAGATATGAAGTAGAGGAGAGGAAGATAGCTATTCAGATGCCTAAAAGAGAGGCAAGAGAAGGAGAAGCATACGAAAACAAGGAACAAACGAAGAAAGTAATAGTGACCATTGAAGATGGAGAAGAAAGATGTACTTACATTGGAAAAGATGTGTCGCCAGAAGAGGAAGAAGAATTGATAAGACTAATTCGAGAATATCGATATGTGTTTGCATGGACCTAGAAGGACATCAAAGGTGTAGATCCATCCATCTGTTCTCATCAAATTCCAATGACACCTGAGGCCAAACCATCAAAACAACTCCCTTACACTTATAATGATGTCTATTCAGCAAAAATTAAGGAAGAGATCAACAAGCTATTAGCAGCCAGATTCATTTACGAGATAGAACACACCGAATGGGTGTCACCATTAGTGGTCATACCCAAGAAGAATGGGAAATTAAGAGTGTGTATTAACCTGAAGAAAGTAAATGTAACCAGAATCTGTGATAGCTATCCATTACCTATCACTGATCATCTCTTGGAAAGAGTTGCAGGTAAAGACGTCTATAGCTTCTTAGATGGATTCTCTGGATACAACCAAGTAGCAATTGCTATGGAAGACCAACATAAGACTGCATTCGCAACTGAATGGGGAGTCTATGCTTTTAGGGTGATGCCTTTTGGACTCATGAATGCCCTTGCTACTTTCCAAAGGTTGATGTGCCACATCTTTAAAGAGTTTCTTGTTGATATATTCAGGTAGTGATGTGTGTGAACACACTAGGACCGCCGGGGCACTTTTTCCCTCTTTAGGAGGTTTTTTTCCCCCGGCTTGTATATATGCCTATTGCCCTAATGGGCAACTTATCTTTGTACATTCTCTAGTAATACATTCAGTATTGTGTGTTTGTGCTCCAAGCTTCTTCTCCTTCCTTGTGCTGTTTGCGTGCTTTTGCAGATGTCTAACTCCAACAATTGGTATCAGAGCAGGTCCTCGCTTCATCTAGGGCACCGTCAACACTCCTCCATTTGCAATCTCAGATTCGCACGAAATTTGGTGAGCATACTCAGGCTGAAATCGCGATCTGAGCTCGTTTCGGCCTCCGAACGCATTATCGTAGCGCTTGTGCAGGCTATTTCGTCTTTTGTGCCAAAGGTATATACCAGTTTTTGTTCGCCATTATAAGCATCTCAAAGTCTCCTACAGGTCTAGCAGAATTTGTCGAGGCAGTTCTATTCAACTTTTTGAGATACAATCAATTTTCTGCATCAAGGTATTTTAGTCACCGGCCATAGCTGAAAGCAGTGATGTATTCCGTATGTTGGCTGTTGAGGATAAGTTGGATGGTACCAACTACCCATTATGGGCTTATATGATGCGACATGTATTGGTTGCAAAAGGATTGTGGAACATTGTGCAGGGTGTTGAAAGACGACCTGTTACACCTCTGACTACAAGTACTGCAAATACAGGTGCTCGAGCTGATGAAGATGGTGTCGAAGATGATATTCCGCAGATTCCTGTTCGTGCTGTTGTTACTGTTGCACCTACTGCAGAGCAGATTCGCTGGGATGGCAAAGATGCCCAGGCACATGCATTGATAGCCTTGTCTGTCAAACGTGCCATTATTCCTCACATTCGCTCTTGCAGAACAGCTAAGGATGCTTGGGATACACTTACCATATTGTACCAAGCTAGGAATGAGGCTCGTGTTGCTTACCTCCGAAAACAGTTGGAGAGTGAGCACATGAATGAAGATGATTCTATGGACAGTTTCCTAACAAAGATCAAAGACTTGAAGGAACAGTTGATTTCTACTGATGAGGTTATACCAGAAAGCTCACTTGTGCAGACCGTTCTGAATGGTCTTCCTGATTCATATCAGAGTTTTGCTTCTACTCTTTGGTTGATGATGAAAGGCAATCCAAATGCCTTGTCATTTGAGGAGTTAGTCTCTGTTTTGTTGCAGGAAGATCAGTCCACGCAGAACAGGTCCATTATACGTGTTGCAAATCAAGCTTTCCTAGCTAGTCAGAAGGGCAAAGGAAAATGGAGCTCTTCTACTAGTAAGCACAAATCTGCAAATGCTGCACATTCAAAGAACCAAGACAAAGATACGAAAAAAACAAAAAAGCAAAAATTGTTTTGTAAGCACTGTAAAGGGAATGATCACATCATAAAGAACTGTCCAAAACTGGCTGCAAAAGAGGCAAAGAAAAAAGAGGTTGGAATGGTTGTTGCAGAAGCCTCTACACCAAAAATGGAGTCTGCTAATCTTGTGCAGGGACAAGAATGGGCGTTTACTACTATTTGCAGTTTTGACCCATCTTCTCATGATCAGTGCATGTCTGCAGTAGACTCAGATGTTTGGTATTTTGACAGTGGGGCAACCAAACATATTACCTTGCAGCGCAGTTTCTTCTCTTCACTCGAGCCTGCCCCTACAGGGAATACTGTTACATGTCAGATGCTTTATTTGTGCCCGAGATCAAGAAGAACCTGTTATCAGTTTTTGCATTAGCCAAGATTGGCTTGGTTGTGAAATTTGTTGATGACAGGTGTACAGTTCATGATCTGTCAAATGGCGATGTGATTATTGCTTTTGGCATTTTATGTCATGGGCTGTATAAGCTCATAGACTATGAAAGATCTGTAAATGATTTGGCATGTACAGTAAATGATTCTCAGGCTATGTCAGATGCAAAGCTTTGGCATGCACGCTTTGGTCATCTGAATTTTGCTAGTTTGCTACGCCTGCAGAAATCTGAAATGGTGTCCTCTTTGCCCAAACTTGAGGCACCAAGAAAACATGTTTGTGAAGGCTGTATTTTGGGCAAAATGCAGCGTTCGTCCTTTCCAAAAGATGCTTTAGTTTGGGCTACTCAAAAATTGCAGCTTGTACATAGTGATGTATGTGGTCCTATGTAGACACCTTCTTTTGGAAATTACCTTTACTTCGTGACTTTCATTGATGATTTTTCTAGACATGCATGGGTATATCCATTGAAGGCAAAGTTCAAAGTGTTCATGTGCTTCAAACAGTTTTTGGTTTTGGCTGAAAATCTGTCAGCATGTAAAATGGGCACCCTCCGTTTTGATCGAGGGGGGGAATATATGTCTTCTGATTTTAATGCATTTCTGGTTGAACGTGGGATAAAACACCAGTGTACAGTGCCGTATACACCTCAACAGAATGGAGTTGTGGAACAGAAGAACAGGTCTCATGGAGATGGCGAGGTGTATGGTCAAGAGTCAGGCTTTACCTCATAGTTTTTGGCTTGTCATGTGTGCAGCATATGTACTAAACAGGTGTCCCACTAAAGCGCTACAGTCTATCACTCCATATGAGGCTTGGCATGACCGCAAGCCATCTGTTGCTCATCTACGTGTTTTTGGTTGTCTGGCATATGCATTGGTGTCTGAACAACATCGTAGAAAATTGGATGATAAAGCAGTAAAATGTATTTTTGTTGGATACAGTTCTGAAAGTAAAGGCTATCATCTGTATCATCCATAGACTAAACGCATTCTGGTTAGCCATGATGTTGTATTTGTGGAAGATGCTATTCAACCATTGCTTTCATGTACTAAGGAGACATCTGTTAGCTCCAAAGACATGCATGATACTTTGATGCCTCTTTTTACAGGTGAACAGTCTAGTGTTGGTCCTAATGAGGCAACTTCTCAGCCTTTGCAGGTTTCATATGATGATGCAGATCATTCCATTTTTTATGCAGATTTACATGATGCACTTGTTGATGAGAGAGTTGATATTGAGCAGGCAAAAACTATGCCAAAATGGCTGGTGCAGACTTTGTGTGACAACAAATTAGATGCACCTTTGTCATATCGTACTTGTTCAGGCTCTCATAGTGCCTCCTTTGCATCAGATTGCTATGCTATGGCTTCGTCTAGTCTCTGTGATGAGAATGAGCCTGTTTCTTTTGATGAAGCATAGAATTTAGAAAATTGGATGGCTGCTATGTGTTAACTGTTCGGTTGGTAAAGCGCCTTTTCCAACTATCGGAAGTGCGTTTTACCTGGTCCTTGGGTTCTTGGGAGTGGAAGGGGTCTGTAAGAACAGAGGCCCTATACTAGTTTTCCCAATACAACTACGTCAGATACAGGGGTCTATTGGAACTTAACCAGATTCGCTTATGCTCAACTACTTCAGTACTTAATTCGCTGGAGACCTTAGCACAAGAATCAAGTCACTCGTTCAGATAGATATCAAACCATTCTACAATCGACGTCACAGCGAACACAGTCATGAAGGACCGAAATTCTGAAGACCATCTGTACCTACTTACGCTTTTTACGGCGACATTAACTTACCATACCACGACAGAGTAAACATTAAAACAACGTACTCCCCGTGGTACCAGAACTACTATCTTTTATGCACAGAACTTGTTAACCATCTGGTGGATCATCTCCAGACAATCAGTTAGCCCAATACATAAAACCACACTTCCAGCAAGGATTCACAGACAGAACGTCGGACCTACGGCAGATGAGTTGCTGAAACGGGACAAGTTTGCAACCGCACGACTATCAACAAGAACGACTACAGACAAAGATCAGACCAACAGATGCACAGGTCACTTAGACAACTTAGAAATAACAAGATTAACTAACGTCAGACCACACACAGACGAACAGTCTGGTGAATTTCCCAACAAAATCTCGTCTCCCCGCGTCTCTTTTTCATTGCTTTATATAAGCTTTTACAAGAATGCGCGTAACAACCTTTCGCGCGTGTTTTACAAAGATTTCCGTTATGCGAGTCTCACTGCGGCAGTCGGCTAACACTGGCACACATGGGTGGACCCGAACCCGCAAGTTCTTATAGGGTTACTATTCTTCGACTATTCCTTCTAAATACATGTTTCGGGCTAATCTAAATGTACGGGCGATCTTTTTCTTTAATGTTTCTAATAGTTGTTTAAGTGTATCTTGCTCTAGGAGTTGTGCATCTGTTCTAACAGAGCTTAGGGATATGGCCTCGGTGAGCAAAATTTCGGCTTGGGTTTGTAAAAATGTTTCCTGTAAGTAGAGGTCGTTGGCCATCGCAGCGTCTCGGGATGATTTCATGTCAGCTAGTTGCTTCTGCAGATCAATGATCTGATCCTTCTTATTGCGTATTTGATTATCCATTCTTTCGAATTGTTGGTTCTGAAATTCTATTGTTTTGTAATAAGCATCTCTTTCTGCTTTAATGGTTGTTATCTGCTTCTGTATTTGCGGCTCTTTTATCAGATACTTGTGAAGTATATTATTTACACTTGATAACTCTTCTTTAGTCGTGTGAAGCTCGTGTTTCATCTCTTTAAGTTCTCTTTGTTGTTCCTGGTTTTGCTGGTCTTTCTCCTGTAACTGAAGTCTGGTTTCTTTCAAGCGGTTACCTAAGGCAATTCTGACATCTTCGGCGTCTTTGAGTGTTTGCTTTAGGTTAGTGAGCTCTGCATCTGCAGCCATCAGCAATTCTTCCTTTGCGTGTACTGCATTCAGTGCTTCATCTCGTTGGGTTGTCATATCTTCCTGTTCTCTTATTATTGCCTGTAATTGCTTAATCTGTTCATTAAGTGCATGGTTTTCGGCCTTTACTGTGTGTAATTCCTCTTGGAGGGGTGTGATGTCTGCCTCCATTACTTCTAGTTTGTGTTGAAAATCATCTTGCACAGAGTCTGTGAGCTGTTTCAGTTGCCGCGGCAGTTGTTGTGATAAGTTGATGAGCATATGTCCTATTGCAGCTAAATCAAAAATTGTTGGGATGGCCGGAATTGGAGGTTTCGAAGAGGTTTCGGCGTGGAGCTATTGGGAGTTCGGTGGCGAGTAAGTGGGTGATGAGGTTGAGGATGCAGTGGTTTCAGCAGGGTGAGTGGGGTAGACAGGTGGGATGGGTTTGAGTGGATGTTTCGGTGAGGGAGGAGGGAGGATAGGGTTAGATTGTATTACCTTTTCTTTTGTCGGTTGCTCCGATTCTGTGTTTTGGTTTGCTGCGGACTCAACTGCTTTAAGCCGTGTTTCTAAAGCTTCCTTAGCTACTTGTTGTGTATCTTCTTGGTTTTGTGGCTCCGTTTGTTGCTGAGATATCTGTTCTGTCGACTGGGAGCATTTCGTAAACCAAACCACATAACGGTGCATGCGAACACACCCCAGTTGGTGATGAATGCGGTCTTCGAAATGTCCTGTTCAGCCATCCTAACTTGATTATATCCACTGTATCCATCTAAAAATGAATACATTTCGTGCCCTGCTACCCTTTCAAGCATGGTGTCCAAGAAAGGTAATGGGAATGGATCTGGAACCGTAGCTTCATTCAGTTTCAAGTAGTCTACACAAATGCGGAGCTGCTTGTTCTTTTTCGGTACAATAACAATTGGTGATATCCACTCCGCGTGCTCTATAGGTACAATGAATCCAACCTTCAATAGCCTATCCAATTCTGCCTTTACCTGTGCTGCGTAGTTCGGGTTCATTCGATAGCTGGATTGTTTGATTGGCCTTGTCTCCGGCTTGAGCATAACCCTGTGTTGATAGATGCGCGGGTCTAGACCCTTCATATCCTTATAATCCCAAGCAAAAATGTCAGAAAATTCCCTGAGAAGCTGAAGTAATTCTGCTTGAAATTTTTTTGGTAAGTTTTCTTTTATCTTGACTGGGCGTGGATGGTTTGCATCTCCCAAATTATAAGTTACTAATTGATCTTCTGGCACATAAAATTGTCGCGGCTTCTCGGTGTCGTCTGCTGGTTTGAAAAGTTGTTGTAGTTCAGCGTTGTCTGTAGCAGCAATATCTTCTTTCTTATCTTCTTTTGTTACAGGTGTCATTGAGCAGACTGAGGGGCTCCAATTATCTATAGCAGCTTGTAGGTCAACGGTTCCTAAGGAAATCAAATCAATGTTGTTCTTTAAAAACTCTTCTTCTTCGTCATCTGATAGTCCGTCTAGCATATGAACGGGCTCTGCGAAATATGGTCTAGCATGTAATTCACAGGGCTGTATAACGTCTAATTTTACAACACATCTTCGATTTTTTAACCTTGAACGTGAGCTCCTGTGCGGACCAGTCTTGTATCACCTTAGCTTGCTTCAGCTAGGGGCGACCGAAAAGGAGATTATAATCCAGGGTGGATTCCGGCAATTCTAAGACGACAAAGGTCATCTTAAATGTGGTGCCTTGCAAAGTTATTGGTATGTTCCGAACAAGCCCTACTGGGTGGACTCTGGACTGGTCAGCCATTCTAACAAAAAATTGGACCGGTTCTATTTTAGTCCATCCTAGTTTCTTGCATAGTGCAGTAGTAGCAATATTCACACCAGACCCTCCATCAATTAATACATGTGTGATTTTATGACTATTATACCATACCGTAATCAGAGGAACTGAATGATCGACCGTAGAATCTGGTTCCGGTTGTACAGTGGCGGTGGTCGGAATGCAAGCAGATTCGGCAGCAAATTGTTGTCGGAATTGCTGGCAGACTCCTGGTACTAATGCCAGTAATTGGCCAAGAGGAAGTGTAATGGATGCTTTGGATAGAATCTCCCAGGCTTGTTGTGATTGATTTGTAATCCGCAGATTTTGAAGATGATGCACCGGCTGGTGCTAATGTACCTGCTACAGATGATGTTTCTGCTTCTGTGTTAGCAGCATGATCTTGTGTTGCTTCTTGAGTTAACGGAGCTTGGGTTACCGGAATTGGGTCGGGAAAGACTGGTGGTTCTGATGCGATCCATTGATTAGCCTTTTCATATGTTCGTTTTTGTTCTTGAATACCGGGTTCGAATATCTCAGCCGCTGGTTGTAATGGTCTACCAGATCTGGTCTGAACAGCGGCAGCTTGTGTTTCTACCGGCGTGATCTGAACCATATTTGTCATCGGATTTTGCCGTTCCTTCTTCCTTTGGTCATACTCAGCTGGGTCTTTGCAGAACCTTCTAATGTGTCTGAATTCACCACAAAAATGACAGCACGGTGGTGGCAAATTGGGGTTTTCTGGTGTCTGTACGGTCTGCCAGCGGTTTGCGTTATAGTTGTTCCTCTGTCCTCTATAATTTTGATAACCTTGTTGCTGGTTGTTTCTCATGTGCGGAGGCACATAGTGATTGGCTGGTTGCCCTGGTTCCTGTATGATTGTATTGACCGTCGCTGTCCCTTGTACTTTAGCGTTATAGGCGCAGTTTTCAGTGGTGTGTCCGGTGGTGTTGTAGATGGCACAAAATAGCTGATTTAGTGCACAAGTGGCACTCGTATGACCTGAGTTCTTGCAAGTGGTGCAATACATTTGCCTTGTTAAATCTTCTACAACATTCTTGTTTGTCTTTAACCACTCCAGATCTTCTGTAAATCCTCCAACCTTGTTTTCCAATTGCAAAGCCATCGCAATTACTGCATCTAGGGTCATTGTGCCGACACATCAGATGATCATGATCTGTTTGAGTTGGGGAGTCAGTCCATTAATAAACCATTGAGTAATGACGTCGTCTCGCAGGATGGCATGTGCCGGTGGCAGTTGTCGTAAATGTGTCCTAATTAAAGTGCCGTATTCTTGCACTGATTGGTTTACCTTCTGTCTATTGTTTTGTAAGTAGTCGAAAATTTCTGCGGGATTCTTCTTTAGTCTAAATCTTTGCAGAAATGCATCCCTCACTGCTTCATAGGTGCCGAAGTGATTTATATCATACTCTGTAAGCCATCTAGCGGCTTCATTGACCAAGGTGGACCGGAAAACGATAGCCTTATATGCCGGGTCAACGGGGTGATTGAGTACTGCATAACTAATCTCAAAAGTACGTACATGCGCGTCTGGGTCATCCCCTGGAAATCCACCGAATTTAGTGTACGTTACGCCTGTCGGCGGCGGCCTGGGTGGACATACTTGTTGCTGTTGTTGTTGCTGCCCATTCATTGTGCCGCTAATTGTATAGTGACTACTTCCTATGTTCTGAGGTTGAATATCTGGATCTTCAGAATCTGCCTCCTCAGCCTGTGTACTATCTGGTTCGAAAGTCTTGCTCAGTATGTTGCGAATCTCGGCTTCAAACAAACTTCCTTCCCTTTTGAAGTCAACCGTAGGGAAGTTTACTCCTAATGACGGAGTGTAAGTTAATGATTCACCAAAAAGTGGTAACCTGTTACCGAAAAACTGCACCGAAATGTCACCGGAAGGTGTTGCTTTTCCACCAGTGCAGGCTGTTTTCTTCTCTTTACTGCTTTCTTCGGCAAACTCATTGCTATTCGTTAACAATTTTGAATCTCCAATCAAAGCGGGTAAGCTAACTTCAGATTGCGTCCTGGTAGATTTTGGAATTACTGTATTTTCGACAGATCGTGCCGAAACAGTACCAGAATCTATCAGAGATGCAGAAAAATCAACCGGAATATGACCGGAATCGTCAGTAACATTTCTTTCTTTCTTGTCAACAGGTTTGGATCTTCCTACGCTTCTACCTCTTGGAGGCGTTCTTAGTAGATTAAGTATTCTTGACTGTTTGTTCTTTGGATACGTCTCACCGGATCGAGTAACCGGCATACACTACTCGTACTATACTTCTTTAAAGTTGTCCAAAAACAATGACTATCCTTGCAGTCGATCAGCGTTCGTTCTAAATATTACGTTCGTCACACAAATGGTAATCTTTATACTTCTTGCATCAGCGAAACGGAAATCTTGATGCCACGTCCCCAGCAGGATCGCCAGTGTTAACTGTCCGGTTGGTAAAGCGCCTTTTCCAACTATCGGAAGTGTGTTTTACCTGGTCCTTGGGTTCTTGGGAGTGGAAGGGGTCTATAAGAACAGAGGCCCTATACTAGTTTTCCCAATACAACTACGTCAGATACAGGGGTCTATTGGAACTTAACCAGATTCGCTTATGCTCAACTACTTCAGTACTTAATTCGCTGGAGACCTTAGCACAAGAATCAAGTCACTCGTTCAGATAGATATCAAAGCATTCTACAATCGACGTCACAGCGAACACAGTCATGAAGGACCAAAATTCTGAAGACCATCTGTACCTACTTACGCTTTTTACGGCGACATTAACTTACCATACCACGACAAAGTAAACATTAAAACAACGTACTCCCCGTGGTACCAGAACTACTATCTTTTACGCACAGAACTTGTTAACCATCTGGTGGATCATCTCCAGACAATCAGTTAGCCCAATACATAAAACCACACTTCCAGCAAGGATTCACAGACAGAACGTCGGACCTACGGCAGATGAGTTGCTGAAACGGGACAAGTTTGCAACCGCACGACTATCAACAAGAACGACTACAGACAAAGATCAGACCAACAGATGCACAGGTCACTTAGACAACTCAGAAATAACAAGATTAACTAACGTCAGACCACACACAGACGAACAGTCTGGTGAATTTCCCAACAAAATCTCGTCTCCCCGCGTCTCTTTTTCATTGCTTTATATAAGCTTTTACAAGAATGCGCGTAACAACCTTTCGCGCGTGTTTTACAAAGATTTCCATTATGCGAGTCTCACTGCGGCCGCCGGCTAACATATGCAATCTGAATATGATGCTATAATGAAGAATGGTACATGGTCTTTATGTGACTTGCCTCCTGGCAAGAAGGCCATTGGCACTAACTGGGTATACAAGCTGAAGCGTAAACCTGATGGTACAGTTGACAAGTATAAGGCTAGGCTTGTTGCAAAGGGTTATGCGCAGGAAAGAGGCATTGATTTTGATGAGACCTTTGCACCTACATGCCGTATGACTACTATTTGGAGCATTTGTGCACTTGCAGCCCATCATGGTTGGAATGTACATCAGTTGGACATTAAAACAACATTTCTGAATGGTGACGTGCATGAAGAAGTGTATGTTTTTCAGCCCCGTGGCTTTGTGCAGAAAGGGCATGAAAACCAGGTGTGCAGGTTAAAGAAGGCATTATATGGTTTAAAGCAAGCACCACGTGCTTGGTATGAGAAGATACATGCCTATCTAGTTGCACATGGTTTTGAGAACAACCCAACTGAAAGCACCTTATATGTTAAGTGTGCTAATGATGTGCTTCTGATCATTGTTGTCTATTGTTAGGCCGCTAGATTGGCACACTGTAATTTTATATATTCTCATATACCGCACACACCGAAAGGGCGTAGCGAAGTGATGTAACCCTTTTATTCATTAATGAAGAGACATTACGTTGTTCTCCGGTGGTAGAGGAGACGGGATCGCCAGACTGTCTATTTGGGCGATTTGCGACCTTGCAGAGACGTCATAGTGCAGATTTTGCAGATATCTGAAGTACTGTTAAGTTTGTTCTTATTGGGTTGCCGTAATTTACTATTACACAGTAATACTGTCGTAACATTAATAAGTCTTTTCGATTATGTGATTGAACAACCGCACGATAATCTACTGTGTGAGGATACCGTAAACGGAGGATTATAACTATGTAACAGAAGTTAGTGTCTGGCGTATAATTATTGTTTGGGTAAGTAGTTAATTGGGAAAATAGATAAAGGGCCTCTGCATTGTCAGACCCCTACCATCCCCAAGAACCCGAAAAGAGATTAAAAAGGCGACTGGACAGAATTCCCCTTTTTAACACTGGCACCGTCTGTGGGAAGATGGCAATAGATTTAGAATAATCAGTAAGGTAGAGTAGTACGTAAGGCAAGCGATGCAGAGGTGATATATGTTGGTTACTCGGTCCGGCGAGTCTTATCCGAAGTATAGGAGAGACCAGCATCCTTGGCCAGTTCCAAATCTATTAGGGACACCCCCAGGTGGTAGAAGTGCAAGCCATTTAAGCCCAGTTGTTGAAGGATCGGAGCCAGTTAGCAGTGATTCCGGTACCAGTGCGGTGACCCATGATGATATTTCGGTAGATTCCGGTGTGATTCCGATACTTTCTGAAGCAGGTACAGTGACTTCTGAAGGTACAAAGACACAGTGCGCAGTTGGTTCGACATTATCTGGTCAAAATTGGACTATTTTTGGTGATAACGTTGTGTTACCAAGAGAGACTGTTTCTGATGAAAAGACAACCTGGTGCAGTGAAAGTTCGACAAGTTCCGGTGGGAGTTCGGTGCCATTTAGTGGGAGTCTGAAGTTTTTTGGTGACACCGCAGTACTACCTGGTGGATCCTTGTTACGTTCACCACTGTTCGGTGCAAGCCTCTCTAGTTTCAATACCAAAGCTGAGGATAGGTTATTTGATTTGGAGATAAGTAAGAGATTCAACGCTATTTTCGAGACGGAAGGTGAGCCGTCTGGTAATACAGATTTGACAGTCTCAGCAGAAGACACCCCCACAGCCGCAACCGCAGTTTTAGCAACAGCAGCAGCCGCAACCAATTATACCAGTTCGACCGGTTCCAATAGGAGTGACTTACACCAAGTTCGGTGGATTCCCGTGCGACGACCCAGATGCACATATGCGCACCTTTGAGATAAGTTATGCAGTGCTGAACCATCCACCCGATCCGACGTACAAGGCTATCATATTTCAGGCCACCTTAGTTAATGAAGCAGCCAGATGGTTGACTGAGTATGATATTAATCATTTCGTTAACTATGATGCTGTGAGGGATGCGTATTTACAGAGGTTCCGGTTAAAGAAAAATCCTGCCGAAATCTTCGACTATTTGCAGAACAATCGGCAAAAACCGCATCAGACTGTTCAGGAATACGCAACATTGTTTCGAACTCACTTAAGACAACTGCCTCCGTCACATGCTAATCTACCGAACGATGTGATAACCCAATGGTTCATTAACGGGCTGAGTCCGCAGCTTAAACAAATCATGATCATCCGCTGTGTGGGTGCAATGAAACTGGATGCTGTTATTGCGATGGCCTTGCAACTAGAGCATAAAGTTGGAGGATTTATAGAAGACCTGGAATGGCTGAAAGCCAGTAAGAACGTAGCGGATGATCTGACTAAACAGATGTATTGCACCAAGTGCAAAAATCCAGGGCACACTAGTGCTACATGTGCCCTTAACCAGATGTATTGTGCCATCTGCAACACAACATGACACTCAACGGAAAACTGCGCGTATAATGCCAAGGTGCAGGGTAGAGCAGTTGTAAACGCCATCATACAAGAACCAGGTCAGCCAGCAACCCATTATGTGCAGATGCGAACCAATCAGTCGCAAGGCTACAAGAATTACCGGGGTCAACGGAATACCAATTTCAATTCAAATCGATGGCAGGCGAGTACATCAGCGGAAGGTACTTCTTTTCCACCACCTCGATGTCATTTTTGCGGCGAGATTGGCCACATCCATAGATTTTGCAAGGATGCAGCAGAATACAACAAAAGGAAGAAGGAGCAACAAAATCCAATGACCAACATGGTCTATATCTCACCAGTTGAATCACAAGCAGCAGTGGTTCAGACAAGATCGGGTAAGCAGTTGCAACCCACAGTTGAGGTGTTCGAGCCTGGTATCCGTGAGCAGCAGCGAATGTATACAAAGGCTAGTCAATGGACATCTAAAGAGCCAACTGTGTTTCCTGATCCAATTCCGGTAACACAGGTTCCCCTGCCTAAGGCAAGATTGAATGAACAAAATTCTGCCCCAGCAACAGTAGAATCATCATCAGAATCGGTGAGAAGTACGATCCAAACAGATCAAGTATGGAATATCCTATCTAAGGCTTCAATTACACTCCCTTTGAGACAATTGCTCGCCTTGGTGCCAGGAGTCAGGCAGTAATTCCAACAGCAAGTTAGTCCCGGATCTTCCTGTACTCCAACGACTACAACAATACAACCGGAAGCTGATTCTACGGTGGATCATTCAGTCCCATTGATCACTGTCTGGCATAAAAACCAAAAGATTACTCAAGTGCTAATTGATGGCGGTTCAGGTGTGAATATTGCAACTGCAGCTCTCTGCAAGAAATTGGGGTGGATCCAAATCAAGCCCGTACAATTTTTTGTACGAATGGTAGACCAATCCCGAGTCCATCCGATGGGACTAGTACGGAATATTCCGATTACCTTGCAGGGTACCACGTTCAAAATGACTTTTGTAGTTCTCGAACTACCAGAATCCAGCCTCGACTACAATCTACTTTTCGGTCGACCATGGTTGAAACAAGCCAAAGTTGTACAGGATTGGTCAGCGCAAGAGTTAACTTTTAAAGATAATCACCGTAAATATGTAGTTAACTTGGATGCCATGCAGCCCTGCGAGCTTCATGCAAGACCATATGTAGCGGAGCCGGTCCACATGTTGGATGGTTTATCTGACGACGAGGAAGAGGCATTCCTGAAGACCAATAAGGATCTGATCTCATTAGGTATTGTAGATCTCCAGTCGTTCGCAGACAAGTGGAGTTCGGCCGCTTGCACGGTGGTACCAGTGACCGGCGATGCAGACACTGATGATAGTGGCGCTATGGATGGAGCCACCTTACATCAACTTTTGCAATCAGCTAATGATCTGGTAAAACCTCGACAATTTTATGTACCAGAAGATCAATTAGTAAGAAATAATTTGGGTGATGCGGTTAACCCGTGACCAATTAAGATTAAGGCAGGATTGTCATAGACATTTCAAGATGATTTGGCGACTTCTGCGTGAGTTCTCCGATGTTTTTGCTTGGGACTATCGAGATATGAAAGGTTTGGATCGGCAGATCTATCAACATCGGGTAATGCTTAAACCAGAGGCGAAGCCAATCAAACAGTCTAGTTACCGAATGAACCCCAATTATGCAGCACAGGTCAAAGCAGAACTTGATCGGTTATTGAAGGTGGGATTCATTGTCCCAATCGAGCATGTTGAATGGATATCACCAATCGTGATCGTCCTAAAGAAAAATAAATAGCTGCGCATCTGTGTTGATTATCGAAAACTGAATGTTCCACTGTCTCGGATCCATTCCCTCTCCCCTTTCTGGACACAATGCTCGACAAGGTGGCCGGGCACGAGATGTATTCATTTTTGGATGGCTACAGTGGCTATAACCAGGTGAGGATGGCAGAACAGGACATACCTAAAACAGCTTTTATCACGAACTGGGGTGTTTATGCTTGTACGGTAATGTGGTTTGGGTTAAGGAATGCTCCAAGTACATTTCAATGATGTATGCAGGAAGTTTTTTCACCCTACTTAACTACTTTTATGCAAGTATAGTTGGACGACTTTTCCTTATTTGGCAAGATTGCAGCGCACCTGTATCATTTACGGTGTTGCTTTGAAAAATGCCGCGAATACCGATTATGCTTGAATCCGACAAAATCTGTTTTTGCGGTCTCTTGTGGCAAACTACTCGGACATATTATCTCTGAACAAGGAATCCAAGTCGATCCAGATAAAGTAGTAGCCGTGTTGGAGGCACTAGTCTCCACGACACAGAAAGAAGTCATGCGCTTTCTGGGCCAAATCCGGTGGCATGGCAGATATTTACGGTGGTTAGCTCATTTAACAACACCACTTAATCGGCTTATGACTAGTACTCCACGGCAGTACGAATGGACTCCAGAGTGCCAAACTGCATTTGATTGTTTAAAAGTTTTATTGATGCAGGCCCCAATTTTGCAACCCCCTGATTGGGAAAGTCCGTTCCATGTCTTTGTAGATGTATCGGACATAGCCATTGGAAGCGTTCTAATGCAGCAAACTAACAAATGGTTTCAGCCTGTATATTATGCAAGTCGCCGATTAGCCCCTGCTGAAAGAAACTATTTAGTGACTGAAAGAGAATGTCTCAGGTTGGTGTACTCTGTGAAGAAGTTTCGCCATTATTTGTTGGGCCGAAAGTTCACCTTCCACGTGGATCATGCCGCACTCTTGTATTTGGTCCGGCAGCAACATTTGGGTGGGAGATTGGCTCGATGGGTTTTATTATTACAAGAGTTCGACTATGAAGTTATTCATCGACCCGGCACAACACATGCCTTGGCGGATTCTCTATCTCGTTTGGTGAAGCTCCGGTGGGGGTTGATGACACTACACCGGCAATTTACGCTACTAAGCCAACTATTGGAGAATCTATAGAACCTCTTGTTTCCCCTACATACTATGATACGTTACTAACTTTTCTAACTGGTGGGTGTCTTCCTCCTCATACTCCCCCTGCTCTACGGTGGAAATTTGCAGTTTACAGTCGTAGATTCCGGTTGATTGTAGGTCAACTGTACTACATGGATCATACTGGTGTTTTACTTCAATGTATCCCACCAGATGAAGCAGAATCGATTATTGCTATGGCTCATTCATTACCCTCGGGCGGACATTTTGCAGCTGATCTTACTCACCGTAAAATTCTCCAAAGTGGGCTTTGGTAGCCTACAATGTACAAAGATGTGACTTAGTTTGTGCAGCAGTATGATCCCTGTCAACGGTCTGGACAGCCATCACAGCGACACTTCTTTCCCCTTCAACCTGTCTTACCTCTAGAATCCTTTCAGAAGTCGGGTCTAGATTTTATTGGTCCAATAACTGTTGATATATTTAGGTAGTGATGTGTGTGAACACTCTAGGACTGCCGGGGCACTTTTTTCCCTCTTTAGGAGGTTTTTTTCCCCCGGCTTGTATATATGCCTATTGCCCTAATGGGCTAATTATCTTTGTACATTCTCTAGTAATACATTCAGTCTTGTGTGTTGTGCTCCAAGCTTCTTCTTCTTCCTTGTGCTGTTCGCGTGCTTCCGCAGACGTCTATCTCCAACAATTGGTATCAGAGCAGGTCGTCGCTTCTTCTAGGGCGCCGTCGACACTCCTCCGTTTGCAGTCTCAGATTCGCACAAAATTTGGTGAGCATACTCAAGGTGTTTTCGAGATCAAAACGGCTTTGCTTTGTCGTGCCGAAATCGCGATCTGAGCTCGTTTCGGCCTCCGAACGCACTATCGCAGCGCTTGTGCAGGCTATTTCGTCCTTTTGTGCCAAAGGTATATACCAGTTTCTGTTCGCCAGTTTAAGCGTCTCGAAGTCTGCTACAGGTCTAGCAAAACTCGTCTGGGCAGTTTTGTTCAACTTTTTGAGATACAGTCAATTTTCTGCATCAAGGTATTTTAGTCACTCGCCATGGCTGAAAGCAGTGATGTATTTCGTATGTTGGCTGTTGAGGATAAGTTGGATGGTACCAACTACCCATTATGGGCTTATATGATGCGACATGTACTGGTTGCAAAAGGATTGTGGAACATTGTGCAGGGTGTTGAAAGACGTCCTGTTACACCTGTAACGACAGGTACTGCAAATACAGGTGTTGGAGCTGATGAACATGGTGTCGAAGATGATATTCCGCAGATTCCTGTTCGTGCTGCTGTTTCTGTTGCACCTACTGCAGAGCAGATTCGTTGGGATGGCAGAGATGCCCAGGCACATGCATTGATAGCCTTGTCTGTCAAACGTTCCATTATTCCTCACATTCGCTCTTGCAAAACAGCAAAGGATGCTTGGGATACACTTACCACTTTGTACCAGGCTAGGAATGAGGCTCGTGTTGCTTACCTCCAAAAACAGTTGGAGAGTGAGCACATGAATGAAGGTGATTCTATGGACAGTTTTCTTACAAAGATCAAAGACCAGAAGGAACAATTGATTTCTGCTGATGAGGTTATACCAGATAGCTCACTTATGCAGACCGTTCTGAATGGTCTTCCTGGTTCATATCAGAGTTTTGCCTCTACTCTTCGGTTGATGATGAAAGGCAATCCGAATGCCTTGTCATTTGAGGAATTAGTCTCTGTTCTATTGCAGGAAGATCAGTCCAGGCAGAACAGGTCCATTATGTGTGTTGCAGATCAAGCTTTCTTGGCTAGTCAGAAGGGCAAAGGAAAATGGAGCTCTTCTACTAGTAAGCAGAAATCTGCAAATGCTGCACAATCAAAGAACCAGGATAAAGATGAAAAGAAATCAGAAAAGCAGAAATTGTTCTGCAAGTACTGTAAAGGAAATGATCATATTATAAAGAACTGTCCAAAACTGGCTGCTAAAGAGGCAAAGAAGAAAGAGGCTGGAATGGTTGTTGCAGAGGCCTCTACACCAAAAAGAGAGTCTGCAAATCTTGTGCGGGAAGAAGAATGGGCGTTTACTACTGTCTGCAGTTTTGACCCATCTTCACATGATCAGTGCATGTCTGCAGTAGACTCAGATGTTTGGTACTTTGACAGTGGGGCGACCAAACATATTACCTCGCAGCGTAGTTTGTTCTCTTCACTCGAGCCTGCCCCTACAGGGAATACTGTCACATGCGCCAATAACTCCTCTTATCCTGTTATGGGAGTTGGTAAGATCATTCTGACTACTGCTGATGGTAGTTCTTTCACTTTGTCAGATGCTTTATTTGTGCCAGGGATCAAAAAGAACCTGTTATCAGTTTCTGCATTAGCCAAGATTGGCTTGGTTGTGAAATTCGTTGATGACAGGTGTACAGTTCATGATCTCTCAAATGGCGATGTGATTATTGCTTCTGGCATTTTATGTCGTGGGCTGTATAAGCTCATAGACTATGAAAGATCTGTGAATGATTCGGCATGTGCAGTTCATGATTCTCAGGCTATGTCAGATGCAAAGCTTTGGCATGCACGCTTTGGTCATCTGAATTTTGCTAGTTTGTTACGCCTGCAGAAATCTGAAATGGTGTCCTCTTTGCCCAAACTTGAGGCACCTGGAAAACATGTTTGTGAAGGCTGTATTTTGGGCAAAATGCAGCGTTCTTCCTTTCCAAAAGATGGTTCAGTTCGGGCTACACAGAAATTGCAGCTTGTACATAGTGATGTCTGTGGTCCTATGCAGACACCCTCTTTTGGAAATTACCTTTACTTCGTGACTTTCATTGATGATTTTTCCAGGCATGCATGGGTATATCCACTCAAAGCAAAGTCCGAAGTGTTCATGTGCTTCAAATGGTTTTTGGTTTTGGCTGAAAATCTGTCAGCATGTAAAATGGGCACCCTCCGTTTTGATCGAGGGGGGGAATATATGTCTTCAGATTTTAATGCATTTCTGGCTGAACGTGGGATAAAACACCAGTGTACAGTGCCGTATACACCTCAACAGAATGGAGTTGCTGAACGAAAGAACAGGTCACTCATGGAGATGGCGAGGTGCATGGTCAAAAGTCAGGCTTTACCACATAGTTTCTGGCTTGAGGCTGTCATGTGTGCAACATATGTACTGAACAGGTGTCCCACTAAAGCGTTGCAGTCTATCACTCCATATGAGGCTTGGCATGACCACAAGCCATCTGTTGCTCATCTGCGTGTTTTTGGTTGTTTGGCATATGCATTAGTGCATGAACAACATCGCAGAAAATTGGATGATAAGGCAGTAAAATGTATTTTTGTTGGGTACAGTTCTGAAAGTAAAGGCTATCGTCTGTATCATCCACAGACTAAACGCATTTTGGTTAGCCGTGATGTTGTCTTTGTGGAAGATGCTATTCAGCCATTGCTTTCATGTACTAAGGAGACATCTGTTAGCTCCAAAGACATGTATGATACTTTGATGCCTCTTTTTACAGGTGGACAGGCTAGTGCTGGTCCTAATGAGGCAACTTCTCAGCCTTTGCAGGTTTCATATGATGATGCAGATCATTCCATTTCTGATGCAGATTTACATGATGCACTTGTTGATGAGAGAGCTGATATTGAGCAGGCAAAAACTATGCCAAAATGGCTGGTGCAGACTTTGCGTGACAGCAAATTAGATGCACCTTTGTCATATCGTACTCGTTCAGGCTCTCATAGTGCCTCCTTTGCATCAGACTGCTATGCTATGGCTGCATCTAGTCTCTGTGATGAGAATGAGCCTGTTTCTTTTGATGAAGCACAAAATTCAGAAAATTGGATGGCTGCTATGCAATCTGAATATGATGCTATAATGAAGAATGGTACATGGTCTTTATGTGACTTGCCTCCTGGCAAGAAGGCCATTGGCACTAAGTGGGTATACAAGCTGAAGCGTGAACCTGATGGTACAGTTGACAGGTATAAGGCTAGGCTTGTTGCAAAGGGTTATGCACAGGAAAGAGGCATTGATTTTGATGAGACCTTTGCACCTACATGCCGTATGACTACTGTTCGCAGCATTTGTGCACTTGCAGCCCATCATGGTTGGAATGTACATCAGTTGGACATTAAAACAGCATTTCTGAATGGTGACTTGCATGAAGAAGTGTATGTTTTTCAGCCCCGTGGCTTTGTGCAGAAAGGGCATGAAAACCAGGTTTGCAGGTTAAAGAAGGCATTATATGGTTTAAAGCAAGCACCACGTGCTTGGTATGAGAAGATACATGCCTATCTGATTGCACATGGTTTTGAGAATAGTCCAACTGAAAGCACCTTATATGTTAAGCGTGCTAATGATGTGCTTCTGATCATTGTTGTCTATGTTGATGACATGCTGCTCACTGGTCCTATTGAGACACATATTGCTGATTTTAAGGCTGATTTGCATGCCTCATTTGAGATGTCTGATTTGGGGCATTTGCATCACTATTTGGGCATTCAGTTTATGCACGTTGATGGTGGAATGGCTTTGTGTCAAACGAAATATATTGACACATTATTGCAGCGTTTTGGCCTTGAAGACTGTAAGCCTATTGCCACTCCTATGGAGACAGGTTTACGATTGAGTCTTCATGATGCTGGAGATGCATTTGATGCTGTTCTCTATCAACAGGCTGTTGGATGCTTGATTTACTTATGCATTACTCGGCCAGATATTCAGTTTGTTGTCTCACAGATGAGCAGGTTTATGCATTGCCCAGGAGTCACGCATTGGAAAGCGGTTAAGCGCATCTTTCACTACTTGAGTGGTACTCGGCTACTTGGGTTGTTTTATCCCAAGGGGGGATCACTACCGCCAGATTTGCATGCTTTTTCTGACTCAGATTGGGCTGGTTGCTATGACACTCGTGTGTCCACCAGTGGTTTTTGCTTCATGCTTGGTAGCTCATGTATATCTTGGTTGAGTAAGAAGCAGCCTACTGTGGCCACTTCCAGTTGTGAGGCTGAGTATAGGGCAGCTTTCACAGCGACTGTTGAGTGTGTGTGGCTCAGACGCCTTATGGCTGATTTGGGTGTTGGCCAGTCTTCTGCCACCACCATCTTCACTGACAGTCAGAGCGCATTGGCAGTTGCGAGGAACCCTGTGTTCCATGCTCGCACTAAGCACATTGAGGTGCATTATCACTATGTCAGGGAGAGGTTCTCTGCTGGGGAGATCAGCTTGGCATATGTGCCCACGCAGGAGAACATTGCAGACCTTTTCACGAAGGCTCTGCCTAGGGAGAAGTTTGAAGCTTTCCGCAAAGCTTTGGGCTTACTTCCTTTTGTGGAGTGATTTCCACATAGCTTGGCACTTCCTTATACATGAGTGCCATCTCCTTGTTCACCGCATCACTCCCAGGGGGGATTTGTTGATATATTTAGGTAGTGATGTGTGTGAACACTCTAGGACCGCCGGGGCACTTTTTTCCCTCTTTAGGAGGTTTTTTTCCCCCGGCTTGTATATACGCCTATTGCCCTAATGGGCTATTTATCTTTGTACATTCTCTAGTAATACATTCAGTCTTGTGTGTTGTGC
This sequence comes from Ceratopteris richardii, assembly GCA_020310875.1. Taxonomy (NCBI): domain Eukaryota; kingdom Viridiplantae; phylum Streptophyta; class Polypodiopsida; order Polypodiales; family Pteridaceae; genus Ceratopteris; species Ceratopteris richardii. Next base: position 126,316,804 of record CM035437.1, read on the forward strand.
TCTAAGCTTCTTCTTCTTCCTTGTGCTGTTCGTGTGCTTCCGCAGACGTCTATCTCCAACAATAACACCCCCAGCTACTCTCACCAACAGCCGCTATATCTTGACTTGTACCGATTATGCCACTCGGTGGGTGGAGGCCTGGGCATTACGGTCAGCCACAGCAGTTTCGGTGGCTAAATGCCTGATGAAGGACGTTTTTCCTCATTATGGGTTGCCTCTAGAAATCGTTACGGACCAAGGTACCCACTTTGCTAACCACTTAATGCAAGTATTGATCGAGACATTTCAGATTGTCCACAAATTCAGCTCGCCTTATTATCCTCGTGCCAATGGATTGGCGGAGAGTACCAGTAAGACTTTGTTGACTATGCTCCGCAAATTGCTTTTGGAATGTCCGGAACGTTGGGACCAGTTACTACCTGTAGTTTTGTGGGTTTACCGGACTACGTACAAGGTAGCTACTGGCATAACCCCGTTCAAACTAGCTTATGGATTGGAAGCTATTGCACTGATGGAAGTAGTAGTGCCGATTCTACGCGTTGCCTTAGCTCAGAAATTGCTACCGGAAGAATCCTTGCCATTTCGGTTGGATACACTCAGATCATTGGATGAACAGCGCTGGGAAAGTTTTTTGGTACTTCAAGAAGTTCAGCTTCGTCAAGCTCGTACCCATGATTGTTTCCTCAAGACCCCTGTGTTTACGGTGGGGCAACTTGTGTTATTCTACAATGCTAAAGCAAATCGGTCTGCTGGAAAATTTAAATTACGGTGGTTCCGTCCATACCGAATTATTGAGCAGGTGGGACCCGCTACTTTTAGGTTGGCCACCTTAACTGGAAGTCCCCTTCCAAAAGTGATTAATGGATCGAAGCTTTGCCCATATCAGCAATCGGCCGATAACCGATGACGTGTACCTTGTCTTGTTTGCGTGTCATTTGTTTTATTTCTTTCCCCGCATTTCAATTGACCATTGACCGTAATCTCCTCGTTATGGTATCTAAAATATGATTAATCGCCGCCCTGTGTTACTATTTCTGTTTCTGCATGCATGCCATAATTATGAAGGGTATCATTTCAATACCGCGTGATGATTAGGGTTTTTTATTGCTTCATGATGCCCGTGTGTCTACTTAATCTTGTTTTTTTATTGATAATCGTTACTATGTTTGTGTGCTTGTGCGTGTTCATTCTCATCTGTATTTTGTGCTTACTTGTGCGTGCCATGGAAGTTTTAGCGAATGTCGCTACTTTCCGTGCAGGACTCACTCCAGAAGTGAGTGAGTATTTGCGCACTCGCGGTTTGTTGAATTTCGTTGAATTGCCCTGGCATTCAGTGGAATGTCAACCATCCCATGCACAAATTATCGTTGCTATCGCTGCCACACCTACTACAGAGCAGAGTTGGCCCATCGTTTGTTTACCATCCCGCGTTGTTATTACTTTAGCTTCGTTTGCTGAAGCTTCCTGCCTCCCTATGGAAGGATTGGAGAATGGTCCACTTCTTCCCGTAGCCACCATGACAGAGTTGTTTCCCCGACACTCATCTAATGAGTACGCCATTTTATGTAGACCTGAACCAGAACGCACAGCTCTGCAGTTCTTAGTAGCCACTTTGAATCTCCAAAAACGTACCTATGGTATTGCCCGTCCATTTTATTCCATGCTAGATATCGCTTCCCGTGAGTCTGTTAATTTCGCTTCATTCTATTTCCGACACATTCACCATGAATGTGTCACGGTTATCAAATAAGTTACTAAGGGTGACCTTCCACGTTCTCGTCTACCCCATATCCTTCCTTTTCTTTTTCCGGTGCATCAAGCCGCGCAACCACCTCCAACGGCTCCCTTCTTACTACATGAAGAATCTACACAAATGCTGGAAGATGAGGAAGATGATGATGCAGACGTGTTGCAACTGTTTCGTCGAAAACGAAGATGTGTGAGCCCCTCTGGCAATCAGGTGCAAGGATCAACGGTTGGCAATGAAGAAGAATTCTTCCACGACACCGCTACATCCATTCATGTTGATTCTTCCATTCCTTCTTCTCCAATCAAGCAGCAGGAACAAGGTGCCCACACCGAAGACTCTGAAGAAGTTTCTTCTCGGGAGGATTCTCATCAACAGACTCAAGAAGCTGTGAAGGAAATTATTGCAGAAGTTCTTAACAAAGTTATTGTCCTGGTTGAAGCTTTGATTGACAGAACGGAGGTGACAAAACAGAATCCAACTAGTATACTTTTGCTATCGAATACCCTTATCCCACTTCCTTCCCCAATGAATCCTGTTGAGCCCGTTGTCCCTGTCGAGTCTGTTGTTCCCGACGCACCCGCTACTTCATCGTCTTCTCCCAATTACTCTCCACCACCTTCCCCTCACCTATTATCAGCCTCTTCATCCTAGCCACTTCCTACTCTTACTCTTTCGAGTCCAATGTTTACTGAATTAGAATCAATGGGTCGTCTCTTGATCCAATTTTCTCAACAATTACCTCTCCAAATGAAGCTGGCAACTGACAATATCAGGCATGAACTACAAGAGAAAGTTGACTTGTTAGAAGCCGATATCGCTCCGTTACAGGAAGAAGCAAACGCAGTTAAGGCAGAGAACCATGCTTTGCAGGTGCAGGTTCAGCAACTTCAAACAAGGATTGCAGCGCAGGACACCTTGATTACCCCACGAGATGCTGCTCTTGCTGACTTAAAAGCCAAGGATGTTCTGTTAACTGCTCGTGGTGAAGAAATCAAGCAATTAAATCAGTTGGTATAGGACAAGGAGGATGCTCGGATTGCTCTCGATAACCTTTTAGAAGAAACTCGCACCGAGCTTGATGAGGTCATGCAGAGAGGACAAGAAATGGCTACTTTGGCTAAGCAAACTACTGCAGAATTACAGGCCGCCTCTCCCGATCTTTTTCAGGAAAATTCTGCTCTAAAAGCACACATGAGTTTCACAATTCAACTTAAGAAGGAATTAGCAGGGATTATGAAAGAAAGGGATGCATACTATAGAACAATTCAATATCAAGCTCAGGAATTGGAACGCAGAGAGAAGTAGCTACGAGTTCAAGCAGAGAGATTGTCTCGAATTGATGCGCAAATTGCGGATGTGAAGCAGCAGAGAGATGCTACATTAGCTAATGATTTCTATTTACACGAAGTGTTTTTGCAGACCCAGACCGATGCTTTGTTCAGTCAAGTCATTGCGACTAGTTCAGTACGAACTAACGCACAATTGGTGGAACCACAGACTTTGAAGCTTATGCTGGCTTCTCTGAAGCAAAAGATAGCTCGAACCTTCAAATTAGCAAGAACCATGTATATCCAAGGCATCGTAGATGAGCCTTAATTTTGTTTTTGTTGCGGGTTCGAGTCCACCGTGCGTGCCAGTGTTAAGCCGCCAGATTGGCACACTGTAATTTTATATATTCTCATATACCGCATGCACCAAAAGGGCGCAGCGAAGTGATGTAACCCTTTTATTCATTAATGAAGAGACATTACGTTGTTCTCCGATGGTAGAGGAGACGGGATTGCCAAACTGTCTGTCTGGGCGATTTGCGACCTTGCGGAGACGTCGTAGTGCAGATTTTGCAGATATCTGAAGTACTGTTAAGTTTGTTCTTATTGAGTTGCCGTAATTTACTATTACACAGTAATACTGTCGTAACATTAATAAGTCTGTTCGATTATGTGATTGAACAACCGCATGATAATCTACTGTGTGAGGATACCGTAAACGGAGGATTATAACTGTGTAACAGAAGTTAGTGTCTGGCGTATAATTATTGTTTGGGTAAGTAGTTAATTGGGAAAATAGATAAAGGGCTTCTGCATTGTCAGACCCCTACCATCCCCAAGAACCCGAAAAGATATTAAAAAGGTGACTGGACGGAAGTCCCCATTTTAACACTATGTTGACGACATGTTGTTCACTAGTCCTATTGAGAAGCATATTGCTGATTTCAAGGCTGATTTGCATGCCTCATTTGAGATGTCTGATTTGGGACATTTGCATCACTATTTGGGCATTCAATTTATGCAAGTTGATGGTGGAATGGCTTTGTGTCAAACAAAATATATTGACACATTATTGCAGCGTTTTGGCCTTGAAGACTGTAAGCCTATTGTCATTCCTATGGAGACAGGTTTAGGATTGAGTCTTCATGATGCTGGAGATGCATTTGATGTTGTTCTCTATCAGCAGGCTGTTGGATGCTTGATTTACTTATGCATTACTCAGCCAGATATTCAGTTTGCTGTCTCACAGATGAGCAGATTTATGCATTGCCCAGGTGTCAAGCATTGGCAGGCGGTTAAGCGCATCTTTCGCTACTTGAGTGGTACTCGGCTACTTGGGTTGTTTTATCCCAAGGGGGGATCCCTACCGCTAGATTTGCATGCTTTTTCTGACTCTAATTGGGTTGGTTGCTATGACACTCGTGTGTCCACTAGTGGCTTTTGCTTCATGCTTGGTAGCTCATGTATATCTTGGTTGAGCAAGAAGCAGCCTACTGTGGCCACTTCCAGTTGTGAGGCTGAGTATAGGGCAGCTTTCACAGCTTTTGTTGAGTGTGTGTGGCTCAGAAGCCTTATGGCTCATTTGGGTGTTGGTCAGTCTTCTGCCACCACCATCTTCACTGACAGTCAGAGCGCATTGGCAATTGCGAGGAACCCTGTGTTCCATGCTCGCACTAAGCACATTGAGGTGCATTATCACTATGTCAGGGAGAAGTTCTCTATTGGGGAGCTTGGCATATGTGCCCACGCACGAGAACATTGCAGACCTTTTCACGAAGGCTCTGCCTAGGGAGAAGTTTGAAGCTTTCCGCAAAGCTTTGGGCTTACTTCCTTTTGTGGAGTGATTTCCACATAGCTTGGCACTTCCTTATACATGAGTGCCAGCTCCTTGTTCACCGCATCACTCCTAGGGGGGATTTGTTGATATATTCAGGTAGTGATGTGTGTGAACACACTAGGACCGTCGGGGCACTTTTTTCCCTCTTTAGGAGGTTTTTTTCCCCCGGCTTGTATATAAGTCTATTGCCCTAATGGGCAACTTATCTTTGTACATTCTCTAGTAATACATTCAGTATTGTGTGTTTGTGCTCCAAGCTTCTTCTCCTTCCTTGTGCTGTTCGCGTGCTTCCGTAGACGTGTAACTCCAACATTTCTAAGGAAAAGTATGGAAGTATATGTAGATGACTTATGCACGTACTCATGTCTGAGACAAGAGCACATTCCAGAGTTGTGAAGGATATTTGAGAAGTGTTGACAACATAGAGTGTGCCTGAATCCTGAGAAATGCATCTTTATAGTGAGACAAGGAAAAATCCTAGGACACATCGTATCTAGGAATGGAATTTCCACTGACGAGGATAGGATTAAAGTAATCCTAGAGCTTCCAAGACCAAAAAATGCGAAGGAAGTGCAAGCATTTATGGGTCATTATGGATACTATCATAGATTATTCACATGTATGCCATAATCGCCAAGCCACTCTATGGATTATTTACCCCATTCACGTGGATGGATGAATGCGAGAAAGCGTTTAATGAACTAAAAAAATGACTAAGCACAACACCTATTTCGAAAACACCTAACTGGAATAAGCCTTTTCATATCCATGTAGATGCCTCCAACTATGCCATAGGATGTATAATAGCTCAACCAACAGATGACGGAAAGTTAGACCATCCTATTGCCTATGGGAGTAGACAACTGAAATCAAGCTAAAAGAAACTATACAACTATGGAACGAGAAGGTTTAGGAATGGTGTATGAAGTGAATAAATTTAGACACTACCTTCTAGCCAACAAGTTCAAGTTCTTCATAGACCATCAGGCCTTATTGTACCTAGTCAATATGCCCTGTAACACGGGAAGGCTAGTAATTGTTTCTGTTACTAATGGAATTTGACTTCAAAGTGGTAGTAAAAAAGGAAATACCCACGTAAGAGCCAATCATTTGTCTAGGTTAACTCATGGAGAACCACCAAACGGAGTGGCGGATGGCCTACCAGATACATAGTTGTTCAACTTGGAAGTATGTCCTAAGTGGGCAGAGAAGTTAATTCCAATACTCACCCATGGACCACAACATCAAATTAACAAGGCTATTAGGAAAGGATTTCTGCAATTGCACAACTTGCACATTGTGGTAGGAAGTGTGTACCATAAAGAATCGAACGGTGTATTGTCAAGATGTGTAGAAGATTAGTGAAGTTTTGAGCACAATAAACAACATAAGGACAAATATATTACAATTTTGTAAATAATCATGAGAACAATTATGATATCTAATTTTTCACTCGGCATTTGTATGGTGGTTTCCAATCATTAGAAAGTTGTTTCTCCTATGATGATCTCACGAAATTCAACATGGTATCATGTCATGTTCTGAGCATATATGCTCTATTTTCTCACCTAGGCCCAAGTGTTGCTTTGTGTTCATTCTTCAACCAAGATAAGATGGTAAATCCCCCAACATGAAAACTTCAATAAACCATGTTATTCCCTACTATTGCTAAATAGGTGACTAACCAAATAGGTAATCGAAATCTCAAGTTGGTAAGAAGATGTGTATGACTAACCAATGGCACATCACATCATGTAGGTCAACTATGTATCCATCTAGCTAGGTTTGGCTAAAAGACCATTTGCTCTCAGTTGGAGAAGATGCTCTCTTGCAAAACCCATATGTCTCAAGACTCGAGAACAAGGCAAGTGTATCTATCATTGGGAAGGTCCAACGGGCCACAACTACTATGACAAATCTAGTAATTGCCTCAATCACAATGCATGAAGCTTCTAGGTCTGCTGTAATAATCTAATAAAGTATTGAGGGCTTACCTCTAAACAACCAAGAGATAATAGACAACAAAGTTCTATCTCTCTCTCTCTCTATCATAAATGATGGTTTTTGGCTTTATTTGCAAAGACTATTGTGACGAGGTTTCTTATAGTGGGTACAAATCTTGCTTTAGGGAATCTCCTCTTTTTCTTTAAGCAATGCTCTAAATTGGCTAGGTCATCTCCCCTTGGCTATGGAATCTTCGTAGTTAATCAATTAAAATATAATATATGGTCTTGATCCAATAAACTTCATGCAAATTTGTCTTGATATTTCATTAAAAAAAACATAATTAGTTGTAAAGCTTGATGCAAATCACCCTCATTATCTCCTCAAAGCTACCATTTAGCATATCTCAATCCAAAAGACGAACCACAAGTGATGATTCCTAGTTTTGCCTATTAGATATGCTCAATACTCCACCCTCAAGTGACCACAAATGATCCATGGTGCTCTAAGTTCCAAGGCCCCCATTATGAGGAGAAGCCATTATGAGAGCTCAGACATTCAATCTAACAACATTGATATGTCCTAATCTCTTAGGCCATAAATCCAATTGACTTACTTGAGTCCCATTGACCGTTGTATAACCTACATAATCTGGAACTTCAACTTCATAAGTATATAATCTATTTACCTTTTGTCCTCTTATAATAAAAGTCCCATTGTTCTTCTGATAAGCATGCCACTGATCATTGTCAAAATCCACCTTCACTCGAATGTCCTCCATTTGTCCAATTGAAATCAAATTTCTTGTAATAGTAGGAACAAACAAAACATCTCTAAGAGTTACGTGTTCATTAAGTGGACAATCACCAATATATACTACTTCATGCTTAGTACTATCTCCTATAGAAACTCTAACTCTTGAATTCGGCTTGTGTAATCTCACAAACATATGCATATTATGAGTCATGTGGTTTGAGCAACCACTATCTACATACCAAGTTTTGTTGTTTACCCTCCTCTTGTGTGTTTTTCTATGGATAACCATAAGAATATTTTGCTTCTATGTCCGAGCCTCCTCTTGCACGATATTATTGTTTTGATGCATGTGGTCTTGGCCTCTTCCTCTTTTTCGTCCTTTAAAACAACCTCTTCTATTTGGGTCGGAGAAGCAATCCTTGGCATAATGAACAACTTTTCCACAATAATTACAAGTAAAGTTGCCTTGCTGATTTGGTTGAGTCTGTTGACCTTGTATTGTTCTTCCTCTTCTAGTAGCATTAAAGCTTCCTCTTCCTCTAGCATTGTTGTTAAATCTTCCTCCTCCTATCCAATTTCCTCTACCTTTTGCCTTATGTGATGAAGTATAAAGAGCTTTTCCTTTACTAACTCTGTGAGAATGATAAGAATTTCCACCTTCTATATTGATTTCTTCAGTCATCATGAGCGTTTGTAAATCTTCAAAGGATGGTAGATTCTCTTGAGCCATGATAGATGTAATGAAAGACTTCCATCTTTCATCTTCTCTCAAGCCATTTAACATGCTATTAAACCTCATATCCTCACTAGGAGATGCATCAAGAGAGGCTAATGCTTCAACAAGATATTTAACCTCAAGAACATAGTCATTAACTGATTGTCGTGTCTTCTTTTTTTACTCTTGTCAACTCATCAATAAGTTGTGTTTGCCTTGCTCTATTGGAAGTTGCAAATAACCTTTCTAGAGACTCCCAAGCTTCTCTACTAGTATTCCAACCTCTTATATGTCCAAGCATAGTATTCAAAATTGTTTGTGATATAATAAACATAACTCTTTTGTCTCTTTTGATCCATTCTTGCTCTCTTGCACCATCTGCTTGTGTAGGAGCTTCTGGTAATAGTAGCTTCACTTCTGTACCTATTATCAATACCCAAAGACCTTTAGACATGAGATAAGACTCCATTTTAAATTTCCACATGGGATAATTTCTCCCATTGGATAACTTTTCAATAGATGCACTCAAATATGCCATGTTGAATTGTTGTAAACAAAGAAAATAATTCAATAAGCTCTATGAAGGATCTGGAAAAAAATAGCTATGATACCAAAATGTTATGTTTAAAAACTTTTAAACATCAAAGTACACAACTAGAAGTGATGAGACCTGCCAAGATCTCCAAAAAACTCAAACAAATATTTCCAAACTTCATAAATCAAACTTTCTTACAAACTTTCAAGAGAACAAAAATGGGTTACTATAGCAAAATAATCACTAGCAACTCTCTAAGTATAATTGGTTAAAAGCAATTATATATTCTAAAAGTAGACTTTGAGTAGCATGCTTTAGAAACAAAAAATATCAAAAAAGGTGGTATAGCTCACAAACAAATATGTTGAAGTGAAGGTATGCAAAAGTGTACTACAACAAGGTATGTCAAAGGATGGGAGAAGGTGCACAAAAGTCAAGTGAGGAGCTAGCTCGGTGTTGTCTTCAAATATGTCCACCTAATTTTGATCATTTGGAAAGTACGCTTAATACTCAAAACAAACCTCAACCAATAACTTTTGAAGAATTCAGTGCCTTACTCATGGAGGAGGACTTGTGGCTCAAGTCAAGGAGTGGTGGAAGCAAAAGAGATGTTGCATTCACAACAAATGCCAAAGGATGCAAAGTGAACTCTTCAAAAGATGGAGACAAAAAGAAGAATGACATAAAGAAGTTCAAGGGAGAGTGTTTCCACTCTAAGAAGAAAGGAGACAGATCCAAGATTGTTGCATCAAGAAGGCAGAAGAGAAGAATGGCTCTTCAAAAGATGGCAAGGGTAAGGAGTGCATCAACACAATAGAAACAGAGATTGAGTTATCTTTTATGATAGAGGAGGTATTCTCCTCAACTGAAGATTCAAGAATGGATGAATTATGTGGTGCATCTGAGCACATGACGAGCAAAAGAGACCTTTACAATTCCTTACAGCCTCGAAAGGAACCCATCATAGTAAAGGTAGGCAACAATGCAAGATGTCATGTAGAGGGGGAAGGTATAGTTTCTTTCATTAACTCTAATGGGGATGTCTAAACGCTTTCAAATGTGTTGTATGCTCCACAAATCAAACAAAATCTACTTTCAATAGCTTCTATAACTAATCAAGGTCATTCAATACCTTTCAGTAAAACAGAAGCTAAGATTATGGATAGTAACAACAACATTGTTGGGACTGGCATAAGGAGGGACAACTTGTATGACTTGTGTGCTCTTACAACCACTACAATTGTGGGCACAAGTAAGCTACGGCATGAGAGATTTGGCCACATTGGATACTCTATACTGAAGGAGATGCATCACAGGGGTATGGTTGCACACCTACCATCGATTTTAGAAATGAAGGAACCATGTGAAGCTTGCATGATGGGCACGCAACAGAGGAAGGCGTTTCCACAAGAAAGCAAGAATAGGGCAAGTTATCCTCTAGAGTTGGCACATACTCACTTGTGCAAAAAAATGCCAATACAAGCCTTGGGTGGATCTTCATATTTCATGTTACTTATCGATGACTATAGCAAGAAGATGTGAGTGTACTTCGCAATAAGGCTCAAGCTTTTGGTAAGTTTAAAGAATGGCTTCAGCTTGTTGAAATTGAAACATGGAAGAAGATTAAGATATTTAGCACACATGGTGGTGGTGAGTTCACATCAACAGAGTTTGAAGATTTTTGCAAGAGTAACGGAATCAAGCATTAACTCACAATGGCACATAGCCCTCAATAGAACGGTGTTGCAAAACGTCGGATCAAACCATCATGGAGATGGCAAGGTCCATGTTGAAGGGAAAGGGTTTGCCTAATCAATTTTGGGTAGAGTCTATCAACACTATTGTTTACATATTGAATCAAAGCTACACTAAGGCACTTGATGGAAAAAGTACACTAGAAGCCTACACTGGTAAAAAGCCTTCTTTATCCCATTTCAAAGTATTTGGAAGTGAATGTTATGTACATGTTCTAGATAGGGAGAGAAACAAGCTTCAACCAAAAAGCATCAAACATATCTTGCTAAGGTACAATGAAGATAAGAAGGCTTATAAGCTTTATGAACCTGATGCTAAGAAGATCATGGTGAGTCGCGATGTGGTAAGGAGGAGCAACCACATGTAGTGGAGGAGGAAAAGAGACCTTCTAGTTTATCATCAAGCAAAGGGGAAATCCACTATGGACCTAGCCCAAGACCTATCCCTTCTACACAAGAGAAGGAAGCATCATCTTCAAATGATGAGTGTGAAAGTCACCAACCTATCATCACCCAAGTGGAAAAGCCATTGCCATGTTGGGTGAGGCAACCCTATGATTCTGCAAACCCCATCCCATAGTCACTAGAACATGTTGCAGATGGCGATCATGGAGAATAGAGGAACAAAGATGGGCAAGCACCCTTATTGTAAACACAAACCTGATGGTTGATCTCATTCAAGAACAAGCAAAGGAACTAAGCAAGGCACTCCACGATCCAAATTGGAGGGTTGCCATACAAATTGAATACAACAATATCATGAAGAATGGAACTTGGGAGCTAGTGGATTGACCCGCTAAGCGTAAAGTCATTGGCACCAAGTGTGTCTCAAAGCTAAACTACAAGGCTCATGGTACTTTGGAAAAGTACAAACCAAGGCTTGTTGCATAGGGCTACTCAAAGTTGTTGGTTCTTGCTCCTCAAGAAGTTTTGCCATATAAGCTTCATGAGAAAATCTTTGCGGTTGCCTTCTTCTCTTACTGGGTACCTTGATTCACTTCTTGTCCTATCATGATTTTCTTGCTTTTGAGGTTGGGTTCTTCTTGATGTAGAACCTTCACTTTCTTCTTCTTGTGACTCAATTTCCTTTCAAATTAAATCTAGAATTTTCTTCAGCTTTTGATCGGGGGGGAGTTACCTCTTCATTTATAATTTGACTTTCTGGTGAGCTTGGAGAACTTGGCTTTCTTCATGGCTTCTTATAGTTTCTTCTTTATCTACCTGCAGTTCATGCTTATACCAAGATTTATCTTCATGAAAAATAACAGCTCTTGAAACAATTACATCTTCCGTATTTATGTTCACACATCGATATCCTTGTTGCCCTTCTATCCTCTAGAGTTGACACATACTCACTTGTGCAAAAATATGCCTAGACAAGCCTTGGGCGGATCTTCGTACTTCATGTTACTTATCGATGACTATAGCAAGAAGATGTGGGTGTACTTCCTTTGCAATAAGGCTCAAGCTTTTGGTAATTTTAAAGAATGTCTTCAGCTTGTTGAAATTGAAACACGGAAGAAGATGAAGAAATTAAAGATAGATGGTGGTGGTGAGTTCACATCAATAGAGTTTGAAGAAAAGGTAATCAAGCATTAACTCACAATGGCACATAGCTCTCAATAGAACGGTGTTGCAGAACATCGGAATCGAACCATCATGGAGATGGCAAGGCCCATGTTGAAGGGAAAGGGTTTGCCTAATCAATTTTGGGCAGAGGCTATCAACACTGCTGTTTACATCTTGAATCGAAGCTACACTAAGGCATTTGACAAAAAGATTCCACTAGAAGCCTACACTGGTAAAAAGCCTTCTGTTTCCCATTTCAAAGTATTTGGAAGTGAATGTTATGTACATGTTCCAGATAGGGAGAGAAACAAGCTTCAACCAAAAAGCATCAAACATATCTTGCTAAGGTACAACGAAGATAAGAAGGCTTCTAATCTTTATGAACCTGATGCTAAGAAGATCATGGTGAGTCGCGATGTGGTGTTTAAGGAGGAGCAACCACATGTAATGGAGGAGGAAAGGAGAGCTTCTAGTTTATCATCAGGCAAAGGGGCAATCCACTATGGACTTGGCCCAAGACCTATCCCTTCTACAAAAGAGAAGGAAGCATCATCTTCAAATGATGAGTTTGAAAGTCACCAACTTGTTGTCACCCAAGTGGAAAGGCCATTGCCATGTTGGGTGAGGCAACTCTATGGTTCTGCAAACCCCATCCCATAGTCACTAGAACATGTTGCAGATGGCGATCATGGAGAATAGAGGAACAGAGATGGGCAAGCACCCATATTGTAAACACAAACCTGATGGTTGATCTCATTCAAGAACAAGCAAAGGAACCAAGCAATGTGGAAGAGGCACTCCATGATCCAAATTGGAGGGTTGCCATGCAAATTGAATACAACAATATCATGAAGAATGGAACTTGGGAGCCAGTGGATTGACCCGCTAAGCGTAAAGTCATTGGCACCAAGTGTGTCTCAAAACTAAACTACAAGGCTCATGGTACTTTGTAAAAGTACAAACCAAGGCTTGTTGCACAGGGCTACTCAAAGTTGTTGGTTCTTGCTCCTCAAGAAGTTTTGCCATATAAGCTTCATGAGAAAATCTTTGCAGTTGCCTTCTTTCTCTTACTGGGTACCTTGATTCACTTCTCGTCCTACCATGCTTTTCTTGCCTTTGAGATTGGGTTCTTCTTGATGTAGAACCTTCACTTTATTCTTCCTGTGACTCAATTTCCTTTGGAAGTAAATCTAGAATTTTCTTCTTTTGATCGAGGGGAGTTACCTCTTCACATATAATTTGACTTTCTGGTGAGCTTGGAGAACTTGTTCTTCTTCATGTCTTCTTGTAATTTCTTCTTTATCTACCTGCAGTTCATGCTTATACCAAGAGTTATCTTCAAAAGTAACAGCTCTTGAAACAATTTCATCTCCCATATCTATGTTCACACATCAATATCCTGGTTGCCCTTCTATCCTCTAGAGTTGGCGCATACTGACTTGTGCAAAAAAATGCCTAGACAAGCCCTGGGCGGATCTTCATATTTCATGTTACTTATCGATGACTATAGCAAGAAGATGTGGGTGTACTTTCTTCGCAATAAGGCTCAAGCTTTTGGTAAGTTTAAAGAATGGCTTCAGCTTGTTGAAATTGAAACATGGAAGAAGATGAAGAAATTTAGGACAGATGGTGGTGGTGAGTTCACATCAACAGAGTTTGAAGATTTTTGCAAGAGTAAGGGAATCAAGCATTAACTCACAATGGCACATAGCCCTAAATAGAATGGTGTTGCAGAACGTTGGAATCGAACCATTATGGAGATGGCAAGCTGTTAGAAGTAGTATTTTTGAGAGGAAAATAATTGTAAAATGTCAAAAAATTGTAAAAATATTTATGCAAACAATGTAAAAATGAGGAAGAGTCTTCCTCATATAGATTAGAATCATATGTATTTTTTCTAGAATTTTTGGAAACTCCTAGATAGCATATTTTTAGATTAGAAGGGAAAAGGACCAAAATTCAAGTGTGAAAAGGGACACTTGAAAATGTATAAAAGACAATTTCCTCTATTTTGAGAGGGTTGGTTATTTGTATTTGATGCTATCCAAGCAAAGAGAGAGAGTTTCTTGTAGAAAATTGTGATTCTTCCTTTTGTGTGAATTTCTTTGATTTTTTGAGTCTGTTCTATGTGTATCCATGGAATTTGCAAGCTTCTATTGTGTATTTCTGATGAATGTGTATGAAGAGAGTTGATTCTTGATGAATTGAGTGAGAATTTGCTGAAGAATGGTGCTGGAGATGAAAATCGTCATTTTCCACAGAATCGAGATTGTCTCGTCTGAAGGTTACAGGTATCATTTCTGAGTTTTGACTTTATGATTGTGTTTTGCTGAGGAAATAACACACTTTAGATACCAATATTATTGAAAATGATGGAGTAATGATTAAGATAATCCAAACCCTAGAAATTCCTCTTCATCTTCATTATTTCTCAGAAATCTAGCTATTTTCCTCTTATTTCTTGGATTCTATCATCTAGAAGGGGTTGTGGTCTCTTGTATACTTCCAGGATTGACAAATATAAGATGTATTGTTGATTCTTTATGCTAAATGATTGGAGAGGACAACTCCAAAGGTTAACAACAAACATTTTTTGACGTCGTTGCCGGGGAGTATAGCAAAAGCTTCATTGAAGTTGGACCTTGCTGGATCTTTTAATGTTGATGGTATTGAACACATTGAAAAGGTAATACTCTTTAATCAAGAAATGGAAACATGAAAAGGTAGGTTTCTTTGTTTTTCTTTTGGGAAAAGGAAGCAATAGATAACCTTTTGAGAATAAGAAGTGATGAAATTTTTGCAAATTGATAGTTGCTCATATCATTTTTGAGAAGTAAAGTGCAGGTGTGTGACAAACTGAATCAAGAAAGCTGAAGATAAGGTAAAATGTGTCTATCTTTGCATTTGTAGAGTGCTTTTTGACCAAGTACCAAGCAAAATTGTTGATCTTGGGATAGATAACATGATTGCATTGAGGAAAGTCAAGAAAAGTAGCTAGATGCAGGAAGATAAGATCCATTTGTCAATCAAGGCAAAGCAATAATCTTGAGAAAAAGTTTATTTGCATCTCTTGAAAAGAAAAAAATGTATGAGTTTATCTTTGCAAAAATTCATATTTCCACATTTTTCTTTGGGAAGTTTTGCTCATGAACTATTTTGATAGCAAAGCATAAAGGAGTATAACCAATCAGGGAACACAGGATCAATAGATCACTAAACAAGAAACCCTAAGTGAAGTGTTTACCTTAATTTAAGGCAAAATACTAAAAAAATTCATTAAATTCATTAAAACATTCAAACAAATTTCTGAAGTGTGGTTGATTAAGAGTGAAGGAGATCAAGTGGAAGAAATTTTTTTTTTTGCTAAAAACTGGAAAATCATACAAATACAATTCTATTCACAAAATCGTGATTTTTTGGTTAATTTTTTGTTAATAATGTAAAACTGCAGGTGACAGCTGAATTGGAATTGGTAAAGAGTCTTGAAGAGGATTAAGAGGAAAGAAGACTCATAATTGCAAAAAACAAGAAGTTAAAAAAAAAACGATTCTCTGCACAGGATCGCGATTTCCTGTAAGAAAAAGAAGTTGAACTTTTTTCTGCCCATTTGGGTATAGAGGTAAGAGCTTGTAAGAGAATTTCATAAAGTGGGTTAAGGAATTCAAATTTCAAAAAATATCAGAGAAAATTAAGGATGAAATAAGTAAAATTGGAAAAGTAAGTACAGAATCGCGATTTTCACCAGTGGATAATGGGAGTGACCAATGATGAAAAGTTAGGAATTGTGGATTAAAACCATAAAATGGTTGAAGAATAAAAATTGGACAAGAAAAAAGTGAAAATTCTGAGGAAATTGCACAAGATTGCGATTGTGTGAACACTATAAAACCCTAGAATCTCAGAAGAAAACTCATTTGAGTGAGGAAGAGAGAGAGAGTGAGAGCAAGAACAGAATCACGACTTCCTGCAAACACAAGCTTTTGGACATTTTTTTATCAAGCAAGAAAGGTAAGGATTTCCTAATCAATTTTTGCATTATCTCAAGTTCTTAGGTTATGTTTAGAACATAAAAAAACTCAGGAAACAATAAAATCACGGAATCGCGACTTTTAGGATTTTGAATTTTACAGACAAATAATAATAATTTTGTGAAAGCTCTTTTATGGCATGCTAAAATTTTAATTAGGCAAATCTTTGTGAGAAAACAAAACTCAAAAATAAACAACTTAATTTTTTTTTTCAGAAATCTGCACAGAATCGCGATTCTGTAGTCAGATACAAAATCACGATTCTCTGAATCAAAACACAAAATCGCGATTCCCAGAGCACGATTTTCATAAGAAAATCGTGTTTTCTAACGATTGTGAGCAATCACGATTGTCTGAGAACAAAATCGTGAAAAAACACGATTCTCATCACAGAATTGTGAAAAACACGATTCTCACTACAAAATCGTGACAAACATGATTTTCTTCACAGAATCGTGACAAACACGATTTCCTTCTCAAAATCGTGAAAAACACGACTCTCACCACAAAATCGTGACAAACACGATTTTCTTCACAGAATCGTGACAAACACGATTTCCTTCTCAGAATCGTGAAAAACACGACTCTCACCACAAAATCGTGACAAACACGATTTTCTTCACAGAATTGTGACAAACACGATTTCCTTCTCAGAATCGTGAAAAACACAACTCTCACCACAAAATCGTGACAAACACGATTTTCTTCACAGAATCGTGACAAACACGATTTCCTTCACAAAATCGTGAAAAACACGATTCTCACCACAAAATCGTGAAAAACACGATTTCCTTCTCAGAATCGTGAAAAGCACGATTCTCACCACAAAATCGTGACAAACACGATTTTCTTCACAGAATCGTGACAAACACGATTTCCTTCACATCACAGAATCGTGAAAAACACGATTCTCACCACAGAATCGTGAAAAACACGATTCTCTTCTCAGAATCGTGAAAAACACAATTCTCACCACAGAATCGTGGAAAACACGATTCTCTCCACAAAATTGTGAAATTAATTGAATGATCCTTAAGTCTGGTAATAAATTGTACACACATTCTCAGCAAGAGTTAGGAAGGAAAGAGGTAGAGTCAGTAATAGGAGAATTGCAAGAAAAAGATTTAGGGTAAGAAATTAATATGGAGAATTTAAATCCAATGAATCCTCTGAAGCTGGTGATTATAGAGACATTCTCAAATACATGTATACAAACAGGTTTGGAACCTATGTATATCAGGATGGAATGCATAAATTTCTCATTAGATTGAGAAACTTAGAGGTGCCCCTGAATATAACACTAGTAGCACAATTCAAGGATGACAGATATGAGGATAGACAGGGATGTGTATACATCTTCTCACAAGACCCAGAAAATTCTAATGACCTAGGGCAATGTGCAGACAAGAGACCTTGGGAACAGAACCTAGGGCAATCAGACTTGCCAAGACCACATGAAACTCACAATAATAGTGAACAACAACAAGGTAGGAGAACACATACTTCCCCAAATCCTTTTGAAAAAGAAGCAAAAGGATTTAATGATTTTCCATTGAGAAGAAGACATCATTAGCAAAATCAAGGCAGAATGCTTAGACCCTATCAAGTAGCCAAATGCATGAAAAATCAATATGAAGGATATTCTGATCCTCATGCCCATGCTGCAAAATTTAGACAATTAATTAGAGCAGAAGAAGTAGAGGATTACAAAGTCCAATTTGAGGCATTTGGTCTAACCCTGATAGGACCTGCATTATCCTGGTTCATTCCTTTGAGAAAGGAAATGTATCCAGAGATTGAAGCCTTCCTTGAAGCCTTCATAGGGGAATTCTCAAAAACTGGAATAAAACACAGCACAGCTACCTTGATACATAGATTTAAACAACAAAAAGGTGAAAATGTTAGAGAGGCAGCCAGGAGATTCAAGCAGTATATTGATAGATGTCCTAGAGAGGAGGTACCATCCATGGCAAGACAAGTATCCCTATTCATAGAAGGATTGAGAAGTGCCCAATTGAGAACCTTGGTGTATTATAGAAGGTGTCCAGACTTAGGAGCATGTGTTAAAGAAGCAATAGACTTAGAGGATAACCGGGGACAAGATCTATTAGCATTTGATCAATCTAGAACAAATGAAGATAAAATTCCACCAATAGAAGAATTGGCACAAGCTATTGCTAAAGCCCTGGAAGTTATCACCAAAACAAATTTGATAAACACCAAGATGACAACAAATAAAAAATGCTATAATTGTGGAGAAAATCATTTGGTACAACAATGTCCATATCAAAAACCACAACATTTGCAAGATAGAAAAACACTCAAATATTGTACACTAGAAAGAAAGTGGACAAATCATACCAGAGAAGAATGCTTTTACAATAAACAACCCATGAAGGAGAGGGAATATGCACACCAAAGAGAATCTGGATTTATTGAGCAACCAAGACCTGTACTTGGGCAACAACCTCCATTACCAACAAATGTGGTACCAGTCAAATACACACCAATAGAGGAGGGAAACTCAAGAATAAGAGCACCATACAAAGAAGATTATCTCTGGAATGAAGGATATCAAGAAGAGTGGGAAGGATATGAGATGAGAGAACCAGAATTGCAAGTCCTAGATTTGGGAAATGGGAGAATTGAGATGGATACAGCCACATTCATGTATATAACCAATAAATATATGTCCAATCAGAAACCTCAATTCAAGGAAATAATCAAGGAACAAAAGAAGAATTCATCTCCAAAGGAGAAGAAAAACAAACAAAAAGGGAGATGGGAGAGAAAAATGAGAGTGGGTAAAAGTCAAGAAGAAGAAAATATAGAATTACCAAAACATAGCCCACCCCAAAAGACACAAACCCAGCAAGAGATAAGCAATTCACAAAGTTTGGAAACTATGATAAAAGCATACAAGGGAAGAATTCAAGAGGGACCCAATCCCACAGACCATGTAATGGCTTATCCTATGCCAGATATAGAGCATGAAAGGATGCAAAAATGCAAACAAATCATACAAGAAGCACAACTTAAACTGGGGGAATTAGATAATTCTAAAACAACGGCTGGAGAACCAAAGGTAACAAGAACAAAGGAAAATATGGATCAAGAAGGTAATTCACAAATTACATTCCAGGTAAATATAGACAAACAATGTACAATCTTATACCACACCACAATGGAGGAATTCATAAAACAGAATCCTCACTTACAATACAAAATGGTAAAATGGGAAGCAATACCAGACAATTTTGATCTACAGCCACAAGAATTGGAAGAGTTGTTGTATATTCCTATTGATAAAATAGGTGGATATTGTGAAGGAGAAGAAGGAAACTCAACCCTAAAAATACAATTTGGTAAAAATCATGCCAAAGCTATATTGGATAGTGGATCAGGTGTGGCCATCATGACTAAACAAACTTGGGAAAGATGGGGAAAAAATAAATTAATACCCACGAAAATGAGATTGCAACTTGTAGATGGACACATAGAAAAACCCCTAGGAATATGGGAAAAGGTGATTGTGGATATATGTGGAATAGAAATAGAGCATACTTTTGCCATAGTTGAATTTCCACAATCCACTTCATATGAAATTATCCTAAGAAGACCATTTATGAGACAAATGCAAATTGTGCAAGATTGGGGTAATGATTGCCTATACCTTCAGAGCAAACGGAGGATAACCAGAGTGAATCTGAGAAATGGTCATTATTGTGACATATCCCCTCAAGAATGGTTCAAAATACATCAAAATCAGGAATTGAGTGAAGAATCAGAGTTGGAAGATCAGAATGAAACAGAATCATCAATATGGAAGTGCAATGTGTTAAGAAACCTTACAAATGGAAAAGGAAGATTAAGAAAAGAAGATTGTATAGAAGGGAGGAAATTACAAGATGAGAGCTATATACCACAAAAATTCAAAGATGAAGAATTTGAGCCTTATGGTTGGAACCAGATTTTGGCCACCATGGATCTAGCCAAAGATGAGTATGTGGGGGTGAGTTTCCAAAATGAAGAAGGATATGATGTTTTTCACATAGGAATACAAATGATAAAGGTATCAGAAACAGAAGAGGACAAGGAAAAAGATATGATATTGAAAAATGGAAAAACACAATATTTGGAAGAGGTAAAAGCTGCAGATGCAATAAAAGATAAAATCTCAGGCAAATATAGAAAAAACAAACACAAAGAAATAGAAGAAGAGCAAAAGGATGGAAAAACTAAGAAAATGACAAACAAGGATCAACAATTTGATGTACACGCAAATTTCAAGACTTATGAAGTAGAAGACAGACTACTCTTAAAAATGAAACCAAAGAGGGAAAAGAAAAGAGGAGAGGCATATGACAATGAGGAACAAACTAAAAAGGTAATGATCACCCAAGAAGAAGGGGAAGAAAGACAGATTGTAATAGCTGATGACATGACAAATCAAGAAGAGGAAAACATTAGAAAAGAGGCTCAACAGGAGGCAAAGGAAAGGATAAGGAAAACCAAAGATCTTAGAGAAGTCCTTTTGTGTGAAACATCTCTAAAAGAAAAAGAACATTTGCATGTTATAACAATGCATTTTCAGGATGAGAAAATCAAGGTCTTGATAGACTCAGGTGCACAAGTAAACTTGATCAGTTCAGATTTGTTGAAAAAGTTTAACCTAAAAAGGACTAAAAGTAAAATCTTTTTCAAAACTTTGGAAGGACAAATAATAAAAAGCATGTCTTCACCTTCTATTGAAGTTAAGTTCAATGAAGAATATATGAAAATAGATTGTGAAGAATGGCCAGATCATTTGATGACTGAGAAATTGATTTTGGGACAACCATGGGTAAAGCAAGGTAAAGTAATTTTGGATTTTGAAAAAATGAAGCTTAAGTTGATAATAAATGACAAAAGGTTTTTAATGTTTTTATTGAGTAATGAATAACAGGATGATCGGCAGGATATTCATGACCCAGATCTGGAAGGATTTTCTTTTTCATTAGAAGATACACAGACATTACCAATACAATCACTTTATGATCAAGCTTCATGTAATCAAAACCAGGAAAAGATTGAAGGAGTAAAAGTTGGTGAAGAGACACAAGGAAGGTGGCAACTATGGCATAGTCAGAAACATCAAGACATCAGAACAAGAAGGATGTGGAAACAAAGTATACACAAGCCCTGTTCATCAAAACAAAATTTCAAAACAAAATGGATATGGAAGCCGAAAAATTCTAGAAACAGCCTATCAGAAGGAAATGGGTTATTCACTAGAACAAGGTCAGCAAGGGTTAAATATTATTGGGTAAAAAAATCAGATTTGATTTATTGGAAAAAGACCATGAGTATCTGATATGCAGTTAAGATCTTGGATAAGAAAATCAGAGTGTCACAGAGAAGAAATTATGACATTTTGGAAATAATGGCAATTTGTTCTACATTTTCTTGTTTCTGAGAAAAGAAATAGGAGGGGAAGAAAGGAAGTTGAAAGAAATTATTAAAAAATAAATAAATAAATATATTGAAAAAAAAAGAAGAGAAAAAAGAGAAAAGAGAGAAAAGAGAAAAGAGAGAAAAATTATCCATTTTTCTTTTATAAGTTATACAGCACAAAGCAAGATATAGATAGAAGTATAGTAGGTTTCTATTTTTTATTTTATTTTTTATATATATTTTATTTTTTAAATTTATTTTTAATATTCAATTTTCCTCAACTAATTATAGTTTTCAAATCTTTCCTTTTTTTTAATATAAGAACTGCTTGAAGAAAAGAGAGCACTAGACATCTTGCTACACATGTAATGATCACTGTAATTGAGTTTTTTGGGGAAGTCAGGATTGAATTGAGATTTTATTTTCATTTTTCTTTCATTTCATCCCAAAACAAATGTCATTTTTCATTTCCTGTAACTCATGTGGGTGGAGTATTTTCTTTTTTGTGTGATGCTACATTTTCTCCAGAATGATGAATTCAAAGGAACTACCAATCCATGAGTTCAAAGCAGACTCAGTCACTCTGTCTAGAGGACATTGGTTCTTAGACAATGAAGCAACAATGGAGACAGTAGAGTTAGAATATGATGAAGAGAAGGAGATTCCAAAAGTAGAAAAAATAGTCAAGGAACTCAAGGAAACTCTGGATATTATTGGCCAGCACATATTTACAGTGGGAGTTGGAGGTTACAAGTACACTATGCTGTGTCAGGAGTTTTACAAATTCCAGAAAAGTGCAGTCAATTACAAAAGATGGAAAGCAGTGGGATTACACAGGCTGCTGGATGAACCTATATTTTTCATAGATTTTGAAAGAGTGGCACAGGTGATGAACAACTTGTTGGAAGTTCGAAGGGGCAATGAGGCATAATTCAGGTGTGCTGTCAAGAACAAAGAAAATTAGGAAGTGAACATCACAATAAAGCAGAGCATATCAGGGCAGCCCTTCAATTTTACCCAATGGGAACTAAGTTGGATAACAGCTTTGTTAAGAAGAATAAGGAAACATACACAGGATATTCTAAGTTCCCTGATTTTAAGGGAAGAGAAAATGAGGAATATGCCATCAGAATGTTTTTGCAATACTTCTGTTTCCCAAAACTGCCTAGATACACCATGCCACACAAATCAGTAACATTGATTATGTTCAATAATAAGGATAGAACTAAGCCCTTTGGAATAATGGATGTATCACCATATATACATGAGCAATTAAAGGAAGCAGTCAAACATTGGGAGCAAAAGAAGTATATGAATGGAGCACAATTCTTAACTAGAATTATATATCATGTTCTAGGGATGGAGGATCAATTACAACTGGCTCCAACAGCCCAATATTTCAAAAATTTAATGGCAGGAATCAAAGGTCCTTCAAGGAAGATATCTGTAAGAGAAGCAGAAGGCCAATCAAGCATGAGGGGAGCAGAAAGGAAAAGAAAAGGAATTTCATAAGAAGTCATTCCAGTAAAGAAAAGAAGATTAGATTCAAGAAAAGTGGAGTTGGAACAGGTGGAAGCAACTAAGGAAGAGCATGAAGCTGCTCAGAAGCAGGTACAGTCTTCAAATGACCTTCACCCACCTCAGAGAAGCAAAGAGCAGTTGTATACCTATTTGACTCAAGGAAATAATAAAAGGGCAGTATATGAAGCTCAATATCAAAAGATGTTGGAGGACTACTCTTGCAAAGCAACTGATTGGATTCAAGAGGAAGTAGAACACTATGAAGAGCTGCATGATCAGATGATGGCAGCTGAGACAGAGGAAGTTTTTGTCAAAAAAGAAGTGGAACTGTTAGCATATTTCAAGGAGCTACAAGGACCTCCTGAAACAAGAACTACAGTTGTAGTGAAGAAAAAGGTTCAGAAGAAACCTGTACAGAAGAGGAAGTTAACCAAGAAAAGTAAAGGAAAATCAGTAGCAGAACCTGTACAAAGAATGGAGACAGAAGAAGTGATAGTAGAAGAAAGAAACCAGAAGGAATCTACTGCTGTGGAAGAGTCAAGACTGGAAAAATCAGGAATAGAAGGCTCTTCACAATTTTCTTCAGATTCTGAAAGTGATATTGAAAACTTTTTGTTGAAAAGTTTGAACTTCTCAGTGCCTAGTACACCAAATGTGATAACACAAGCCTCTGGAAAAAAAAAGACACCAGAAGATTTGAACGGGAAGCCATAAGGATAGCAAGTCCAAGAAGAAGTAGCAAAACAGGTTAGTCCTAAAGAGGAGAGAAGGCTGTTGAAAGGCAAAGCAGTGATGTTGGAAGAAGAGAGTGAAGTCAGGAAGGAATTCAGTTGTGGATTAGTGGACTCAGGATTAAAGACAATATGGACAAAACCTTTACATCAAACCTATTTCAAATTGGATGAAGGGAAAGTAGAAGCAGAAAAAGAAGTTTAGTTATGCAGTTCAGCACATAAACAAAAAGATACAGATCAAATCAAGGAAACAGAAGAAGTAAGGGAAAAGAAGAAAGCTCAAGAAATGGAAGAAGGAATTATAGAGAAAGAGATAAATAAAAGCATAGAAGACATACTATATGATTTGAATCATAATGAAGAGTTCACATCGACAGAAAATGAGGAACTAGAGGAAGATCTGGATCTCATGGATATAGATGAGCAAGAGGAAGGACAAAAAGAGCAGATAATCAATGATCAGAAAAAACTTGGTGAGGAGACTGATTCAACCCTAATTCAGGAAAAGGAAGTACAGGTAAAGGAAAGACATCTCTTTGAAGAAGAACAACAAGAAGTGGAGAACAAGAAGGCATGAGAAACAGAGACAATTCAAGACACATCAGGACATGAGAATAAGGAGGATCAGATATTAGAATCTAAGGACAAAGAAGAAATGGAAGCAGATAAGAGCTATGAAGAACAAAATAACCAGGTCATAGAGTATGAGGCAGACAATGAAGAAGAGAATGAATGTAAAGAAGAAAAGCAGATAGAAGTAACAAATGGAACTAGAAGCTGGGTTGGAAAGGATACCTAAAGACATAAGATCTGCCTGCAAAGTTATTATGAGCAATATAGAACAATTCAGACCATCAAGTAGAAACATGATCATATCAGGAATGGTGGTTGAATCTGAGTTTGTGAGAGGCAGCGGAATCATTAATGAGCACAGGAAAGAAAAGGAGCAGTTAGCAGAACAATTGAGGATTGTGCAGGAGAAAAATGAGGAATTGACACACAAAATGATTTCCTTGGAAGAATTGGAAGTTCAACAACAGAACAAAATTATTCTTGAAGAGAAATGTGCAAACCAGACAGAGCACAACAACAAAATGGAGATGGAGCTGAAGAAAATTGAAGGGAGATACAAAACCCTACAGAGTTCATATCAAATTATGGTCAAAGCCAATGAGGAAATAAACAAGTTATTAATGGAAGAAGGTCAGTTGAAGGAAGAAAGCAAGACTGTTCAGGTGATACAGGATGAGAAGGAAGATCTGAACAAAGAAATTATGAGATTGCAAACAGAGTTGAAAGAAGTCAAGGAGTTGGAAAAACAAGCCAGTATACATGCTGCTACTTCTATGAGGGGATATAATAAGTTACATATGGATATAGAAAAAGAAATGATTGGCAGTTGAATATAGAAAAGGAAAGAAATGAGTGGAAATCAGAAAGAGAGTTATGGACCTCCCAAAATAGAAGTTTAATGTTGACAATAGAAGAGCTACAGAAAAAATTGGAAAAACCACAAACTCATGTGGAAGAGAAGCTAGAGACTACAGAAGCAGAAGAATATGAAGTAGGAGGTAATGATAGAACTCAATATGGTGATGAACAAGAGAACAAAGCACCAATTGAAGAGTACTCAGAAGAGTTTGTCCAGAAACTTCTGACAGACCGAGAATCCAGAATGGAATTTATTAGAAAGATGCATAATGAATATGAGGAACAAATTGTTAATTTTGCTCTGAATTCCGGAGCAACACCATTGGGCTGCAGATGGATTAGGTATACCCTTTTGCATGATTATAGAAAGCATTAGAAACTATCAATTGGCAAGGGTAGGATTACCTCCAAATAAGTATTTAGAATATGAAGAAGACATCAATGTGACAAAGGAGTTATTTGAAAAAGCTAATCCTAAATGGAGAAATAGGTGGTTGGATGCTAATAAAGAATGCAAAAAAATATGGAAAGAAGCACCAATACAGTTAAAAGTCAATCCAGCATATTGTCCAGTAGTAAGGAGAAGGGATTGGACAATCTTTTGGGAAAGAAGGAAGGAGGGACAGATTCCATCAAAATGGTTGAATTTTCCAAAGATAGCACGACCAAAGGCAGGAACATGGCCAACAAAGAAGTATATGGTTGATACAATAGAGTCTATCATATCCTCATACAAAGATGTCAATGATCCAGCATGTATTTTATTAATCAAAGTAATGAGACTCATATTGGCATGCATAGAGACCTTTACAGATACAGATGTCAGAATTCTCAATTACATTGGCTTCAATTCACCAACTGATGCTTTATTATTTGATCTCAGTGAAACTCCAGACAGGATATGTTTGATGGCTTATTATAGCAGAATCATATTTTTGGGAAGCCATTATCTTCAGATTTTTGAGGATGCATTTGATTATGGATTTTTTGAAAGAGAATCAGAGATATTTGGAAACTTGTCAGCTGTAACAAAGTCTCGACTCACTGCTTATGAAGCTGCATACACAGAATACATGAAGAAAGATGTAATAGATAAACCAGAGGCTGTTGTGCAATGGAGGAAAGCATTATTTGAGATGGTAAACAACTTAAACATTACAGAAAGAAAAAGCCATGACCTACTTTCACAGGTATATCAAAGAAAAAAGAAGTGAAGGAAGCATTCATGGAATATCAGCAAGAATGTCTTTTGTTAGGAGCCAAAAGGTTTAGGAGGGGAAAAATGTTAGAAGTAGTATTTTTGAGAGGAAAATAATTGTAAAATGTCAAAAATTTGTAAAAATATTTATGCAAACAATGTAAAAGTGAGGAAGAGTCTTCCTCATATAGATTAGAATCATATGTATTTTTTCTAGAATTTTTGGAAACTCTTAGATAGCATATTTTTAGATCAGAAGGGAAAAGGACCGAAATTCAAGTGTGAAAAGGGACACTTGAGAATGTATAAAAGACAATTTCCTCTATTTTGAGAGGGTTGGTTATTTGTATTTGATGCTATCCAAGCAAAGAGAGAGAGTTTCCTGCAGAAAATTGTGATTCTTCCTTTTGTGTGAATTTCTTTGATTTGTTGAGTCTATTCTATGTGTATCCATGGAATTTGCAAGCTTCTATTGTGTATTTCTGATGAATGTGTATGAAGAGAGTTGATTCTTGATGAATTGAGTGAGAATTTGCTGAAGAATGGTGCTGGAGATGAAAATCGTCATTTTTCACAGAATCACAATTGTCTCGTCTGAAGGTTACATGTACCATTTTTGACTTTTGACTTTATGATTGTGTTCTGCTGAGGAAATAACACACTTTAGACACCAAGATTATTGAAAATGATGGAGTAATGTTCAAGATAATCCAAACCCTAGAAATTCCTCTTCATCTTCATTATTTCTAAGAAATCCAGCCAGTTTCCTCTTATTTCTTGGATTCTATCATCTAGAAGGGGCCGTGGTCTCTTGTATACTTCCAGGATTGACAAATATAAAATGTACTGTTGATTCTTTATGCTAAATGATTGGAGAGGACAACTCCAAAGGTTAGCAACAAACACAAGCTCCATGT
Source organism: Ceratopteris richardii (assembly GCA_020310875.1). Lineage (NCBI taxonomy): Eukaryota > Viridiplantae > Streptophyta > Polypodiopsida > Polypodiales > Pteridaceae > Ceratopteris > Ceratopteris richardii. The sequence continues at coordinate 126,344,194 of CM035437.1, forward strand.
TGAAGGGAAAGGGTTTGTCTAATCAATTTTGGGTAGAGGCTATCAAAACTTATGTTTACATCTTGAATCAAAGCTACGCTAACAAACTTGATGGAAAGACTCCACTAGAAGACTACATTAGTAAAAAGCCTTCTGTTTCTCATTTCAAAGTATTTGGAAGTGAATGTTATGTACATGTTCCAGATAGGGAGAGAAACAAGCTTCAACCAAAAAGCATCAAACATATCTTCCTAAGGTACAACAAAGATAAGAAGGCTTATAAGCTTTATGAACCTGATGCTAAGAAGATCATGGTGCTTGTTGTGGTGTTTAAGGAGGAGCAACCACATGTAGTGGAGGAGAAAAAGAGAGCTTCTAGTTTATCATCAAGCAAAGGGGCAATCCACTATGGACCTGGCCCAAGACCTATCCGTTCTACACAAGAGAAGGAAGCATCATCTTCAAATGATGAGTTTGAAAGTCACCAACCTGTCATCACCCAAGTGGAAAAGCCATTGCCATGTTGGATGAGGCAACTCTATGATTCTGCAAAACCCCATCCCATAGTCACTAGAACATGTTGCAGATGGCAATCATGGAGAATAGAGGAATAGAGATGGGCAAGCACCCATATTGTAAGCACAAACATGATGGTTGATCTCATTCAAGAACAAGCAAAGGAACCAAGCAATGTGGAAGAGACACTCCACGATCCAAATTAGAGGGTTGATCTCATTCAAGAACAAGCAAAGGAACCAAGCAATGTGGAAGAGACACTCCACAATATAATGAAGAATGGAACTTGGGAGCTAGTGGATTGACGTGCTAAGCATAAAGTCATTGGGACCAAGTGTGTCTCAAAGCTAAACAGGTGCTTTTTGTATTTGACTTTGAGTAGGTGGTAACCTGTTCATCACATAAACTGCCATATTGCATGCTTCAGCCCAAAAAGTAAGTGGTAAGTCCTTTTCATTTAACATGCACCTACCCATCTCCAAGATAGATCTATTTCTTCTTTCGGCCATACCATTTTGTTGAGGTGTATATCTATTTGTAGTGTCCTTTTGAATTCCCTCTTCTTCAAAATATGCAAGAAATTGATTAGAAAAATACTCACCACCTCCATCTGATCTCAACCTTCTTATGCTTCGACATGTTTGCTTTTAAATCAGTGATTTGAACTTCTTGAACATATCAAATACTTCTGATTTGTATTTCATAAAATAAATGAATGTAAACTTATAAACATTACAAAATGCTTGCTACCTACCATGGAATCTTCTTGAGATGGACCCCATACATCAGTATGAATCAAGTCCAAAATACCCTTGCTTTGCAATCCCACTTTTGAAAAAGGACTTCATACCCGTTTTCCAAACTCACATGCCTCACAAACATAATCCAAATCTTGCTTAGGTAGTTGTGGTAGACTTTCAACTAAGAAGTTCTTTGCAATATCCTTCAATCTAACAACATTGATATGTCCTAATCTCTTATGCCATAAATCCAATTGACTTACTTGAGTCCCATTGACCATTGTATAACCTGCATAATCTGGAACTTCAACTTCATAAGTATGTAATCTAATTACTTTTTGTCCTCTTATAATAAAAGTCCCATTGTTCTTCTGATAAGCTTGCCACTGATTATTGTCAAAATCCACCTTCACTCGAATGTCCTCCATTTGTCCAACTGAAATCAAATTTCTTGTAATAATAGGAACAAACAAAACATCTCTGAGAGTTACGTGTTCATTAAGTGGAAAATCACCAATATATACTACATCATGCTCAGTACTATCTCCTATAGCAATTGTAACTCCTGATTCTGGCTTGTGTAAGTTCACAAACATATTCATATTATGACTCATGTGGTTTGAACAATGACTATCTACATACCAAGTTTTGTTGTTTGCCTTCCTCTTGTGTGTTTCTCTATGGATAGCCATAAGAATATTTTGCTTCCATGCCTAAGCCTCCTCTTGCACTATATTGTTGTTTTGATGCATGTGGTCTTGGCCTCTTCCTCTTTGTCGTCCTCTAAAACCACCTCTTCTATTTGGGTTGGAGAAGCAATCCCTGGCATAATGACCAACGTTACCATAATAACTACAAGTAAAGTTGCCTTTCTGATTTGTTTGAGTCTGTTAACCTTGTATTTTTCTTCCTCTTCTAGTAGCATTAAAGCTTCCTCTTCCTCTAGCATTGTCGTTGAATCTTCCTCCTTCTCTCCAATTTCCTCTAGCTCTTGCTCTATTTGATGAAGTATAAAGAGCTTGTCCTTGACTACCTCTTTAAGAATGATAATAATTTCCACCTTCTATGTTGATTTCTTCAGTCATCATGAGCGTTTGTAAATCTTAAAGGATGGTAGATTTTCTTGAGTCATGATAGATGTAATGAAAGACTTCCATCTTTCATCTTCTCTCAAGCCATTTAACATGTTATTAAACTTGATATCCTCACTAGGAGATGCATCAAGAGAGGCTAATGCTTCAATAAGAGATTTTACCTCAAGAACATAGTCATTAATTGATTGTCATGGCTTCTCTTTTACTCTTGTCAACCCACCAATAAGTTGTGTTTGCCTTGCTCTCTTGGTAGTTGCAAGTAACCTTTCTAGAGACTCCCAAGCTTCTCTACTAGTATTCAAACCTCTTATATGTCTAAGCATAGTATTCAAAACCGTTTGTGATATAATAAATAGAACTCTTCTGTCTCTTTCGATCCATTCTTGCTCTCTTGCAAGATCTGCTTGTGTACGAGCATCGGTAATACTGGCTTCACTTTTGTACCTGTTATCAATCCCCAAAGACCTTTAGACATGAGATAAGACTCCATTCTAAATTGCCACATGGGATAATTTCTCCTATCGGATAAATTTTCAATAGATGCACTCAAATATGCCATGTTGAATTGTTGTAAACAAAGAAGATAATTCAATAAACTCTATGAAGGATCAGAAAAAAAATAGCTCTGATACCACAAAGTTATGTTTACAAACTTGTAAATATCAACGTACACAACTAGAAGTGATGAGACCTCCCAAGATCTTCAAAAAACTCAAACAAATATTTCCAAACTTCATAAATAAAACTTTCAAGAGAACAAAAATGGGTTACTATAGCAAAATAATCACTAGCCACTCTTTGAGTATAATTGGTTAAAAGCAATTATATATTCTAAAAGTAGACTCTGAGTAGCATGCTTTAGAAACAAAAAATATCAAAAAAGCTGGAGTGTAACTTGCAAACAAATATGTTGAACTAAAGGTATGCAAAAGTCTGCTACAACAAGGTATGACTAACTGTCGGAATTGAAAATTGATGTACAGTAGCAAGAAAACTCCAATATTTATGAGAAATTTTGATATGGAAGAAGATGGAGAAATTTAGGACAAATGGCGGTGGTGAGTTCACGTTAACAAAGTTTGACAATTTTTGCAAGAGTAAGGGAATCAAGTATTAATTCACAATGGCACATAGCCCTCAACAGAATCGTGTTGCAGACCAATGGCACATCCCATCAACCTAGGTCTGGCTAAAAGACAATTTTCTCTGAGTTAGAGGAGATGCTCTCTTGCAAAACCCATGTGTCTCAAGACTCAAGAACAAGGTAGGTGTATCTATCTTTGGTAGGTCCAACGAGCCACAATCTACTATGACAAATCTAGTAATTGCCTCAATCAAAATGCATGAAGCTTCTAGGTCTGTTGTAATAATCTAACAAAGTATTGAGGCTTACCTCTAAACAATCAAGAGATCATAGAAACCAAAGTTCTCTTTCTCTCTCTCTCTATCATAAATGACGGTTTTTGGCTTTACTTGCAAAGACTATTGTGATGAGGCTTCTTATAGTGGGTACAAATCTTGCTTTAGGGAATCTCCTCTTTTTCTTTAAGCAATGCTCTAAATTTTCTAGGTCATCTCCCCTTGGCTCTATGGAATCTTCACAGCAAATCAATTAAAATATAATGTATGGTCTTGATCCATTAGCTATTGTTTAACTTCATGCAAATCTATCTTGATATTTCATTAAAAAAACCATAATTAGTTGTTGAGCTTGATGCAAATCACCTTCATTATCTCCTCAAAGCTACCATTTAGCATATTTGAATCCAAAAGAGGGACCACAAGTGATGATTCCTAGTTGTTCCTATTAGATATGCTCAATACTCCACCCTCAAGTGACCACAAATGATCCATGTTGCTCTGAGTTCTAAGGCCCCCATTATGAGGAGAAGCCGTTATGAGAGCCAAGACATTTGTGGAACCCTAACTTGTAAGTTAGATGAGGTCTATGTGATGCCATTGACGATTATAGATGATCTTTGTGAGCCTAGCCATTAGGTTAGGTAGGGCATAAAATTTCGGCCCATTGTGTTGCCATACAAGGCAAAAATAAAGGCCTTGTGGCATCGCATGGTTTCCCCATAGAACCTTAGTGGGGGGGACAGAGGGGGGCTTGGCCCCTTTTGTGGGGTTTGAGGAGTCTATATCCGTGGCCTATAGGGCCAAGACGGTAGGACTTTTGGTCGTGGAGATATTATCGGATTGTATATTTTGCTGACTAATTTGTATCTCTAGACTAAGTTTATCTATATCGACTCCTCTTGTAAATGCTATATAAGCATGGCCTAGTTTGAGATTTACATAGCATTGCACACTTTCTAGTAAGACCTTCATCTAGAGTCTATCTAGATTGCAATCTAAGCTCCACATTAGGAGCACATGTGTGGACAACACCATTGTTGCAACTATATTATTATTATTCTACTGGTCTATTCTCTTGTGCTATTATTTTGTTACATGGCATCAAGTCTGAGGAGGCTCTTAGTGGTCCAAAAGCAAAAATGTAGAGGTTTGAATGACAAAAGAGAGAAGATTTCAAGCGGTATGTCACCACCTACAACTAGGAATCAAGGTGGTTCATCAGCAGGAGTAGGTGGAGCAGAGACAGGAGTAGTAATGATGCCAGTCATCCCAACATTGTGGATACGACCATGAACCTTCATGAAAGGTAAACTTGATGATACAAACTACACTTTCTGGAAGTTTAAAATCACTTCTATCCTTGATTCATATGAGCTTTTGGAAACTGTCCTTTGAACTGATCATGAGCCCCAAGAAACAACTAATCCAAATAATCCTGGTCAAAATGATTCCTCTTGATGTTGATCTTCTACCTGTTTGGAAATGTAGAAAAGCAGATGCACTCTATGCTCTAGTTGCAAGTATTAATAGTGTTCTGACTCTCATTCACCATACTACCAAGGCATGTGAAGCATGGAAGATATTGGGAAATCAATATGATACTCGTAATCAGACATGGATTCAGAACTTGGAGAATCAGCTAGTAGGAAAAAGGTTTGTCAAGGGAGACTAGAGAGGTGTTTATCACTCACATAAAGAATCTACAAGATCAAACGACGGGAGAAGGTGCACAAAAGTCAAGTGAGGAGATGGCTTGGTGTTCTCTTCAAATATGTCCACCTAATTCTGATGGTTTGGTAACTGCATTTAATACTCAAATCAAACCTCAACCACTAAATTTTGAAGAATTCAGTGCATTACTCATGGAGGATGACTTGTGGCTCAAGGAGTGGTGGAAGCAAAAGAGATGTTGCATTCACAACAAATGCCAAAGGAGGCAAAGTGGACTCTTCAAAAGATGGAGACAAAAAGAAGAACAACATAAAGAAGTTCAAGGGAGAATGTTTCCACTGTAAGAAGAAAGGACACAGATCCAAGATTGTCACATCAAGAAGGCAGAAGAGAAGAATGGCTCTTCAAAAGATGGCAAGGGTAAGGAGTGCATCAACATAGAAGAAACATATCTTGAGTTATTTTTTACAATAGAGGAGGTATTCTCCTCGGCTGAAGATTCAGGAATGGATGAATTATGTGGTGCATCTCATTACATGACGGGCAAAAGAAACCTTTACAATTCCTTACAGTCTGGAAAGCAACCCATCATAGTAAAGGTATGGAACAATGTAAGATGTCAAGGTAAACATCAAAGTACACAACTCGAAGTGATAAGATCTCCCAAGATCTTTAAAAAACTCAAACAAATATTTCCAAACTTCATAAATCAAACTTTCCTGCAAACTTTCAAGAGAACAAAAATGGGTTACTGCAACAAAATAATCACTAGCAACTTTCTGGGTGTAATTGGTTAAAAGCAATTATATATTCTAAAAGTAGACTCTGAGTAGCATGCTTTAGAAACAAAAAATATCAACAAAGGTGGAGTATAGCTCACAATCAAATATGTTGAAGTCAAGGTATGCAAAAGTTTGCTACAACAAGGTATGACTAATTGTCGGAATTGAAAATTGATGTACAGTAGGAGGAAAACTCCAAGATTTATGAGAGATTTTGATATGGACGAAGATGAAGAAATTTAGGACGGATGGCGGTGGTCAGTTCACATCAACAGAGTTTGAGGATTTTTGCAAGAGTAAAGGAATCAAGTATTAACCCACAATGGCACATAGCCCTCAACAGAAAGGTGTTGCTGACCAATGGGACATCCCATCAACCTAGTGTTGGAGTTAGATGTCTACGGAATCACGCAAACAGCACACAGAAGAAGAAGAAGCTTGGAGCACAACACACAATACTGAATGTATTACTAGAGAATGTACAAAGATAAGTAGCCCATTAGGGCAATAGGCGTATATACAAGACAGGGGAAAAAAACCTCCTAAAGAGGGAAAAAAGTGCCCTGGCGGTCCTAGTGTGTTCACACACATCACTACCTAAATATATCAACAAATCCCACCTGGGAGTGATGTGGTGAACAAGGAGCTGGCACTCATGTATAAGGAAGTGCCAAGCTATGTGGAAATCACTCCACAAAAAGAAGTAAGCCCAAAGCCTTGCGGAAAGCTTCAAACTTCTCCCTAGGCAAAGCCTTCGTGAAAAGGTCTATAATGTTCTCTTGCGTGGGCACATATGCCAAGTTGATCTCCCCAACGGAGAACCTCTCCCTGACATAGTGATAATGCACCTCAATGTGCTTAGTGCGAGCATGGAACACAGGGTTCCTCGCAACTGCCAATGCGCTCTGACTGTCAGTGAAGATGGTGGTGGCAAAAGTATGACCAACACCCAAATCAGTCATAAGGCATCTGAGCCACACACACTCGACAGTCGCTATGAAAGCTGCCCTATACTCAGCCTCACAACTGGAAGTGGCCACAGTAGGCTGCTTCTTGCTCAACCAAGATATACATGAGCTAACAAGCATGAAGAAAAAGCCACTAGTGGACACACGAGCATCATAGCAACCAGCCGAATCAGAGTAAAAAAAAGCATCTAAATCTGGCGATAGTGATCCTCCCTTGGGATAAAACAACCCAAGTAGCCGAGTACCACTCAAATAGCAAAAGATGCACTTAACTGCCTGCCAATGCTTGACTCTTGGGCAATGCATAAACCTGCTCATCTGTGAGACAGCAAACTGAATATCTGGCCGAGTAATGCATAAGTAAATCAAGCATCCAATAGCCTGCTGATAGAGAACAACATCAAATGCATCTCCAACATCATGAAGACCCAATCGTAGACCTGTCTCCATAGGAGTGGCAATAGGCTTATAGTCTTCAAGGCCAAAATGATGTAATAATGTGTCAATATATTTCGTTTGACACAAAGCCATTCCACCATCAACTTGCATAAACTGAATGCCCAAATGGTGATGCAAATGCCCCAAATCAGACATCTCAAATGAGGCATGCAAATCAGCCTTAAAAGCAACAATATGCTTCTCAATAGGACCAATGACTAGCATGTTGTCAACATAGACAATAATGATCAGAAGCACATCATTAGCACGCTTAACATATAAGGTGCTTTCAGTTGGACTGTTCTCAAAACTATGTGCAATCAGATAGGCATGTATCTTCTCATACCAAGCACGTGGTGCTTGCTTTAAACCATATAATGCCTTCTTTAACCTGCACACTTGGTTTTCATGCCCTTTCTGCACAAAGCCACGGGGATGAAAAACATACACTTCTTCATGCAAGTCACCATTCAAAAATGTCGTTTTAATGTGCAACTGATGTACATTCCAACCATGATGAGCTGCAAGTGCATAGATGCTCCGAATAATAGTCATACGACATGTAGGTGCAAAGGTCTCATCAAAATCAATGCCTCTTTCTTGTGCATAACCCTTTGCAACAAGCCTAGCCTTATACCTGTCAATTGTACCATTCAGTTTATGCTTCAGCTGATATACCCACTTAGTGCCTTCTTGCCAGGAGGCAAGTCACATAAAGACCAAGTACCATTCTTCATTATAGCATCATATTTAGATTGCATAGCAGCCATCCAATTTTTTGAATTTTGTGCTTCATCAAACGAAACAGGCTCATTCTCATCACAGAGACTAGATACAGCCATAGCATAGCAATCTGATGCAAAAGAGGCACTATGAGAGCCTGAACGAGTACAATATGACAGAGGTGCATCTAATTTCTGTCACGCAAAGTCTGCACCAGCCATTTTGGCATAGTTTTTGCCTCCTCAATATCAGCTCTCTCATCAACTAGTGCATCATGTAAATCTGCATCAGAAATGGAATGATCTGCATCATCACATGAAACCTGCAAAGGCTGAGAAGTTGCCTCATTAGGACTACCAATAGACTGTCCACCTGTAAAAAGAGGCAGCAAAGTATCATACATGTCTTTGGAGCTAAGAGATGTCTCCTTAGTACATGAAAGCAATGGCTAAATAGCATCTTCCACAAAAACAACATCACCGCTAACTAGAATGTGTTTAGTATGTGGATGATACAGACGATAGCCTTTACTTTCACAATTGTACCCAACAAAAATACATTTTACTTATTTATCATCCAATTTTCTGCGATGTTCTTGAGGCACTAATGCATATGCCAAACAACCAAAAACACGCAGATGAGCAACAGATGGCTTGCGATCATGCCAATCCTCATATGGAGTGATAGACTGCAGTGCTTTAGTGGGACAACTGTTCAGTACATATGCTGCACACATGATAGCCTCAAGCCAGAAACTATGTGGTAAAGCCTGATTCTTGACCATACACCTCGCCATATCCATGAGTGACTTGTTCTTTTGTTTAGCAACTCCATTCTTTTGATGTGTATACGGCACTGTACACTGGGTTTTTATCCCACGTTCAGCCAAAAATGCATTAAAATCAGAAGACATATATTCCCCCCATCGATTAGAACGGATGGTGCCCATTTTACATGTTGACAGATTTTCAGCCAAAACCAAAAATTATTTGAAGCACATCAACACTTCAGACTTTGCCTTCAATGGATATACCCATGCATGCCTGGAAAAATCATCGATGAAAGTCACGAAGTAAAGATAATTCCCAAAAGAAGGTGTTTGCATAGGACCACAGACATCACTATGTACAAGCTGCAATTTCTGAGTAGCCCGAACTGAACCATCTTTTGGAGAGGATGAACGCTGCATTTTGCCCAAAATACAACCTTCACAAACATGTTTCCCAGGTGCCTCAAGTTTGGGCAAAGAGGACACCATTTCAGATTTCTACAGGCGTAGCAAACTAGCAAAATTCAGATGACCAAAGCGTGCATGCCAAAGCTTTGCATCTGACATAGCCTGAGAATCATTTACTGCACATGCCAAATCATTTACAGATCTATCATAGTCTATGAGCTTATATAGCCCACAACATAAAATGCCAGAAGCAATAATCACATCACCATTTGACAGATCATGAAATGTACACCTGTCATCAATAAATTTCACAACCAAGCCAATCTTGGCTAATGTAGAAACTGATAACAAGTTCTTCTTGATCCCTTGCACAAATAAAGCATGTGACAAAGTGAAAGAACTACCATCAACAGTGGTCAAAATGATCTTACCAACTCCCATAACAGGATAAGAAGATGCACTGCTCATGAGAAGATGCATCAAAACTACAGACAGTAGTAAACGCCCATTCTTCTTCCTTCACAAGATTAGCAGACTTTGTTTTTGGTGTAGAGGCCTCTGCAACAACCATTCCAGCCTCTTTCTTCTTTGCATCTTTAGCAGCTAGTTTTGGACAGTTCTTTATGATATGATCATTCCCTTTACAGTACTTACAAAACAATTTCTACTTTTCTGATTTCTTCTCATCTTTATCTTCCTTCTTCGAATGTGCATAATTTACAGATTTCTGCTTACTAGTCGAAGAGCTCCATTTTCCTTTGACCTTCTGACTAGCCAGGAAAGCTTGATCTTCAACTCGCATAATGGACCTGTTCTGCCTGGACTGATCTTCCTGCAACAGAACATAACTAACTCCTCAAATGATAAGGCATTTGGATTGCCTTTCATCATCAACCAAAGAATAGAAGCAAAACTCTGATATGAATCAAGAAGACCATTCAGAACGGTCTGCACAAGTGACCTATCTGGTATAACCTCATCAGCAAAAATCAATTGTTCCTTCAAGTCTTTGATCTTTGTTAGGAAACTGTCCATAGAATCACCTTCATTCATGTGCTCACTCTCCAACTATTTTCAGAGGTAAGCAACACGAGCGTCATTCCTAGCTTGGTACAATGTGGTAAGTGTATCCCAAGCATCCTTAGCTGTTCTGCAAGAGCGAATGTGAGGAATAATGGCACGTTTGACAGACAAAGCTATCAATGCATGTGCCTAGGCATCTCTTCCATCCCAGCAAATCTGCTCTGTAGTAGGTGCAGCACAAACCATAGCACGAACAAGAATATGCAGAATATCATCATCTTCGATACCTTTTGCATCAGCTTCAATACTTATAGTTGTAACAATTGCAGGTTTGATAGGATATTTTTTGACACCCTCCACAATGTTCCACAGTCCTTTTGCAACCAACAGATGTCACATCATATAAGCCCATAATGGGTAGTTGGTACCATCCAACTTATCATCAACAGCCAACATACGGAATACATCACTACTTTCAGCCATGGCCGGTGACTAAAATACCTTGATGCAGAAAATTGACAGTATCTCAAAAAGTTGAACAGAACTACTCAGACGAATTCCACTAGACCTGTAGCAGACTTCGAAATGCTTATACTGGCGAACAGAAACTAGTATATATCTTTGGCACAGAAAGATGAATTCGCCTGCACAAGCACTACGATAGTGCGTTCGGAGGCCGAAACGAGCTCAAATTGCGATTTTGGAACTACAAAGCGAAGCCATTTAGATCTAGAAAACATGCTAAGTATGCTCACCAAAATTTGTGCGATCTTGAGACTGCAAACAGAGTAGTGTCGACGGCGCCCTAGATGAAGCGACAACCTGCTCTGATACCGATTGTTGGAGTTAGACGTCTCCGGAAGCACGCGAACAACACATGGAAGAAGAAGAAGCTTGGAGCACAACACACAATACTGCATGTATTACTAGAGAATGAACAAAGATAAGTAGCCCATTAGGGCAATAGGCATATATACAAGCCGGGGGAAAAAAACCTCCTAAAGAGGGAAAAAAGTGCCTCTGCGGTCCTAGTGTGTTCACACACATCACTACCTAAATATATCAACACCTAGGTCTGGCTAAAAGACAATTTTCTCTGAGTTAGAGGAGATGCTCTCTTGCGAAACCCATCCGTCTCAAGACTCAAGGACTATTACACTTATGTGTTCCTCGTGTAGCTTTGATGTGAACCTTTTCCCTATACATGGGCACTTTTTACTCTAGTGTTGTCTAGAGGTTTTTTCCCCATGTTACCACATACTTGATACTCTCATATGTAGTGGTACTTTGTACTTAGGGATATTATTCAGCTCTTACTTCAGTTCAGTTCATCGATCAATAGAGAGAGCTATTCCAGCCATCGTCTTCTCTATGTGTCTTGTTGAGTTTGTGCTCTTTGTGTGTGCTTCTCGTGTGTCTCTTGCACTTCTACACACACCCAACAGTGGTATCAGAGCAAGTTCAAATCCTTCTCAAGTTTCGGTTTTTCACGTCGCGGCGCGCATGCACTTTAACAGTGCAAATCGACTTCGGAGCATAGAAGTATGAATTTCAGCAGCCTGGATACATTTCCACCAGGTGCGTTGGGGTTTTACCCCCATTTCGAAGCCATTTGTGCAGTCAAAATCGCCATCAGAGTGACGGCTTGTGAGCTGAAATTTCAGCACTCATTTCAGCTTTCATCAAAGTGAAGATTTTGTCACATTCTTGTTCTTTAATGAAATGGCGGGCAACAATGACTTGTTTGGCATGCTTCAAGCTAAAGATAAGCTTTATGGGACCAACTATCCAATGTGGTCTTACATGATGAAGCATGTTCTTGTTGCAAAACAACTTTGGAACATAGTGGCAGATGTAGATCGAAGACCGGCAGGTGCTTCTACTTCACAGTCTACTATCACAGATGGAGCTTCTTCTTCGAGTACAGTGGTTTCTCCTTCTCCACCTACACACGAGTAGCTTAGATGGGATGGAAAAGATGCTCAAGCTCATGCTTTGATTGCACTTTCAGTGAAGCGTCATATAGTTCCACACATTCGGTCATGTTCTACATTGAGACAGGCATGGGACACTCTTCCTTCTTTGTATGCCGTGCGTAATGAAGCACGTGTTGCATACTTGAGGAAGCAACTTGAGGATGTATGTATGGCTGAAAATGAGTCAGTGGATGTGTATGTGATATGCATCAAGGACTTGAAAGAGCAATTTGCAAACATAGATGAGATAATTCCGGATGCATCACTCATTTCTACATTGTTGAAAGGATTACTGGAATCTTTTCAAAGCTTTGCTACTACACTCCGTTTGGTTGCAAAAGGAAATCCTAATATGTATGCATTTGATGAGGTTGTGTCTCTTCTTTTGCAAGAAGAGCAATCTAGAGTGAATAGGAGTGGTTTGATTGAGGGAACGCAAACACTTGCTATCTCACAAAAGGGGAAAAGCAAGTATGGTTCAGCTTTGGGTTCATCAAAACCAAAGCCTCAAGCTTCCTCTTCCACTCATTCCTCTAATGATGGTGATTTGCAAAAGAAGAAGAGATGCAAATATTGTCGGAAGGCTAGTCATACTATTGATGAGTGTAGAAAACTTGCTAAACACAATGAAAAGAAGAAGGAATCTGGCATGTCTATTGCTAAAAATTCAGCAAACGCAAAGAATGATGAAGCTAACATGGCTCAAGATTTTTGGGCATGCATTGTTACATGCCATTATGATGCTTCTTTACATTCTAAATGTATGGTTGTGAGTGAGGCTGATTCGGATTGGTTCTTTGATAGTGGTGCTTCAAAGCACATAACATCATGCAAAAGATTTTTTGCCTCTTTGAAAGATGCACCTAAAGGAGGACATGTGGTGTGTGCAAACAATGCCTCTTATCCTATCATTGGAGTAGGAGAAATTGAGCTTACGGCTGCAAATGGAGGTGTGAATCTCTTGAAAAATGCATTGTATGTGCCCGGTATCAAGAAGAACTTAATTTCAGTTCCATTGATTGCCAAAGCAGGACTTCATGTACACTTTGTTGATGATAAGTGTATGGCTCATGATTTCAGCAATGGCGATGTTATTGTGATGTCTAGTACATTATTTAATGGTTTGTATCGCATGGATACATACAAGAGGGATGCCTCGAATGCCTTAGTTGCTCATACTTCTTCCATGGCTGAAATGGAGCTTTGGCATGCTCGTTTTGGTCATTTGAACTTCAATAGTTTGCTCTACTTGCAAAAGAAGGACATGGTTATTGGCTTGCCTACACTTGAGTCCATTGAAAAGCATGCATGTGAAGGTTGCATTCTTGGAAAAATGCATCGTGCTTCTTTTCCAAAAGATGATCATACACGCACTACAAGAAAATTACAACTTGTTCATAGTGATGTATGTGGTCCCATCAAGACTCCATCTTTTGGGAAGCATGTATATTTTGTTACCTTCATTGATGATGCTACTAGCCATACATGGGTGCATCCTATGAAAGCAAAGAATGAGGTATTTTCTTGCTTCAAAGCATTTTTAGCTATGGCTGAAAATTTTTCTTCACAAAAGCTTTTGACTCTACGCACGGATCATGGTGGTGAATACATGTCACATGAGTTTAATGCTTTTCTTCGTGAAATAGGTATTTCACACCAATGTACGGTGCCATATACACCTCGACAAAATGGTGTTGCCGAGCGTAAAAATAGAACTCTACTTGTAATGGCATGATGTATGGTTAAAGGAAAGCATCTTTCTGATAAGTTTTGGATGGAAGCAGTCATGTGTGCAAATTATGTGTTGAATCGCTGCCCCATAAAAGCATTGAGAGTCATCACTCCTTATGAGGCTTGGAATGGCCATAAGCCTATGATTAGTCATATGCGTGTGTTTGGTTGTTTGGCATATGCTCTTGTGCCATCACAACAACGTCACAAACTTGATGACAAGGCAAAGAAATGTATATTTGTTGGTTATAGTGCTGAAAGTAAGGGATATCGGTTGTACCATCCATTGACGAACACAATTATTGTGAGTCGAGATGTGGTATTTGCTGAAAATTCAGTTTTCCCTCTACTTGAATGCAAAAAACTGCCAACAATTAGCTCACAAGATGTGTTCGATACACTCATGCCTTTGTTCCAAAATGGTGCGCTTGACTATGGCCATGTAGACCAGCCAACTGAGGTTCAAAGGGCTGAAAAATTCCAGCCAAATAGGGCTAAAAATGCAGAGAGTTTCCAACCAAACATGGCTGAAAAATTTTTGTAAAAAAATGTCCAAACTGCTGGAAATTTCCAGCCACATATGGCTAAACATTTGCGTCAAAATATGGCTGAAACTGAGCATGAAATTCAGCCCACGCATGATGTACATATTGAAGATGTTTTACATAATGAATGCATGTCTATCAAAAGTGCACAAACTATGCCAAAGTGGCTGAAACAAACTTTGCAGGACAACAAATTGAGTGCACCTTTACTTGGTAGAACAAGATCAAGCTCTCACCATGCGTCAAGTAATTTTGTGGATTATTCTCTTATTGCTACAACATGTAATGAAGAGCCACTTTCTTTTGAAGATGCATGTGACGATCCACAATGGATGAGTGTTATGCAATCAGAAATGGATTCCATAGATAGGAATGGTACTTGGGAGTTATGTGAATTGCCAAAAGGAAAGAATGCCATTGGTACAAAGTGGGTTTACAAGATTAAGAGAAAATCTGATGGTAGCATTGATCGCTACAAAGCTAGATTGGTTGCCAAAGGATATGCGCAACAATATGGCATTGAGTATGAGGAAACTTTTGCACCTACTTCACGCATGACTACCATTCGTACTGTGGTTGCATTGGCTGCCCATCGAGGTTGGAAAGTGCATCAGTTGGACATAAAAACAACCTTCTTGAATGGTGATTTGCAAGAAGAGGTCTATGTGAAGCAACCTCCTGGATTTGCTATGAAAGGAAAAGAGCATATGGTTTGTCGCTTGCAGAAAGCCTTGTATGGTCTCAAGCAAGCTTCATGTGCATGGTATGACAAAATCCATAAGCACTTGATTGCTCTTGGCTTCAAATGTAGTCCGATTGAAAGCACACTCTATGTACACAAAAATGGGGCTGATCTTATAGTGCTTGTTCTTTATGTTGATGACATACTCTTGACTGGGTCATGTGATGCAAAACTTGACATTCTTATGGCTGATTTGCAGCATACTTTTGATGTCACTTATCTTGGTCTTTTGAGCTACTATCTTAGCATCCAGTTTGTATCCGTTGAGGGGGGAATTGTTATGTACAAGCAAAGTATGTTGAAAAACTACTTTAGCGTTTTGACTTTGAGGATTGTAAGCCAGTTTCCACACCAGTTGAGACATGATTCAGGTTCTCAATTGAGGATTCCAGTGATGCATTTGACACTTCTCTTTATCAGCAAGCTGTGGGATGTCTTATATATGCATGCAACACAAGGCCAGATATACAGTACGCAATTTCCCAATTGAGTCGATTCATGCATAGCCCTGGCACTAAGCATTGGCAAGCGGTGAAACGTGTGTTTAGATATCTCCGAGGCACTTTGAGCTTAGGTCTCTTTTATGGTAGAGATGTTCAGCCATGCTTGCATGCTCTCACAGATAGTGATTGGGTTGGTTGTTATGATACTCGCGTGTCCACTAGTGGTAATTGCTTTTTCCTTGGAGACTCATGCATATCTTGGTTGAGTAAGAAGCAACCTACAGTGGCGACATCAAGTTGTGAAGTTGACTACAGGGCAGTTTTCACAGCTACAGTGGAGTGTATATGGCTGAGACGCCTATTGATGGATCTTTGCATGGAGATTGATGCTGCTACGCATATTCTCATAGATAGTCAGAGTGCTTTGGCTATTGCACGAAACCCAATGTTTCATGCACAGACCAAACATATTGAGGTGCATTATCACTATGTGAGAGAGCGTCTTTATGCAGGAGATATTGATTTGATATATGTGCCTACACAAGATACTGTGGCAGAGATATTCACCAAAGCTCTTCCACGGGAAAAGTTTGAAGCTTTTCGCAAAGCTTTAGGCTTGTTACCTTGTGGTGGCTGATTTGTCACTCCTTGTATGTGTTCACATCATTCGCTCAAGGGGGGTTTGTTACACTTATGTGTTCCTCGTGTAGCTTTGATGTGAACCTTTTCCCTATACATGGGCACTTTTTACTCTAGTGCTGGCTAGAGGTTTTTTCCCCATATTACCAGATACTTAGTGTAGTGGTACTTTGTACTTAGGGATATTATTCAGCTCTTACTTCAGTTCAGTTCATCGATCAATAGAGATAGCTATTCCAACCATCGTCTTCTTTGTGTGTCTTGTTGCGTTTGTGCTCTTTGTGTGTGCTTCTCGTGTGACTCTCGCACTTCTACACACACCCAACAAGAACAAGGCAGGTGTATCTATCTTTGGGAAGGTCCAACGGGCCACAATCTACTATGACAAATCTAGTAATTGCCTCAATCACAATGCATGAAGCTTCTAGGTCTGGTGTAATAATCTAACAAAGTATTGAAGGCTTACCTCTAAACAACCAAGAGATCATAGACACCAAAGTTCTCTTTCTCTCTCTCTCTCTATCATAAATGACGGTTTTTGGCTTTACTTGCAAAGACTATTGTGACGAGGTTTCTTATAGTGGGTACAAATCTTGCTTTAGGGAATCTCCTCTTTTTCTTTAAGCAATGCTCTAAATTGCCTAGCTCATCTCCCCTTGGCTCTGTGGAATCTTCATAGTTAATCAGTTAAAATATAATGTATGGTCTTGATCCATAAGCTATTGTTAAACTTCATGCAAATCTATCTTGATATTTCATTAAAAAAACCATAATTAGTTGTTAAGCTTGATGAAAATCATTCTCATTATCTCCTCAAAGCTACCATTTAGCATATCTGAATCCAAAAGAGAGACCACAAGTGATGATTCCTAGTTGTTCCTATTAGATATGCTCAATACTCCACCCTCAAGTGACCACAAATGATCCATGGTGCTCTAAGTTCTAAGGTCCCCATTATGAGGAGAAGCCATTATGAGAGCCCCGGACATTTGTGGAACCCTAACTTGTAAGTTAGATGAGGTCTATGTGAGACCATTGACGGTTATAGATGATCTTTGTGAGCCTAGCCATTAGGTTAGGTAAGGCATAAACTTTTGGCCCATTGGGTTGCCATACAAGGAAAAAATAAAGGCCTTGTTGCATCGCATGGTTTCCCCATAGAACCTTAGTGGGGGGAACAGAGAGGGGGCTTGGCCTTTTTGTGGGGTCTGGGGGGCCTTTAAACCTAGCCTATAGGTAAGATACAGTAGATCTTCTTATTTCATGTTACTTATCGATGACTATAGCAAGAAGATGTGTGTGTACTTCCTTTGCAATAAGGCTCAAGCTTTTGGTAAATTTAAAGAATGGCTTCAGCTTGTTGAAATTGAAAAATGGAAGAAGATGAAGAAATTTAGGATTGATAGTGGTGATGAGGTCACATCAATAGAGTTTGAAGATTTTTGCAAGAGGAAGGGAATCAAGCATTAACTCACAATGGCACATAGCCCTCAACAGAACAGTGTTGCAGAACGTCGGAATCGAACCATCATGGAGATGGCAAGGTCCATGTTGAACGGAAAGGGTTTGCCTAATCAATTTTGGGCAGAGGCCGTCAACAGTGCTGTTTACATCTTGAATCGAAACTACATTAAGGCACTTGATGGAAAGACTCCACAAGAAGCCTACATTAGTGAAAAGTCTTCTGTCTCCCATTTCAAAGTATTTGGAAGTGAATGTTATGTATATGTTTGAGATAGGGAGAGAAACAAGCTTCAACCAAAAAGCTTCAATTGTAACACCTTTAGGTCGCTCAATTGAGATACCTTTGGGCAATCCTTTCCTAGTGTTATTTTGGTAATTTGAACCCCTCCTTTGTGAGATTTGAGGGAACTATGGCCTTCAGCTTCACTTGTAGAGCTTTTCTTTTTTTAAAAATGGAGGTTGGACAAGCACCTACTCTCTCGAGCTTTAACTTTGAAAGAACAATTGTACAGACAAATAAGCATAGTACCGGTGGGACCCCCCTTATTCCACAAAGCAGGGGTTAGATAAGATCACAATTGATTACAGCTGATTTAGACTGGCCAAAACCATTACATGTCCAGTTTCGAGGTTGAACACAAGACTTCTGTTTCAAGAGACTAGTGCTCAACCAACCCACCTAAGTAACCTGGACAATCTAATTCAATCTAATTCAAGTAAGAAAAATTAATTAACCTTCCGTCGAACTTCATCTTTAAAAATGCCCTTGGAAAGAAAAAGTAGGCCATCACGTGAAATCCTGTAAGGGAGAGAGGAAGAAAAAAAGTTAGGGAACTGTGAGCCCGCGTAGCTTAGTGGTTGACGCCTTGAAACTGTGGGAGGAAGTCTTGAGTTCAAGTCTTGACTGGACATGTCTCTGAGTCTCTCATGATAGGTGCCTCTATGTTACGAGGTTTGGTGTATATTTCCAATTCATTGTAGCCTCGAAAAAAAAAGTTAGGGTTAAACTGAATATATACTATGTGCAGCTCATAACTATACCTACTTGATCTTATCAGAGCAGGCGCCGAAGAGGGTACAGCAGACGATTTGAGCATGAGGATTTTGTGTTGTGCTGTTCGAATACTCTCTGCGCCTAACCTGTTGCGTCAAGTCGTCTGATATTGTCCCTTTTCCAGGATGGCTGCCGTGATGACTGCCTGCCACGCTAGGACGTATCTTCGCGTTTACGCGTTGTTCCCATGATGCAACGGCAGGCTACCCTAACTCGACACAGAGAGTCGCTATGACGATTCGGATGATCCCAGCTCACTCTTAAGGCTCTGAAATGAGTCTTTGTTGAGAAGTATATTCCGTACTATTTCTGAGCTTCTCCTGTCGCACATTCATACGTGATTGTACACTTATCTCTTTCGCAATGTTTTGTGTTCTGGAAGTTCTTAGAGATTCTTTATCTGCGTTTGAATCCTATGATGCTCTATCATGCTAATTCTGATGGCATATCGCCTATCATGATATTCACTATTGAACTATTTTCCTGAGGATATACCTTCACGTGGCGTCTTTAATTTGGGATTTATGGAAAGTATTCTCTGTGCAGCTCTCTGAGATCTTTTGTAGTGATTTGTGAATTTGGTTTTAGTATATAAGGTTTTGGCGTGGCAGAAATCCAACACCTAGGTGGATGGATTTTCATATGGTATTAGTATGTAGTTACGATCGTGTCATGAATTCGTGCTTGTTCCAAGTTGATGTTTTGCGCATTCTATGTTATTGAGGACTTCGAGTGTATCTATCACATTGCGCGAACGCATTATTTACATACTATTACAGACTAGCTTGACATTTTAGATATTCCAATGGACTCGACTGCATATTTCATGATGCTATTTGTTATTTATCTGTTCTCTAAAGGTCTGTAGATATCTAACTCATCGAAGAAGAGGATATTGTATTCATAATACATATGTCGTCTTTTATTTTATGTATGAACTTCGGCAATAAAGTGGTTAAATCGTTTAGGAAACTTTGCATAGCATTAGTATTAAGACTCAACTACCTGTGACTTCTGTTCTATTGCCAGTGTCCAGAAGAACAAATGGATAGTATTCTCTGCTTCTTCGTCCATTTTATGTCCAGCTCGAGCGTTGATAGTTCAGAACTAGATGTGATCTGCGGAAGAATTATATTTGCTTGTGTCTAATTATCCATTCATGAGTACTGCTTTCCTCTGAAGTCCTTGCACTGAAGTTTCAATCCGCAGATGAGCGAAAACAGATGAATTTTTTCGTACGATTTCTGGTGCTGATTTTCAATGACACATTCGAAGGATCTGTAAGATGAACTGGTGCTGATTTTCAATGACACATTCGAAGGATCTGTAAGATGAACTGGGATGATGAAGGGAGGTGAAAAGCATTCTCGTGGATAATGTAAACATTTATCTTATTCATTTCTGAGTAAATGGTGTTCCAAATCCATTGACTTCTAAGAATTCTACATTGATTGCTGAGGATGGGTAAATCAGTCGAGAAAGAAGTACGCATTAAGCTTTTGAAGATAAACAGGGATTTGATCAGTGAAACTGAACACTGGATCATAGTCCTTTCCTCAATTGAATCATTGATATCCTAAATATGGATTCTATTGTGAATGCAGCGATAAGCAAGTCCTCAGCTATTACATTAAATCGGTAGAGCGATCGAGCCTGCCATCACACCTACACAGTTGACGGGTTCAGGGTGAAATCTTGAGTTTATTACTTAGTGACCATGTTACGGAGATGAATGTCTTAGCATTCAATTATAATCACTTCTAAAGGACTTGTCTTTTGTACTTATTGGTTTCTCGAGGTGGTAATTTACCGAAGCTGGCTATTAATGGAAGATGTAGAGTGTTCTGGAAATGAAGAAGTGTGTCTATACCAACGCCATGAACCAATGTTAGTGTAAAGTCTGAGAGATAAGGTGAAATCGTCACAATATGGGTTCATGGAGCTTAGAAGAATCGAGAGTTAAGTTGTGACGTGTGGCCTAAAATGCCCATGTACGTGGGATGCTTAGTTTGGTCTTGGTAAAACTACATCTCAGTGTGTTTCAAATCGATATTTAAACGAAACATGAAATTCCGTGGTCGACTGGTTTTTTATGAGAACTTCAAACTTGGCTTATGAAATTCCGTCGTCGACTGGTTATTTTATGAGAACTTCAAACTTGGCTTCCATGCTTTCTGAAGAGTTTCGATAAGTGCAGTCTGTTTCTGAAGATGGAATTGGTAAGTTAAGAGTGCGGTTTCCATTACTACTCTTCTCCGGTATGATCATCGCAGAAGAGTGAACTCCTGAGAGCTTGTTCTGAGTGCACAATAGTTGATGTGATTTAAAATGCTATAGATTTAGCATACTATCTACTTCATAGCTATGAAGGCTCATTGTCATTGTTTTTCTCAACCTCGAGATATCTTCAGATTACTACTCATTGGTCTGCACATTGTATCACCCCAAAAATGGCGGGTTAGTCTTCCAACTTGTTAAGCATCATTCTCAGCATACACTTGATTTTTTTTATTGAAATAACTCATGATTGATAGATATCTAAGTTAATTAGATACTCCAAAAGGAATGTAGTCAATTGCAAGCAAGTTGAGAACACTTCATCTTGTTGAACATGTGTAGAGACCAAAATAGAAAGTCTTGATACTTAGTTGAAGTTTCTACTTAATTGTTTTGATCCATTGATTTTAGGATCATGTTCCAAAGCACATAGGTGATTGTTTGTGATACTTGGGAAGCTCAAGGGGTCTATTGTAATGTCCATAGCTTGTTCTTGGCTGGTGTGAAGCAGGATTCTGCAGCACCGCTTCATCTTTGGAATCTATCTACATTTCCTCAAACTTGATGTCCATGGTGGCTAAGATTTTTGCCCAAGCATGAGGTTCAAATTCCTCATTTGGAAAGATTATCGATGTGTAGGTTGGGTCTCTAACTAGTCTAGCTCCTTGCGAGTTTCCTTCTCTCGATTTTAGATGCCTTTCCTCTTTCTCTACGACTTTGCACATCCACAAGTGAGTATCTTCATGCATCTAGGATGGATCAGAAGAACTTGTAGAATGCATAGAGATCGAATCCTCTTGCACCTTATGGATAGGCTTCCATTTATAATCCTTCAAATTTACCTTGGTTGTGACCCCTAAGTATTGCAAGTACGAAGAGTATGTGTCCTAAGCTCTATGGTGAAAAAGAGTTCGAGTTTTGAAGAAGTGGCTCTAGAATGGGTGGAACTCCCTTCTCACTCAAGGAGGCATATCAAGTAGCAGCACGACTGGGGACCATGAAGGCCAGAGGTGCATGTAGACCTATTCTAGGCATGAAGTAGAATTGGGTATAAAATGATGAGCAATCGATTGGCACTCTATGATAAAAAACACTACTTGAGAAGTAGATGAGAAATCCAAAGAATCTAGTAGACCAATGAGGAATCCCATCTCAAAGAATACTTCATATTTGGGGTCCAAAGTAGTCAATGAAGGCTATCCACAATAACGCACAAGTTTGGGTGCTTGAGGGTTGCTTACTCAGATCTCTACACAGAAGTTCTAGTCGGTCATAGTTCATCCCAACCCACAAAAAAGTACACAAAAAGCTTTTGTAATTGAGACATCTCGTAAAATTCTCCCAGAAAAACTTAGAAATGGGTTCCTAAAAAGTACCATAATTGAGTTAAGTCATCATCAAGACCCATGTATAAACCTAAGAGCTAATCTTGTAATCCCATAAGGGAGTTCTAGAGAGTAGTGTTATAAATTAACACCTAAACCAATCATGTAACATAGTAGTACATTATTACCATTTCGGAACCCATAGACATTATCCGTTTACCTATTGAAGACCCTTCCATTGAGCGGCTACCCTAGTTTAGGCACTTGAGGGTTACATGAGATAAAGATCCCCCTAGCAGCCAAAAAAAAAGGGTAAACACACATTCTCACTAGTTCAATGAGTTAGTTGGACCGCTTGGAGATGCCACACATATTTGGGAATGAAAATGTAGATCCAATAACATTTGGGGAAGATTCCAATACTTCTCTAGGGAAGTTGAGAAGCTTTGGAACACACCAGAATTACAAGCCATATGGTAGTGAGCCAGGCTAGTTGATTACTTTAGTGAGCCTTAGCCCAAGCTAGACTTTATGAGGTGCTACTATCTCATCCACACTATACAACCAAGTACACTAAAAGACATACCAAGAACTTTTTTAATCCCTTATTTACTATGAAACATGAGAAGAAGTTCAAGCTCACCTTGAACTTAGTATGAGAAGCTCTCAACATGCAAGGTATGCATATCCCTTCACCAAGGAGCCTAATACTCGGCAATATGAAGAACAAGAATATGAACAACCATGGTGATGAATATTGCATGCAGTACTTTGCTTTCCCCCCAACAAGATCATTTTACCCAAACCCACAAGAGAATATGGCTTAGTTTATACTTAGACGAGACTACACAACTAACAATCAACCTCCCTATCTAGATCATTGAACAACTTTATGTGGCAAATGCCAAATGGTTATAGAAGCTTGTATTGAATGGATTTTGCGTCATAACACAAATCGTTACAAGTGTCAATCTTATGATGTACCTATTTAGAGAGCCTTGGCATGGTCAAGGATTCAATTATTCAAGAGTCAAAAAGTGTCATCTCAACCAAAGAGGATGAGAAGAACCATTACATGTGCACAACCAAGAGGTGCAGTGATGACTCTAGATATCTCTTTGATAGAGGAAAGAATTATGTAGCCTTTCATAATCTGCATTTCGAGATGCTGCTCAAATAGAGCATCCACTACCCAGATGATGACCCCACCCTTGACCATGGATTTTGAATTTCAAGTACCTATTGGATTAAAGGGATTGGGTATCTTTGATTTTTGAGTAGCTTCTTCATGATGTGGCATCGATTGATGTAGACATTGACTCTAAAATAGAACATGAGTTAGAACATGAAACAAAATAGTAGGAAGAAAGAGAGGAGGGACAAAAACACATGATAGAGGAATGACATGTCTAGTGAGAAGAGAGGCAACAAACAACAAGATCACATGAAAGATAAGAAGGTAAACTGCCCTACCGTAGCAACTTTAAGAAGGTTACACTAGACCATGAGCGATGTTCATGCATGAACTAGTCTCACAAAGCGAATGAATTAGATCATAACGAAACAATAGTTAGAAGTCAAGAATGTAGATCCATAATTTGTAGCTTGTTTATGCACCCTAGCAAAAGCTATTGGCATTTTTGGTGCCATTTACCACATGTTCCAAAGACCCATTGTACAATATGATGAACAACATGTCCTTACTAGATAGAAACTAGGTAAAAACATTTGGATCCCCCTTACTCCCATGGAGATAACCACATTTGTTCCAGTCAAAACCAAAGTCACTTCCATATCTTCTCCATTAACCATTATAGAAATCATTGGTCTACTTGCTTGAACCCATGTAAAAACCCCTCCAATTCCACCCTCCTTATTTCATCCCCGACTAGAACCCTTGAACCTCAATACACCACCATTACTGAAGCAATCACTCAACCCAAAGAACATACTTTCCACACCCCACCTCACTCTCCCCTAGGATTGATGAACTTGTCACTGATACCACCATTATGTTTCCTACCTTTACACTTCACAACCCCATTTTGCAATCACAACTTTTTTCTTCCTTGGACAACCCTTTCCACCGTACCATCTCCGCCACTTGTTTACTTCTTGAACCTATCATTGACACCCTACACCTCTACCTCCCCTAGATTCACTCCCACCTTTTCTCCAACCTTTGGCTTCAATTTTTTCCTCTACCTTTCGCAAGGAAACCAACTTCCTTCTTGGTGGGAAACGTTTTCATAATGCCAAAAAACTTATTACCACATCTCAATTTTTGAAAGACACAAGTAGTTGTTTTTGTGATGCACACATCATCGACATCCATGTCAGATAATTTCACCATCCACTACACCTTCTCAACTCCCATAGGTCCACGCTCCCCAATCCCACCTCCAACATCACCTCCACTCACAACACCCTTCTCCACAACATTCACTCTTCTTTGCAACATTCACTCTTTCCTCCCATGCTCCTTTCCCCCTGCATTAGCTATTGTACAAACTAGATCCATGGTACATCTTCCTATAGTGGATTCAACAATCAATTCCATGATTTACTATGCTAGTCAATTGAGGCATGGGTACCATTAGTTAGTTGAGCATAGTGAAGCCTTCAAGCATGATCAATGCAACTACAAGCAAGAATCTCTTAATTAGAGGCTAGTAACATAATATTATAGGATCAATATAATACTTTGTAGATCCCCCATTATATGCTCAAGTCAAATATACAAAACATGGACCAAGAATCTACGAACTTAATAGAGAGCGACTTACACATTCAAATGGAAGAAAATGTGAAACTTACAAGCATCATGGCTCTATTGCAATGACATTTAACATCTTCTCAAGAGGAGAACAAATAGTTACAACAACAAGAACCCAAGATAACCTCGAGGCAGCCATTGAGAACACATTTGGTGTATCAATCAGTCTGTCTAAGTTCTAGGTTGTCCGCTTAGAGAATATTCGCATCATCCTTGAGGAATATGCTAATCTATTAGTTACACAACAAATTATCAAAAGATATCTCAAATCCAACAACAATAGGTAGCACCACCTCCACTAGTTCTAGAACCCATTGTAGCTATTGTCTAGCCCATAGAATTAACTTATCTACAAAGGCAAGTTGAGGAACTCCAAAATAAGCTACTCCAAAATAATCACCCTCGAAAGCACCCAATATAGAAGAGACAATAAAGATTCTTGTCGAGCAATCCTTTGATGAAGAATATGAGCCATAAACAATTCCAAGCATCAAGGTTAGAGATGGACAAGAAGTGTATGAAGCACTCAAATCCTAGTGGCTCAAGCAAGTCAAAAGGATTGAAACATGCCAAAAATAGTAAAAGAAACTATAACAAGAACTAGAGATCTCATTTTTGAGGTTAGCTTGTTAGAGAATTGAGCTTTGCTAGAGCATATTCATAACTTGAATTGATAATAGAAGATTCCATTATGCATGGAGTGTGGAAGATAGATGTGCAAGCTCATTGTCACATGATCTATGCTTGGATAAATATACTAAATGTAAAGGCAAAGGTGAATATAATTCAAAGGATGTAAAAGATCTAATCAAAAGTTATGATGAATAAAAAATACAATATCTGCCTTGTAGTGAGTGGCAGTTGTGGGCAAACAAATGAAAATGGTGAGTTAAGAAGGAACAAAATTCTTTTTGAGAACATGTTCTCAAAAAGGATAGAAAGAGGCAAGAGCCCCCAGTAGTCAGATTTGATATTAGAGGCCATTTTTTCATTTTTTCTTCTCATAGACTATTTCAAACCGCACATCACTTTGTACACAATCTTGTGAGGTTCATATCTCAATGCATATGTAACCATTTCTTGTGTTTAAGCAATCATTGGAAAGCCTGGTTTGTGTAAGTTCTCTATCTCAATATCGCCTTCATAGGTTCTATATTATGTGAGTTATAAGTCAGAGTGGAGTTGAATTCTTCAACATACATGTATGGACATGTATTCTATTCTTGTTAGTTGAGATTCCCAACCCTAACTTATCCAAATTATGTGATTTATATATGTGGAAAGCTTATCTTGTTTAAGTTTTCTATCTCAAATATCTCCAACATTTCTATACTCTATGAGCTATCATTCCTAGAGTGAAGTCTAGTACTTTAGCTACCTATGTGGACATGTATTCTATATTTGTTAGTTGACTTTTGGAGCCAAATCGTATCCAAATTAAGTGATTTATAGCTTTTTG
The DNA here is from genome assembly GCA_020310875.1 of Ceratopteris richardii. Classification (NCBI taxonomy): domain Eukaryota; kingdom Viridiplantae; phylum Streptophyta; class Polypodiopsida; order Polypodiales; family Pteridaceae; genus Ceratopteris; species Ceratopteris richardii. The sequence goes on from CM035437.1 coordinate 126,371,098, forward strand.
GAAAGCTCTCTTTTTCTAGTGGTTAATTAAAGCCATAGCTCCATTTCAATTTTGACTAGAGAGAAACAAGTAATTGAAGGTGTAGGTGTCCCTCTAAGTGCTGGACCTACAAGGGCTCACTACACGCTTCTTGTTGTGCATATTAGAACTTATTCTTCACATGCAGTGGAGTTAGTGATTGACTATGTAGGAATACATGCTTGTATGCATAGTTTTATATCTACATTGGGCACATACTCACTTTACAGAGGAGACTAGCAAAAATTTTCCAGATTTTAGATTTACAACTACATAGTGGTTGACTTTACTTCTTGAGAAATAGATTGATGTGATCACATAAATTCTCACATAGCCTCTTTGGTTGGTCATTGCTATTCATTGATCCATTTTTGCAAGGAGATTGTATTGATTTTTTCCCAAAATCTCACAGTCATCTTTTTTTAGCTTTAGTGGTGTTTCTACTATTGTAGCTCCATTATCATTCTAGTTAGTTCTTTATCATCATGGCATTAGATATCTCATGCACATCTGGTGGAAAACATTCTAGTGCCAGTGTTCCCAAGAGGAGCTATAACTTGCAAGGCAAAGACCATTTTGAGATTTAGAAATTTGGTGGCATAAACTTTCCTCTGTGGAATTGGAAGCCAATAAATGGAATCTTAAAGAAATTTGTTGATATGGATGACGATGATTGGGATTAATCCTTTCGCCCTAACATGTATCACACACACAAATTATCTCTTAATCTTATCCTTTTCTTATTCTATTATATCATATTCCCCTTGATGTGTACACACAGTTCCTATTTTTCCATGTTTCTCTTCCAAGATCTTTGGCTTGGGATATGCAATCCACTTCTAGGAACTCTATCCTATAATAAGCAGATCTTGCCCAATAATTTATAATACTTCATGATTACCTTTCCTTAAGTGAATTCCATGAGGGATCTTCATTCACATACATTTTCTTTTTGTTTGGAATGATCCTCTGTTTTGTGATGTAGTGACATTTATGTAATCTAGGAACAAAAATGTTAATGGTTGGCCTTTGCACACCACTTTTGACTACCACTAAGGTTTTTGATAATATAAAATGTGAACAACTAATAAATTGTAAGGGAGGCTTCCTATGACTTCCCTGATAACTTGAATACCCTACACCTTGTGCACCACCTATGCACCCTCCATAAACCTTTGAGCACCCCATCCCTACATGTGCAGTGGGCGAAAGCTCAACACTTAAACACACACATGTATACATACATACAAGTACACACACACATACATACACACACACACCCATATGTATTTATAATTGTATGTGGATAGAGGAAAAATAATCACGAGGTGCATATGAAAGCGAAAGTAACTAAGAGAGAGAAACTCCTCCATTTTAAGATGAGATTAATCATTAATCATGTTTTTTAGTATGCAGAACTTCAGCGTGCCATATACATCATAATAAGCTACAAACGTATTGAAGGAAAACCTAATTTCCCTTAAAAAGTCCTAGAACGTAATTCCTACCATCCTATGCTTAAGAGTATTTTTTTGGAGTCAATATATATCACAAGCAATATCGTCAAATTTTTTAGAGTCAATTCTTAAACAAAAGTTAAAAATCCATAGAGAGAATACGTCTGCTATGTCTTCTTAGAGTGACAAAGTCCTTGAACCAAAATTTATGCTTAAAGGTGTAGATGTAATCTTATTCCGCATACTTCAGTAATATCGGGTTGTACTTTATATCGCATGTAAATCAAATGAGAAATGTTCCAATCATACACTACATCAATAATCATGCAATCAAGCCCATCGATTCATAGACCAACAATGGAAAATTCTCCATAGGGAATCTAGACCAATGTCAAAAATAATAAAACCTATGGGGCCACTAAGTGGTGTAAGAAATGCCTCTTGGGTAGGGGAAGACATTTGTATCCTCCTTTTTTTGTGCCGTAAGAGTCACTAGGTCTGGCAGACACTTGCCAAGATTTTGAGTTTACTAAGTCATATCAATTAGAAGCAAGTGTTACTTGGAGAAGTGATAGGCTTATTGAATGCAATTAAGGGGGGTGTGCTTTGGAAGAAATGCAAAGAAAGATGTGTAGTCAACTTTGACAACTATCCAAAAGAATGGTCGATTGATAAATCCCTTGGCCAATTAAGTAGAAGAATATGTAACTGTAAGAAGCTCCCTCCCTTCAGACATCACATGATTGTTGTCCTTGATAATTGTTGGAGTTTGACATCTGCAGAAGCACACGAACAACACAAGGAAGAAGAGGAAGCTTGGAACACAACACAATCTGACTGAATGAATTACCAAGTGAATGTGCAAAGATAAGTAACATGTTAGGGTTATAGACATATATACAAGCCAAAGGGAAAAACCTCCTTAAGAGGGAAATAAGTGCCCCGACAGCCTTAAGTGTGTTCCCACACATCACTACCAAAATATATCAACACATCCCCCTGGTAGTGATGCAGTGAACAAGGAATTGGCACTCATGTATAAGGAAGTGCCAAACTATGTGGAAAGAGATCAATCCATGAAAGGAAGTAAGCCCAAATCTTTGCGAGAAGCTTTGAGAAAAGCTCCAAACTTCTCCCTAGGCAGAGCCTTTGTGAAAAGGTCTACAACGTTCTCCTATGTGGGAACATATACCAAACTGATCTCTCCAACTGAGAACCTCTCCCTGACATAATGATAGTGCACCTCCATGTGCTTTGTGCAAGCATGGAACACAAGGTTCCTCATAATTGCCAATGTGCTCTGACTATTATTGATATATTTAGGTAGTGATGTGTGTGAACACACTAAGACCATTGGGGAACTTTTTTCCCTCTTTAAGAGGTTGTTTACTCTTGGCTTGTATACGCTTATTGCCCTAATGGGCTACTTATCTTTGTACATTCTCTAGTAATACATTCAGTATTGGGTGTTGAGCTCCAAGCTTCTCCTTCCTTGTGCTATTCGTGTGCTTCCATAGATGTCTATCTCCAACAATTGCTATCAGAGCAGGTCGTTGCTTCATCTAGGGCGTTGTCATCACCCCATTGGTTGCAGACTCAGAATCACACGAAATTTGGTGAGCATACTCAACATGTTTTCGAGATCAAAACAACTTCACTATGTGGTGCAGAAATTGCAATCTGAGCTCGTTTCGGCCTCCGAACGCACTATCACAGTGCTTGTGCAGGATATTTTGTCTTTTTGTGCCAAAGGTATATACCACTTTCTATTTGCCTGTATAAGTGTCTCGAAGTCTGCTACAGGTCTAGTAGAATTTGTCTAGGCAGTTCCATTCAACTTTTTGAGATATAGTCAATTTTTTGCATCAAGGTATTTTAGTCACCAGCCATGGCTGAAAGCAGTGATGTATTTCGTACGTTGGCTGTTGAGGATAAGTTGGATGGTACCAACTACCCATTATGGGCTTATATGATGCGACATGTATTGGTTGCAAAAGGACTATGGAACATTGTGTAGGGTGTTGAAAAACGTCCTATCACACCTGCAACTGTTACAATTGCAGGTACAGAAGCTGATCCAGAACGTATTGAAGATGATGATATTCTGCATATTCCTGTTCGTGCTGTAGTTTCTGCCGCACCTACTGCAGAGCAAATTGGTTGGCATGGCACAGATGCCCAGGCACATGCACTGATAGCTTTGTCTGTCAAACATGCCATTATTCCCCACATTCACTCTTGTAAAACAGGTAAGGATGCTTGGGATACACTTAACACATTGTAACAAGCTAGGAATTAGTCTCGTGTTGCTTATCTCTGAAAACAGTTGGAGAGTGAGCACATGAATGAAGCTGATTCTATGGACAATTTTCTAACAAAGATCAAAGACTTGAAGGAACAATTGATTTCTGCTGATGAGGTTATACCCGATAGCTCACTTGTGCAGATATACCAAATAGCTCAGTTGTGCAGACCGTTTTGAATGGTCTTCCTAATTCATATCAGAGTTTTGCTTCTACTCTTCAGTTAATGATGAAAGGCAATCCAAATGCCTTCTCATTTGAGTAGTTAGTCTCTGTTCTGTTGCAGGAAGATCAGTCCAGGCAAAACAGGTTCATTATGCATGTTGTAGATCAAGCTTTCCTAGCTAGTCAAAAGGGCAAATGAAAATGGAGCTCTTCAACTACTAAGCAGAAATCTGCAAATGTTGCACATTCGAAGAAGGAAGATAAAGATGAGAAGAAATCAGAAAAGCAGAAATTGTTTTGCAAGTATTGTAAAGGGAATGATCATATCATAAAGAACTGTCCAAAACTGGCTGCTAAAGAGGCAAAAAAGTAAGAGGTTGGAATGATTGTTGCACAGGCCTCTACACAAAAAATAGAGTCTGCTAGTCTTGTGCACGAAGAAGAGTGGGCGTTTACTTCTGTGTGCAGTTTTGACCCATCTTCTCATGAGTAGTGCACGTCTGGAGCAGACTCAGATGGTTGGTACTTTGACAGTGGGGCGATCAAACATATTACCTCACAGCGCAATTTCTTCTCTTCACTCGAGCCTGCCCCTAAAGGGAATACTGTTAGATGCGCCAACAACTCCTCTTATCTTGTTATGGGAGTTGGTAAGATCATTTTGACTACTGTTGATGGTAGTTCTTTCACTTTGTCAGATGCTTTATTTGTGCCAGGGATCAAAAAGAACCTGTTATCAGTTTCTGCATTAGCCAAGATTGGCTTGGTTGTGAAATTCGTTGATGACAGGTGTACAGTTCATGATCTCTCAAATGGCGATGTGATTATTGCTTCTGGCATTTTATGTCGTGGGCTGTATAAGCTCATAGACTATGAAAGATCTGTGAATGATTCGGCATGTGCAGTTCATGATTCTCAGGCTATGTCAGATGCAAAGCTTTGGCATGCACGCTTTGGACATCTAAATTTTGCTAGTTTGCTACGCCTGCAAAAATCTGAAATGGTGTCCTCTTTGCCCAAACTTCAGGAACCTTGGAAACATGTTTGTGAAGGTTGTATTTTGGGCAAAATGCAGCATTCCTCGATTCCAAAAGATGGTTCACTTCAGGCTACTCAAAAATTGCAGCTTGTACATAGTGATGTTTGTGGTCCTATGCAGACACCTTCTTTTGGAAATTATCTTTACTTCGTGACTTTCATTGATGATTTTTCCAAGCATGCATGGGTATATCCATTGAAGGCAAAGTCCAAAGTGTTCATGTGCTTCAAACAGTTTTTGGTTTTGACTGAAAACCTGTGAGCATGTAAAATGGACACTCCATTCTGATCTAGGGGGGAATATATGTCTTCTGATTTTAATGCATTTATGGCTGAACGTGGGATAAAACACCAGTGTACAGTGCCGTATACACCTCAACAGAATGGAGTTACTGAATGAAAGAATAGGTCACTCATGGAGATGGCGAGGTGTATGGTCAAGAGTTAGGCTTTACCACATAGTTTCTGGCTTGAGGCTGTCATGTGTGCAACATATGTACTGAAGAGGTGTCCCACTAAAGCACTGTAGTCTATCACTCCATATGAGGCTTGGCATGATCGCAAGCCATATGTTGCTCATCTACGTGTTTTTGGTTGTTTGGCATATGCATTAGTGCCTGAACAACATCGTAGAAAATTGGATGAGAGAGTAGTAAAATGTTTTTTTTTTTGGGTATAGTTTTGAAAGTAAAGGCTATCTTCTGTATCATCGATAGACTAAACACATTCTAATTAGCCATGATGTTGTTTTTGTGGAAGATGCTATTGAACCATTGCTTTCATGTACTAAGGAGACATCTATTAGCTCCAAAGACATGTATGATACTTTGCTGTCTCTTTTTATAGGTGGACAGTCTAGTGCTGGCCCCAATGAGGGAACTTCTCAGCCTTTGCATGTTTCATGTGATGATGCAGATCATTCCATTTGTGATGCAAATTTACATGATGCACTAGTTGATGAGAGAGCTGATATTGAGCAAGCAAAATCTATGCCAGAATGATTGATGCAGACTTTGCATGATAGCAAATTAGATGCACCTTTATCATACCGTACTCGTTCCTGCTCTCATAGTGCCTCTTTTGCATCAGATTGCTATGCTATGGCTGCATCTAGTCTCTATGATGAGAATGAGCCTGTTTCGTTTGATGAAGCAGAAAATTCAAAAAATTGGATGGCTGCTATGCAATCTGAATATGATGCTATAACGAAAAATGGTACTTGGTCTTTATGTGGCTTGCCTCTTGGCAAGAAGGCCATTGGGACTAAGTGGGTATACAAGCTGAAGTGTAAGCCTGATGGTACAATTGACAAGTATAAGGCTAGACTTGTTGCAAAGGGTTGTGCGCAGGAAAGAGGCATTGATTTTAATGAGAGCCTTTGCACCTACTTGCCAAATGACTACTATTCGCAGCATCTGTGCACTTACAGCTCATCATGGTTGGAATGTACATCAGTTGGAAATTAAAACAACATTTCTGAATGGTGACTTGCATGAAGAAGTGTATGTATTTCAACCCCATGGCTTTGTGCAGAAAGGGCATGAAAATTCAGTGTGCAGGTTAAAGAAGGCATTATATGGTTTAAAGCAAGCACCACGTGCTTGGTATGAGAAGATACATGCCTATTCGATTGCACATGGTTTTGAGAACAATCCAACTAAAAGCACCTTATATGTTAATCGTGCTAATGATGTGCTTCTGATCATTGTTGCCTATGTTGATGACATGTTGCTGACTGGTCCTATTGAGAAGCATATTACTGATTTTAAGGCTGATTTGCATGACTCATTTGAGATGTCTGATTTGGGGCATTTGCATCACTATTTGGACATTCAATTTATGCAAGTTGATGGTGGAATGGATGTGTCAAATGAAATATATTGACACATTATTGTAGCGTTTTGGCCTTGAAGATTGTAAGCCTATTGCCACTCCTATGGAGATAGGTTTACGATTGAGTCTTGATGATGCTGGAGATGCATTTGATGTTGTTCTCTATCAGCAGGTTGTTGGATGCTTGATTTACTTATGCATTACTCGGTGAGATATTCAGTTTGCTCTCTCACAGATGAGTAGGTTTATGCATTGCATAGGAGTCAAGTATTGGTAGGCAGTTAAGCTAATCTTCCGCTACTTGAGTGGTACTCGGCTACTTGGGTTGTTTTATCCCAAGGGGGAATCACTACTGCCAGATTTGCATGATTTTTCCGACTTTGATTGGGCTAGTTGCTATGACACTCGTGTGTCCACTAGTGGCTTTTGCTTCATGCTTGGTAGCTCATGTATATCTTGGTTGAGCAAGAAGCAGCCTACTGTGACCACTTCGAGCTGTGAAGCTGAGTATAGGGTAGCTTTCATAGCGACTGTTGAGTGTGTGTGGCTCAGACGCCTTATGGTTGATTTGGGTGTTGGTTAGTCTTTTGCCACCACCATCTTCACTGACAGTCAGAGTGCATTGTTAGTTGCAAGGAGTCCTGTGTTCCATGCTCGCACTAAGCACATTGAGGTGCATTATCACTATGTCAGGGAGAGGTTCTCTACTTGGGAGATCAGCTTGCCATATGTGCCCATGCAGGACAACATTGCAGACCTTTTCACAAAGGCTCTGCCTAGGGAGAAGTTTTAAGATTTCCACAAAGCTTTGGGCTTACTTCCTTTTGTGGAGTGATTTCCACATAGCTTGGCACTTCCTTATACATGAGTGCCAGCTCCTTGTTCACTGCATCACTCCCAGGGGGGATTTGTTGATATATTTTAAGTAGTGATGTGTGTGGACACACTAGGACCGCCGGGGCACTTTTTTCCCTCGGCTTGTATATATGCGTATTGCCCTAATGGGCTACTTATCTTTGTACATTCTCTAGTAATACATTCAGTATTGTGTGTTGAGCTCCAAGCTTCTTCTCCTTCCTTGTGTTGTTCGTGTGCTTCAATAGACGTCTATCTCCAACAGAAAAACAGAGTATATGCAGAACAAGAAGAGAGAGAAATTTATTATCTATGTAGATTTACAAGTAGTTCTGATTTGCATTACAAAATCTATCAAATAGCTTCAATATGAAGCCTCATCCACTCGACCACCTCCGATTTGATCTCAATCCCAATCCCAATCACAATCACAATCTCAATCCCAATCTCAATCCCAATCTCAATCTAAATCACAATCTCAGAAGCCAAAAATGATCATGATCAATGTAGACCATCCTCTCTGTATATCTCCCCCAGTCTTCATCTTTTTGGATCTCCCCTTTTGCCAATGCACAACCAATCATGAATCTGCATGCTCCAAGATAGTGTCTTTTCGCATGTCTCATGCAAGACTCTAGACCACCCATGCGTCTACTTTTCATGTCCACCTCAATAATTGTAGCTAAAAAAATAGAGGCGATCCCTGTAACATACTCACTCACACACACATAAATCATTCGAAATAACTCACATATCCATGTGCGTTTTCTAAATCCGCAAACATGAATAAGATGAATCAAGGCTTATCTCTCTTTTTTTTTAAGTGTAAAAAAAGGACACTTTTCCAAGCCCTGTAACTAAAAATGGTGAGAATTAGCTTAGGCTCATGAGACGCAAAAATATTCAGTTCTTGAATCCGTACAATAGTGTTAGAGATGCATTAGTTCCAAATCTGCTTCGAGATATCAGTTTTAGGCCCTGCAAAATAAAAAATTCCAGAGATGAAAAAACATGAAAAATCTCTTCATTAACCTATCTTCATGCGACCAAATGAGACATAGAACATAGGAACTACGAAAAATTCAATCAGGTAAAGTTTTTCTACTAAGAGTACCCTATCTTTCTCTCATACAACACTTTCTCAGATTCCTTCATCTTCATGCTCAAATTTAACACACAAATTTTATGCGACAACTTTCTGGAGAGAGTAAAAACTTATTGCTACAAAATTTTGCAGACATGATCAGAATATCCTAAACATAAATTTTCATTATTACCTACACATCTTTTTTTTTTGAAAATCAATGTGGCATCTTACAGTTCTCATGAATTTTGTTGGAGCCCTCTTAGAGATGAATCAACTTTCATTGCTTGTGATACAAGGGGTCTGGGTATCCACATTGAGCCTTCACATATTTGGTTTTTGATAAAGTCTTTTGTTACACAAATCTCCTTATTATTCCCAAGATGAGCTTGTCGTTATCGTTGATTCTTTATACTATTGTTGTGTCTTAATTGCAAACACCACCCCTTCTTGACTGTGTTAAGAAGTGAGACATGAATTCCCATGGAAGTTGCTTGTTTATTGTGACCACAAGAGCTAGTGCTAGATAATGCATGATTAGAAGCATACAATGAGTGGTAGAGATGGTCTAGAATGAGACACTTGTTGGAGTTTGAGGACTACAGAAGTACATGCACAACACAAGGAAGAATAAGAAGCTTGGAGCACAACGCAACACTGAATGAATTACCAAGTGAATGTATAAAGATAAGTGATCATTAGGCTTATAGGCGTATATACAAGTCGGGGAAAAGAAACCTCCTAAAGAGGAAAAAGTACCTTGGTGGTCATAAGTGTGTTTGTTGATATATTTAGGTAGTGATGTGTGCGAACACACTAGGACCATCGGGGCACATTTTTCCCTCTTTAGGAGGTTGTTTTCCCCCGGCTTGTATATACACCTATTGCCCTAAATGAGATATTTTCTCTAGTAATACATTTAGTATTGTGTGTTGTGCTCCAAGCTTCTTCTTCTTCCTTGTGCTGTTCGCGTGCTTCCGTAGACGTCTAACTCCAACAATTGGTATTAGAGCAGGTTGTCGCTTCATTTAGAGCATCATCGACACCTCTTTGGTTGCAGTCTCAGAATCACACAAATTTTGGTGAGCATACTCAGCGTGTTTCCGAGATGAAAACATCTTTGCTTTCTAGTGCTGAAATCGCAATTTGAGCTCGTTTCGGCCTCCGAACGCACTATCGGAGCGCTTGTGTAGGCTATTTCATCTTTTTGTGCCAAAGGTATATACGGGCTTTGCTTCGCTAGTATAAGCATCTCAAATTCTACTATAGGTCTAGCAGAATTTGTCTCGGCAGTTTTGTTCAACTTTTTGAGATACAATCAATTTTCTGCATCAAGGTATTTTAGTCACCAGCCATGGCTGAAAGCAGTGATGTATTCCATATGTTGGTTGTTGAGGATAAGTTGGATGGTACCAACTACCCATTATGGGCTTATATGATGCGACATGTATTGGTTGCAAAAGGACTGTGGAACATTGTGCAGGGTGTTGAAAAACGTCCTAAACTTCAGGTACTGAAGCTGATGCAGAAGGTGTTGAGATGATGATATTGTGCATATTCTTGTTCGTGTTGCGATTTCTGCTGCACCTATTATATAGCAAATTCGTTGGGATGGAAGAGATGCCCACACACATGCATTCATAGCTTTGTCTGTCAAACATGTCATTATTCCTCACATACACTCTTGTAGAACAGCTAACGATGCTTGGGATACACTTACCACATTATCCCAAGCTAGGAATGAGGCTCGTGTTGCTTACCTCCGATAACAATTTGAGAGTGAGCACATGAATGAAGGTGATTCTATGGACAATTTTCTAACAAAGATCAAAGACTTGAAGGAATAGTTGATTTCTACCGATAAAGTTATACCAGATAGCTCACTTGTGGAGACCGTTTTGAATAGTCTTCCTGATTCATATCAAAGTTTTGATGAAAGGCAATCCAAATGCCTTGTCATTTGAGGAGTTAGTCTTTGTTCTGTTGCAGGAAGGTCAATCCAGGTAGAACAGGTCCATTATGCATGTTCTAGATCAAGCTTTACTGGCTAGTTAGAAGGGCAAAAGAAAATGGAGCTCTTCAAGTAGTCAGCAGGAATCTGCTGATTCTGCACAATCAAAGAGGGAAGATAGAGATGAAAAGAAATCAGAAAAGCAAAAATTGTTTTGCAAGTACTGTAAAGGAAATGATCATATCATAAAGAATAGTCCAAAACTGGCTGCTAAAGAGGCAAAGAAGAAAGAGGATGGAATGGTTGTTGTAGAGGCCACCACACCAAAAATAGAGCCTGCTAATCTTGTGCAAGAAGAAGAATGGGCGTTTACTGCTGTTTGCTGTTTTGACCCATCTTCTCATGAGTAATGCATGTTTGCAGTAGACTCAGATTTTTGGTACTTTGATGGTGGGGCAACCAAACATATCACCTCGCATCGTAGTTTCTTCACTTCACTCGAGCCTGCCCCTACATGAAATTTTGTCACATGTGCCAACAACTCCTCTTATCCTGTCATGGGAGTTGGTAAGATCATTTTGACTACTGTTGATGGCAGTTCTTTCACTTTTTAAGATGCTTTATTTGTGCCAGGGATCAAGAAGAATCTGTTATCAGTTTCAACTTTAGCCAAGATCGGCTTGGCTGTGAAATTTGTTGATGATAGGTATTCAGTTCATGATCTCTCAAATGGGGACGTGATTATTGATTTGGCATTTCATGTTGTGGGCTGTATAAGCTCATAGACTATGAAACATCTGTGAATGATTTGGCATGTGCAATACATGATTCTCAGGCTATGTCAAATGAAAAACTTTGGCATGCATGCTTTGGTCATTTGAATTTTGCTAGTTTGCTATGCCTGTAGAAATCTGAAATGGTGTCCTCTTTGCCCAGACTTGAGGTACCTAGAAAACATGTTTGTGAAGGCTATATTTTGGGCAGAATGCAATGTTCCTCATTTCCAAAAGATGGTTGAGTTCGGGCTACTAAGGAATTGAAGCTTGTACATAGTGATGTCTGTAGTCCTATATAGACACCTTCTTATGGAAATTATCTTTACTTCGTGACTTTCATTGATGATTTTTCCAGCCATGCATGGGTATATCCATTGAAAGCAAAGTCGGAAGTATTCATGTGCTTCAAACAATTTTTGGTTTTGGCTGAAAATCTATCAACATGTAAAATGGGCACCCTTCGTTCTGATCGAGGTGGGGATATATGTCTTCTGATTTTAATGCATTTCTGGCTGAACATGGGATAAAACACCAGTGTACAATCCCGTATACACCTCAACAGAATGGAGTTGCTGAATGGAAGAACATGTCACTTATGGAGATGGCGAGGTGTATGGTCAAGAGTCAGGATTTACCACATAGTTTCTGGCTTGAGGCTGTCATGTGTGCAGCATATGCACTTAACAGGTGTCCCACTAAAGCATTGCAATCTATCACTCCATATGAGGCTATTAGATGATAAAGTAGTAAAATGTATTTTTGTTGGGTACAGTTCTGAAAGTAAAGGCTATTCTCTGTATCATCCACAAACTAAACACATTCTGGTTAGCCGTGATGTTGTTTTTGTGGAAGATGTTATTGAACCATTGCTTTCATGTACGAAGGAGACATCTGTTAGCTCCAAAGACATGTATGATACTTTGCTTCCTCTTTTTACAGGTGGACAGTCCAGTGCTGGTCCTACTGAGGCAACTTCTCAACCTTTGCAGGTTTCATGTGATGATGCAGATCATTTGATTTCTGATGCAGATTTACATGATGCACTTGTTGATGAGAGAGTTGATATTGAGCAGGAAAAAACTATGCCAAAATGGTTGGTGCAGACTTTGTGTGGCAACAAATTAGATGCACCTCTATCATATCGTACTCGTTCAGGCTCTCATAGTGCCTCTTTTGCATCAGATTGCTATGCTATGGCTGCATCTAGTATGTGTGATGAGAATGAGCCTGTTTCGTTTGATGAAGTAGAAAATTCAAAAAATTGGATGGCTGTTATGCAATCTGAATATGATGCTATAATGAGGAATGGTACTTGGTCTTTATGTGACTTGCCTCCTTGTAAGAAGGCCATTGGGACTGAGTGGGTATACAAGCCGAAGCGTAAGCCTGATGGTATAGTTGACAGGTATAAGGCTAGGCTTGTTGCAAAGGGTTATGCATAGGAAAGAGGCATTGATTTTGATGAGACCATTGCACCTACATGCTGTATGACTACTGTTTGGAGCATCTGTGCACTTGCAGCCCATCATGTTGGAATGTACATCAGTTGTACATTAAAAGTGCATTTTTAAATGGCGACTTGCATGAAGAAGTGATGTTTTTCAGCCCTCTGGCTTTGTGCAGAAAGGGCATGAAAACCAGGTGTGCAGGTTAAAGAAGGCATTATATGGTTTAAAGCAAGCACCACGTGCTTGGTATGAGAAGATACATGCCTATCTGATTGCACATGGTTTTGAGAACAGTCCAATTGAGAGTACCCTATATATTAAGCATGCTAATGATGTGCTTTTGATAATTATTGTCTATGTTGATGATTCTATGTTGATGATGTGCTGGTCACTGGTCCTATTGAGAAGCATATTGCTGATTTTAAGGCTCATTTGCATGCCTCATTTGAGATGTCTGTTGCGAGCAAGCCTATGTTCCATGCTTGCAATAAGCACATTGAGGTGCATTATCATTATGTCAGGGAGAGGTTCTCTGCTGGGGAGATCAGCTTGGCATATGTGCCCATGCAGGAGAACATTGCAGACCTTTTCACGAAGGCTTTGCCTAGGGAGAAGTTTGAAGCTTTCCGCAAAGCTTTGGGCTTATGTCCTTTTGTAGATTGATTCCACATAGGTTGGCACTTCCTTATACATGAGTGCCATCTCCTTGTTCACTGCATCACTCCCAAAGGGGATTTGTTGATATATTTAGGTAGTGATGTGCATGAACACACTAGGACTGCTAGGGCACTTTTTTCCTTCTTTAGGAGGTTTTTTCCCCCGGCTTGTATGTACGCCTATTGCCCTAAATTTTCTACTTATCTTTGTACATTCTTTATTAATACATTCAGTATTGTGTGTTGTGCTCCAAGTTTCTTCATCTTCCTTGTGTTGTTCGCGTGCTTTGACAGACGTCTAACTCCAACAGTGTTCACACACATCACTACCAAAATATATCAACAAATCCCCCTTCGGAGTAATGTGGTGAACAAGGAGTTGGCACTCATGTATAAGGAAGTCCCAAGCTATGTGGAATAAGATCAATCCATAAAAGAAAGTAAGCCCAAAGATTTACAAAGAGCTTCAAACTTCTTCCTAGGTGGAGCCTTTGTGAAAAGGTCTGTAATATCCTATGTGCGCACATATGCCAAACTGATCCCTCCAGTAGAGAACTCTCCTTGACATAATGATAGTGCACCTTCTTGACCTTGTGAAGAAGTAAGACGTGTTCCCATGGAAGTTGCTCGATTATTTTGACCAAAAGAGCTACCTCATGGAAAAAGGTGCCCTGTCAGTGCTAATTGTGCTCACACACATCACTATCAAAATATATCAACCAATCCCCCCTGGGAGATGTGGTAAACAAGGAGCTTGCCCTCATGTATAACAAAGTCCCAAACTATGTGGAAAGAGATCAATCCATAAAAGAAAGTAAGCCCAAAGCTTTGCAAAAAGCTTCAAACTTCTTCCTAGGTGGGCCCTTTGTGAAAAGGTCTAATATATCATATGTGGCCACATATGCCAGACTAATCTCTCTAGTAGAGAACCTAGTGCACCTTCTTGACCTTGTCAAGAAGTGAGACATGATTTCCCATGTAAGTTGCTTGTTTATTGTGACCACAAGAGCTACTCGCAGATAATGCATGATTAGAATAATACAAAAAGTAGTAGAGATGGTCTAGAATGAGACACTTGTTGGAGTTTAAGGACTATGGAAGCACACATGAACAACACATGGAAGAAGAAGAAGCTTGGAGCACATCACAACACTAAATGAATTACCAAGTGAATGTACAAAGATAAGTGGCCATTCAGGTTATAGGCATATATAGAATTCAGGGGAAAAAACCTCTTAAAGAGGGAAAAAAGGTGCCTCGAGAGTCCTAAGTGTGTTCACACACATCACTACCAAAATATATCAACAAATCCCTCCTAGAAGTGATGCGGTGAACCAGGCGCTGGCACTCATGTATAAAGAAGTCTCAAGCTATGTGGAAAGAGATCAATCCATAAAAGGAAGTGAGCCCAAAGCTTTGCAAAAAGCTTCAAATCTTCTCCCTAGGTGGAGCCTTTGTGAAAAGGTCTATAATATCTTGTGTGCGCACAAATGCCAAATTGATCTTTCCACAGAGAACCTCTCCTTGAAATAATAATAGTGCACCTCAATGTGCTTTGTGTAAGCATGGAACACATGGTTCCTTACAACTGCCAATGCACTTTGACTATTAGTCAAGATGGTGGTGGCAAAAGATTGACCAACACCCAAATAAGCCAAGGCATCATAGCCACACACAATTAGCAATCATGGTGAAAGCTGCCCTATACTTAGCCTCACAAATAGAAGTGGCCACAATAGGCTACTTCTTGCTCAACCAAGATATGCATGAGCTACCAAGCATGAAGCAAAAACCACTGGTGGATACACAAATGCCATAACAACTAGCTCGGTCACAGTCACAAAAATCATGTAAATATGACGATAATGATCCCCCTTGGGATGAGACAATCCAAGCAACAGGGTACCACTCAAGTAGCGAAAGATGCACTTATATGCTAATATGAAAGACAACAAACTAAATATCAGACTGAGTCATGCATAAGTAAATCAAGCATCCAATAGCTTATTGATAAAGAACACCATCAAAGGTATCATTAGTATCATGAAGACTCAACTATTAATGTGTTTCCATAGGAGTGACAATAGGTTTGCAATCTTCAAGGCCAAGAAGCTGCAATTATGTGTCAATATATTTTGTTTGACACAAAGCTATTCCCCCATCAACTTGAATAAACTAAATGCCCAAATAATGATGCAAATGCCCCAAATCTGTCATCTCAAAAGAGATGCAAATCAACATTAAATTCAGCAATATGCTTCTCGTTAGGACCAGTGAGAAACATGCCATCCATATACACCACAATGATCATAAGTACATCATCTGCATGTTTCACATATAAGGCAGTTTCGATTGGACCGTTCCCAAAACCACATGCAATCAAGTAGGCATGTATCTTTTCATACCGAGCATGTGATGCTTGCTTCAAACCATATAATGACTTTTTCAATCTGTACACTTTGTTTTCATTCCCTTTTTGCACAAAACCATGGGGCTAAAATACATACACATCTTTATGTAACTCACCATTCAAAAATGCAATTTTAATGTCCAACTAATGTACATTCCAACCATAATGAGTTCACATGCACAGATGTTATGAACAGTGGTCATTTGACATGTACGTGCAAAGGTCTCATCAAAATCAATGCCTCTCTCTTGAGCATAACCTTTTGCAACAAGCCTAGCCTTATACTTGTCAACTGTTCCAGATAACTTACACTTTAGCTTGCATACACATTTACTACCAATGGTCTTTTTGCATGGGGGAAAATCACATAAAGACCAGATACCATTCTTCATAATAGCATCATATTCTCATTGCATAGTAGCCATCCAATTTTTTGAATTTTGTGCTTCATCAAAAGAAATAGGCTCATTCTCATCACAAAGACTAGAGGCAGCCATTGCATCGCAATTTGATGCAAAGGAAGCACTACGAGAGCCTGAACGACCATTGACACAATAAGTTACTTTAATGTCCATTTTTAACAATATTTCCTCCTCATTACTTGAATTGTTGAATTTTTCCTCCTGTTGAACATTTTGTTCACTTTGTTGTTTCTTCAACTTATCTTCCAAAACTTCTTTCTAGAATCTTTCTTGTATATTTCTTGAATTGTTTAGTTGAATTTCTAGATTCTCTTCTTCCAGTAACTATGGGGTCTTTTGTATTGTTTCCTTACATAGTTTCATTCTTTCTTCTTCTAATTCAGGCATTGGATATACTTTCTCTTGATCTGCTGGGATTGGTCCTTCCTCTATCTTATCCTTGTATGCTTTAGTTAGGTATCCAACTATCTTGATAGGTTTTGCATGTGACTACACTCTTGATTTTGTTTTGGACTTTGTTCTTGCGATTTATTTTGAGTCATGTTCTGCATTTCTTTTTCCAAATCTTCTACTTTCTTCTCCCACTTATGCTTTTGTTTGGCTCTTCTTTCCTTCCATTAAGTATTCTTTTCCATTTCACTCTTATTCTCTTCTACTGTTGTCTTTATTTTTCTAGCTTGTGCTCTTGTCACTACATGTATTGGTGTCATTTGGTTTTGCTCACTTTCTATGTTCTCAAAAATTTCAACCTATTTCAAAGGTATATGAGAGTTTATCTTTTGTTTTTGTGGATTTTTTGGACAATCTTTGCCCAAATGTTCCCTTCCACAATCTTTACAATAGGCTCCTTCTATTCTCAAGGTTGAGGACATTCTCTCACAAAATGGTCTCCCCGACACATATAACAAGTCACCTTTTGTGCTTTTTTGAATGTAGCTTTTGGGTTTGACATATAATTGTTTGTTATATACATAAAGGTGGTTGCACCCATTTCAATTCTCCCATTTCCTAAATCCAAAGATTGAAGATCAGGTTCCTTATCATAAGTGTATTCCCAACTATTTCGTTCAGAACAATCATCTGAGTGACTGTTATACCCATGAAAATATTCTCTAGATGGTACTATTGATTTTTCTAAATTCTTCTCTACAGGTGTGTACTTCACTGCAACCACATTAGTGTTACACTTATGTGTTCCTCGAGTAGCTTTGATGTGAACCTTTTCCCTATACATGGGCACTTTTTACTCTAGTGCTGGCTAGAGGTTTTTTCCCCATGTTACCACATACTTGATACTCTCATATGTGGTGGTACTTTGTACTTAGGGATATTATTCAGCTCTTACTTCAGTTCAGTTCATCGATCAATAGAGAGAGCTATTCCAGCCATCGTCTTCTTTGTGTGTCTTGCTGCGTTTGTGCTCCTTGTGTGTGCTTCTTGTGTGTCTCTCGCACTTCTACACACACCTAACAGTGGTATCAGATCAGGTTCAACTTCTTCTCAAGTTTTGGTTTTTCGCGTCACGGTGCGCGCGCACTTTAACAGTGCAAATCGACTTCAGAGCATAGAAGTGTGAATTTTAGCAGCCCAAAAACATTTCCACCAGGTGCGCTGGAGTTTTACCCCCATTTCGAAGCCATTCGTGCAGTCAGAATTGCCATCAGAGTGACGGTTTGTGAGCTGAAATTTCAGCACTCATTTCAGTTTTCGTCGAAGTGAAGATTTTGTCACATTCTTGTTCCTTAGTGAAATGGCGGGCAGCAATGACTTGTTTGGCATGCTTCAAGCTGAAGATAAGCTTGATGGGACCAGCTATCCGATGTGATCTTACATGATGAAGCACGTTCTTGTTGCAAAACAACTTTGGAACATAGTGGCAGATGTAGATCGAAGACCGGCAGGTGCTTCTACTTCACAGTCTACTGTCACAGATGGAGCTTCTTCTTCGAGTACAGTGGTTTCTCCTTCTCCACCTACACAAGAACAGCATAGATGGGATGGAAAAGATGCTCAAGCTCATGTTTTGATTGCGCTTTCAGTGAAACGTCATATAGTTCCACACATTTGGTTCGGTCATGTTCTACATCACGACAGGCATGGGACACTCTTGCTTCTTTGTATGCCGTGCGTAATGAAGCACGTGTTGCATACTTGAGGAAGCAACTTGAGGATGTATGTATGGCTGAAAATGAGTCAATGGATGTGTATGTGACACGCATTAAGGACTTGAAAGAGCAATTGGCAAACATAGATGAGATCATTCCGGATGCATCACTCATTTCTACATTGTTGAAAGGATTACCGGAATCCTTTCAAAACTTTGCTACTACACTCCGTTTGGTTGCAAAAGTAAATCCTAATATGTATGCATTTGATGAGGTTGTGTCTCTTCTTTTGCAAGAAGAACAATCTAGAGTGAATAGGAGTGGTTTGATTGAGGGAACACAAGCACTTGCTATCTCACAAAAGGGGAAAAGCAAGTATGGTTCAGCTTTTGGTTCATCAAAACCAAAGCCTCAAGCTTCCTCTTCCACTCATTCCTCTAATGATGGTGATTTGCAAAAGAAGAAGAGATGCAAATATTGCCGGAAGGCTGGTCATACTATTGATGAGTGTAGAAAGCTTGCTAAACGCAATGAAAAGAAGAAGGAATCCGGCATATCTATTGCTGAAAATTCAGCAAATGCAAAGAATGATGAAGCTAACATGGCTCAAGATTTTTGGGCATGTGTTGTTACATGTCATTATGATGCTTCTTTACATTCTAAATGCATGGTTGTGAGTGAGGCTGATTCGGATTGGTTCTTTGATAGTGGTGCTTCAAAGCACATAACATCATGCAAAAGATTTTTTGCCTCTTTGAAAGATGCACCTAAAGGAGGACATGTGGTGTGTGCAAACAATGCCTCTTATCCTATCATTGGAGTAGGAGAAATTGAGCTTACGGCTGCAAATGGAGGTGTGATTCTCTTGAAAAATGCATTGTATGTGCCCGATATCAAGAAGAACTTAATTTCAATTCTGTTGATTGCCAAAGCAGGACTTCATGTACACTTTGTTGATGATAAGTGTATGGTTCATGATTTCAGCAATGGCAATGTTATCGTGATGTCTGGTACATTATGTGATGGTTTGTATCGCATGGATACATACAAGAGGGCTGCCTCGAATGCCTTGGTTGCTCATACTTCTTCCATGGCTGAAATGGAGCTTTGGCATGCTCGTTTTGGTCATTTAAACTTCAATAGTTTGCTCTACTTGCAAAAGAAGGACATGGTTATTGGCTTGCCTACACTTGAGTCCATTGAAAAGCATGCATGTGAAGGTTGCATTCTTGGAAAAATGCATCGTGCTTCTTTTCCAAAAGATAGTCACACACACACTACAAGAAAATTGCAACTTGTTCATAGTGATGTATGTGGTTCGGTCAAGACTCCATCTTTTGGGAAGCATGTATATTTTGTTACCTTCATTGATGATGCTACTCGCCATACATGGGTGTATCCTATGAAAGCAAAGAATGAGGTATTTTCTTGCTTCAAAGCATTTTTAGCTATGGCTGAAAATTTTTCTTCACAAAAGCTTTTGACTCTACGCACGGATCGTGGTGGTGAGTACATGTCACATGAGTTTAATGCTTTTCTTCGTGAAAGAGGTATTGCACACCAATGTACGGTGCCATATACACCTCAACAAAATGGTGTTGCCGAGCGTAAAAATAGAACTTTACTTGAAATGGCACGATGTATGGTTAAAGGAAAGCATCTTCCTCATAAGTTTTGGATGGAAGCGGTCATGTGTGCAAATTATGTGTTGAATCGCTGCGCTACAAAAGCATTGAGAGTCATCACTCCTTATGAGGCTTGGAATGGTCATAAGCCTATGGTTAGTCATATGCGTGTGTTTGGTTGTTTGGCATATGCTCTTGTGCCATCACAACAACGTCACAAACTTGATGACAAAGCAAAGAAATGTATATTTGTTGGTTATAGTGCTGAAAGTAAGGGATATCGATTGTACCATCCATTGACGAACACAATTATTGTGAGTCGAGATGTGGTATTTGCTGAAAATTCAGTTTTCCCTCTACTTGAATGCAAAAAACTGCCAACAGTTAGCTCACAAGATGTGTTCGATACACTCATGCCTTTGTTCCAAAATGGTGCGCTTGACTATGGCCATGTAGACCAGCCAACTGAGGTTAAAAGGGGTGAAAAATTCCAGCCAAATAGGGCTGAAAATGCAGAGAATTTCCAGCCAAACATGGCTGAAAAAATTCAGCCAAAAATTGCCAAAACTGTTGGAAATTTTCAGCCACATATGGCTGAACATTTGCATCCAAATATGGCTGAAACTGAGCACGAAATTCAGCCCACGCATGATGTACATATTGAAGATGTTTTACATAATGAACGCGAGTGCACCTTTACTTGGTAGAACAAGATCAAGCTCTCACCATGCATCAAGTAATTTTGTGGATTATTCTCTTATTGCTACAGCATGTAATGAAGAGCCACTTTCTTTTGAAGATGCATGTGACGATCCACAATGGATGAGTGCTATGCAATCAGAAATGGATTCATACATAGGAATGGTACTTGGGAGTTATGTGAATTGCCAAAAGGAAAGAATGCCATTGGTACAAAGTGGGTTTATAAGATTAAGAGAAAATCTGATGGTAGCATTGATCGCTACAAAGCTAGATTGGTTGCCAAAGGATATGCGCAACAATATGACATTGACTATGAGGAAACTTTTGCATCTACTTCACGCATGACTACCATTCGTACCGTGGTTGCATTGGCTGCCCATCGAGGTTGGAAAGTGCATCAATTGGACATAAAAACAGCCTTCTTGAATGGAGATTTGCAAGAAGAGGTCTATGTGAAGCAACCTCCTGGATTTGCTATGAAAGGGAAAGAGCATATGGTTTGTCGCTTGCATAAAGCCTTGTATGGTCTCAAGCAAGCTCCACGTGCATGGTATGACAAAATACATAAGCACTTGATTGCTCTTGGCTTCACATGTTGTCCGATTGAAAGCACACTCTATGTACGCAAAAATGGGGCTGATCTTATAGTGCTTGTTCTTTATGTCGATGACATACTCTTGACTGGGTCATGTAATGCAAAACTTGACATTCTTATGGCTGATTTGCAGCATACTTTTGATATCACTTATCTTGGTCTTTTGAGCTACTATCTTGGCATCCAGTTTGTATCCGTTGAGGGGGGAATTGTTATGCATCAAGGAAAGTATGTTGAAAAACTACTTCAGCATTTTGACTTTGAGGATTGCAAGCCAGTTTCCACACCAGTTGAGACACGATTTAGATTCTCAGTTGAGGATTCCAGTGATGCATTTGACACTTCTCTTTATCAACAGGCTGTGGGATGTCTTATATATGCATGCAACACAAGGACGGATATACAGTATGCAGTTTCCCAGTTGAGTCGATTCATGCATAGCCCTGGCACTAAGCATTGGCAAGCGGTGAAACGTGTGTTTAGATATCTTCGAGGCACTTTGAGCTTAGGTCTCTTTTATGGCAGAGATGTCCAATCATGCTTGCATGCTTTTACAGATAGTGATTGGGCTGGTTGTTATGATACTCGCGTGTCCACTAGTGGTAATTGCTTTTTCCTTGAAGACTCATGCATATCTTGGTTGAGTAAGAAGCAACCTACAGTGGCGACATCGAGTTGTGAAGCTGAGTACAGGGCAGTTTTCACAGCTACAGTGGAGTGTATATGGCTGAGACGCCTATTGATGGATCTTTGCATGGAGATTGATGCTGCTATGCATATTCTCACAGATAGTCAAAGTGCTTTGGCTGTTGCACGAAACCCAGTGTTTCATGCACGGACCAAACATATTG
Source organism: Ceratopteris richardii (assembly GCA_020310875.1). NCBI lineage: Eukaryota > Viridiplantae > Streptophyta > Polypodiopsida > Polypodiales > Pteridaceae > Ceratopteris > Ceratopteris richardii. Next base: position 126,393,392 of record CM035437.1, read on the forward strand.
AGGTGCATTATCACTATGTGAGAGAGCGCCTTCATGCAGGAGATATTGATTTGGTATATGTGCCTACACAAGATAATGTGGCAGACATATTCACCAAAGCTCTTCCACGGGAAAAGTTTGAAGCTTTTCGCAAAGCTTTAGGCTTGTTACCTTGTGGGGGCTGATCTGTCACTCTCTGTAGGTGTTTTTGTGCTCCAAAATACGATTTTGAGAAATCATGATTTTCTATTGAGAATTGTGATTTTGAGAAATCATGATTCTCTATTGAGAATCGTGATTTTAAGAAATCATGATTCTTTGTTGAGAATTGCAATTTTGTGTTCAAAATCATGATTTTTTTGGCTCTCAATTGTGTTTTGTGCTCCAAATTGTGATTTTATGTTCAGAATTTTGCTTTTTCCTAACAATTATGTTTTCAAACAATCATGATTTTTTGCGATTCTGAGATCAAAATCATGAAGTTTTGAGCTTCAAAATCGTATTTTTTTTCCTCACAATCATCTTTTCATACAATCCTAATTTTATGCGATTCTGCAGTCAAAATCATAAAATTTTGAGCCTCAAAATCATGTTTTTTCCTCACAATCCTGTTTTCACACAATCATGATTTTTTTTGCGATTTCGAGGTCAAAATTGTAAAATTTTGGGCCTCAAAATTTTGTTTTTTTCTCGTGATTTTTTGCAATTATGAGGTCAAAATCATGAAATTTTGAGCATCAAAATTTGTGTTTTTTCCTCATAATCATGTTTTCACACAATCGTGATTTTTTTTTGTGATTTTGAGGTCAAAATCATGAAATCTTGAGCCTCAAAATCAGAATTTTCTACCATAATCATGATTGCTCATGATCGTGAAAATCATGATCTGAAAAAATTGTGTTTTCCTTAACATAACTACGATTCTATGTGTTTTTGTTCAAGATTTTTGTTGAGTGTTTTTCTTGATTTTTTTCCAGTACACTAGAAGCGTCTTGCTATTTTAACAACATGCAATAAAATATTTTGATAAAAAAACTAATTTTTTTCTCATTGAAACCACTATTACACTGATATATTCCTTGAGTAGCTTTGATGTGAACCTTTTCCCTATACATGGGTACTTTTTACTCTAATGCTCTCTAGAGGTTTTTTCCCCATGTTACCACATACTTGCTACACTCATATGTGGTGGTACTTCATACTTAATAATATTATTCAACTCTTACTTCAGTTTTAGATCATCATCAATAGAGAGAGCTATTCCAACCATCCGTCTTCTTCGTGTGTCTTGCTACATTTGTGCTCCCTGTGTGTGCTTTTCGTGTGTCTCTCACACTTCTACACACACCCAACAGTGGTATGTTGATATTTTAGGTAGTGATGTGTGTGAACACACTAGGACTATCGAGGCACTTTTTTTCCCTCTTTAGGAGGTTTTCCCCCCCCCTGCCTTGTATATACACCTATAGCCCTAATGGTTTACTTATCTTTGTACATTCTAGTGGTAATACATTCAGTATTGTGTGTTGTGCTCCAAGCTTCTTCTTCTTCCTTGTGCTGTTTGCGTGCTTCTACAGACATCTAACTCCAACAATTGGTATCAGAGCAGGTCACTGCTTCATCTAGGGCATCGTTGAAACCCCTCCGCTCATAGTCTTAGAATTGCACAAAATTTGGTGAGCATATTTAGGGTGAGTAGGAGGTCAAATCTGCTTCACTTTGTGGTGCCGAAATCATGATATGAGCTCCTTTCGACCTTCGAATACACTATCGAAGTGCTTGTATAGGCTATTTTGTCTTTTTGTGCCAAAGATGTATAGGTTTTGGTTTGTCAATATAAGCGTATCGAAGTCTCCTACGGGTCTAGTGAAACTTGTCAGGGTAGTTCTATTCAACTTTTTCAGATACAATCATTTTTTTGCATCAGGGTATTTTAGTCAGTGGCCATGGCTGAAAGAAGTGATGTATTTCGTATATTGGCTGATGAGGATAAGTTGGACGGTGGGCTTATATGATGCGACATGTATTGGTTGCAAAAGGACTATGGAACATTGTGTAGGGTGTTGAAAAATGTCCTATTACACTTGCAAATATAGGTATTGAAGCTCATGCAGATGGCATTGAAGATGCTAATATTCTTCAGATTCCTGTTCGTGCTGCAGTTTTTGCTGCAACTATTGTAGAGAAAATTTGTTGGGATGGAAGAGATGCTGAGGCACATGCATTGATAGCCTTGTCTGTTAAACGTGCCATTATTCCTCACATTCACTCTTGCAGAATAGCTTAGGATGCTTTGGATACACTTACCACATTGTACCAAGCTAGGAATAAGGCTCGTGTTGCTTACCTCCGAAAACATTTGGAGAATGATCATATGAATGAAGGTGATTCTATGGACAAATTTTTGACAAAGATCAAGGATTTGAAGGAATAATTGATTTTTGCTGATGAAGTTATACCAGATAGCTCACTTTTGCATACCGTTCTGAATGGTCTTCTTGATTCATATCAGAGTTTTGCTTCTACTCTTTGTTTGATGATGAAAGGAAATCCAAATGCCCTGTCACTTGAAGAGTTACTTTCTCTTTTGTTGTAGGAAGTGTTGACATATTTAGGTAGTGATGTGTGTGAACACTCTAGGACCGCCGGGGCACTTTTTTCCCTCTTTAGGAGGTTTTTTTCCCCCGGCTTGTATATACGCCTATTGCCCTAATGGGCTACTTATCTTTGTACATCCTCTAGTAATACATTCAGTATTATGTGTTTGTGCTCCAAGCTTCTTCTTCTTCCTTGTGTTGTTCGTGTGCTTCCGTAGACGTCTAACTCCAACAATTGGTATCAGAGTAGGTCGTCGCTTCATCTGGGCATCGTCGACACTCCTCTGGTTGCAGTCTCAGAATCGCACAAATTTTGGTGAGCATACTCAGCATGTTTTCGAGATCGAAACAGCTTTGCTGTGTGGTGCCGAAATTGCGATCTGAGCTCGTTTTGGCCTCCGAACGCACTATCATAGCGCTTGTGTAGGCTACTTCATCTTTTTGTGCCAAAGGTATATACGAGTTTCTGTTTGCTAGTATAAGCGTCTCGAAGTCTGCTATAGGTCTAGCAAAATTCGTCTGGGTAGTTCTGTTCAACTTTTTGAGATACAATCAATTTTTTGCATCAAGGTATTTTAGTCATCGGCCATGGCTGAAAGCAGTGATGTATTCCGTATGTTGGCTGTTGAGGATAAGTTGGATGGTACCAACTACCCGTTATGGGCTTATATGATGCGACATGTGTTGGTTCCAAAAAGACTTTGGAACATTATGTAGGGTGTCGAAACACGTCCTATCATACCTGCAACTGTTACAACTACAGGTACTGAAGCTGATGTAGAAGGTGTCGAAGATGATGCTATTCTGCATATTCCTGTTCGTGCTACGGTTTCTGCTGCACCTGCTGCAGAGCAGATTCGTTGGGATGGAAGAGATGCCCAGGCACATGCATTCATAGCTTTGTCTGTCAAACGTGCCATTATTCCTCACATTCGCTCTTGAAAAACAGCTAAGGATGCTTGGTATACACTTACCACATTGTACCAAGCTAGGAATGAGGCTCGTGTTGCTTACCTCCGAAAACAATTGGAAAGTGAGCACATGAATGAAGGTGATTCTATGGACAGTTTCCTAACAAAGATCAAAGACTTGAAGGAACAATTGATTTCTGCTGATGAGGTTATACTAGATAGCTCACTTGTGCAGACCGTTCTGAATGGTCTTCCTGATTCATATAAGAGTTTTGCTTCTACTCTTCGGTTGATGATGAAAAGCAATCCAAATGCCTTATCATTTGAGGAGTTAGTCTCTGTTTTGTTGCAGGAAGATCAGTTCAGTCAGAACAGGTCCATTATGCGAGTTGCTGATTAAGCTTTCCTGGCTAGTTAGAAGGGCAAAGGAAAATGGAGCTCTTCAACTAGTAAGCGGAAATCTGTTAATTCTGCATATTCAAAGAAGGAAGATAAAGATGAGAAGAAATCAGAAAAGCAGAAATTGTTTTGTAAGTACTGTAAAGGGAATGATCATATCATAAAGAACTGTCCAAAACTGGCTGCTGAAGAGGCAAAGAAGAAAGAGGCTAGAATGGTTGTTGCAGAGGCATCTACACCAAAAACAGAGTTTGCTAATCTTGTGTAGGAAGAAGAATGGGCGTTTACTACTATCTGCAGTTTTGACCCATCTTCTCATGAGCAGTGCATGTCTGCAGTAGACTCAGATGTTTGGTATTTTGACAGTGGGGCAACCAAACATATTACCTCGCAGCGCAGTTTCTTCTCTTCACTCGAGCCTGACCCTACAAGGAATATTGTTACATGCGCCAACAACTCCTCTTATTCTGTTATGGGAGTTGGTAAGATCATTTTGACTATTGCTGATGGTAGTTCTTTCACTTTGTCAGATGCTTTATTTAAGCCAGGGATCAAGAAGAACCTGTTATCAGTTTCTGCATTAGCCAAGATTGGCTTGGTTGTGAAATTTGTTGATGACAAGTGTACAGTTCATGATTTGTCAAATGGCGATATGGAGGTGATCGCAATCCAGATGGATTGGGTCCGATCGTGGCACACACAGGCTGTATGAAGCTAATGAATGTTGGAAGGTTTAAGGACATGAAAGTGAAATGAATATTGAGTATGGAGAAGAGAGAGATGTTGAAATGATTATGGGAATGGGAATGTAGGAGTGCAAGTTAGATTTATGAACATGAGTGATAAGAATGAAAGAGAACCATACACACGAATCAAATTTGGAAGGAAGAATGGTCCATTGAAGGAGCTTCTTAAACACTTCCTAATTCTAATCCATATGCATAGTCTTCTTTGGATGATATGTATGCATGACGAGAATAGATGGAATCCTTACACATAAATCAGTTTCGAAAGGAAGAATGGTCCAATATTGAGCTTCTTATACACTTTCAGAAACTAATCAATATGTATGGGTTTGTATGGATTATATGCATGCAAGTGAATTATGATGATAGAGTTTGATCACAAGCTCAATGAAACATCCTCACTGGTTCAATGCAATACTGCGGAGCCTTCTCACACATAGAAGAAAATAGAAGACATGTAAAAATACTTAAGAGACTGAGAGACAAGAGACAAGAGACAAGTGACAAGTGACATGAATTAAAAGGATTTGAATTAAGATACATGTATAAGATCGTCGTGATACATCAAGCTAAGCAGTCTACTAATGAAAGGTGGTTCCGACCTTCAAACCATGATAGTTCAACCGAATGTCACACGTAAGAAGATGAGTTCCACTTCACTGATCCTATGTATGTCTAGGCTCGTAACGTCTAACTAAAGAAGTCTAAGACTCATTAAAATCAGCTCTAACTCACTCACACGCTCCACCGAGGGTGAGTCAAAATAGAGATGCTGGTTTCAAGAGCCTATCCTAGATTGGAGTTCTAACTTAAATTCGAAACTAGGTACTATACTCATACTAGCCCACCTTGGATCCTCACTCGCTCAACCGAGGGTGATCGTCTCAAGGAGACCTTAAGCTAGCAAGAGCCCTATGGATGCTTAACAATGATGCTCTAGGAGTTTGGAGGGGGGTTTATATAGGTTTTTGAATGAATTCTGGCCCTTGGATCTAGAGAAATCAACTCTCAACTCTAGGATCACTACTTTCGATTACAACCATTTGATTAATCAAATCAATGGCTTGGAATTGTTCTTTCTATCAAATCTAGTGTAAAGGAGTGAAATTTAGGCACCTTCATTCTCCACCATTGGGTCTGGGGATGATCTGGACCGTCGAATCAGTGTTGACATCAATTCGGATAAGATAAGCCACTATTTTTGGAGAAACTTTGCATTATTGATCTTTAACTGTCAAAAAAGTCTTCTTTGATGAAAAAACTCGTGGATCCTCCTTCCTTTATGCTTTAGTGCATCTCCACCCTTGAATATGAGCTCATCTTGATCGTACAACATGGTTCAATCATATTTTGCCATGTGGCAGTCCTTCAAGCCTTCAATTTTCTTATTCTAGAAAACTGCGGTGACCTTGAAAAATGGATTTTGTGATCTTTGACCCTTCAAATATCCTTTGATGAAGATAAAAGTTTTTAGGACTATGTTTTGAAAGGCCTCCTTTAGGAATATGCAAAAAAACTCCCATCTGAATCTTCCTTGTACAAGTTTGACTACATTTGGAAGCTTGCAAGGTGGCATTAAGGTGGCTAGGAAGCTCTGATAGCCTTGAAACTTTGTACAAATATGTAGCCACATATGGTCTTTATACATGCCAAACCATATGGCCAACAAAAATTCCTATACAAAATTTTGTAGCATCTAAGTGGAAAAATTACATTTTTTACAAAATGCACATGGCATATCAATGTGCTAGAAAATCCATTTTCATGTGAAATTCGGGCTATAGACTGCCTTTGATAGGCTTTACAAGTGTATAAATTTTCATGTGATTTGGAGACATTGAAAATTTTGCCCTAATTTCCAAAGTTTGACCAGCTTTGACTGCTACCCTGGATTTGCTCGATTTCTTCCAAAGTTTGCATGTGAACTCAATTTGACATCCTTGATGCATCTTGGACTTCTCAGGGAATTTTGGCTACCTTCATTGAATGTGTTTCCTGTAGTCCATGTGTGAGAGAGGAGAGAAAATCTCGACGGCATTTGCCCCCACTAAACCTGCGATTCCTCCGGAAGCGCCACTCTAGTATCTGTGAAAAACAAAATGTTCCACGCATCAAATTATTTTATAGGCAACATACATGGAAGGAAAAATTGATCATATGCATGAATGAGTAGGCAACGTGACATGAAGCAAAATTTGCATGAAAGAAAGAATTGAAACACGCAACATGAATATGCATGAACAAATAGGCAACATAGATGCAAATGAACAAGCAACATTGACAACAACAAAGAAAACAAACAAGCATCAATATGAAGTGGAAGTGGATGTATTGAGTCGTTTTAAGCATCAGTTCCTCTCATCTTGAAGAAAAATTTGTACCTTTTTCATTAAGCAATCTACCTTAAATACAATTATAAACAAAGATTTAGGATTTTCAAGAGACATCTTTCATCTTTAGCTTATTTTAGATCAACTCCTTTCCTACATAAATATGAATATGCTCTTTCTCTAATAACATGCAAGGAAATCTAACTAAACTCCACTAATGCATAAATCTGCCTATATAGCCTGTGATTTATTCTACTATGCCTCTTTATGTTCCTTTGGCTTGCTTTTTTTTTTTTTTTGATGATGATGATTATGATTCGGCAACTTTATGGTTACAATCACTTTTTTGGGGTGGAAGAAAGTGTAAACTTCCAAGTAACATGTAGTTTTTTTTTTTTATGACGGGGAAAAATTAAACCCCGATACAAGGTACAACCAATTTTCATGACGGATAACAGTCATTTAAACTCCGATACAAGTGCTGTGAGATGGACTAAGGATGTAGAAACATGCAGTAGTAGGAGCTAGGATTTCAACAATTATGCTTTCGATACAGGATACACATGCATGTTTATATATGAAAGTCATGTCACCAAAATAAACCTCCAAATCTACATGCCCTAACTTTCCACAATCCTAGATTATAGTCAATTTCTTAGTAGATAAGTTACTAGTTAAGATACAATTTTACACAAGTAGAGAAATCATCATTTACCCCTTTTTTTTTTGACTCAAGTGATGTGGATATGCAATGCAATGCAAAGACTGAAAACAAACATGCATGAAACAAGAACGAAAAAAAAAATAGAATGAAAAAAAACAAAGCAACATGAACTTGTTTTTTTTTGTTTTTTTTTTTAATAACATGGATACTCTTGTTTATAAATCGGCCTCATTGTTATCATCTTCTTCAATGTCATCATCCAAAATGTACTCGTCATTATCACGTTTCTTGAATAACTTTATCCTTTTACCTACAATCAAAGTTTTTAGTGCAACACCATTTAATTCACAAAGAGCATACATACCATTATTGTTGACTTTTGATACAATGTATGGCCCAAACCACCGTTGAGTGAGCTTTTTGCGTGCATCATATTGAGAGTCAAATGTACTATCATAAATGAGCACCCAATCTCCTACTTCAATTGGCTTAGGATGCAATCGATGAGTTTTATCAAAATAATGCTTTTTCTTCATTCTAGATTCTCTTAATTTTTCAATGGCATCATCAAGTCTTAATTTACCTTGTTCTAACTGTTTAATGCGCAAACTCAAAAAATCATCAGTAGACATGTTTTCAGACCAAGGCAAATTTGACCATGCAAAAATATGAGACTGAATTGGAAACAATGGTTTTTGACAGTACATGAGTTCAGCAGGCATATATCTAGTAGTACGTGTGCATGTCATTCTATCTGCCCAAAGTGCAAAAGGTAAGAATCTAGGCCATTATTTGATGTCACTGTTACATGCTTTAGATATGGCTTTCACAATAGGTGGATGCCCTCTCTCTATTTTACCATTGGCCTCTGGATTATATGTAGTAGTGAAAGACAAACGAATACCGTGACGCTCAAAGAACTCTTTAGCTTCTCTCACATTTAACTCTCCACGATCGGCAACTACTTTCTCTATGTACCCAAAGCGACTTATGACATCTTCAAGCAAGAATTTCCAAACATTGTAAGTGGTCTTAGATCGTAGTGCACGTCCCTCTACATGATTAGTTAAGTCTTCTCTTGCAAGTACAATGTAACACATTTTGTCAATACCTTTAGGCATAATTACAAGATCTACTACCCACTTGTAGTGAATACAAGGTGGATAAGTAGGATGCAATGGATCTCTATGTTTGGCTGATGAATGAAGTTGACAAGTAGAACATGTAGAAACATAGCTACTAATGTCAACATACATCCTAGGCCAATTATAGGTACTTCTAATTTTTTCATATGTTCTAAAAAATCCTTTATGACCTGCCCATAATGTCTCATGCATTTCCTTCATTACATGAAATTGACGCCCTCGTTTTCCTAGGACTCATTGTGGATTCTTAACCTTACCCTTAGCATGTCTCCAAATATAACCGTTACATAGGAAAAAGTTATAAGCTTGTTTCCTAATGTTACGGAATCTATTCATAGTCCAGGTAGGTAATGGTTGTAGTGTACTTAGATACTTTCCTATGTGTCTCCATTCATTTTCATACTCAGACTCATGAAATTTCTCATACTCATATATATGTGGAACATAGTCAACTAAATTCACATTCTTTATTGGATCACTTTCAAGATCATCATCAAATCTAGCTCTCGATAGCATATCAACAATTGAGTTTGACTTACCTGAAATATGAACTAACTCAGGATTTATGAACTTAATATATGAGATCCATCTAAGCATGGCTATATCAGGAGATGAACAATTGGCTATCATTCCAATGAGAGGCAAACAATCAGTCTCAACTTTGACATTTGCACCAATGAAATATTCTATGTCTGTTTTCAAAGCTGTTGCCATACCCCATAGTTCTCGTTTGATCTGTGGATATTTTCATCGTGTTTCATGTAGAATTTTGGCACCAAACCTAATTGCATATCTATTCCCTTCACTATCATCTTGACTTATGACCCAACATATACCAATATGACTAGTATCAACAGTCAATATAATAGGTTTGTTAGCAGAATAGTCTACACGCTTAAGGATGGGAGCTTCAAGCAATAATTTCTTCAATTTACGCATAGCTTGAGTGTGTTTGACAGTCCAAATAAATTTTCGTTTCTTTCTCAACAAGTCATAGAGACAATTAGCAACATGAGCAAAGTGTGGGATCCAAATAACATAAAAGATGCAAGCACCAAGAAATCTACGTGCCTCACTCACGTTGTTACATGTTTAAAAAATCTTGCTAATAATGTCAACTTTTTGTGGGTATGGCTTTCGACCATAATGGCCACATAAATGTCCAACAATAAGAACCTCGTTAACACCAAAAATAGATTTTTCTATGGAAAATGTGAGACCTACCTCTTCAAATCGTTGAAATATTCTTTCACAATCAGAGATATGGTCAAGAACAAATTTACGACATCTAGATGAATCTAAAGTAATGTCCTTTACACGTTCCTCACTCTCTTTAATTGAAATATCATCAATGAATGGCATAGTTATATGAGGGATAAAATCATGTAAGACCATATTCATAGCACTCATCATATGAGCCACAGAATTAGTCGCTACTTGAGGTAAGGTACACATTCGCACTAAGCCTAAAGGAGTTTTCACTGTGGTTATGTCACGACTATCAATTGCTAATTGGAATTGGTCATATCCAGAATATAAATCACCCATTGAATAGATAGAATGTCCTGAAAATGATTAAGCAAACTCATCTATAATGGGTCCTGCTCCTACATTCCTTATGGTGACTTTATTGACGGGTTGGAGATCTTGAATAAAACGTAGTTTCCCATTCTTTTTAGGCACAGTGAACCATCGATTTGAATAAGGTGCAAAAGATGGCTCTAAAATTCTCATGTTTATCTTCTCCTTAAGTAGTTTCATTAGCTCAGGTAAGTGAGCCTTTGGAACTGGTATAGGGCGAAGATTCCATGGAATATGTGGACTAGTAAAGATTATCATGGGTGCAACTAGCTTAGGATCTACACAACCAATCTCATGAGGATACATAGTAAAGGCTTTTCCATGACTCCATATAACTCTCTCAAATTTATCTCTCTCTACTGGCAAAAGAAAGTCATCATTTTTATACCAATTTTCACCTGTTTGATTGTCTCATCCTTGAATGTATGTCCTATGTTTTTCTTATCCCGAAGAATTGGATCATTTTTCACATCAATAATTTTTCATTACTTCCTTGAGGTAATGGTTGAGCTATGGGTTTGATTTTTTTGTCTATAGTTTTGTACTTTGTTTCAATTAAGGCATCATGTGTTTTGTTAAATTTTGAGCACTTGTCAACATTGAGAGCATATTCCTGGATTAGAGCATACTCATCAAGGGAAGAAAGAAGAATAATATGGGAATTAGATATTTGTTGAAGACATAACTCTAACTCCTCAAGAGTAGAGAAACAATGAGATTTTTCAATCACATGCTCAATGTTCTCATCATGTTCCATGATTTTGTTGTTTTTATAATTTTTTTGGGTTTTTTGGATAAAAGACTTGGGTAATTGACTCTTATGAAGAAAATCTAATCTAGAATGTGGAAAACAAAGTAACAAACTATTGTACATGTTGGTTGGATGCGTGATGTCAAACCAATATCCACTGTTGTCTCGCTCAACAATGGATTCTATCCGAAATTTTGATCATATGTAGCTCCAAACATGAATCGAGGTGCACAATCACTACAAGCATGCTCATAAATCTGAGTAACAATAGGTTTCTTTCTAATTGACAATTGATTCCTAGGATGATTCACTCCTACCGTCATGAATTGAAGTGATTGCATTCCATCCTTAGACTTAAATCTAGCATAGGTAGACCCATTATCCATGGCTTTAGTTTCCATACGACTCTCACAAATAAAGGGTTGACCTAAGAGAACTTCATAGGAGCAATTATCTTGAATAAAAAAGTGAAACTCTTCTGTGATTCCTCCTATGGATATGGGCACATTAGCACAAGCTCCATACAGGGTACCTACACCATTATTTGCAGTTCTCATACGCCATCCACAATCTTTATCTATGGGCCATCGAAACTTATCATATACTTCTCTTGAAATCACATTGATTTCGGAGCCGGAATCTACTAATGCATTTATAGTGATAGTGTTCTTATCATTTCCTATTTTAACATGCATCTCTGATATACCTCTAGACCAAAATTTTCTTTTAAAGTGACTTTCAGGATTGTTTTCATGATTTTCATGGTCAGGTTGAATAGGTCCTAAGAAATTTTTATTAACATTTACTTCATCATCATCAAAGTCCTCTTCATCAGATTCATCAAAGTTTAAGGCTTCATTCATAGCTTGATCTTGATCTAGAGAATCTTGCATCTTAGTATCTAGATTAAGCAGAAACCTCTTCCTTTTAATTAGGCCGATAAAGTTATCTTTAAAAACAGGCTTTGCAATAGAGAAAACTTGTTCTAAAGACATAGTCACTTGACTCTTAAGAAAAATGTCATCTAAAATCTCCATAGGATCTATTTTTCTCTCAATTTATGAAATCAAGATGGCTTTAGGTTTTCTCTTTGGTTTTTTTTGTTTTTGCTTAGGATCTTGTTTTTGTTCATGTTCTCGTGTTTGTTCTTCAGTTTGTTTTGATTGTTCTTGTTTATCTAAAGGCTTTGGTTCTGTTTTTCTTTGCGTTGTCTTCTTCCCTTTTTGTTTCTCCTCTTGTTTTTGTTCATTGGGTTGTGATTCTTGTTTTTTATCTTTGGATTGTGATGTTTCTCCTTGCTCTATGATTGTTTCTATTCGCTTTGAGGTTTGTTTTTGAGTCACTCTTCTTTCACTAGGCTCAACTTCATCTCTTTTTCGTTTTTTCTTCTACATTGGACATATGAGAAATAAGAGATTGATCTTCTATCCGTGATTCCCAAGCCGTTATTCTCCTAATCTCATCTCGTGCTCTTACTAAAGCCTCTATGGAAAAATCACCTTCCTTTGTCAGTTTACTTGATTCTACTTGTTGCTCATCAAGAGCTTCTAATTTCACTCCTCTAGTTCCTACATCCGTTATGGTTATATTTTCATAGTTTTTTTTCATTCCTCCCTTACCATAATTTCCTTGCAAAGGTAGCCTAGATCGATAGTCACAGATTTTCTTGTCTATGTCTATTACTAGTTGTTGCTCCTTAGTAGCCTTCAATAGTTCACAATCTCTCAAAAAGTGCTCTAACGAATCACATCAAGGACACCTTAGTAGGTATGTCTATTACTAGTTGTTGCTCCTTAGTAGCCTTCAATAGTTCACAATCTCTCAAAAAGTGGGAAATTTTTAAATTGAGGATTTTGTTGATAAGGTATTGCTTGAACATGATAATTAGGATTTTGAAAAGGCAATTGATGTATTTGAGGAGCTTGGGGAGCAACATGTGGTACTTGAGGTGCAAGAGGAGCTTCCATATTATATGGTTGATGATTCTGAAAATTTTGATTTTGAGGATTTTGAAAAGCTATTTGAGAAGCTTGAGGATACATGTTTTGATACATTTGAGGATTTTGCACATGAGGATGAGGATTTTGCATTGAAGGATTATGCATTGGAGGAACTTGATATGCTTGAGTAGGAGCTACTTGTGGATTTTGATTGGTAGCTATAACATGTTGATTAGGCTCTTGAAAAGACATTGGGATCATTTGATTTTGGAAAGTTTTGGTGTAATTAGATTGTAAAGCATCTATAGTCTTGGCCAAATTGGATTCTGTAGCAATAAGGCTTTCCATTTGCTTAGTGAGAATTTCCACTTGAGATTGTTCAACTACACTTTTATTTTGGCTCTACTTTAAAACCTTGAGTAGGCTCCATCATTTGAGGAATAGGAGTAGAGTAAAAAATCATAGCATGGGATTGTTCTCTAACTTGCTCCTTAGTTTGTGGAAGGCTAGCTTAAGGAAGACTAGTTTGCTCATAAAGCATGCATTGTCTTTGATGTCTATGGGCTACAGCCTCTACTACTTTACACACTTTTTGCCAATTGTCAGTAAGACCATAGCACTTATCCGGTTCTTCTAATCGCCGTTCAACTTCCCTACGAGTTTCAGGATGAAGAAGCTTAAGAAAATTGATCACAAGATCAGGTTCCAAAGTTATCTTATCCTCATCAGGAAGTTGTTCATAGCGTCTAATATACTCATTGTTGGAGTTAGACGTCTGCGGAAGCACGCAAACAACACAAGGAAGAAGAAGAAGCTTGGAGCACAAACACACAATACTGAATGTATTACTAGAGAATGTACAAAGATAAGTAGCCCATTAGGGCAATAGGCGTATATACAAGCCGGGGGAAAAAAACCTCCTAAAGAGGGAAAAAAGTGCCCCGGCGGTCCTAGTATGTTCACACACATCACTACCTAAATATATCAACAAATCCCCCCTGGATGTGGTGAACAAGGAGTTGGCACTCATGTATAAGGAAGTGCCAAGCTATGTGGAAATCACTCCACAAAAGGAAGTAAGCCCAAAGCTTTGCGGAAAGCTTCAAACTTCTCCCTAAGCAGAGCCTTCGTGAAAAGGTCTGTTTGCGTGGGCACATATGCCAAGCTGATCTCCCCAGCAGAGAACCTCTCCTTGACATAGTGATAATATACCTCAATGTGCTTAGTGCGAGCATGGAACACAGGGTTCCTCGCAACTGCCAATGCACTCTGACTGTCAGTGAAGATGGTGGTGGCAGAAGACTGGCCAACACCCAAATCAGCCATAAGGCGTCTGAGCCACACACACTCAACAGTCGCTGTGAAAGCTGCCCTATACTCAGCCTCACAACTGGAAGTGGCCACAGTAGGCTGCTTCTTGCTCAACCAAGATATACATGAGCTACCAAGCATGAAGCAAAAACCACTGGTGGACACACGAGTGTCATAGCAAGCAGCCCAATCTGAGTAAAAAAAGCATGTAAATCTGGCGGTAGTGATCCCCCCTTGGGATAAAACAACCCAAGTAGCCGAGTACCACTCAAGTAGCGAAAGATGCGCTTAACCGCCTTCCAATGCGTGACTCCTGGGCAATGCATAAACCTGCTCATCTGTGAGACAACAAACTGAATATCTGGCCGAGTAATGCATAAGTAAATCAAGCATCCAATAGCCTGCTGATAGAGAACAACATCAAATGCATCTCCAGCATCATGAAGACTCAATCGTAAACCTGTCTCCATAGGAGTGGCAATACACTTACAGTCTTCAAGGCCAAAACGCTGCAATAATGTGTCAATATATTTTGTTTGACACAAAGCCATTCCACCATCAACTTGCATAAACTGAATGCCCAAATAGTGATGCAAATGCCCCAAATCAGACATCTCAAATGAGGTATGCAAATCAGCCTTGAAATCAGCAATATGCTTCTCAATAGGACTAGTGAGCAGCATGTCATCAACATAGACAACAATGATCAGAAGCACATCATTAGCACGCTTAACATATAAGGTGCTTTGAGTTTGACTGTTCTCAAAATCATGTGCAACTAGATAGGCATGTATCTTCTCATACCAAGCACGTGGTGGTTGCTTTAAACCATATAATGCCTTCTTTAACCTGCACACCTAGTTTTCATGCCCTTTCTCCACAAATCCATGGGGCTGAAAAACATACACTTCTTCATGCAAGTCACCATTCAGAAATGTTGTTTTAATGTCCAACTGATGTACATTCCAACCATGATGGGCTGCAAGTGCACAAATGCTCCGAACAGTAGTCATACGGCATGTAGGTGCAAAGATCTCATCAAAATCAATGCCTCTTTCCTGCGCATAACCCTTTGCAACAAGCCTAGCCTTATACCTATCAACTATACCATCAGGTTTACGTTTCAGCTTGTATACCCACTTAGTGCCAATGGCCTTCTTGCTAGGAGGCAATTCACATAAAGACCATGTACCATTCTTCATTATAACATCATATTCAGATTGCATAGCAGCCATCCAATTTTCTGAATTCTGTGCTTCATCAGAACAAACAGGCTCATTCTCATCACAGAGACTAGAGGCAGCCATAGCATAGCAATCTGATGCAAAGGAGGCACTATGAGAGCCTGAACGAGTACGATATGACAAAGGTGCATCTAATTTGCTATCACGCAAAGTCTACACCAGCCATTTTGGCATAGTTTTTGCCTACTCAATATCAGCTCTCTCATCAACAAGTGCGTCATGTAGATCTGCATCAGAAATAGAATGATCTGCATCATCATATGAAACCTGCAAAGGCTGAGAAGTTGCCTCATTAGGACCAGCACTAGATTGTCCACCTGTAAAAAGAGGCATCAAAGTATCAGACATGTCTTTGGAGCTAACAGATGTCTCCTTAGTACATGAAAGCAATGGCTGAATAGCATCTTCCACAAAGACAACATCACGGCTAACCAAAGTGCGTTTAGTCTGTGGATGATATAGACGGTAGCCTTTACTTTCAGAACTGTACCCAATAAAAATACATTTTACTACCTTATCATCCAATTTTCTGCGATGTTGTTCAGGCAATAGTGCATATGCCAAACAACCAAAAACACGCAGATGAGCAACAGATGGCTTGCGGTCATGCCAAGCCTCATATGGAGTGATAGATTGTAGTGCTTTGGTGGGACACTTGTTCAGTACATATGCTGCACACATGACAGCCTCAAGCCAGAAACTATGTGGTAAAGCCTGACTTTTGACCATGCACCTCGCCATCTCCATGAGTGACCTGTTCTTTCATTTAGCAACTCCCTTCTCTTGAGGTGTATACGGCACTGTATATGGTGTTTTATCTCATGTTCAGCCAGAAATGCATTAAAATCAGAAGACATATATTCGCCCCCTCGACCAGAACAGAGGGTGCCCATTTTACATGCTGACAGATTTTCAGCCAAAACCAAAAACTCTTTAAGGCACATGAACACTTCGGACTTTGCCTTCAATGGATATACCCATGCATGCCTAGAAAAATCAGCAATGAAAGTCACGAAGTAAAGATAATTTCCGAAAGAAGGTGTCTGCATAGGACCATAGACATCACTATGTACAAGCTACAATTTCTGAGTAGCCCGAACTGAACCATCGTTTGAAAAGGATGAACGCTGCATTTTGCCCCAAAATACAGCCTTCACAACCATGTTTTCCAGGTGCCTCAAGTTTGGGCAATGAGGACACCATTTCAGATTTCTGTAGGTGTAGCAAACTAGCAAAATTTAGATGACCAAAGCGTGCATGCCAAAGCTTTGCATCTGACATAGCCTGAGAATCATTTACTGCACATGCCAAATCATTTACAGATCTTTCATAGTCTATGAGCTTATACAACCCACGACATAAAATGCGAGAAGCAATAATAACATCGCCATTTGGCAGATCATGAACTGTACATCTGTCATCAACAAATTTCACAACGAAGCCAATCTTGGCTAATGCAAAAACTGATAATAGATTCTTCTTGATCCCTGGCACAAATAAAGCATCTGACAAGGTGAAAGAACTACCATCAGCAGTAGCCAGAATGATCTTACCAACTCCCATAACAGGATAAGAGGAGTTGTTGGCGCATGTGACAGTATTCCCTATAGGGGCAGGCTCGAGTGAAGAGAAGAAACTGTGCTACGAGGTAATATGTTTGGTCGCCCCACTATCAAAGTACCAAACATCTGAGTCCACTACAGACATGCACTGCTCATGAGAAGATGGGTCAAAACTGCAAACGGTAGTAAACGCCCATTCTTCTTCCTACACAAGATTAGCAGATTCTATTTTTGGTGTAGAGGCTTCTGCAACAACCATTCCAGCCTCCTTTTTCTTTGCCTCTTTTGCAGTGAGTTTTGGACAGTTCTTTATGATATGATCATTCCCTTTATAGTACTTGCAAAACAATTTCTGCTTTTTTTATTTCTTCTCATCTTTATCCTGGTTCTTCGAATGTGAAGCATTTGCAGATTTCTGCTTACTAGTAGAAGAGCTTCATTTTCCTTTGCCCTTCTGACTAGCCAGGAAAGCTTGATCTGCAACACACATAATGGACTCGTTCTGCCTGGACTGATCTTCCTGCAACAGAACAGAGACTAACTCCTCAAATGACAAGGCATTTGGATTGCCTTTCATCATCAACCGAAGAGTAGAAGCAAAACTCTGATATGAATCAGGAAGACCATTCAGAACGGTCTGCACAAGTGAGCTATCTGGTATCACCTCATCAGTAGAAATCAACTGTTCCTTCAAGTCTTTGATCCTTGTTAGGAAATTGTCCATAGAATCACCTTCATTCATGTGCTCACTCTCCAACTGTTTTCAGAGGTAAGCAACACGAGCCTCATTCCTAGCTTGGTACAATGTGGTAAGTGTATCCCAAGCATCCTTAGCTGTTCTGCAAGAGCGAATATGAGGAATAATGGCACATTTGATAGACAAAGCTATCAATGCATGTGCCTGGGCATCTCTGCCATCCCAACAAATCTACTCTACAGTAGGTGTAGCACAAACAGCAACACGAATAGGAATCTGCACAATATCATCTTCGACACCATCTTCATGAGCTCCAGCACCTGTATTCGCAGTACCTGTTGTTACAGGTGTAACAGGACGTCTTTCAACACCCTGCACAATGTTCCACAATCCTTTTGCAACCAATACATGTCGCATCATATAAGCCCATAATGGGTAGTTGGTACCATCCAACTTATCCTTAACAGCCAACATATGGAATACATCACTGCTTTCAGCCATGGCCGGTGACTAAAATACCTTGATGCAAAAAATTTATTGTATCTCAAAAAGTTGAACGGAACTACCCAGACGAGTTCTGCTAAACCTGCAGCAGACTTCGAGACGCTTATATTGGCGAACAGAAACAGGTATATACCTTTGGCACAAAAAGAGGAAATAACCTGCACAAGCGCTGCGATAGTGCGTTTGGAGGCCGAAACGAGCTCACCAAAATTCGTACGATTCTGAGACTACAAACGGATGAGTGTCGACGATGCCCTAGATGAAGCAACGACCTGCTCTGATACCAATTGTTGGAGTTAGACGTCTGCGGAAGCACGCGAATAGCACAAGGAAGAAGAAGAATCTTGGAGCACAAACACACAATATTGAATGTATTACTAGAGAATGTACAAAGATAAGTAGCCCAGTAGGGCAATAGGTGTAAATACAAGCCGGGAGAAAAAAACCTCCTAAAGAGGGAAAAAAGTGCCCTGGCGGTCCTAGTGTGTTCACACACATCCCTACCTAAATATATCAACACTCATTTTGTAAGTGAGTAATAGAGCTACTAGGCTTTGGTGAATTGACCCATCGTAAGAATCCATCCCGATTATGTTGGCTATAATCTTCAAGATAGAATTCTTTGAGCATCTCCTTTCTAAAATCACTCCAAGGAAGACTATCATATTGAGTGACACGGTCTATGATAGAGCTATCAACAATTCGTTCAAAGAATGATATCAAAAGATCTTCGGGAAGACCAAAAATCGTAGCTTGCTCTTCAAACAAATCTAAGTATCTTGTGATGTTGATGCCATTGAATTTTCCCTTCTCTCTCAACATAGAAGAGACTATTCTTTGGCCTTGTTTCTGAACAATAAGGGATTTGAATCCTTCCTCCATCTTATGTGAATAAGCAAGTGCTGCACAATGCTCTAGATTTCTCACAAATGTGTTTACTTCACGACGAAGATGTGCAAGATATTGTGAGAAATCCAGTGCAACACTCGACTGATGATGATGACATGATGAGGATGAAAAATATGAAACAAAGGATATGGATCACAACCTCCCAACAAGATCAGAAGCAAATTCCACGAAGTGTTTCACGTCGGGTTCAAATGTGGAGGTGATCGCAATCCAGGTAGATAGAGTCCGGTCGTGGCACACACAGGGTGTATCAAGCTAATGAATGTTGGAAGGTTTAAGGACATGAAAGTGAAATTAATGTTGAGTATGGAGAAGAGAGAGATGTTGAAATGATTATGGGAATGGGAATGTAGGAGTGCAAGTTAGATATATGAACATGAATGATAAGAATGAAAGAGAACCATACACACGAATCAAATTTGGAAGGAAGAATGGTCCATTGAAGGAGCTTCTTAAACACTTCCTAATTCTAATCCATATGCATAGTCTTCTTTGGATGATATGTATGCATGACGAGAATAGATGGAATCCTTACACATAAATCAGTTTCGAAAGGAAGAATGGTCCAATATTGAGCTTCTTATACACTTTCAGAAACTAATCAATGTGTATGGGTATGTATGGATTATATGCATGCAAGTGAATTATGATGATAGAGTTTAATCACAAGCTCAATGAAACATCCTCACTGGCTCAACGCAATACTGCGGAGCCTTCTCACACATAGAAGAAAATAGAAGACATGTAAAAATACTTAAGAGACTGAGAGACAAGAGACAAGAGACAAGTGACAAGTGACATGAATTAAAAGGATTTGAATTAAGATACATGTATAAGATCGTCCTGATACGTCAAGTTAAGCAGTCTACTGATCAAAGGCGATTCCGACCTTCAAACCATGACAGTTCAACCGAATGTCACGCATAAGAAGATGAGTTCCACTTAATTGACCCTATGTATGTCTAGGTTTGTAACGTCTAACTAAAGAAGTTTAAGACTCATTAAAACCAGCTCTAACTCACTCACACGCTCCACCGAGGGTGAGTCAAGATAGAGATGTTGGTTTCAAGAGCCTATCCTAGATTGGAGTTCTAACTTAAATTCAAAACTAGGTACTATACTCATACTAGCCCACCTTGGATCCTCACTCGCTCAACTGAGGGTGATCGTCTCAAGGAAACCTTAAGCTAGCAAGAGCCCTATGGATGCCTAACAATGATGCTCTAGGAGTTTGGAGGGGGGTTTATATAGTTTTTTGAATGAATTCGGGCCCTTGGATCTAGAGAAATCAACTCTCAACTCTAGGATCACTACTTTCGATTACAACCATTTGATTAATCAAATCAGTGGCTTGGAATTGTTCTTTCTATCAAATCTAGTGTAAAGGAGTGAAATTTAGGCACCTTCATTCTCCACCATTGGATCTGGGGATGATCTGGACTGTCGGATCAGTGTTGATATCAATTCGGATAAGATAAGCCACTATTTTTGGAGAAACTTTGCATTATTGATCTTTAACTATCAAAAAAGTCTTCTTTGATGAAAAAACTCGTGGATCCTCCTTCCTTTATGCTTTAGTGCATCTCCACCCTTGAATATGAGCTCATCTTGACCGTACAACATGGTTCAATCATATTTTTCCATGTGGCAGTCCTTCAAGCCTTCAATTTTCTTATTCTAGAAAACTGCGGTGACCTTGAAAACTGGATTTTGTGCTCTTTGACCCTTCAAATATCCTTTGATGAAAATAAAAGTTTATAGGTCTATGTTTTGAAAGGCCTCCTTTAGGAATATGCAAAAAAAACTCCCATCTGAATCTTCCTTGTACAAGTTTGACTACATTTGGAAGCTTGCAAGGTGGCATTAAGGTGCCTAGAAAGCTCTGATAGCCTTGAAACTTTGTACAAATATGTAGCCACATATGGTCTTTATACATGCCAAACCATATGGCTAACAAAAATTCCTATACAAATTTTGTAGGGTCTAAGTGGAAAAATTATATTTTTTATAAAATGCACATGGCATATCAATATGCTAGAAAATCCATTTTCATGTGAAATTCGGGCTATAGACTGTCTTTGATAGGTTTACAAGTATATGAATTTTCATGTGATTTGGAGACATTGAAATTTTTGCCCTAATTTCCAAAGTTTGCCAGCTTTGACTGCTACCCTGGATTTGCTCGATTTCTTCCAAAGTTTGCATGTGAAATCCCTTTGACATCTTTGATGCATCTTGGACTTCTCAGGGAATTCTAGCTACCTTCACCGAATGTGTTTCATGTAGGCCTTCATGAGTGAGAGAGGAGAGAAAATCTCGTCGACAACGATGTGATTATTGCTTCTGGCATTTTATGTTGTGGGCTATATAAGCTCATAGACTATGAAAGATCTATAAATGATTTTGCATGTGCAATAAATGATTCTCAGGCTATATCAGATGCAAAGCTTTGGCATGCACGCTTTGGTCGTCTGAATTTTGCTAGTTTGTGAAGGCTGTATTTTGGGCAAAATGCAGTGTTCGTCTTTTCCAAAAGATGGTTCAGTTCGGGCTACTCAAAAATTGCATAGTGATGTCTGTGGTCCTATGCAGACACCTTCTTTTGGGAATTATCTTTACTTCATGACTTTCATTGATGATTTTTCCAGGCATGCATGGGTATATCCATTGAAGGCAAAGTCCAAAGTGTTCATGTGCTTCAAACAGTTTTTGGTTTTGGCTGAAAATCTCTGAGCATGTAAAATAGGCACCCTCCGTTTTGATCGAGGGGGGGAGTATATGTCTTCTAATTTTAATACATTTCTGGCTGAACGTGGGATAAAACACCAGTGCACAGTGCCGTATACACCTCAACAAAATGGAGTTGTTGAACGAAAGAACAGATCACTCATGGAGATGGCGAGGTGTATGGTCAAGAGTCAGGCTTTACCACATAGTTTCTGGCTTGAGGCTATCATGTGTGTAGCATATGTATTGAACAGGTGTCCCACTAAAGCGTTGTAATCTATCACTCCATATAAGGCTTGGCATGACCACAAGCCATCTGTTGCTCATCTGTGTGTTTTTGGTTGTTTGGCATATGCATTAGTGTCTAAACAACATCGCAAAAAATTGGATGATAAAGTAGTAAAATGTATTTTTGTTGGGTACAGTTCTGAAAGTAAAGGCTATTGTCTGTATCATCCACAGACTAAACGCATCTGGTTAGCCGTGATGTTGTTTTTGTGGAAGATGCTATTCAGCCATTGCTTTCATGTACTAAGGAGACATCTGTTAGCTCCAAAGACATGTATGATACTTTGCTCCCTCTTTTTAGAGGTGGATAGTCTAGTGGTGGTCCTAATGAGGCAACTTCTGAGCCTTTGCAGGTTTTATGTGATGATGAAGATAATTCCATTTCCGATGCAGATGTACATGATGCACTTATTGATGAGAGCACTGATATTGAGCAAGCAAGAAATATGCCAAATTGGCTGGTGCAGACCTTGGGTGACAGCAAATTAGATGCGCCTCTCTCATATTGTACTCGATTAGGCTCCCATAGTGCCTCTTTTGCATCAGATTGCTATGCTATGGCTGCATCTAGTCTCTGTGATGAGAATGAGCCTGTTTCGTTTGATGATGCACAAAATTCAGAAAATTGGTTGGCTGTTATGCAATCTGAATATGATGCTATAATGAAGAATGGTACTTGGTCTTTATGTGACTTGCCTCCTGGCAAGAAGGCCATTGGCACTAAGTGGGTATACAAGCTGAAGTGTAAACGTGATGGTATAGTTGACAGGCATAAGGCTAGGCTTGTTGCAAAGGGTTATGCGCAGGAAAGAGGCATTGATTTTGATGAGACCTTTGCACCTACATGCCGTATGACTACTGTTCAGAGCATTTTGTGCACTTGCAGCCCCTCATGGTTGGAATGTACATCAGTTGGACATTAAAACTGCATTTCTGGATGGAGACTTGCATGAAAAATTGTATGTTTTTCAGCCCCATGGCTTTGTGTAGAAAGGGCATGAAAACCAGGTGTGCAGGTTAAAGAAAGCATTATATGGTTTAAAGTAAGCACCATGTGCTTGGTATGAGAAGATACATGCCTATATGATTGCACATGGTTTTGAGAACAGTCCAACTGAAAGTACCTTATATGTTAAGCGTGCTAATGATGTGCTTCTGATCATTGTTGTCTATGTTCATGCTGCTCATTGGTCCTATTGAGAAGCATATTGCTGATTTTGAGGCTGATTTACATGCATCATTTGAGATGTCTGATTTGGGGCATTTGCATCACTATTTGGGCATTCAGTTTATGCAAGTTGATGGTGGAATGGCTTTGTGTCAAACAAAATATATTGACACATTATTGAAGCATTTTGGCCTTGAAGATTGTAAGCCTATTGCCACTCCTATGGAGACAGGTTTATGATTGAGACTTCATGATGCTGGAGATGCATTTGATGTTGTCCTCTATCAGCAGGCTGTTGGATGCCTGATTTACTTATGCATTACTAGGCCAGATATTCAGTTTGATGTCTCACAGATGAGCAGGTTTATGCATTGCGCAGGTGTCAAGCATTGGCAGGCGGTTAAGCGCATCTTTCACTACTTGAGTGGTACTTAGCTACTTGGGTTGTTTTATCCCAAGGGGGGATCACTACCGCTAGATTTGCATGCTTTTTCTGACTCAGACTGGGCTGGTTGCTATGACAGTCGTGTGTCCACTAGTGGCTTTTGCTTCATGCTTGGTAGCTCATGTATATCTTGGTTGAGCAAGAAGCATCCTACTGTGGCCACTTTCGATTGTGAGGCTGAGTATAGGGCAGCTTTCACAGCTACTGTTGAGTGTGTGTGGCTCAGATGCCTTATGGCTGATTTGGGTGTTGGTCAGTCTTCTGCCACCACCATCTTCACTGACAGTCAGAGTGCATTGGCAGTTGCGAGGAACCCTGCATTCCATGCTCTCACTAAGCTCATTGAGGTGCATTATCATTATGTCAGGGAGAGGTTCTCTACTGGGGAGATCAACTTGGCATATGTGCGCACGCAGGAGAACATTGCAAACATTTTCACGAAGGCTCTACCCAGGGAGAATTTTGAAGCTTTCCGCAAAGCTTTGGGCTTACTTCCTTTTGTGGAGTGATTTCCACATAGCTTGGCCCTTCCTTATACATGAGTGTCGACTACTTGTTCACCGCATCACTCCCAGGGGGGATTTGTTGATATATTTAGGTAGTAATGTGTGTGAACACTCTAGGACCACCGTGGTAGTTTTTTCCCTCTTTAGGAGGTTTTTTTTCCATGGCTTGTATATACGTGTATTGCCCTAATGGGCTACTTATCTTTGTACATTCTCTAGTAATACATTTTGTATTGTGTGTTGTGCTCCAAGCTTCTTCTTCTTCCTTGTGTTGTTCGCATGCTTCCGCAGACATCTAACTCCAACAAGAAGACCAGTCTAGGCAAAACAGGGCCATTATGTGTGTTGTAGATCAGGCTTTCATAGCTAGTGAGAAGGGAAAAGGTAAATGGAGCTCATCTACTCGTAAGCAAAAATCTGCAAATGCTACACATTCGAAGAAGCAAGACAAAGATGAGAAGAAATCAGAAAAGCAAAAATTGTTTTGCAAATACTCTAAAGCAAGTGATCATGTCATTAAGAGCTGTCCAAAACTGGCTTCTAAAGAGGCAAAGAAGAAAGAGGCCAGAATGGTTGTTGCAAAGGGCTCTATACTAAAAACAGAGTTTGCTAATCTTGTGCAGAATGATCTTAGAATGAGTGTCTACTATTGTTTGTAATTTTGACCCATCTTCTCATAAATAGTGTATGCCTATAGTAGAATCAGATGTTTGGTATTTTGATAGTGGGGCAACCAAACATATTACCTCATAGCATAGTTTCTTCACTTCACTTGAGCCTGCCCCTACAAAGAATATTGTCACATGTACCAACAACTCCTCTTATCCACTTATGGGAGTTAGTAAGATCATTCTAACTATTTCTCATGGTAGTTCTTTCACTTTATCGCATGCTTCATTTGTCCCAGGGATCAAGAAAAATCTCTTATCAGTTTTTGCATTAGCCAAGATTGGCTTTGGTTGTGAAATTTGTGATGATAGATGTACAATTCATGATCTGTCAAATGGCGACATGATTATTGCTTCTGACATTTTATGTCGTGGGCTGTATAAGCTCATAGAATATGAAAAATCTATGAATGGTTCATCATGTGCAGTACATGATTCTCAGGCTATGTCACATGCAAAGCTTTGGCATGCATGCTTTGGTCATCTGAATTTTGCTAGGTTGCTATGCCTGCAGAAATCTGATATGGTGTCCTCTTTGCCCAAAATTATGGCACCCAGTAAACATGTTTGTGAAGGTTGTATTTTGGGAAAAATGCACATTCCTTCTTTCCAAAAGATGGTTCAGCTCAAGCCACTCAGAAATTGTAGCTTGTTCACAGTGATGTTTGTGGTTCTATGCAGATACCCTCTTTTGGAAACTATCTTTACTTCGTGACTTTCATTGATGATTTTTCTAGGCATGCATGGGTATATCCATTGAAAGCAAAGTCTGAAGTGTTCATGTGCTTCAAAAAGTTTTTGGTTTTGGCTGAAAATCCATCAGCATGTAAAGTGAGCACCCTCCACTCTGATCGAGGGGGGGGGGGAATATATGTCTTCTAAATTTGATGTATTTCTGGCTAAACATGGGATAAAACATCAATGTACATTGCCGTATACACCTCAACAGAATGGAGTTACTGAATGGAAGAACAGGTCACTCATGGAGATGGCGAGTTGTATGGTCAAGAGGCAGGCTTTACCACATAGTTTTTGGCTTGAGACTATCACATGTGCAGCATATGTACTTAACAGGTGTCCCACTAAAGCATTGTAGTCTATCACTCTATATGAGGCTTGGCATGGTCGCAAGCCATCTGTTGCTCATCTTGTTGGGTTCATTCTAAAAGCAAAGGCTATCATCTATATTATCCACAAACTAAATGCATTTTGGTTAGCCATGAGGTTGTTTTTGTGGAAGATGCTATTCAACCTTTACTTTCATGTATGAAAGAGACATCTATTAGCTCCAAAGACATGTATGATACTTTGTGGCCTCTCTTTACAAGTGGATAGTTTAGTGCTAGTCCTAATGAGGCAACTTCTCAACCTTTATAGGTCTCATGTGATGATGCAGATCATTCAATTTTTTATGCAAATCATTCAATTTTTTATGCAGATTTACATGATGCACTTGTTGATGAGAGAGATGATATTGAGGAGGCAAAAACTATGCCAAAATAGATGGTGCAAACTAGATGCATGACAACAAATTAGATGCATCTTTGTCATACTATACTCGTTCAGGCTCTCATAGTGCGTCTTTTGCATCGAATTGTTATGCTATGGCTGCCCCTAGTCTCTATGATGAGACTGAGCCTGTTTTGTTTGATGAAGCACAAAATTCTAAACATTGGATGGCTGCAATGCAATCTGAATATGATGCTATCATGAAAAAAGGGACCTAGTCTTTATGCGACTTGTTTGTTGGCAAGAAGGCCATTGGCACTAAGTGGGTATACAAGCTGAAGCATAAGCCTAATGGAACAGTTGATAGGTATAAGGCTAGGTTTGTTGCAAAGGGTTATGCTTAGGAAAGAGGCATTAATTTGGATGAGACCTTTGCTCCTACTTGCCGAATGACTATTGTTCGTAGCATCTATGCACTTGCAGCTCATCATGGTTGGAATGTACATCAGTTGGACATTAAAACAACATTTTTGAATGGTGACTTGCATGAAGAAGTGTATGTTTTTCAAAACCATGGATTTGTGCAGAAAGGGCATGAAAACCAGGTGTGCAGGTTAAAGAAGGCATTATATGGTTTAAAGCAAGCACCACATGCTTGGTATAAAAAAATACATGTGTATCTAATTTGGCATGGTTTTCAGAACAGTCTAATTGAAAGCACCTTATATGTTAAGCGTGCTAATGATGTACTTCTGATCATTGTTGTGTATGTTGATGACATGTTGCTCACTGTTCCTCATGAGAAGCATATTGCTGATTTTAAGGTTGATTTGCATGCCTCATTTGAGATGTCAGATTTGGGGCATTTGCATCATTATTTGGGCATTCAATTTATGCACCTTGATGGTGGAATGGTAAGGGGGATCACTACTACCATATTTACATGCTTTTTTTTACTCTGACTAGGCTCGTTGCTATGACACTCATGTGTCCACTAGTGGTTTTTGCTTCATGCTTGGTAGCTCATGCATATCTTGGTTGAGCAAGGAGCCTATTGTGGCCACTCCCAGTTGTGAGGCTGAGTATAGGGCAGTTTTCACAATGAGTGTTGAGTGTGTGTGGCTCAGATACCTTATGGATGATTTGGGTGTTGGCTAGTCTTCTGCCACCACCATCTTCATTGATAGTCAGAGTGCATTGGGAATTGCGAGTATTCCATGCTCACACTAAGCACATTGAGGTGCATTATCATTATGTCAGGGAGGGGTTCTCTGTTGGAGAGATCAGCTTGGCATATGTGCCCACACAGGAGAACATTAGAGACCTTTTCACAAAGGCTCTGCCTAGGGAGAAGTTTGAAGCTTTCCGCAAAGTTTTGGGCTCACTTCCTTTTGTGGATTGATTCCACATAGCTTGGCACTTCCTTATACATGAGTACTAGCTCGTTGTTCAATGCATCACTCCGAGGGGGTATTTGTTGATATATTTAGGTAGTGATGTATGTGAACACACTAGGACCACCGGGGCACTTTTTTCCTTCTTTGGGAGGTTTTTTTCCCCCGACTTGTATATACGCCGATAGCCCAAAGGGTTACTTATCTTTGTACATTCTATTGGTAATACATTCTGTATTATGTGTTGTGCTCCAAGCTTCTTCTTCTTGCTTGCACTAGTCGCGTGCTTCCATACACACCTAACTCCAACAATATTAGAGCATGTTCAGCTCCTTCTCAAGTTTCGGTTTTTTGTGTCGCGATGCGCACACACTTTTAACAATGCAAATCAATTTCGTAGCATATAATAATGAATTTCATCAGCCAAAAAGAATTTCCATCAGATGCATTGATGTTTTACCCCCATTTCAAAGCCATTTGTCTAGTCAAAATTGCCATCAGAGTGATGGTTTGTGAGCTCAAACTAGCATTCATTTCATCTTTCGTCGACGTAAAGATTTTATCACATTCTTGTTCTTTAGTGAAATGGCCTGCAGCAATGACTTGTTTGGCATGCTTCAAGTTGAAGATAAGCTTGATGGGATAAACTATCCAATGTGGTCTTACATGATGAAGCATGTTCAAACAAGCTTTTGACTTTATGCACGGATCATGATGGTGAATACATGTCACATGAGTCTAATTCTTTTCTTTGTGAAAGAGGAATTTCACACCAATGTACGGTGCCATATACACCTCAGCAAAATGGTGTTGTCGAGCATAAAAATAGAACACTCCTTAAAATGGCACGATGTATGGTTAAAGGAAAGCACCTTCCTGACAAGTTTTGGATGGAAGCAGTCATGTGTGCAAACTATGTGTTGAATCATTGCCCTACAAAAGCATTGAGAGTCATCACTCCTTATGAGGCTTGGAATGGACATAAACCTATGGTTAGTTATATGAGTGTGTTTGATTGTTTGGCATATGCTCTTATGCCATCACAACAACATCACAAACTTGATAACAAGGCAAAGAAATGTATATTTGTTGTTATAGTGTTGAAACTAAGGGATATTGTTTGTACCATCCATTGACAAAGACAATTATTGTGAGTCGAGATGTGGTATTTGCTGAAAATTTAGTTTTCCCTCTACTTGAATGGAAAAAATAGCCAATAGTTAGCTCATACGGTGTGTTTGATACACTCATGCCTTTCCAAAGTGGTGCAATTGACAATGGCCATGTAGAGCAGACAACTGAGGCTCAAAGGGCTAAAAGATTCCACCAAAATAGAGCTGAAAATGTAGAGAATTTCCAGCCAACCATGGCTGAAATTTTTTAGCAAAAAATTATCGAAACTATTGGAAATTTCTAGCCACATATGAATGAACATTTGTGTCAAAATATGACTGAGAATGAGCATGAATTTCAGCCCACGCATGATATACATGTTGATGATGTATTACATAATGAACGCATGTCTATCAAGGGTGCACAAACGATGCCAAAGTGGATGAAAAAAACTTTGCAAGATAGCAAACAAACTTTGAAGGATAGCAAATCGAGTGCACCTTTACTTTGTAGAACAAGATCAAGCTCTCACCATGTATCAAGTAATTTTGTGAATTATTCTCTTATTGCAACAACATCTAATGAAGAGCCACTTACTTTTGAAGATGTATGTGATAATCCACGATGGATGAGTGCTATGCAATCAGAAATGGATTCCAGACATATGAATGGTACTTGGGAGTTATGTGAATTGCCAAAAGGAAAAAATGCCATTGGTGCAGAGTGGGTTTACAAGATTAAGAGTAAGTCTAATGGGAGCATTGATCGCTACAAAGCTAGATTGGTTGTCAAACGATATGCGCAACAATATGTGTTGACTATGAAGAAAATTTTGCACCAACTTCACGCATGACTACCATTCATACCGTGGTTGCATTGGTTGCCCATCGAGGTTGGAAAGTACATCAATTGGACATAAAGACAACTTTCTTGAATGGTGATTTGCAAGAAGAGGTCTATGTGAAGCAATCTCCTGGATTTGCTATGAAAGGGAAATAGCATATGGTTTGTCACTTGCACAAAGCTTTGTATGGTTTCAAGCAAGCTCCACATACATGGTATGAGAAAAATCATAAGCATTTGATTGCTCTTGGCTTCACATGTAGTCCAATTGAAAGCACCCTCTATGTATGTAAAGTTGGGGCTGATCTTACAATGCTTGTTCTTTATGTAAATGACATATTCTTGATTAGTTCATGTGATGCAAAACTTGAAATTCTTATGGTTGATTCGCAACATACTTTTGATGTCACTTATCTTGGTCTTTTGAGCTATTATCTTGGAATCCAGTTTGTATCCGTTGAGGGGGTAATTGTTATGCACCAAGCAAATTATGTTGAAAAACTACTTCAATGTTTTGACTTTGAGGATTGCAAGCCAGTTTCCACATCGGTTTATATAGGATTTAGGTTCTTAGTTGAGGATTCTAGTGATGCATTTGAAACTTCTCTTTATCAGTAAGATGTGGGATGTCTTATATATGCATGCAACAGAAGGTCGGATATATAGTATGGAGCGCTTAGGTCTCTTTTACGTTAGAGATATTAAGCCATGCTTGCATGATTTTACAGATAGTGATTGGGTTGGTTGTTATGATACTGGTGTGTCCACTACTGCCCTAATTTCTTTTTCCTTGGAGACTCATGCATATCTTGGCTGAGTAGGAAGCAACCTGCAGTGGAAACATTGAGTTGTGAAGCTGAGTATAGGGCAATTTTCATATCTACAGTGGAGTGTATATGGCTAAGATGCCTATTGATGGATCTTTGCATGGAGATTGATGCTGCTATGCATATTCTCAGTTATAGTCAAAGTGCATTGTTTGTTGCACAAAACCTAGTGTTGCATGCATGGACCAAACATATTGAGGTGCATTATCACTATGTGAGAGAGCGCCTTCATGTCGGAGATATTGATTTGGTATATGTTCCTACACAAGATAATGTGGCAAACATATTCACCACAGCTCTTCCACGGGAAAAGTTTGACGTTTTTCAAAAAGCTTTAGTCTTATTACCTTGTGGGGGTTGATTCATCACTCCATGTATGTGTTCACATCATTCACTCGAGGGGGGTTTGTTACACTTATGTGTTCCTCGAGTAGCTTTGATGTGTTACTCTAGTGATAGCTAGAGGTTTTTCCCCATGTTACCACATACTTGCTACACTCATATGTGGTGGTAGTTTGCACTTAGGGATATTATTCACCTCTTACTCAGTTTTAGACGTGTCTCTCTCACTTCTAAACAAACCCAAGAACCACCATTTCTATTGTTATATTTAGGTAGTGATGTGTCGAACACACTAGGACCTTCGAGGCAATTTTTTCCCTCTTTAGGAGGTTTTTTTTTCCTTGGCTTGTATATATGCCTATTGCCGTAATGGGTTACTTATCTTTGTACATTCTAATCGTGATACATTCTGTATATATTGTTGTGCTCCAAGCTTCTTCTTCTTCTTCCTTGTGTTGTTCACGTGCTTTCGTAGACCTCAAACTCGAACAATTGGTATCATAGCAGGTCGACACTTCATCTAGGGTGTCATCAACACCCCTCTGATCACAATCTCAGACTCACACAAAATTTGGTAAGCATACTCAAGGTGATTAGGAGATTAAAGTTGCTTCGCATTGTGGTGTCGAAATCGCCATCTGAGTTCGTTTTGGCCTCCAAGCGCACTAGTGTAGTGCTTGTGCAGGCTATTTCATCTTTTTGTGCCAAAGATATATACAGGTTTTGATTCACCAATATAAGCATCTCAAAGTTTTCTAGAGGTTTAGCAGAACTCGGTAGGGTAGTTCTGTTCAACTTTTTGAGATACAGTCAATTTTTTGCATCAGGGTATTTTAGTTAGTGGCCATGGTTGAAAGCAGTGATGTATTTTGTATGTTGGTTGTTGAGGATAAGTTGGACAGTACGAATACCCATTGTGGGTTTATATGATGCATCATGTATTGATTGCAAAAGGACTATGGAATATTGTGTAGTCATATTACACCTGCAAACACAATTGTTGAAGGTGATGTAGATGGCGTTGCAGATGATGATATTCTTCATGTTCTTGTTTGTGTTGTTGTTCTTGTTGCACCTACTATAGGGCAAATTTGTTGGGATGGTAGAGATGCTCAAGCACATGCATTGATAGCCTTGTCTATCGAACATGCCATCATTCCTCACATTCGATTTTGCAGAACAACTAAGGATGCTTAGGATATACTTACCACTTTATACTAGGCAAGGAATGAGGCTCGTGTTGCTTACCTCCGAAAAAAATTGGAGAGTGAGCACATAAATGAAGGTGATTCCATGGAAAATCTTATGACAAAGATCAAAGGTTTGAAGGAATAGTTGATTTTTATTAATGAAGTCTTACATGATAGTTCACTTATGCAGATTGTTCTGAATGCTCTTCTCGATTCATATCAAAGTTTTGCTTCCACTCTTCATTTGATGATGAAAGTCAATCCAAATGCCTTAACATTTGAGGTGTTGGTCTAGTTCTGTTGCAGGAAGATCAATCTAGGCAGAAAAAGTCCATTATGCATGTTGCAGATCAAGCTTTCCTGGCTAGTCAGAAGGACAAAGGTAAATGGAGCTCTTCTACTAGTAAGCAAAAATCTAATAATTCTGCACAATCAAAGAAGGATGACAGAGATGAGAAGAAAATAGAAAAGTAGAAATTGTTTTGCATACTATAAAGCAAATGATCATGTCTTAAAGAATTGTCCAAAACTGGCTGCAGAAGAGACAAAGAAAAAAGAGGCTGGAATGGTTGTTGCAGAGGCCTCTACCCACCAAAAATAGAGTCTGCTAATCTAGTGCAGAATGAGGAATGGGCATTTACTACTGTGTGCAATTTTGACTCATCTTCTCTTGAATAGTGTATGTCTGTAGTAGACTCAGATGTTTGGTACTTTGATAGTGGGGAAACCAAACATATTACCTCATAACAGAGTTTCTTTACTTCACTCGAGCCTATCCCTACAAGGAATACTGTCACATGTGCCAACAAATCATCTTAGCCTATCATGGGAGTTCGTAAAATCATTCTGACTACTACTAATGGTAGTTGTTTTACATTGTCGGATGCTTTATTTGTGTCAGGGATCAAGAAGAATATGTTATCAGTTTCATCTTTAGCCAAGATTTGGTAGGCTGTGAAATTTATTGATGACAGATGTACAGTACATGACCTTTCAAATGGCAATGTGATTATTGCTTCTAGCATTTTATGTCGTGGGCTATATAAGATCATAGACTATGAAAAATTTATGAATGATTTGGCATGTGCATTACATGATTCTCAAGCTATGTTAGATGCAAAGCTTTGGCATGCATGCTTTGGTCATCATAATTTTTCCAGTTTGCTATGCCTATAGAAATATGAAACGGCGTCCTCTCTACTCAAACTTGAGACACTAGTAAACATGTATGTGAAGGCTGTATTTTGGGCAAAATGCAGCATTCCTCATTCCCAAAAGATGGTTCAGTTCGAGCTACTCAAACATTGCAGCTTGTTCCCAATGATGTCTGTGGTCCTATGGAGACACCCTCTTTTGGGAACTATATTTACTTCGTGACTTTCATCAATGATTCTTCTAGACATGCATGGGTATATCCATTGAAAGCAAAGTCTGAAGTGTGTATGTGCTTCAAAAAGTTTCTGGCTTTGGCTAAAAAAATGTCGATATTGTATACACCTCAACAGAATGGAGTTGCTGAATAGAAGAACATGTCACTCATGGAGATGGTGAGGCGTACGTTCAAGAGGCAGGTTTTACCACATATTTTTTTGCTTGAGACTATCATGTGTGCAGCATATGTCCCACTAAAGCATTGTATTATATCACTCCATATGAGGCTTGGCATGGTCGCAATCCATCTGTTGTTCATCTGTGTGTTTTTGGTTGTTTGGAATATGCATTAGTGCCTGAAAAACAATGCAAAAAATTGGATGATAAAGGAGTGAAATGTATTTTTGTTGGGTACAATTCTAAAAGCAAAGGCTATCGTATGTATCATCCACAGACTAAATGCATTTTGGTGACCCATGATGTTGGTTTTGTGGAAGATGTTATTCAACCACTACTTTCACGTACTAAGGAGAGATCTATTAGCTCCAAAGACATGTATGGTACTTTGCTACCTCTTTCTACAGATGGAGAGTCTAGTGCTAGTGTTAATGAGGCAACTTTTGAGCCTTTACAGGTTTCATGTGATGATGTAGATCATTCCATTTTTTATGCAAATTTGCATGATGCACTTGTTGATGAGAGAGCTGATATTGAGGAGGCAAAAACTCTACCAAAATGGATGGTGTAGACTTTGCCTTATAGTAAATTAGATGCACTTCTATCATATCATACTCGTTCAAACTCTCATAGTGCCTCTTTTGCATCAGATTGCTATGCTATGGCCGCCTCTAATCTTTGTGATGAGAATGAGCCTATTTCATTTGATGAAGCACAAAATTCAGAAAATTGGATGGCTGTTATGCAATCCGAATATGATGCTATAATGAAGAATGGTACATGATCTTTGTGTGATTTGCCTCTTGGCAAGAAGGTCATTGGCACTAACTAGGTATACAAGTCGAAGCGTAAGCCTAATGGAACATTTGATAGGTATAAGGCTATGCTTGTTGCAAAGGGTTATGTTCAAGAAAGAGGCATTGATTTTGATGAGACCTTTGCTCCTACTTGCCGAATGACTATTGTTCGTAGCATATCTGCACTTGTAGCTCATCATGGTTGGAATGTACATCAGTTGGACATTAAAACTACATTTTTGAATCATGATTTGCATGAAGAAGTGTATGCTTTTTAGCCTTGTGGCTTTGTGTAGAAAGGAAACTAGGTGTGCAGGTTAAAGAAGGCATTCTATGGTTTAAAGCAAGCAACAGGTGCTTGGTATGAAAAGATACATGCCTATCTCATTGCACATGGTTTTGAGAAGTTCCAATTGAAAGAACCTTATATGTTAAGCGTGCTAAGGATGTGCTTCTGATCTTTATTGTGTATGTTGATGCCATGCTACTCACTAGTCCTCATGGGAAGCATATTGCTGATTTTAAGGCTGATCTGCATGCATCATTTGAGATGTCAGATTTGGGGCATTTGCATCATTATTTGGGCATCTAGTTTATGCAAGTTGATGGCGGAATAGCTCTATGTCAAATGAAATATATTGACACATTAGTGCAAAATTTGGGACTTGAAGACTGCAAACCTATTGTCACTCCTATGGAGGCAGGTTTACGATTGAGTCTTCATGATGCTGGAGATGCATTTGATGTTGTTCTATATCGGTAGGCTGTTGGATGCTTGACTTACTTATGCATTACTTAACCAGATATTCAGTTTGTTGTCTTAGAGATGAGCAGGTTTATGCATTGCCCATGTGTCAAGCATTCGCAGGCGACTAAGCGCATCTTTTGCTACTTGAGTGGTACACAACTACTTGGATTGTTTTATCCCAAAGGGGGATGACTACCACCATATTTACATGTTTTTTGTGACTTTGACTGGGCTGGTTTCTATGACACTCGTTTGTCCACCAGTGGATTTTGCTTCATGCTTGGTAGCTCATGCATATCTTGGTTGAGCAAGAAGCAACCTACTGTGGCCACTTCTAGTTGTGAGGCTGAGTATAGGGCAACTTTCACAACAACTATTGTGTGTGTGTGACTCATACACCTTATGGATGATTTGGGGGTTGGTGAGTCTGCCACCACCATCTTCACTGACAGTCAAAGCACATTAGTAGTCGCAAAGAACCTTGTGTTCCATGCTCACACTAAGCATAGTGAGGTGCATTATCACTATGTCAAGGAGAGGTTTTGTGCTAAAGAGATCCGATTGGCATATATGCCCACACAAGAGAACATTGCAAACCTTTTCACAAAGGCTATGCCTAGGGAGAAGTTTGAAGCATTCTGCAAAGCTTTGGGCTTAGTTCCCTTTGTGGATTGATTTTGCATAGCTTGGCACTTCCTTACACATGAGTGCCAACTCCTTGTTCACTGCATCACTCCCAAGGGGGATTTGTTGATATAATTAGGTAGGGATGTGAGTGAACACACTAGGACCACTGGGTCACTTTTTTCCCTCTTTAGGAGGTTTTTATCCCCCAGCTTGTATATATGCCTATTGCCCTAATGGATTACTTATCTTTGTACATTCTAGTGGTAATACATTCTGTATTGTGTGTTGTGCTCCAAGCTTCTTCTTCTTCCTTGTGTTGTTCGCGTGCTTTGGCTGACCTCAAACTCCAACAATTTCAAAAAACCACAATTCTATATATTATTGATTTTTAATCTTTTTTTGCAAGACATCTCTCAAACCAACATGAATATGATACCAAAAGAATTTTATCTTTGATTGGCTTGCTCAAAAGTTGCTGAACAAAGTTACTTGTAGTTATGCTCACATAGTCGCGATTTTCTGCATTCTCTCACATTCACTCTCTTCGTGAACTAATTTTTTTTGTAAGTGTTGCTTTTATAGTCCATGCTCAAAATTGCAATTTTAACTCTTTTTGAGAAATCTAAAATTTTACCTTGGATTTGAGCTTGGTATTCTCTCTTTGCTCTTTTACCCACAAGATTTTATGATTTGTGCAAAATTTTGGTAATCTTACCTTCCTTAGAGACTCGTGATTCTCTGCAAAAAATCGTGTTTTTGGATTTACCTTTGTTTTTGTAATTTTTTCCCCTTTCCTTGATGTGATACCTTCTCTTGAGGTCCAACAATACTTCTCCACTCCTTTGTTCTTGCAAAAAGAATACATTGTGATTTTTCAAAAAATAATTTTCTTTTCCAATAATCAAAAAATTCTTTTCTAACTTCTCTTTTTAAATTTTTTCCATTTTCTCTTCTTTACATTTTAAGTATTGATGATCCACTAAGCTTATCCTTATGTCACAAAAAAGTTTTTCCACTTTGTATCTCAATTTTTTGAATTTTTCCCCCAAACAAAAAGTAAACAATTTGTTTAGGGTTTCATGAAAATAGAGCTAAACAACTGATAAAGAAAAATTTAGATATTGTACTTTGAAATTAGATAAGAACATCCAACTCCTCACTCCTTCTTCTCAAAAAATGAATTAAGAAATCTTTCCCAAAGATAAATACCCAGCTTTTCGTCTTTGCAACACTTGATGATTCACAAAAAATTTGAAAAAGTGTTTGTTACCATCAACTTGGAAGATCTTTCAAGGTCCAAAGCTCTAATAATTGAAAGCTTTGCTTATATCCCTGACAATGTCACCAAAATCTTTGCTCTTCTTTGGAGTTGTCCTCTCCAATCATCATAGTATAAAGGAAATAACAACCTCAAATATTTTAAATTGTTAATCTCGGAATTATACTAAGACCACAACCCCTTCTTCATTAATGGACTCCAAGAATCCTCTTGCAAGATCAAGTTCATCATAGATTTCATAACTTTTACAGAAAATTTGAGGTTTTCTTTTAAATAGAGCTAGACTTAAGCTTTTTTAATATTTTTTTGTGCCTAAAACATGTTCCATTTTTCATAAAGAAGATATTGGTAATATAAAACTTGAAATTCAATA
The DNA here is from genome assembly GCA_020310875.1 of Ceratopteris richardii. Taxonomy (NCBI): domain Eukaryota; kingdom Viridiplantae; phylum Streptophyta; class Polypodiopsida; order Polypodiales; family Pteridaceae; genus Ceratopteris; species Ceratopteris richardii. Next base: position 126,430,994 of record CM035437.1, read on the forward strand.
ATGTACCCTAGAGACAAGACAATCACAATTTTGATGGAACCACATAGTCAAGTTGAACTTAGAAAAGCACGTAATACTCAAGGGACTATTGATCACAACAACAAATCCATCATAAACACTCAAAAATTCATCATCAAATCACCATAGAAGCTAGATGATGAGATTAGAAAAGAAGACAAGAGCTCTCAAGTTATCATTAATCATTAAAGTTACAAAAAATGGATCTCTCTACAAATGAGTTATAATTGACTTAAATTCTATTTCAAGTGTCCCTTTTCACACTTGAAATTAGGTCCTCTAAACTTCTATCCTAAACTTCTACTCACTTGAGAGCTCCAAAAATTTTCAAAAAAATAGATAAGTTATATCTAATCATGAGGAAGAATCTTCCTCATTTTTACATCAATTGGGATCTTCTACATTACAAAATTACAAAATATTTCCTTTTTTATCTTTTTATAAAAAATGCTCTTCCAGACAATGTGAAAGAACTACCATCAGCAGTAGTCATAATGATCTTACGAACTCTGATGACTCAATAAGATGAGTTGTTGGTGCATATGACAATATTCCTTGTAGAGGCGGGCTCAAGTGAACTCAAGAAATTACGCTACCAGTAATATGTTTATTGCCCCACTATCAAAGTACCAAACATCTAAGTCTACTGCATACATACACTATTCATGGGAAGATGGTTCATAACTGCAAACAATAGTACATGCCCATTCTTCATTTTGCACAAGATTAGAAAACTCTGTTTTAGGTGTAGAAGCCTCTACAACAACCATTCCAGCCTCTTTTTTCTTTGCCTCTTTTGCAACTTGTTTTGGACAACTCTTTATGACATGATCATTTCCTTTACAATATCTGCAAAACAATTTCTTGTTTTCTGATTTCTTATCATCTTTGTCTTCCTCTTTTGAGTATCTTGAATTAACAATTTTTTTCCTACTAGTAGATGAGCCCCATTTACCTTTGCACTTCTGATTAGCTAGGAAATCTTGATCTACAATATGAATAATGGACCTATTCTGCCTGGACTGACCTTCCCGCAATAAAACAGAGACTAATTCCTCAAATGTTAAGACATTTGGATTTGTTGGAGTTGGACATCTGTAGAAACACGCGAACAACACAAGGAAGAAGAAGAAGCTTGGAGCACAACTCACAATACTGAATGTATTACCACTAGAATGTACAAAGATAATTAGCCCATTAGGGCAATTCGTGTATATACAAGCTGGGGGTAGAAAACCTTTTAAAGAAGGAAAAAAGTGCCCTAGCTCCTGCGTGGGCACATATGCCAAGCTGATCTCCCCAACAGAGAACCTCTCCCTGACATAATGATAATGCACCTCAATGTGCTTAGTGTGAGCATGGAACTAAAGGTTCCTCGCAACTTCCAATGTGCTCTGACTTTCAGTGAAGATGGTGGTGGCAGAAGATTGACCAATACCCAAATCAACCATAAGGCATCTGAGCCCCACACACTCAACAATCACTATAAAAGCTGCCCTATACTCAGCCTCACAACTGGAAGTGGCCACAGTAGGCTGTTTCTTGCTCAACCAAGATATACATGAGCTTCGAAGCATGAAGCAAAAGCCACTAGTGGACACACGAGTGTCATAGCAACCAGCCCAATCACTATCAGAAAAAGCATGCAAATCTGGCGGTAATGATCCCCCCTTGGGATAAAACAATCCAAGTAGTCGGGTACCACTTAAGTAGCAAAAGATGCGCTTAACCGCTTGCCAATGTTTAACACCTGAGCAATGCATAAACCTGCTCATCTATGAGACAACAAACTGAATATCTAGCTGAGTAATGCATAAGTAAATCAAGCATCCAATAACCTACTGATAGAGAACAACATCAAATGCATCTCTAGCATCATGAAGACTCAATCATAAACCTGTCTCCATAGGAGTGGCAATAGGCTTACAGTCTTCAAGGCCAAAACATTGCAATGATGTGTCAATATGTTTCGTTTGACACAAAGCCATTCCACCATCAACTTGCATAAACTGAATGCCCAAATAGTGATGCAAATACCGCAAATCAGACATCTCAAATGAGGCATGCAAATCAGCCTTAAAATCAGCAATATGCATGTCATGAGGACCAGTGAGCAGCATGTCATCAACATACACAACAATGATCAGAAGCACATCATTAGCACACTTAACATATAAGGTGCTTTCAGTTGGAATGTTCTCAAAACCATGAGATAGACATGTATCTTTTCATACCAAGCACGTGGTGCTTGCTTTAAACCATATAATGTCTTCTTTAACATGCACACCAGGTTTTAATGCCCTTTTTGCACAAATCCACGAGGGTGAAAAACATACACTTCTACATGCAAGTCAACATTCAGAAATGTTGTTTTAATGTCCAAACGATGTACATTCCAACCATGATGAGCTGCAAGTGCACATGTGCTACGAACAGTAGTCATTCGGCATGTAGGTGCAAAGGTCTCATCAAAATCAATGCCTCTTTCCTCTGAATAACTCTTTGCAACAAGCCTAGCCTTATGCCTCTCAATTATTCCATCAAGTTTATGCTTCAACTTGTATACCCGCTTAGTGCCAATGGCCTTCTTGCCAAAAGGCAAGTCACATAAAGACTAGGTACAATTCTTCATGATAGCATCATATTCAGATTGCATTGCAGCCATCCAATGTTCATAATTTTGTGCTTCATCAAATAAAACAAGCTCAGTCTCATCATAGAGACTAGATGCAGCCATAGCATAGCAATCTGATGCAAAAGAGGAACTATGAGAACCTGAACGAGGACGATATGACAGAGGTGCATCTAATTTACTATCATAGAAAGTCTTCACCAATCATTTTGGCATAGTTTTTGCCTGTTCAATATCAGCTCTCTCATCAACAAGTGCACCATGTAAATCTGCATCAGAAATGGAATGGTCTGCATCATCACATGAAACCTGTAAAGGTTGAGAATTTGCCTCATTAGCACCAACACTAGACTGTCCACCTATAAAAAGAGGCAAAAAAGTATCATACATGTCTTTGGAACTAATAGATGTCTCCTTTGTACATGAAAGTGGTGGTTGAATAGCATCTTCCACAAAAACAACATCACGGCTAACGAGAATACATTTAGTCTATGGATGATACAGATGATAGCCTTTGCTTTCAGAACTGTACCCAACAAAAATACATTTTACTACTTTATCATCGAATTTTCTGTGATGTTGTTCAGGCACTAATGCATAAGCCAGACAACCAAAAACATGGAGATGAGCAACAAATGGCTTGCAACCATGCCAAGCCTCATATGGAGTAATAGACTGCAGCGCATTAGTGGGACACCTGTTAAGTACATATGCTACACACATAACAACCTCAAGCTAGAAACTATGTGGTAAAGCCTGACTCTTGACCATACACCTTGCCATCTCCATGAATGACTGCTCTTTCATTCAACAACTCCATTTTGTTAAGGTGTATACGGCACTGTACACTGATGTTTTATCCCACGTTCAGCCAGAAATTCATTAAAGTCAGAAGACATATATTCCCCCCCTCGATCAGAACAGAGGTTGCCAATTTTACATGCTGACATATTTTCAGCCAAAACCAAAAACTGTTTGAAGCACATAAAAACTTCGGACTTTGCTTTCAATGGATATACCCATGCATGCCTGAAAAATCATCAATGAAAGTCACGAAGTAAAGATAATTTCAAAAAGAGGGTGTCTACATAGGACCACAGACATCACTATGAACAACCTGGAATTTCTGAGTAGCTCAAACTAAACCATCTTTTGGAAACGAGGAACACTGCACTTTGCCCAAAATACAGCCTTCACATACATGTTTACTGGGTGCCTCAAGTTTCGGCAAAGAGGACACCATTTTAGAGTTCTAGAGGCATAGCAAACTAGCGAAATTCAGATGACCGAAGTGTGCATGCCAAAGCTTTGCATCTGACATAGCCTGAGAATCATGTATTGCACATGCTAGATCATTCATAGATCTTTCATAGTCTATGAGCTTATACAGCCCACGACATAAAATTCCACAAGCTATAATCATGTAGCCATTTGACAGATCATGAACTGTACACCTATCATCAACAAATTTCACAACCAAGCCAATCTTGGATAAAGCCAAAAGTGATAGCAGATTCTTATTGATCCTTGGCACAAATAAAGCATCTGATAAAGTGAAAGAACTACCATCAGCAGTTGTCAAAATGATATTACCAACTCCCATGATTAGATAAGAGGATTTATTGGTGCATGTCACAATATTCCTTGTAGGGGCAGGCTCAAGTGAAAAGAAGAAACTATGCTGTGAAGTAATATGTTTGGTTGCCCTTCTATCAAAGTACCAAACATGTGAGTCTACTGCAGACATACATTGCTCATGAGAAGATGGGTCAAAACTACAAACAATAGTAAACACCCGTTCTTCATTCTACACTAGATTAGCAGACTCTGTTTTCAATGTGGAGGACTCTGCAACAACCATTCCAGTCTCCTTCTTCTTTGCCTCTTTAACAGCCAGTCTTGGACATCTTTTAATAACATGATCATTTGCTTTAGAGTATTTGCAAAACAATTTATGCGTTTCTGATTTCTTCTCATCTTTGTCTTCCTTCTTCAAATGTGCAGCATTTGCAGATTTCTGCTTACTAGTAGAATAGCTCCATTTACCTTTGCCCTTCTGGCTAGCCAATAAAGCTTGACCTACAACATGCATAGTAGACCTGTTCTACCTAGTCTGGTCTTCCTGCAACAAAAGAGAAACTATCCTGCAACAAAAGAGAAACTAACTCTTCAAATGTTAAGGCATTTGGATTGCCTTTCATCATCAAACAAAGAGTAGAAGCAAAACTCTAATATGAGTTGGGAAGGCCATTCAGATTAGTCTACACAAGTGAAGTTTCAAGAAGGGCTTCATCTTGAAAAATCAATTGTTCCTTCAAATCCTTGATCTTTGTTAGAAAACTATCCATAGAATCATCTTCATTCATGTGCTCACTCTCAAACTGTTTTTGGAGGTAAGCAACATGAGCCTCATTCCTAGCCTCGTACAATGTGGTAAGTGTATCCCAAGCATCCTTAGTTGTTCTATAAGAGTGAATGTGAGGAATAATGGCATGTTTTATACACAACACTATCAATGCATGGGCTTGAGCATCTCTACCATCCCAACAAATTTGCTCTATAGTACGTGCAATAGAAACAGCAACACGAACAAGAATCTATAGAATATCGCCATCTTTGACACCATCTGCATCAGCTTCAGTACCTATATTTATAGTACTTGTGTTCGTAGGTGTAATAGGACGTTTTTCAACACCGGGCACAATATTCCATAGTCGTGTTGTGACCAATACATGACACATCATCTCCTAATCACCCTGAGTATGCGTACCAAATTTTGTGCAATTCTGAGATTGTGACTGGAGGAGTGTTGACGATGCCCTAGATGAAGCGACGACCTACTCTGATACCAATTGTTGGAGTTAGATGTCTACAGAAGCATGCAAACAGCACAAGGAGGAAGAAGAATCTTGGTGCACAACACACAATACTGAATGTATTACCACTAGAATGTACAAAGATAATTAGTTCGTTAGGCCAATAGGCATATATACAAGTTGGGGGGGGGGAACCTCCTAAAGAGGGAAAAAAGTTCCCTGATGGTCCTAGAGTGTTTCACACACATCACTACCTAAATATATCAGCAGGATTTCCTTTCATCATCAATCGAAGAGTAGAAGGAAAACTCTGATATGAATCTAGAAAACCATTTAGAACAGTATGCACAAGTGAATTGTTTGGCAAGTCTTCATCAGCAAAAATCAACTGCTGCTTCAAATCTTTGATCTTTGTCAAAAATCTGTCCATAGAATCTCCTTCACTCATGTGTTCACTCTCCAATTTTTTTCAAAGGTAAGCAACACGAACCTCATTTCTTACCTTGTACAAAGTGGTAAGCGTATCCCAAGCATCCTTTGCTGTCTTGCAAGAGCGAATGTGAGGGATAATGACACGTTTGACATACAAAGCTATCAATGCATGTGCCTAAGCATCTTTGCCATCCCAATGAATTTGCTTTGCAATAGGTGCAACAAGAACCGCACACAAATAGGAATTTGAATATCATCATCTTCAATGCCATCTACATCACCTTCAGTAACTGTATTTGCAGGTGTAGTAGGATATTTTTCAACACCCTACACAATATTCCATAGTCCTTTTGCAACCAATACATGATGCATCATATATGCCCATAAAATGGATAATTAGTACCATCGAATCCATCCTCAATAGCCAACATATGGAATACATCATTGCTTTTAGCCATGATTACTCACTCAAATACCATGATGCAAAAAAATGATTGTACCTCGAAAATTTGAACATAAATACCCTATCGAGCTCTGCTAGATCTATAGCAAATTTAGGAAAGTGAAGCATGGATCAAGGAACTCGAAGATTTCTTTGATCTGCACATGTTTAGTGAGGAATCAGAAGCAAAGGTGACAATTTTGCATCTACGAGGAGTCTCCAAACTATGGTGGAAATCATACATGTAGACAAGAACACGTGAAGGTTCCATCCTCTAGAAAGAGTTTCGAGAGCAAGCAAAGAATTGTTATTGTTCTCCACATTATCAGATGGAAAAGAAAATGGAATTCTACTCCTTCAAGCAACATGAGGATGATAGACATAACTTGTATGTTGAAGAATATAAGGAGAAATTTTTGTGTTTACATAAGTATGCACTAGAAGTTTTTGGAGATGCCTTGAAGAATAAATTTATCGAGGGTTTGCGGGAAGAGCTTTGCTATCAAGTTAGGGGGTCCAGATGTGTAGATTTTCTTGATGCGGTTGCAAAAGCAGAAAACTTTGAGAAGGTGGAGAAGTTTACTATGAAAAAGGCATCCAAATCAAGGTTTATCTCAACAGGACATCGACCCCAAAGACCTATTCCAACAAATCAGAATGGACAAAAATTGACTAACTCTACTAATGGTCAAGGAGAAAAAACTAAGCCAAAGCAGATGGATACACCTAAGATGCAAGAACATGTGCACTGACAATGTGATTCTGATTTCTTGGAGCGGGCTAAAAGATTGGGACTTTGCTTTTGATGTGGAGAACAGGGACATCACACTTTTGAATGTCCAAACAAGGTCATCAACTGTTTTATGCAAGCAAATATAGCTCATCTACAAGAGGAAAACATAACAATTGAGGAAGCGGATGATCAAGGTAAGTGTTCTAACCCTAGATTTCAATGTATGGCAAATTCTTCTCATTCAAGGGCATCGGTGATTAAGATTATGGGGGACATATCCTCACATAAGGTTAGTTTCTTGATTGATTCGGGTTGTACAAATTTTTTCCTTTCACTTGAGTTGGTAGAGGCTTTAGGATTGCACATTAAGATGTAGATGGAAAGACCTATATAGATGGCTAATGGTAGGATACATTATACTCGAGGTTGTATTGAGAATCTTGATTTTATGTTAGGAGAACATAAGTTTTTGGGTACCTTCCATGTAATTGAAATGAGAGAATGTGATGTAATCATTGGAATGGATTGGTTAATTCATAACAGTTTCATGTTTGATTGTGAAAGTGGGATCCTTACTTTGAAAATAGAGGGGAAGGAACATTGTCTTGTAGGCAAGTGTAATTCAGGTTTTTCTCCTATTTCTGCTATAAAATTGATTAGGGGTATTCGATAGGGTTGTGAGACATATTTGGTTTATGTGAATGACCTTTAGGAGAAGAAGAAAGAAGAAGAAATACTCGAATATTTTAGAAAACTATTAGATAAGTACATAGATGTATTTCCTGATGATCTGTCGAGCATGCCTCCTCCTAGAAAAATTGACCATGCTATAGACCTCTATCCAGAAGTGAGCCTTATTGTAGAGCACTTTATAGGTTCAATATTGATGAATTGAAAGAGTTGAAGCTCCAACTTGATGATCTATTGAAGAAGGGGTTGATAAGACCTAGTGTTTCACCTTGGGGAGCTCCTGTTTTATTTCAGAAAAAGAAAGATGGCTCATACAGACTTTGTATCGACTATAGGGGATTGAACAAGAAAACCATAAACAACAAGTATCCACTTCCACACATAGATGAATTGTTGAGTCAATTGATTGATGCCAAAGTATTCACTAAAATTGACTTAAGATCAGGGTATCATCAAATTAGAGTAAAGTCTGAGGACATACCCAAAACTGCTTTTAGAACACGATATGCTCATCATGAGTTCACAATTTTGCCTTTTGGATTGACAAATGCTCCTGCAAAATTTATGTGTTTGATGAATAATATGTTTCATGAATATTTATATTAGTCTTTCTTGATGATATTTTTGTGTATTGTAAGGATGATGATGAACATGCATTGCATCTCAGGAAGACTTTATAGAAACCCAAAGAGCATAAACTATATGGTAAGATGAGTACATGTTTTTTTGCAAAGGGGGAAGTGACTTATATGGGAAGAATTGTTTCTAAAGAAGGGTTTCACATAGATCCTGAGAAAGTTAAAAGCATAGTTGACTGGCCTACACCGAAATGTGTGAGAGATGTGAGAAGCTTCCTTGGTTTGGCACAATATGAGAGGGCACACATTAGGGAGTTTTGTCGAATTGCAAAACCTCTTATAGAATTGACAAAGAAAAATAGAGACTATACATGGAACAATGAGTGTCAAAATGCATTTGAAGAATTAAAACAGAAAATTATCAAAAATTGTGTGCTAAACATACATGAGTTAGGAAAGCCATTTATTGTTGCATGTGATGCTAAATGGAAGTCAAATCGGATGTGTACTTTCACAAGAAGGAAGGGTAGTGGCTTATGAGTCAAGGAAACTAAGGAAACATAAATTAGATTATACAACACATGACTTGGAAATGCTTGCAGTTGTTCATGTGCTTAAAAATTGGAGACACTTATTGCTTGGAGTAAAGTTTGAATTAAGAACAGATCATAGAGCCTTAAATATATATTTGCTCAGCCTTTACTTAACAATAAACAAATGTTGGTGCAAATGCCAAGCCTTCACACTTGGTTAGGCATTGGAAGCATTATGAGCATTTGCTTGAAGACACACAAGAACCATTACTTATTGTTTTCACCATTAATCTTTGTAAAAGTCATTTGACTTAGAGGAATCATGTAAATCCACTGAATTCATCAAGTTAGGAGAATATTGTGTTACTATCTTTCATTGAAAGAATATCTCCTCATTTAGAGGAAGAATTTTTAGGTGAAGCATCTATTTGAATTTCAAATTCAGATTTGTAAAAGAACACTATAAAAGAGACTAAAAGTCTCGTGGCCTTGTGCTCCTCCGATTGCTGAGCTTATTGAAGAACTTTTGGAGTGGCTAAGTAGCTTACATCTTAGTTCGCTTAGACCACTATCATTTGGCATTATTCTTCATGCCAATGATCATGTACACCATTGTTATATAATACATCTTATCATTGATCATTTTTGTTCATCTCTCTACCATGTTCACTCAAAACAGTGTACTTTGAATGCTCATATCTCAGTCATTACTTCATCATTTTCAATTTTCTATGGCTTGTTGGAATCATCTCTAAGTTTTCTACAAGCTAAAAAATTTTGAAGGCAGTCTATTCAGCCAATCGGGAGGAAAGTTTCACGAAGCAGCCACTGGTCTTTCTCTGCACATCTCCTAAAAAGACGGGGGTAATGTTTTACTTTCTAAATTGATTGCTCTATGTATAGTCAATCATTTTATGTGATTCTACTTGGAAACATTAGCTTTCTAAGCTAATTAGATACCCCATAAGAAATTTTTCTAATTGCTACTGTACTATGAGTACTGAGCAAAACTTCCTGTAGGTATCAAGACCAAAATTAGCAACTTTTGGTCATAAGCTAGTTGCAAACTTATCTGTTTTGATCAAAGTATCTGAAGCATCATCTCCAAAGTACATAGGCACTTATTTAGTGTCATTGGAAAGATAAAAGGGCCTACAACACAACTCTGAAGTGAAAGAGGGTAGGTACAAAGCAAGGATTAGCAGTACCAACTCATTTCTTGAGGTGTCCATCCATCTTTCCCAATAGTGGTATCAGACCAACTTAAGGTAAAATGGGAGATGGTTTTCCTTCATTTATTGATAAATTGGACAGGAATAATTACCAAGCATGGTCCTTGAGGATGAAGACATACTTTCAAGGAAGGAGTCTCTATGGATACATATCAGGAGATGAGGAGATGCCCATTTTCAGAAGCAAAGGAAAACCTAAAAGAGAGGATCTTGAAAGACTCAACTCATGGTGTGCCAAAGATGCATTAACAAGGTCATACTTACTTAACTCTATTTCTTACTTCCTTCTTCCACAGATTAGGAACTATAAGACATCCCAAGAGCCTTGGGATACATTGTCTTCATATTTTTCTTCCAACACAAGGGCTAGAAAAAACCAATTGTAGATTGAGTTTACCACTCAAAGGAAGCAACCCAAGCAAAGTATTTTAGAATATGTGACCAAATTCAAGGATGTGGTTGACCAATTGGCAAGCATAGGAGAGGAGATTGAAGAGGAGAAAATTGTGAGACAATAATCAATGGTATTAAGGCAAATGACAAATGGGAAAGCTTCACAACTGCTATGGACTTGTACATGGACATGCCGATTCCAGATCTTACCACACTCATAAGGCAACTCTTTACCTATGAAGCTAAGCTCAACAAAAATGGAGATTCATCAAGAGGTAACAATTCTTCTGCCCTATACATAGATAAAGGCAAGTCTAAAGAGAAAGGGAAAAGCAAAAAGAGTGAAGATGAAGGTACTACTTCTCAAGCTAACTATGCCGAAAGAGGTAGGAACTCAAGAGGTAGGGGCAGAGGAGGTAAGCAAGGTAGGGGGAGATCCTTCAACTCTTCCCCATGTAATATTTGTGGTTTATCAAATCACACCATAGATAAGTGTTACAAGAACTTCAAGAATCAGAGAGCTAGAGGGTTCCAAAGAGGTGGCTAAACACAATCACGAGGAAGGTTCAACCATCATCAAGGCTACAACAACAACTACAACAACAATTACAATAACAACTACCAAGGAGGCTACAAATCAAGGAAAGACTACAACAACTACACAGAGAATCAAGAGGATTCCCTTTTGATTATGAACATGACTTCAAAGCAAGGTATGAATGATGAACATCTCTTCTACACTGACTCAGGTTGTTCAAATCATGTGGCAGGCAATGTAGCTCTTCTCTCTGATCTTGAGGAACCTAAGGGAAAGCACCAAGTGCAAATAGGTGATGACACCAAGCATTCAGTGGTGAAGGTAGGAAATGTTAAAAGCTTTGATGGGAATAGAAATCTGTTGAGCAGGGTTCTTTATGTACCTATAATCACCAAGAATTTGATGAAAGTTGAACATATTGTGGAAAAGGGTTTGCAGGTTAGATTCAACAAATATGGAGCATTGTGGAAGATCCCCAACATGGATTCAAGAGAATTTCCAAGGGAGAAAAGACAGGTAGATTATTTACATTTGAACTTGAAGATACAAGGAGTATTGCACTTTATAATTACAAAGATCAAACATTGCCAGAGCTTGAGATTTGGCATAAAAGATCAGGGCATATTGGTGAGAGAACCTTAAAGCAAATATGTAGAGATCAATGTGTGCTTGGGATACCTAATGTATCCAAGCAACACATGATCTATAAATGTGGTGCATGTCAGTTTGGAAAATCTCACAGGTTACCCTTCTCAAAGAAAGGCTACATGCATGAGGATTACTTGGAGCTTGTCCACACAGATGTGTGGGGACCAAGTAAGGACCCTTCAATTCCTAGATCAAGGTATTATGTATCTTTCATTAATGATTTTAGTAGGTGGACTATCTTATATTTTATGAAGCACAAAGATGAAGTGTTCAGTTGCTTTAAGAAGTATCTTGCACTTGTGGAAAACCAAACAAGAAGAAGCCTAAAAAGACTAAGGTTAGATGGAGAAGGTGAGTACTTCTCAAATGAATTTGAAGCATTCTTGCAGGATAGAGGAATCAAAAGGGAAATTACAACAAGGTATATCCCTGAGCAAAATAAGGTGGAAGAGAGGAGAAATAGGTTGATTGTTGAAATAGCTATGTCAATGCTTAATGAGAAAAAGTTACCAAATTATTTGTGGGTAGAGAGTGTATCTACTGCCACTTATCTTGTTAACGAGTTGCCATCCAAATCACTTGATGGGATGACCCCATATGAAGCATGGCATGGTAGAAAGCCTTCACTTGATCATTGCAGAATCTTTGGATGTGTTGCATATGTGCATATCCCATCTCAAATCAGAGGTAAGCTAGACCCTAAGGTAGAGAAGTGCATCTTCATAGGGTGTGATTTAAATCAGAAAGGATACAGGTTCTATAATCCATCCAACAAAGGTTTTATGGTCAGTAGAGATGTTGTGTTTGATGAGAATGATTCTTGGTTTGAAAGTGAATGTAGGAAAGTAAAGTTGCCTTATGATTTGGAAGAGGAGTTTCCAAACTCACAAAGGAGGAGCCAAACCAGATTGAAGACATCAAATCAGATGATGAGGACATCATCAACCTAGAAGAATTCAAGGTATGGAAATCAAAAGGCAAGGTCAAGATGAAGAAGTTGGAGGACATACCTGAATCATCCAACCAAGCAATTAGAAGATCACAAAGGGAGAGCAAGAAGTCAATCAAATATGGGTATGACACTTCTTTAGTTACTAAGCACTCCATTTATCTTACTAGAGATTTATCATTTGAAGAGCCATCATTATATGAAGAGCCATCATCATATGAAGAGGCAAAGACCAAGGTAGAATGGAAGGAAGCTATGGATGAAGAAATTGAAGCACTCAAGGAAAATGATACTTGGGAGCTAGTGCCAAAAAAGGAGTCTATGAAGGTAATTGGTTCTAGATGGATTTACAAAATCAAGAGAAATTCAGATGGATCAGTAAACATGTATAAAGCTAGACTTGTGGCTAAGGGTTTTGCACAAATCTAGGGAGTTGATTATGAGGAGACTTTCTCACCTGTGGCCAAAATGCCAACCATCAGGGTATTGGTAAGTGTGGCTGCATCAAGGAATTGGAATATGTACCAATTGGATGTAAAAAATGCTTTTCTTAATGGCTGGATCTTAGAGGAGTTTTACATGGCTCAACCTCCTAGTTATGAAGTCTCAAGCAAGGTAAATTATGTATGCAAATTGAAAAAAGCTTTGTATGGATTGAAGCAGGCACCTAGGGCATGGAATCATAGGTTGGATACCTATCTCCAAGATCAAGGATTCAACATGAGCAAAGAAGATACTTCTCTGTTTGTCAAGAGAAACAATTCAGAGGTGATATACCTATGTGTGTATGTTCATGATATCATACTTATAGGTAGTAATGCAAATGGCATCAAGCAGATTAAGAATCAAATGATGGAGGGGTTCAAAATTAGTGATCTAGGGTAACTAAAGTATTTTCTTGGACTTGAGTTAGTCTATACCAATTCTGGAATTTATATTACTCAAAGAAAGTATATACAAGACATGTTGAAGAAGATTCACTTGGAAGAGTGATGCAGACACTTTTCTATACCTCAAGAGAGAAGGAGGCAAAGTAGTCTATATATGCATATATTTAGATGACCCATTTATAATTGAAAGTGATGATGCATGTATCAAATCAATTAAGGCCAAGATTAATACAGGGAGTTCAAAGCCTCTGATCTTGGAATTCTCAGGCATTTTCTTGGGATTGAAGTGATTTATGTGAAGGAAGACATATATCTAGATCAAAGGAATCATCTACTAGATATACTCTACAAATTTGGAATGAGTGGTTGTAAGCCATTCACATAGACTATAGACCTAAAAATTAAGCTTTGTGCAAGTGAAAGACAACTAGTTGAGGATATTACATTACATATAAGCATTATTGGTAGCCTAAATTACGCTACAATTACAACATTAACTTAGCATATGTTGTAGGTTTCCTATCTGAATTTATAAGTGCAACTACTAGTGAGCATTTGAATGCAAAAAGACGAGTGCTTAGGTACATCAAGTATATAGTGATTCAATCCTTATTCTACCCTTATGAAGATGGATTACAAGCAGAATTGTATTTATTGATGCTAATTTGGCTTGCTTCAAGGAGCAAAAAAGGAGTACATCTGATAATGTGTTCATGATAGTATCAAATACCATTTCTTTGATGTCAAAGAAGTAAGCCATAGTTTATCTTTATCATACAAAGGCTTAGTAACAAGCATTAGCCCTTGCTACATGTGAGATCATGCGGCTTAAGAATCCCTTCAAGGATTTGGATGTGTAGTTTGAAGAATTCAAATTATTTGAAGATAAGATTTCTAGCATCTACCCAACAAGCAATCCAATGTTTCATGCAAGAAGCCAGCGCATAAAGGTCCACTATCACTTCATTAGAGAAAAGGTTATGGCAAATGAAGTGGACATTAAATACATCAACATTGAGAAGTAGTTGATTGAAGTTGTGGCCAAGTTTATGGGCTCATCAATGATTGAGAAGTTCAAGGAGATTATGAACATGAAGGAGATAAATGTAGACTATGAACATGAAGGAGATAAATGTAGACTATGAACATGAAGGAGATAAATGTAGACTATGTCACTTGAGCTTGAGGGGGAGTGTTAGTTTTTAAGGCTATTTGCAAGCTCAAGTATTTGAATGGGCTTGAAAATCTCTTATAATGTCATCATACACTTTTAAATGAGCTAATATGAGTCATGATAAGAGTTTGAAGTTTAACCAACTTTGGAATGAGAAAATGTAGGATTGCCATATCTATATATGTGTCAAATTCAAATGAGGGGCACTTCAAATGGAAATTTGTCATTAGTGTATCATTTTTATAAGACACCTCCTGTTAGCTTATGCTACTTGCTTATCTCTACACAGCTCTTGCAAATTCTATAGACATCTGCTTCCGTAGTGGGCCAGTGTATGCCTAATCTTTGTAGAGTTTGTAGTGTTCGTTGTTTCTAATAATGTTGCTCAAAGGCACCTACATGTGCTAGTTGCAACCATTTTTTGTACTCTGGTTTTTCCACACAACAAGCAAGAATTTCTTGCTCACTTTCCTTGTAAATACTCCCAGTCATCATGTGGTATCTTTGTGATTTGAGTACCTCCTCTTCCCTAGTCTTAACTATGGGGTTCTTAGGTCCACATGTGAGGATAAAAACAAGTTGTTTATTCCTCTCTAGAACTACTTCTAGATTGAACAAGTAAGCATCTAGCAATTCATCAAAGACTCCTTGCGGCACTTCTCCCATGGTTAATCATGAAAGATGATCCGCCCAAAGATCGGTCTTTCCCTTCCTAACTACCACTTCAAAATCATATTCCATTAGTAAGACAAATTGTTTTACTAATCTTCCCATATTGCAAGGCTTGTTCACTAGGTATAACAATGCTTGCTGGTATGTGAAAAACTTAAACTTGTTTGCTAGCAAATAATGTCCGAATTTCTTTACTGCATAGATCATCCATAAGCCCTCTCTCTCAGTTGTAGTGTAATTTCTTTTAGTGGTGTTCAGATACTTACTCGTGTATGCTATCAGGAGATTTATGTTCCCTTCTCTAGTTGATTGAGATAAGACACATCCAATTGCATAATTGGAGGCATCTACATGAACATGGAATGGATTATTCTAGTCTAGCATGGTCAAAATAGGGGGTGAGCACAATTTTTGTTTTAGCTCCTTGAAAGAAGTTTCACATGCACCATTCCATTCAAAGTTAGTCAAGAGACTATAAAAAGGCTTTTCAATAATAGCATACATGTGGATAAAGCATCGATAATATCCACAATGTTCCATAAATGCCTGCACGTCTTTGACTATCCTAGGTCTCGGCAATTGTGCTATTGCTCGTACTTTATCCTCGTCAGTTGATATACCATTCTTAGATACAATGTGGTCTAATATCTTACCTTGTCTGACCATGAAGACACATTTCTTAGGATTCAGGCACATGATACTTGAAAGAACTTGGAGAAGCTTGTAGAAGGTTGAAAAGTGTGTTTTGAAGCGATGAAGTTTGGTCAAGACAACCGGCACAAGACCAGCCCTTGAGCTTATGGAGACTCAAATAGATCTTATAGGCATGCGATAAGTGCAAAGAAACACACTATGTACTTTGGAGCATCAAGGAGAATGAGTCGATACAAAACAGATAGGTTCGCGGGTCGACTAGCTCAAAAAACTTACTATCTATGGAAGAGACAATGAAGTTCAAATGCCTATAGCACCCAGCGTGATTACAATTAAAAAAAATCCTTTTATGGGAGTGATAAACATAGGGTTGAGTGTATAGAATGCACAAAAGTATAAGGAATAAGCAAAGTATGCTATAGGAATGAATGCGAAATTCACCGGTGGTACTTCCTATTTTTCAGGAATATGCAGAGATTGACCCCGAGACAGAAAAACCCAAATTTCTCCCAATCTACTAAACTAGATGCTATGAAAATTTATAGGCGTAAAATAGACACTAATACCTTTCCAATGAGCCATCTTGCACTCAATTTGGATCTCTGGAGAGAGAGCACCAGCCTCTGCAAGATTACTATTGGCGAAGAAGATGATGCAGAGAATTGAAGGAGCAAGACAATGATGGTCACAAGTGTATGTATATTGCTTCCATGTAATGTACAAGTGATTTCAAGTCTTTATATAGCCTCTAGGAGTGTTCCACGACTTCTACAAGTAAATTTGAATTCAAATGAAGGTGGGAATGGTTGTTGGAGGGAATCAATTCACTTTCCTACAATCTAGGAAAAGTGAAGATCTAGTTTGATCTACTTTTAGGTGATTGATTGCTTGATTGAATGCAAATTCAACCACCAAAAATTCATGGGATTTTGGCTCTATATTTCTACCTTTACATGTGTAAAGCTCAAGGCTTTTACAATGGTAAATGAACCATCAAAAATCTCTCAAAAAAATACAATAAATGAGCATAAGAAAAAGAACTCTCCAAGGGATATTCTTTCGATGCGATAGCCTTTGATGTAGATCAAATCCACCTCAAGCATAGTGTAATCTTGATGTTCCACCAATACTCTCTACATTTATCAAAGATTTTCCTAAATTTCAGGATGTGTGTTTATCTTATGTGGAAGTGGGCACACAGGTCATCCACATAAACCTCTAGATTCTTCCATAGACAACTTTCTTATGTGGAAGTGGGCACACAGGTCATCCACATAAACCTCTAGATTCTTCCATAGACAACTTTTGAACACATGACATCAAACGTTGAAATGCAGTAGGTGCATTGATGAGTATGAAAGGCATCACCATAAATGCAAAGATACCTCATTTGACAGCAAAAGTTGTCTTGTGTTGGTCTTCACGAGCTATGGCTACTTGATTGTAGCCCAAAAACCCATCAAGGAAGCCATAAACTTCCTTGCTTGCTACGCATTCAAGTAAATGATCCATGATGGGCAAAGGGTAGCTATCCACTATGGTTGTAGCATTAATAGTCTTCAAGTTAATGCATACACGTAATTTCTCATAGTTTCTCATTCTTCTTAGGGACCACTACAATGGGGCATACCCACTCAGTATGCTCTATTTCATATATGAATCCTGCTTCAATCAATAAATCAACTTCTTCTTTTATCTTGGCCAGATAGTTATCATTGTATCTTTAAGGCTTTTGTTTATTTGGCTTGGCCTCTAGTGCATGGAGATCCTATGGGAACAAATGCCTGGGTCCACTCCCTTCAAATCCTCGTAGCTCCAAGAAAATATGTCTCTATATTCTCTTAGTAGTGTAATCAATTCTTGCTCCTCCTCTTCCCTTAAGTCATGTTGGATGTATGTACATTTCTCTTCTCCTTCTTTAACAGTCACTACAATTTTTTTGGTCTTTATCTCAGTTATCATAAGCATCTCCTGTGAGAGCTTCTCTCTTGGGCATTTTCACCATGATTCTTCTATCATCAACTTCGTGCTTCTTAAAATTTTTGGGCACTTCAAATAGTGATTCTCTTTCTTCATCTAGTGGGGAAGGTTTCCTTTGTCCCTTCTTCTTCTTTTCTAGCTTGGTTTCAGTTAGTTGAGTTATTGTACCTTCTTGTTTATGCTCGTTTTGATTTGTTAGTTGAGTTATTGTACCTTCTTGTTTATGATCGTTTTGATCCGTGGTTTTGGCTTCTACCAAGTATAGATATTCCTCCTTCAAAGAGCAAAACAGCTCCATGATGATGGATTCTAAGTCCTCATCATTTACTCATGTTGGCTCTGTAGTTGCATCATCACATTGCTCTAAAACGGGTTCAAACTTTAGAGATTTGACGATGAAGATTGAGATATCATAACCATCCTTGTCACAATGAGGAGTCCATTATTCCTCGTTCACTACTATATCCATGGTGGCTAGTATCTCTACCCAACCATGAGGCTCAAATTCTTCATCCGAAAACACTACACGCGCATAAGTTGGATCTTGGATGGTTCGTGGGTGTTGTTCCATACCTAGGTTCTTGAATTCTAATGATTTTCCGAACGTACATCTTGCTAGCCTTACAGTCTCCTGCAGAGTTTGCTTGAAACTGTGGATAAATGAGGAGGTATTATGTCTTATCCCACTCTTGGAAAACTCTGTGACGAAGGTCTCTAGCATATGGTGGAGTCCCTAAATTTTATTGATTGCGGGGGTTGGAGCCACGTGAGGGCTGTATTCTTCAAAGTTAGTAAAAAAGAAAATGCATTGTATTGAGTGAACATGTCCTCTACTTGTTTTTCCCTCAACACTTGTTTAAACTCCACAACATGGTCATATGATTCATCGGTTCCATCGAACTAATTCTTCATGGATTTATTAACTTTTTAGGCCTTAAAATCCTTGGATGCTCTTTAGGTCTTGGTAGAGGAAAATCATCCCTACCTCTCAGGGGTCTATGTTCCCTTGTTCTTTCTCTTTCCATCCTATCCATGCTACTCCTTTCCTATCTCTTTCTGTGGTGTGCATAGAGCTCACTTCTAGTTGTTCTTTGGGTCTCTCCTTCTGGGTTCCTAACATGTATGAAGATCCTGCTCCCGTTTGGTGATGAAATTTTGTAGGTTTAAGGGAAGGGACGATAGGTTTGCCTTTCTATGTGTAAGCACATCTATTGTGTTAAGTAACTACAAACATCCTTTCTGAAGTGTTGTAAAGGTAAATGATCTTCCCTAGGTTTTTTGGATCCTTGAACTCATAGATAATGATTCTTGAAACATCATTGTGTTTATCCAGTCTAAACCTCCACAAGGCTTTGTCAGTCTCTCTACTTACAAAGAGCTATATACTAGAGTTGCCATAGGGTATCCACTCGTGTGGTGATTATCCTTGATAAGACAAATTTACCTCAAGGTTTCCTAGGCTCTTATTCCTTAAGCTCTTGATCTATGTCTCCAATGTTTGACTTAGGCACAATGGATCTGAATTGATTTGTTTTGTCAAGTAAGTTGGTTACCACGTGCATGGTTCCCTGCTTGTCCATATATGCCCCATTTTTTAATCTGACCATAGTGCGCCCAATCCCAAAGGGTTGTTCTAGATTTTGAATTTGAACTACAGACCTACATAGACCATCCTCATAGATGTGAGCACCTAGTTGGTTGGTCTGAATGTATTCCAATTGGGTTCCATAAAAACCCATTGGTGTTTGTAAATGAGAAAGTTCCTCTTCATCTATAGGTTTCTCCATGATTAAAGACATCTCTGGCTCACTCATATCTGAGCTCATCACGTAGGGGTAATTGCTCGACTGTTGGGCCCAAGACCTTGCAATGAGATTAAAACTGTCCTCTAATGAACTAACAATCTGTCGATCTACTTTCTTGACCTAAGGTTCATGAATTTATCTTCCCATGTTACCCAATGTACATAGTCATAGTAGTGGTTCTTTATGTTCCAATCACTTGTTCTTTTTTAATTCCTTTAGGTTTTTGTCTTTGTTTAGATGATTCTCATCAGGTATAATTTTTCATTGTTTGGATAAGTGGTAGCAACATCAATTTTATGTTCTTTTTCCCTTTTGGTTTTCGTATTTCAAGAGATTACGCTTGTACTTGAATCCCGTAGAGTTTCTTTGACTTAAGTTCTTGTCATCACGTAGGTCTAAATTCTATGGCTACACCTTACCAAACAATAAAATTGACAACAAAAGATATGGTAACTTACTAGCTTGGGTTCCACTCTAGGTACACCCCCAAAAGTACTCTCGATCTATTAGAGTGCCTACTCAACACCACTTCTCACTTGTATACTGGTAGTTTCAGCAACCGTTGGCACCAAAGGCCCTACAAAATCTCAAAAAATTAAGAAATTCGAAAAAGCCTAATTTTACCAATTTAGGTGGAGTGTCATGATGATCCAAAGCAATTGCGATGGTCTAAGACCGTCGCGATGATCCAGACAACATGTGGTGGTGGGTCTCTATCACGATGGTCTAACAGAGTCATAATGCAATGAGGCCATCATGATGGAGTGAGCTAAACGTGATGGTTCAGTGGATCGTGATGGTTGAGTGGATCGCGATGGGATGATATGATCATGATGATGCTAGAGGGCCATGATGGTGATGCACCATCGTGATGGCACGAACCAATCATGATGTCCTGCATTGTCGTGATGGTTAGTCTTTTCATGATGGCATGAACCGATTATGATGGCGAGGATTCAGATGCTATGGTGAGATATGATCACGATGACATGAGCCCATCGTGATGGTTCACATAGTTGTGATGGCATGAGCCAATCACGATGGTGATGCATTGTTGCGATGGCGTGAGCCAATTGTGATGGTCGCAGCCTATCACGATGGCATGAGCCTATCAAAATGGTGTGCCACATAGTGAATTTTGCAAATCAATCTATAGGTCCATTAATGCACAAGGATGCTCTGTATGTTGCTATAGACGTAATGTGAAAACTTTGAGGAAGGTAGCATATTGCGATGGTGTGCACACATGACATGATGATGATGATGAAACAAGAAATAAAACTCAAATACTCACCAATGGCAACCTCTTGTGCACAATGCCTATTTGCAAATCCTATAGCAAAACTTTCAAGCTCACAAAATCACTCACACACACACTCTCTCTCTCTCTCTCTCACTCTCATAAATGAGGGAAATGAGGAATGGTGGGTAGATATGGTGAAAAGTGAAAATTTTAGAAGATGATGGGGAAGTTAGGATATGGATGGTGGATGTAATGGAGGTGATATGAAACAAAAATTATACAAAACAACAACAAACTACTACAAAAGAACTATCTACGTACCTTCCAACACCTATCTCCTAACACTCTTACCATCACATGTTTGTCCTTGAGCTTGTCCCTGGCAACAGTGCCAAATTTGATGTTGCTCTAGATAAGGGTAAGTACCACGTTGAGGAGCTCCACCTCCTTAACTATCAACCCATGGAAGAGTAAGGATGATATGAAGATCATGAATGAGTGAAGTGAACAAAGGTAAAGGTGAGAATCACATTAGTGTACACAGGCATACACACATGTAAGAGGTAATAGGAGAGGTAACGGAAGGCAATAATCTTCTTTGCATTACTCAAATAACAAGAACTCTTCTAGAAGTCTCACATCTCAAACTAGATAACCCCAAAAATGAGCTCTTTAGCTCTATTTATGGTTTTTGAAATGAACTTATAGGTTTCACATATGATGACCGACCTAGTTAAAATTTGTGTTCTATGCTACTTTTGGGGGGTCAAATGAGATCCAAAAAAATATGAAAATTGGTAGGTATGTTCTATCTAAGCTTCTCAAGCATGAGGACTCCTCAGCTTTGTAGAAAATGGAGCATTACATGAAAAAATTTGGTAGTTATATATACAATGGTTAGTGATTAAGATCACTGTTGATGATTCTATCAAATTTTTGTCATTATAAATCAATTATGATTTGAAACTTCATGAGTGGGTCCGCTATGATCTCCTTGCTCTGCTTCTCACATGCTTCCTCTGTGTTGATGCCTTGAGCTACTACTAATAGTATGGTTTAGAGCAAGCTCTTAGGGCATGAAATCAAAGGCTTGTGGAGTATTTGTGCATGTGTGGATACAAGGCAAGTGATGCAGATCCTTCTCTATACCTCAGGAGGGAGGGAGAACTAGTTGTCTACATATGCATATATGTGCATGGATGACTTGATCATAACAAGAAGTGATGATGTAGGTATCAAATGATCAAGGCCAAGTTTGAATTCAATATTTCAGATCTTGAAGTGTTCAAATATTTTCTTGGAATTGAAGTTATTTATGTAGAAAATGGTGTTTACCTAGCTCAAAGGAAATACCTATTGGATGTACTTTATAAGTATGGTATGAGTGGATATAAGCCACTCACACAACCTGTGGATCCAAACACTAAGTTATGTGCATGTGAAGGGCAACCTCTTGAAGATATCTCAATATATAAAAGCAAAATTGGAACCCTTAATTATTCTACCATCATAAGATTTGACTTGTGCTATGTTGTAGGAAATCTTTCTCAGTTTTTGAATCCACCAACTGATGTTCACATGAATGCAGCCAAGAGAGTGCTTAGGTACATCAAGCACACAATCAAACAAGGGTTGTACTACCCTTATGGAGACGGATTACAACCACAAGGCTTTAGTGATGATGATTGGGCTTGTTCAAAAGAGAATAGAAGGACCACATCTATATATGTCTTCATGCTTACTCAAAGATTCATCTCATGGATATCCAAGAAGCAACCTACAATTGCATTATCATCTATTGAGGCTCAGTATAGAGCCTTCGTGCTTACTATTGTGAGAGAAGTGGCTCAAGAAGCTCTTCAAAGACTTGGATGTGGAGGTCAAGGAGTTTACTCTATTTGGATATACGTATCAAGCATTCATTAAACAAGCAACCCTATGTTCCATGCAAGAAGGAAGCACATAGACATCCATTATCATTTCATTATAGAGAAGGTACTAGCAAAGAAAGTGGACATCAATTACATCAGCACAAAGGAGCAACTAGCAAATATCATGAACAAATTCATGAATGCAAGCAAGTTGGAGAAATTCAAGATCAACCTCATCTTGAAGGAGATTAATGGAGACTAGCACTTAAGCTTGAGGGGGAGTTTTAGAAATATAACAAGCTCAATTGTGTATGAAACAAGGCTAAATTCAAGCCCCACATCACTTTACTTTTTGGTAAAGTCTACAACTAATTTTCCTATAGTTTTTTAGCTCAAGATTCCATCTAACTTGATGGAGAAAAGTTGGGGATTTTAGAGGCATGATTTGAATTCAAATTGTACACAGACTTTGGAGCATTATATAAGCAAGATATTTGAAAAAAGTGATGGCCAACCTCTAGGATCATTTGGGAACTTTGTAGGCTCTCATTGGGAGTGCATACTCTAGGTCTAAGCTACCCTGCTAGCTCCTTGTTAGCTCGAATTTTCTCATAGGGAGTGATTTTCGATCACCTATATCTCATTGTGTAGTTGTCTGTTTCATGAGCAAGATAGCTCACCTCGTTGCTATTCTTGGTAAGCTTTATTTTGAGTATAATATTATTCTCAAATGTTCATTCTCTTTGTGTATATCGAGATTGAAAGCTCATTGGTCTATTTCATCATATTTCCAAGTACATGTGTGTGAAGAGGTACACATAGGCACAAGCTTTCTTTTTGGACAATTTCTAGTTTGTCTTGTGCAAGGAGATTGACATAGCTCACATTGTCCAAATTGAGTGATTTATGGCTTCTTGGAGAGTCTATTTTCACTGTGCAAAATTTCAAAAGTTCAATCCTCTATTCGAGAGAGAAGTTCAAGGTTTGGTGAACTGTGATAGTGAACAATTTGGCCCTAAGAAAGGCTCATCAATCGTCTTCTACAACTAGGAGTGGATATAATCCATCAACACACATAATTAACATATATTTGACTCAAAACACATACTTACCACACACCTTATGATGCCATATTAAAAGCACTTGGGATAGACATAACACAAAAAGTCAAATAATTAAAATATGTTCACAAAAGCTTATGCTTTCACATGGTGCATAATGCATACAAAAGACACTCATAATCAATCACACATGCCCATTTATTCAATGTGCACATAATGGTCATAAACACATACACATGTAATTGCTTATTTCACAAACACATGTGTATATGTATAAACAAAACACCCCGTACACCAATTCGACACACTTAAAACACACACATACATGAGTACATATCTGACAATACAAGAATAACTTAAGATGCAGGTTGAGATTGTTGTCAGGATCTTGCTCACGCGCAAACAGAGGTTACGAACACAAAAAACACACAGAATAGAGACAACAAGAGACGAGACTAAACGCAGTATTGGGTGCAATCTCCCCCCATGCACTCTGTTTCGACAGTCCATAGAGTGCATGTATTTATAGGAACTTTTGATTACATCGAAAAGAGTGGTTACATGAGAGCGGCTTCGAAAAGCAAGCGTGAAACTAAAAGTTGGTAACTTTTACAGAAAGCCATTGCTTTCAATAACAGAAACTGCGGTCTACAACGACCCTTATTCTAACCATTACTTTTCTAACTGCTTCTAACAATAGAACCTTCTACGCATAATAATTATTCGGATTATTGATATCTGCCCTTTCACGCTTTGCACGCTCCTCACGAACCTTCAGCTGCTATATGAAAAACATCAAAAACACATTAATACATCAATAATTTAACACTCTAACAATGCATTGTTCAATAATAATCTAACACTCCAACAATGCATTGTTCAACATATTCCATGTTACAATCCAACAATGCATTGTTCAACATATTCATGTTACACTCCAACAATGCATTGTTCAACATATTCCATAAGTTATAACATGCCCCTCAGTTGAAAAAGCAACTGAACTCAGTTGATAAAATAATAAACATGGATGGCCAGTCACATGTTTCATCACTGAATAAAAAAAATAGGCATGTGCCATGTAAAAACACATGCATGGAAATGTTCATGGAGCTGTTACATTAATGTGTTTGTGTATGATATGCAGAAATTAAGTGGTCATAATGACGTGTTAATTATGTTTTATGTATCCATTGACATTCTTCAATAAAGTGATTTTTGTACTTAACCAAATATCGATGATATTGAGTACCTGTGCGTGTAGTAGTGACATCATGATCAATGATTTCTAAGATTTCAGATTGTTCTTCAATTAAAGGAGGGTCATCAAGAAGTGGAGCAAGTGGTAAAGTTCCTTTAAATGGTTTAAGTAAACTAATATGAAAAGAGTTATGTATAGTCCAATGAGATGGAATATCTAATCTAAATGAATTATCATTAATTTTTTCTATAATGCGAAACGGTCCATAATAGCATGGTGCAAAATTAATTTTAGGATGCTGCAAAATATTTTTGAGACGTCTTTTAATGATACGTAACCATACAAAATCATTTTCCTTGAATTCTTTGGCTAATCGTTTAGTATTGATATTACGTGTATATCGCTCTTGACTTTTCCTAATGTGCTCGTGAACATCATGAAGTATAGAAACGTGATCTTGAGCAATAGAATCAGCCATCGGAATGTCGGTTTGGGTGAGGGACATGGGAGTGGGAAGCTCTTTACCAAAAATAATTTCAAAAGGTGCACGACCTGTAGTGGTGTGTGCAATGTTATTGTAAGCAAATTGAAGCAATGGAAACTTTTCATCCTAGTTATTAGGATTATCTAATGAATAACAACGCAATAAATCAAGAATAGTACTGTTTGTAGCCTCACTTTGTCCATTACTTTTAGGATGAAATGCAGAACTAAAATCTATACAAAATGTTAAAATAAGGCAACCCAAAAATGATTACAAAATCTAATACCACGATCAGATAACATTACTTTAGGAAATCCATGATGTGGGAAAATGCATTTAATGAATAAATTTGCAGCTTGAGGTGCAGTCAAAGTTTTTCTACATGGAATGAAATATGCATATTTACTAAACCTATCAACTATTATCCAAATCATATCATTATGTGATGAAGTGATGGGAAGACTTGTGATAAAATCCATAGAGATTTGTTTCCATGGTTCATTTGGAATGGGAAGTGGCATTGATAATCCAAATGGTTTACCATGATGACGTTTGATACGCTGACATACAATGCATTGAGAAACATAATGTGCAATATCTTTTTCCATGTGTGGCCAAAAGAAGAAATCTTTGCAAGCAGAAATGGTGCTTTGTATGCCTCTATGACCCATGTAAGATGGTTCATGAATTTCTTTAATGATAAAATCTTTAAAAGCTTGGGTTATGCACAATCTATGTTGAAAATAGAGAAAACCATTATGAAATGTATAATGTTCATCAGATAAAGATGCACCATTGTTGAAATCATGCCATGCACGTGAAAAATACAAATCAGATGCATAAGTGGAAGCCATTTCTTGAAAAGAATGTATTTGGATGGCAGAAATATTATTCAAAACAACAGAATGCGAAGGAAAACGGCTAAGAGCATCAGCTACAACATTAGCTTTACCAGGCTGATATTGTATCATGGGTTGGAAATTTTGAATGAATGATGCCCATTTAAGATGCCTATCAAAGATTAAGGGCTGATTTAATAAATGCTTAATAGCCTGTTGATCGGTTTTGATTAAGACCTCATAGCCCATAAGATAGTGTTTCCAAATTCGCAAAGCATGCACAACTGCTAATAATTCTTTATCATACGCACTATAATTCTATTATGAGGGCTTAAGCTTCCTACTCTCAAATGCAATGGGATGGTCATTTTGCATTAAAACAACACCTATTCCTGAACCACAAGCATCAGTAATGACATGAAAGGGTTGTGAAAAATCAGGTAATTGTAAAACAGGTGCATGTGAAAGTGCTTGTTTCAGTTTGTCAAAGGACTGTTGTTGGGTAAGTCCCCATGCAAATTTTATTTTCTTTTTCAACAACTAAGTAAGAGGCAATGCTAAATAATAAAAATTTTGAACAAACTTCCTATAGAAACTAACCAACCCAAGAAAAGAACGAACATCATTGACTGATTGTGGTGTAGGCCATTCTACTATAACTCTAATCTTTTTCAGATCCACATGCACACCTTCACTTGAAATAATATGTCCTAAATATTCTAGCTTACGTTGAAAGAAGTAACTCTTTTCAGGATTAGCATAAAGTGTGTTCTCTCGTAACAAATGAAAAACTGTTTCAAGATGCTTTTCATGTTCACTATCATTCTTACTGTAAATAAGTATATCATCAAAGAATACAAGAATAAAAGCTTGATAATCAAGAAAAATATTGTTCATCATTCGTGCAAATGTAGCAGGGGCATTAGTAAGTCCAAAGGGCATTACCATAAATTCATAATGGCCAGTTTGAGTTCTAAATGAAGTCTTAAAAATATCACTTTGTGTCATACAAATTTGATGGTAACCCGATTTTAGATCAATTTTACTAAAGACACGAGCTCCTCGTAACTTATCTAAGAGATCATCTATTCGAGGAATAGGATATCTATTCTTTATTGTGATCTTGTTAAGGGCTCTATAATCAATGCACATGCGATAAGTTTTATTCTTCTTCTCTACTAAGAGAACTGGTGCTCCAAATGGGGAGGAACTAGGCCTTATAAGTCCTTTCTGTAGTAGGTCTTTTACTTGGTTTTCTATTTCCTTTTGGTGTAGTGGGTCATGTCTATAAGGTGCTTTATGAGGAGGAGAACTACTAGGGACTAAGTCGATGCTATGGTCAAAGGATCCTTGAGATGGTGGTAGTTCAGAGGGATACTCAGACAGAAAACAATCCTTATAAGTACTCATGAAAGGTTTATATGCATCAAGAAGTGTATGAATATAATCATTGATGACATTGACAAAAACAATGCATGAGTTGAAACCTTTCCTAAATGCGTGCTTTACTTGAGTGTGACTAATCAATGGAAACGGCTGGAAATCATGTCCTGCAGACAAAGTAATGATTTGACATTTGAATTCAAAGTCAAAGGTATGTGTATGGTAGTCAATATGTGTGTTATAATGGTGATGAAAAGGCATACCTAGTATAACATCGTAAGATTGCAAAGGTGCAATTAAAAATCTTTGTGAATTAACATATGGGCCTATGCTAATCGTAACATCTTGCACTTCTCGTGTTACATTATAAAGACTACCTTGAAATGCAGCCTTCACTTTATACAAGGAAGGAAAGGTTTGTAATTTAAGTTCTTGCACTAATAAATGTGAAATGAAGTCATGTGAACTACCATCGTCATGTAGAATTTTAACTAGTTTGTTATTTATTGTACCCTGCATGCAAAGTAGAGAGTGAAGAGAAATATCGTTACCCAAGGTACTTAAGTCCTTCTCCAATGATTCCTCTGTCCAAACAGGAGGAATTTCTTCATTATGGACCTCCATGTTATGCAATTGAGCTGTAGCCGGTTTCATGTGAAGAGGTCGCAATCTGCACCTTATTTTTGTATGTCCAAGTTTATCACAATTCCAACAAGTGATTCGTGGTCGCTTCTGTTGGGCATCCACCGCTGAAGTTTGAAGGGTAGGTGGTTTGGTTGGTTGGAGAGATGAAGCAACAAGTGGAGTTGAGTAACTAGATTGTGGAGGACGAGGAAAACTAGGGTAAGATGGGGCATTAAAAGTACACTTCATAGGAAATGTAGGTTTAACATAAAGTGGTCGTTGGTGCGGTTGTTGTAGACGGATTGACTTGGTTATGGACTGGAATTCTTTTTATTCATCATAGGCAAAAGATATAGCCTCATTGAGGGTTGTAGGTCGTAAGGTGTGAAGCTTAGCTTGGATTCCCACCTCCAAACCATCTTCATATTTCTGCTGCAAGATATCCTCCGGTACTTATTCAAGCATTCGAACAAGTAGTAAATTTTGCCAGAACCGCTTAGTGTAAGTAGTAACCGTATCACCCTCCTTCCATGTAAGGGTCGTCCATGCACGTCGAATATGCAAATGGTATTGAAGAGGAAGAAAAGAATCCTTCACTTTTTCTCGGAAAGCCTTCCACGTTGTTGGACGCTCAGTACTGTGCCGCAGGACATTCCGCCAGAGTTGAGCTTTACCTACTAAATAGTTAGTGGCAAATTTAACATTTTCACTTTCAGCATACATCTCGGTAGTATAAAAATCATCAAACTACGACAACCAAGAAAGGACTAAAGGCCCATCCTTTCGACCATCAAATCGTAGAAACTGGTAGTTTCTAGTACCAATCTTTGAATGAGTACCATCATATTGGGCAGAAACAATAGCTTTTACTACTCTCATAAGGTTGTCTTCCTCAGCTTGTATCTTTTGGAGGACTTCATCACGTTGTCGGATCTCATTTTGAGCTCCTCGAAGCTCATGCCGCAAGAGCTCTAGTTGTTGTTCAAGTGTTGCCTCAGGTAGAGGTGAATTACTGTAATCCTCCATGGTGCTCTTGGACCCTTAAGCTTGTGCTTTCCTCTCGGGATGTACCCTCAGGGAATGTATCCTAGCAGAAAAGTACCCTGTCTGGATGTACCCTGATGTACCCTGACAGGATGTACCCTGTTTGGATGTACCCTGGTGTACCCTGAGAAGTGTACCCTGAGACGCTCCATGTCGCATCGCACTGTGCCGCCTTGAAAAGTGAGAAAAACTGCAAGTTATGTTGAATATAAGAGGAAAGAACTTGAGTGACAACTCCAAGAAAGAGAGTAGTGGTAAAAGTACTTCCCTTTAAAGTAGGAGGTTGTGGATTCAAATCCTCCTACCTTAGGGAATCTAAACCTCTCTATTGCCACTCAAAATTAAAATTGCCTCGCGCGTAGCCAACGGCTGCCAACGGTCGCCTTGGATATGTGAGTTGTCTCCCATCGTGAGCGGGTGGGTTCAAATCCCGTCTTCTGCAGCGGGTGCTTGCGGTCTAGATGGAGGTTCTGATACCACTGTTGTCAGGATCTTGCTCACGCGCATACAGAGGTTACGAACACAGAAAACACACAGAGAAAATAGAGACAACAAGAGACGAGACTAAACGCAATATTGGGTGCAATCTTCCCCATGCACTCTGTTTTGACAGTCCACAGAGTGCATATATTTATAGGAACTTTTGATTACGTCGAAAAGAGTGGTTACATGAGAGCGGCTTCGAAAAGCAAGCGTGAAACTAAAAATTGGTAACTTTTATAGAAAGCCATTGCTTTCAATAATAGAAACTGCGGTCTACAACAACCCTTATTCTAACCATTACTTTTCTAACTGTTTCTAACAATAGAACCTTCTACGCATAATAATTATTCGGATTATTGATATCCGCCCTTTCACGCTTTGCACGATCCTCACGAACCTTCAGCTGCTATATCAAAAACATAAAAAACACATTAATACATCAATAATTTAACACTCTAACAATGCATTGTTCAATAATAATTTAACACTCCAACAATGCATTGTTCAACATATTCCAGTTTAAACATTGACATAGGACCCAGAACTGTCTGATTTAAACATTGACATGGGACCCACTATCATATCACTGTGTCATTTAAACATTGACATGGGACCCACTATCATATCAGGGAGAAGGATTGAACCCTTGCTATCTCCAACCAAACAGCTTAACGCAAAGCTTAAGGCAGAAGACAACGAGATAACCTTAAGATTTCTAGTCTTAACTGTCTAATGACGACTTCGAAAGCTGTCGATAGCTTGAAAATGGATCACAATCGTTTACATTTAAGCGTATCGAGGAGAGAAACATGGCTCCAACCGCAAGGTTTGCTCTTTTCCACTCCATTTCACAGCCCAAGGACTAAACTGTCAAGGAGCTCGAGGAAAATTGAGAAGGTGGCTGCTTGAATAAAAAAGATTCTCCATCAGCTCGACAGTAGCGCGACGATCGGGGCTTAGGAGCAGAGAGAGAGAGAGAGAGAGAGAGAGAGAGAGAGAGAGAGAGAGAGCTACGATACGGTTACTTGTGGGCAAGCAATGGAGGCAGAGAAACAAGATGACTGGGTATTCATGGTGACGGCGAGGGCGCCTACCAACATAGCGGTGATCAAATACTGGGGAAAGCGGGATCAGAAGCTCATTCTACCAATCAACTCCAGCATTAGTGTGACTCTTAACCCCCACGACCTCTCCGCTATCACAACCGTTGCAGTCAGCCCTTCCTTCAAAGAGGATCGCCTCTGGCTTAACGGAAAGGTATCAGAAATTCACCGCTCTCTCCCAGTTCAGTGAATGAGGATCAGTACTCGCGTATAAACTTCTTGTTGTATGCGTGCCATCAACATGGCGAAAAACATTGCCCATGAAAACTTTCGTGGAGTTCTTTTTTCGCCGCGAAAAATTCGCAAAAGTAATCATGGATCTATCACAAATGCGACCTTTTTGCCCGAGGCTCCAAACTCCTTTGCCATTACTCTCAAGTTTTTAGTACTTTCTATTTTTTGCTTCTCATAGTTTATTGACCTTATGCATGGGTTTACTATTAACTGGTCTCATAGTCATGTTTATTTTATTGAGGTTGAACGACGGGAAAATGTGAGTGCGTGAGGTCGCATGTCAATTACTTTTTCGCTCTACTGTTGCATGAGGAAGCTGGCATGTTTTGCTTTCTCGTAGATGGAACATATTTTTATCAGGAGATATGAACTTAGTTTCATGACGGTGTCGGTCTTATTTTATTGGTAGGAAGTTTCACTACAAGGTGATCGATACCAGAATTGCCTTCGTGAGATCCGATCAAGAGCAACAGATGTAGTGGATACAAAATCTGGTCGAACAATAACAAAGGAAGACTGGCAGAATTTGCATGTGCACATTGTCTCAAAGAATAATTTTCCTACAGCCGCTGGTTTGGCATCTTCAGCAGCAGGCTTTGCATGTCTAGGTATGACGCATTGTTTTGAGTTGAATCATTGCCATCGTGTTGGTTTCATCATTTCTCATGCAATGGTTGTTATTCTCCTTATGAAACCGTCAAGTGAATTTGATTATTTTTACTTCTCAGTGTCTTTCTTTACTAAAAATTGATATAAGCTCCTTCAGAAAGTGTTAGACAAATATAATTGCCAGATTCCCTTTTTTTTCCCCCAGTACAGTAGGTCTTGATGGTTCTGTCTTGATGTAATGGCAGTTTATTCTATTGCACAACTAATGGGAGTACAAGAGAGATATAAAGGAGAGATTTCATCAATTGCAAGGTCTGAGACCTCCCACTCTTACCTTTGAGGAGTAAAATTTTCTTTGTAATACATCATATTTTCATAGTCTATAAGTGATCGAAAAAGTTTTTTGTCAAATGTTGATGGAGAATGTTTTAATGGAGAGTCTCCTTGGACGGTGAATGCAGGGTTGGATCTGGAAGTGCTTGTCGAAGCCTTTATGGTGGATTTGTGGAGTGGGAAATGGGAGAGGTGGATTCTTTTTCCAAGAACTTTTTGAAATGTATTTTATTTTTAGTAACCTGTTGATTAAGTCTACTGCAACTTTTGCACTAATTTCATTGTCCTGTGGGGATTTAGGATGATGATGGAAAAGACAGTGTTGCAACCCAGCTTGTTGCCGAGACACATTGGGAAGATCTGTTTGTCATCATAGCCGTGGTATATAAGTCTTTCTCATGTGCTTTCTGAAAAGTTTTCTGGTTGCATTTTCATGTGGATGT